>OU744725.1:68115898-68803789 GCA_916613615.1 Steromphala cineraria | reverse complement strand
ACAAACAATGCGGCACATTCTTGCCTTATCTTCCGGCATTCCTGCCTGTCTGTGGGACTACAGAGAAACAATGAGAGTGTGACTCCAGGACAGAGACAGAGAGACAGTGAGTAAAGTAGTGATGGACACATATCCACTGGCTGATGATGCTGTAATATAGTCACTGACACTCACAATGTGTTTCTTCACTAATTGTACTTTATTACAATAAACTGTAGCTGATCCAGGGCCTAGGTTCTCAAAAGCCTCTAAGATAGTCTTGGGCCAATGGTAATGTATGGTACTTACGACTATCTTAGCACTAAGAAATTTTCGAAAATCTAGGTCTAAGAGTCTAAGTCTAACACTCGGACTGGTTTAAATAATACTTTTGAGACTAACATAACCTCTTTCTTCACTAATTGTACTTTATTAAAATGATCCAAGAGTAGTGTTACTAACACTTAAATTGATGTTAATTATATTTAGACATTTTTTTTTTTTTTCTTTGGTAGGTCTGCTGGCAGATCTATCATCACTATGTCTTCTTTACTAGATCAAATACTAGATGTTGAAGAACATTTTTAAAGTTCAACACTCATTTGTTACAGGCACAATGGACTATTGTCTATTTGTGGTTTCATTAAAATTCTAGACAGGCTTAACTTACTTGACACTGATATGCTGATAGTGGAAAGTTTTTTAACTTTATGTATTTTGTTACATACTATATTACCTGGTGGGTAATAAAACTCTAGAAAAGATTCATGTTTCATTCCCTGACATACAAGAAGGCTCAGATGCTTGAAGGGCATGTCAATATCCTAAATCTTCAAGGTCACCAAAATAGACTGTTTTCTAGTTACTCTTTCATTAAAGTGTGATACTAAATTACAGGTATTCTCTCTATGTAAGGGAGACATTGCACTTACAATATCTTAAAAACTCTTCAGTCTTGTAGTGACTATGAAAATAAGGTCAAGGTCACCATAACTGACTTGTGTCTGTGTTTTCCAGAAATAAAGACAATTTAAAGACTCTCTTCATGACATCTTGCTTTACCAAGAACAGGACAGATTGTGCCCCTATTCCCTGCTTTGCCTCGGCCGGAAACAATATATGACGATGGCATAAATACTTGGTATGGAAATCTCATTAAAATCAAACCAAATCTATCCATATGACCTTGACCTGAGAATCACTGAATCAATGTCACAGTCAAGTGACCTTTGCACTCCCATGAGTCAATGTCAAGGTTGGAAAGCGATCAGCACAATTTTATATTTTATCAGACCTCTTGATTCATGGAAACAATTCCATCTGTCACAACCGAATATGGTGGTACACGGTTGTAGATTCTAAATGAGATTCCAGAAATGAATATAATGCGAGAAAACCATTCAAATATATTCTCCAAAATTCTGAAATTTGAAGTACATGTACATATGAAAGTCATCACTGAATAACATATCACCATTGAAGACTATGAAATGATCTGTTACATACCCCTTTCCTCGTTTTCTCATCCTCTCGCTTGAGAAGGAAGCGTCCCTCTCTGACATCCTTGCCCCAGTTTAGTTGCACAAACAGCGGGAACTCTTCGTTGAGTAACCGTCTCTCCTCTGGAATAGAAAGATGATGGTTAAATCGAATGTTAAAATTTTATTTCAAAACTCATTAAATATTGATCTTATAATATTTGCTCTGAACCTTATCAATCATCAATCATCAATCAGAAATCAACTCACAAGAAAAGCAACATCTCCCTTGATAAGGAAATTATGTATGATCTTTATGAGGGGTTTGGTGACGGAGGGCGACATAACATTGGATCTCTCGTTTGTAGCGAAGGTCTTGCGTCTACAAGTCTTTTACATAATTTGAATCTATAGGGTAATCTATCTCTCCATTGAAGCAAATTTGGACATAAAATTGGAGTCCTAAATGCAAACTAGTTTGTCATTTAGCACTACTAAGATTCAATACCACCTACCTCATAAACTAAATCTAAGCCTTACCCGAATATTCTGATTCCAACACTACAAACTTTTACATCAAGACTGTAGTTTATTATATTTTTTCCTGAACATAACCACTCGAAGAGCAATTATCTTGATCTGCAGTGAATGGCATTTGTCAGAGGCCCATTTTTTAATATCTAACAATCTATTTAAAGTGTAATTATTTTAACTACAAGCTGAGTATGAGACTATCATCCAGGTGAAAGAGCATCAGGAGGGGGGAGGAGAGGAGAGTGGGGAGAAGAGGGAGAAGGAATTAAGAGAGGGGGGGAAGGAGGGAGAGGAAGAAAAAAGAGGGGGGGAAGGGGGGGGGGGGGGGGGGGGGGGAGTAGAAGAGGGGGGAGTAGGAGAGGGGGAGGAGATGACATGGACGTGACCTGCTGCCCAGTTGAGCTATTATTTAGTCAGAGATTGTCATATAGCAGACATGCCCTCCACATTCCTCCGCAAATAGTTCACTCGCACTTCTTTCCCATATGATCGCATTTTCTAGCTGCTCCTCTCTTGAGCTACAAATTTGTCTCTATTTTGTTTGGACATCCCATGAAGAATCTGTATCATATATAAATTTCAAGGATTTGAAATTTGATAAATATGTTTACCAGGAAAACCTTTTCTTCTCATCCTCATATGAGAATAGGTAGTTTTTCCATATTTGCAGTAAAAATATTCAGTATGAGTTTATTCATATCCTTGTAACAATATTGAACAATGTTCTCACTCAATTCTTGACTCTTTTTCACAACATGAGACAAAAGGCATAGCATCAAATTCAGTCAAAGGTGATCTATTTCATGACAAGATAGTAGAAAACAGATTTCACAATGAATTTAGAAGGTTCAAAGTAATGCCTACCCTTCATTGGAGACAAAAAATTCAACTTGACTTATTTGAGACTCAGATAATACTCCAACAATTATCAGATAATCTTGAAAACCTTGTTTTTCCACTTGACATAAACACTATCTACACAATCTCTTCTCTTACAGGCAATGAGAGAAACTTATGTAAGACTTTCTTCAATTCTACTACAATGTTTTCCTCTTCAATTAATCTAAACCAGAATGTACTTTAGACAAGAAATTATATGTCTTTAAATTTCATTAAAAAAAAGACTTGGTACAGTGACTTCAGTCTACAATATCTGCTTTTTTATACATTAAATAAGAGTCCCACAATTCCAAAAAGGACTTACAGACCAAGTGTCAGTCTATAAAACCGCAGTAGTGAGAACATCTTGCGCATGATTAGCGCAACTGGATTGGGTCCTCATTTCAAGAAAATTATGATGAGGGGTTAAACAGAATATACAATAAAACTTTATATTTTAGATTTATGACAATAAAGAAGATGTTCTGAAAAGAGCTTTCCACGAGTCTGTTCAACAGAAGGTCACCTTGACACGTGAAGGTATGGATATGCACACACGTAACACCCTCTCACAGACAAATGTCACATAAGTCATCTTCACTCCGACATGCTTTCATCTTCGCTCAAGGTACAAAGTTAATACTTTTAAAATTCAATGCTAATAACTTCTATAGATTTCATAATCCACAAATATTTACCTTTCGAAAAAATTTCCTCATGAAAAATGACAAATAGGAAATATAGAAAGAAGTGGGAAATATTGCTGACATGAGCAGAATAGGCAAGTACTTTACTGATAACCTGATGATATGAATTAATACGAATTCCAATTGACATTTTTTAGACTTAATCATATTTTCCTTAATAAAAACTCAGCATAAATAAAAAGGTGAAAAGTAAGGATTTTTGCAAACCTCAACTGAATAAAATGTAATAAACATAAAATATAAATCATATACTATTTGTTGATAATATACATTACTCTGTTTTGAAATGAATAAATCATTGATTGAAATGCAACTAAAGCATGTTTTGTATAACAGTATCACTGCAAAAAGGCTAGATACTTTAACCTATTGTTAAACAGAATCATGTTCTGATATACCCAAAACAGACTCCCCAGACGAGGGTGCACGCAGCGTGCCCCTGATTATACTGTATAACACCTGTAGATGACTCCTGACCTTTCCCTGCATCTAGCGGCAGGAGAATCATCTGGCAGGTGCTTGTTCAGGACTCTGTGCTTTGTAGTTTATATCTGATCTACCCTGTGATATGTTGCTTACTGGAAATATTTGAATCTAGCATGCGGTCAAAGTGTTTTGTACCTTAATCAATATATAATGATGTTTACTGGCAGTGAGGAGAGGCTGCTTCTTATACATATATTGACAGAACAAATTTGAATCCAGTATGTGGTCAGAGTGTCTTGTAGTCTGGTTCAATCCTATACTATTCAGTTTACTTGCAATGTGTTGGTCTGTATCATATATCAGGATTGGTGAAAACTGTTCAAAATTGTTTATTTTGGGTGATGATTTTGAATCATAATGGTATTGAGTCCTGTAAGTGCACCACACAAGAATGGTTCAAAATGTATTAATTCTGAAGGCAAAGGGTTAAGAACTAGGAGCTCAGACTGTCTGTTCAACAACCTTGCAGTCAGCATCACTACCTACTACATCATTCAGAGGAATCTCCCTGCGGGTTTACAAACAGCAGGTTAAGGGTTAAGAACTAGGAGCTCAGACTGTCTGTTCAACAACCTTGCAGTCAGCATCACTACCTACTACATCATTCAGAGGAATCTCCCTGCGGGTTTACAAACAGCAGGTTAAGGGTTAAGAACTAGGAGCTCAGACTGTCTGTTCAACAACCTTGCAGCCAGCATCTGACTACCTACTACATCATTCAGAGGAATCTCCCTGCGGGTTTACATACAGCAGGTTAAGGGTTAAGAACTAGGAGCTCAGACTGCCTGTTCAACAACCTTGCAGTTAGCATCACTACCTACTCCATCATTCAGAGGAATCTCCCTGCATGTCTACATACACTGCAAATGTGGGGATGGTTATCTGTTAAATATCTACATACCACATGGAGAAGGTACCGGATGTTCATCTTAGATCAATGCTTTATATAAATGAGATATGTATGGAGATGTGACCACCCATATATCATGGCAAGTTTGAAGCAGAGGAGCTTGTTCAAGTATAAAAACAATCAGTCTGGTAATAGACATGATAATATCTTAGATGTTATCCATTATGCTTACCTCAATCATCTTTTTGAAAATACCAATCAAGCACTTTGATCTATCTAAACATTATTAGTTTGTTTGAAAGAATTACCACCCAATTTTATCACCAGTACCATAAATAATGCCAAAAATATTCCTCTTGAAATAAACACATTGTTAACACATGCAAAAACACTTATCGGAATCCTCACATTTTTCAAAACATGCAATTAATTAGCTCCCTAAAGATGTAACAATAAATAATAGGTGCATGAGACGTTGTTATTTGCTTTCTCTAACCAGATGTAAACAAGTACAACCTGTCCAGCTGGTTTTACAATGTTAACATAATGTTGGCGAGATGCAGCAATGTTAAAACACCTGTCAGGTATAAATACAGACCTGGTATAAATAAAGGGTCTATTTGTAGACCCCAGAGATGCACAAGCAATGTTTGTTGGCTGATTGCACGATAGCAGTTCCCATGATAGGTTATAATGAGAAGGAAGAGGAGGGAAAACACAACCCTGTCTGGGCCCATGTTTTATACTTTAAAGGGACGGTTCTATGCATCATAAGCGATTATTAACCCTGAGTTCCTTATCTAAAAGAGGTGCCATATCAGCTTTAAAGGGTTCCAGTGTGCTCCATATTTAAAGGGCTGGGACATCAACTTTGAGAGAATGCTGTATGGCCCTGTGTTCCGTATTAAAATGACAGTTCTGTGCACTTTAAGGGACCGTTGACCCTGTGTTCCAGATTTAAAAGGAAAGTCCAAAGCATTTTAAGGGATCGCTGACCACATGTTCTTAATTCAAAGGGTGTGTCCCAGTTACTTTGAGGGAACGCTGTCTGGCCTTGTTTACCATTCAAAAGGGCCAATCTTTTTTTTATAACTTTTTGCCTCTACGTGGTAGAAAAAGACAAAAGAAGCTTGTTGCTTTAAGAGAGGGTCTTGACTATCATTTATAACTAATAAAGTATACACATGAAATTCCTCATCATTAATGAGTTGAAATCAATCAAATGACCCACAAAGACATTTCCGCTAATTAGAGCGCTGGTGTATGACAAGGGTGTCTTTTCTCTCCTTCACTGTTCTTACAGTCCAGCAATAAACTCTTATAGGAATCCAGGGCGGGGTTTAGAAAGAAGGACTTGTCTTGCTAATGCAATCACACACAATGCATGTGCCCTGAATGCTTAATGAGCTTACAACTATCCTACAAGACAAATAAATGGGAAGGTGTGAAGGGAGTGAAATGAACAACATAAGTAGACAGTTTTGCGTTTTGATAAAGGAGAAGACATTGTCGCCTTTATTTCACTTTAGAAAATCTGCTGCCTTTTGAATAAAATCTTTTGGATAAGTTATTTAGTAAAATTTTCGTAAACCTTTGAAATTTTTGTATATTTTTTATTTATGAAAATTATGTCTATCAATCTAATTAACAAAAATAATCAATATTCTACTTTTTTTCAGTAGACAAGGAAATATATTTAATTTTAAACAAATAATTTGTTTGATATATATATGCTATCAATGTGTCAGCTTGACAAGTCATCCAACAAGTCTCAAATAAATTCCAACCTTGCTCAAATTTGACAAATTATAAACTAATCAATTCATCACCACCTGTCAAAGACGGTGATAGCGAGTTCCATCTAACCTGACAAATTTAATACTAATTGAAAGTGTGACACTAAAGTGGTCACTAGGCAGTCTTAAATGTCAATTTAAATGATTTCAGGAATGTGGCTTTATGAATGGTATCCCAGCAATATTGCCGTAAAGATTGCTTCTTTGACTGTTTTGGTGATCTAATTTGAACTGACAAATGAGGTAGAGGCACTTGTTTTACAAGAGTACAAAATTACACGGATCTTGAAAATCAGCCTGTCTCAGGGAACGAACGTTACGCAAACTCCACTAATATGTACCCTGGGCTCAGAAGCTAGATTCGTTTGCGCGGCCTGACTTAGGATGTAGCCAATCAAATCATCTTCTCATTTAAATTTTATCAAGAACGGGGCGAGAAGATGATTTGATTGGCTACATCCTAAGTTGGGCCGCGCGAGCAAATCTAGCTTCTGAGCCAAGGGTACAGATTAGTGGAGTTAACGTAACGTTCGTACCCTGCAACTGGATACTTGAAGATATGAGCAATATCATATCTGAAGCTGTGGGATTAACATTTCTTGTTCATCCATGTACTTCTCAGCATATCAAGATAGAGTGGTTTATTTTGTGATATTGCTTGTTTAAAAGTGCTGATCGTCGCTTGACAGATACTATTTTGTAGCTTTGCAACAAATATTTTGTGAAGAGTTTGCATTCATTTATGAGTTCATTTCCATGCTTTTTGTCTTGAGTGTTTGACTGTTACATCAGACAGGTCAAGGACTAAGTCCTAAGAGTGTGGTTTTTACCATTTAGTCATATATCTAGGGATAGAATTATCATTCTGGTCAGGACAGTGGATTCAGAATAATGCTAACAATCCTGACTGCAGCTTGCTAGATGACACTTCCCCTCCCCATCTGAGTATCTTGAGTGTTCGGGTGTCGCCCTGTCAAGCTTATCACCTCACCTGTCAGTTATCAGTTTACAACTTGCAGGTTCACCGACCTTTCCCTCAGCTGCTGCAACTCAGGTGTGAATTCTTTCATTAGCCCCAGGTAACAGCACTAAAGTGATATGAGTAATAAAGTACACACTTAAAGGTGTTATATATTTACAAGGGTATACTCTGACAATAGGTTTTCTACCCACATGCTCTGTATTTGATGGCGGTGAGAATCAGTCAAATGATATAATTCATAAACTTAACCCTGAAGGGTTTTAAATATACAAGGGTTTACAGCTTTGTAGTCAAAAGGTTCTCTATTACAAATAAAACGCTCAAATTCAGGTTATTTGGGATATTGAAAGTCACTGACCGTAGAAAATTTATAAGATTTTTTCACATTTAAATCAATTGCAGTTGATGAAATTGATACAAAAAACTAAATGCGATAACTTTCAATAAAAGTACCGAGGGTACAGAAGCTCACCTTAAAATGAATGATGTGGTATTGGTTTAATTATACATGTAACCATCTTTTATATAATTGATTATGGCTGCCATCATGATTTTTTTATCTTTTAAAATACTAGTCTTCTTTTGGAAACGACTAGAGCTTGAACAAACATTAATACACGAATGATATAATCATGATAAGTTAACAAGCAGTAGGTTTTTGTATAACTTTTTTGTATATCTATGGCTGAATTGGTGACCATCTTGTACTTTTTAATCTTCAAAATGCTACTTTTATGTGGGCATCCATATTAATTTCATTATGATATCTTGATTGGTTTAGGTGTATCCATTTAAATGTCATTCATTACTTACAGGATGGTGGGCACTTACATTTGTTTTGTAGTGAATCATTAATATGATTTCAAGATTATTTCACTGATGGTTATGCTGCATGGGATATTGAGAATCCCAAAAGTACAGATTTTTCAAGGAAAATGAATGACTGATTGAGAGGAAAGTCATAAACACAGCAATGCATAAGACACGTTTATTTTGTTCACATAATATTTACATGTCAAGTGACCATGAGATGTCTTTCATTAAAGTATCAATTTATTTAACACTCATACAGTACTATAATGGTAAACATTTTTGCATTGTCAAATCAACAGAGAGATATGACAAATCAAATTTCCTTTACTAAACCCTTTTCGATTTTCATCTGCATATTTATTCCACATCAACTTATCATGTAGATTGCTAAACACAAAGCTTATTGTAGACAAGTTTTGTGTAAGTTGTTATTCTTAGAAAGAACATATCACTGTCATGAGAATACAAGTCCATAACTTTTATTGCATACACATGGGCCATGGCCATATAGCATAATGCTCTACCATATCAATTGGGTCAGGTTGATTATGCAACAGACTAGCAGCTGACACTGTGATGCTAGCAGCCTGCCTTGGGATGTGTATTGGACAACATAGTGGAATATCTGAACTCTGGTTGACCCCTTATGTGTGGTATTTAAAGGAATAAAAGGGAAATACCATTGTTTAAAATTTAACATGTTTAATGTGATTTGGTTTTTGCAGCTAGTTGCCATAAAGATTTTAAACAAATTAATCAATTATGTTTGTCTTTCATCTTAATTTTTTTTAGAAACACTTAAAAATATAGAACAACTTGCACGACAATCTTAAATATTCCATATTTTAAGATAATATTATGATTAGTAAGTTCAAATTAGAGAATTTATATGGTGCCAGTGATCACTTGATGAAAGCTTAAAATTTAATAATAATGATGTGTCATCTGCAGCTGAAAAGTCAATATGGCTGCTATTGCGGCCATCTTGGATTCTCAAAACTGAAACGTCTACCTCTCTGTGCGGAATCACTATAGGTATAACATACTACAATATAAAAATGATATCTAGATTGGTTTAGGAGAAATAGTCTTTGTCATGAAATCTAATTGAAAATTCAATATGGCTGCCATGGCGGCCATATTGGATTCTCAAAACTGAAACGTCTACCTTTCTGTGCGGAATCACCATAGGTATAACATACTACAATTTCAGAATGATATCTGTATTCGTTTAGAAGGAGTAGTCTTTTTCATGAAATCTAATTGAAAATTCAATATGGCTGTCATGGCGGCCATCTTGGATTCTCAAAACTGAAACGTCTACCTTTCTGTGAGGAATCACCATGATAATAACATAATACAATTTCAGAATGATATCTGTATTCGTTTAGAAGGAGTAGTCTTTTTCATGAAATCTAATTGAAAATTCAATATGGCTGTCATGGCGGCCATCTTGGATTCTCAAAACTGAAACGTCTACCTTTCTGTGAGGAATCACCATGGGTATAACATATTACAATTTCAGAATGATATCTGTATTCGTTTAGAAGGAGTAGTCTTTTTCATGAAATCTAATTGAAAATTCAATATGGCTGTCATGGCGGCCATCTTGGATTCTCAAAACTGAAACGTCTACCTTTCTGTGGGGAATCACCATGGGTATAACATACTACAATTTCAGAATGATATCTGAATTCGTTTGGGAGAAGTAGTCTTTTTCGTGAAAGTTTACGGACGGACAGACGGACGGACGGACAGACGGACAGACGGACGGACAGACGGACGACGGACGAAGCGCCATGACATAAGCTCACATTTACTTTGTAAAGGTGAGCTAAAAACCTGTAATCCTCGATTGTGATCTCTCTATGGAACACCATGTCAGCATATCAGCATGATCTGCAAAGCATGCCATTTCCATCTGAGAAATATAGGCAATATCAGACACCTTCTGTCAACCAACGCGACTCATATGCTAGTCAGAAGCCTTGTCTTAACGAAATTAGACTACTGTAATAGTCTGCTGATCAACATCACGCAAGAGCAATTGTCAAGACTACAAAGGATTCAGAACGCTGCGGCGAGGATTGTGTCCAGAACAAGAAAGTCGGCGCACATAACACCAGTGCTTATCATCTTGCATTGGCTCCCGGTACATGCACGGGTACAGTTCAAGGTTCTGGTATTTGCCTATCAATGCTACCATGGATCAGCCCCATCCTACCTCATCGAACTGACTGAAGTCTATCAACCGCCAAGAGCCCTTCGTTCGGCAAACCAGCATTTGTTCCACGTTCCAAGAATAAACTTAAAACGATTTGGCCAAAGATCTTTTAATTATAATGCAGCAAGTCTCTGGAACAAACTCCCAAATGAACTCAAAGAACTCAAAACACTCCCCGTCTTCAAATCCCATCTTAAAACACATCTCTTCCGAGAGTCATTTCTGGACTAATGTACCACCATGTGTTATTTCTAATTGTCAGAGTAAATTTCAGACTTTTTAGCGCTATGAGCATACACTTGGTGTATGAAGTTGGCGCCATACAAATGGACTTATTATTATTATTATTAAAATGTAATAGTTATGATAAATTATTTTGATATTTCTAAAAAATTTCTACAAAATGTACTGAACTTGGCCTTGGCTTTATGATATTCTTTGTAATTTTCATTATTTTTTTCCCACTTGAAAATACTTTTAAACATAATAGTAATACTTTTATTTCATGTAATGAGTGCATTCACAAGTTCAATCAGAGAAATAGCTTAAGGACAATTTTCAGATCAACAGGTGCTTGAAAGTTGTTTGATTTCCTGTCAGATTAATTAAACTATTAATTAACTATTTTTACAAACTTTCCATTCACAATCTTAATTTCATTTCAATCAAGACTTCAATTTTAATTCCATTTTTGTAATAATTTCACCTTTGCTTCGTTATCTCAGGTGTATAAACACAAACGAGTAGGCATAATCTGTAAATCAGCAGGTAAGAGGAAAGATTAACAGGAAGGGGAGAGTTTACCTGTCCTGATCTAGAATCCAAACACGCATGTCAGCTGATGGTCTACATTCCTCCCACCGTGGGGCCAGAGGGGGGGGGGGGGGGGGGGGGAGGGGGAGAGGGGATAGTCGTAAATCTACCCTAATGGACAGATTATTTAGTTCACCTGAATACAACCTGCCTCCTGACATGCTAATACTCATTGAAAGATGTTCCACAGACTTGTATGTTGTCTGTTAATTGTTGATCTTATATACACTTTACTTGGTTTGATGCTTTAAAATTATTTTGGATATTTATTAATTTTACCGTTGTTAATCGTAGCAGGTTTCTGATATATTGCATTTCATGCACAGTCTTTTGGTTGATGAACATTTTATCTCAATACTTTTAGATTTTGTCATTACTTTTTCAAATGTTCAACAATGGAATGTAACAAGTAAGACTTCACATTTATATTACTTTCTAAAGCTTTCATACTTACTCTATTTCTTCTTTCCTTATTTCAATAAAAACATTCACATTTAATCCGTAAAACTGAAATCTATTACATTCTAACTTTAAACTTTGTGATCAATACATATTATTGAAGAAAAAATTACATCCATTGTTATTAATGAAGTATTCACATGGGTCACTAATTAGAATATTCATATTAATATTGAGGGATATTGATTAAGAAGGATGAGTTTTTACAGTACCTGTATACCACATAAGATCTTGGATTCACAGCTATTGAGGAAATCATCACTGGTACATGACAGAACTAAGAAAGGGCGTGAAGGGACGGTGAGAGAGTCTAGCTCCTCAACCATACAAGTCAATATTGACATGAGAAGGAGTAAGGATTATACCCATGCTTTCACACTACAATGTGAGATTTGACATCCAGGTCAAACTACTCGAATATGAATCATATCTTATCATCCAAAAGCAATAAAAAATATAACAGTTACTTCAGATTCTTGTATTCTTTTAAATGCAGAATGAAACCTCAAGTTTCATGTACTTCACAACCCTACTCTTATCATGAAGTGGTTGAATTTTTGAATTAATACACAACAAACATTTTTTGTAAAAACATTTTCAAACACTGAGATGAAAATATACTTTGACATCTTCATAATATATTACATTATTATATTGCCTTGGTATTCCATTTAAGCAGGTGTTCAGGTGTACTTTTTACACTTTATTTATAAAATATTCTCACTAATATTATACATACGGACAGTTGTTAGGAAAGAAAGCTTACAAATGTTTTACAGCTTGTCATTCAGTACTACATGTGTAAGATATGTTTACGTTTGTCTTGTGAAGAGATGAAGATGTTGAATGTGTTATCAGTTACCAAGGTTCATCTGAGTTATCTGTTTACAATCCACCGATAACCTTAACATTTATGTATAGTTGAGCATCCCTCATTGTTGAAATATTTAACATACAGCTGAACTTTCCTTACAGCTCAATTGTCAGTTTCTTTCAATAGCTATAGCAACTAAAGTTGCTCTCAAATGCTTAAATATGTGCTTTTTTAAAAACTTATTTTTCAGGAAAGAATTCAAAAGGAAGATGTTTCAGAAGAGGTCTTTTGAAAAAATCTTACAATATTCAATAAATTTAATGCTTAAATCCAAAACTAAAAAAAATTCCAAAACAAACTCTTTTCATTTAAAGGAAGTCCAATCTACCTTTAATTTCATTAAATCAAAACTTCCTCCTTTGGTCAAACATTAAACTTCCTCCAAATCCTTCCCCTAAACTAGTGCAGTATATGTTTACATTTATTGGTATCTTTCAACAAGCTTTTGTCTACAACAGGCTAATGTCAATGGACCAGGCTCATAATGAAAGTGAATCTCAGGCAGGCCAATATGTCAAAACATCCGAGTACAAGTGAAGGATAGCAGGAAGGTCAAGCCCTGATCTCAAAACAATCACGGGTCACTCGGGGCTGTCAGTGGGGAGAGGCAATCACTCATATACTCATATCATACGCAGGATGTGCTAGACTCAATACAAGACTCTTTATACATATTTCTGTTATCCTTCACGAAATAATTACGCAACATTGATATTTTTCAGTAAACTATGTTTATCATTCTAAGAAGAAAAGTTGATTGATAATGTAGGTAGAGAAATATCTAGGATATCTGACGTTTAATCAAATCTTCAATCACATATCATTTGAGCACAACCACCTTAAAACATGCAAATTTGGTAACATGCATGTGTTCCATATTTTACATATTATAAATTTTTGTTATAAAGTTGATGAAATTACATCCAATTCAATGTTTTCTTTTAAATACCATCAATACAATTTCTTTTCTTATTTCTTAAATTTCTTAAGTAGTTCTAAATTTCAATATTCTTATTGCAGACGTCAGTTTATCAGTAAACAACCTAGTGACCTTTTCAAATGAAGAAAGCAGACGGCACGTCTATTCTAAGAGATACATCGGAATGGTTGGCATTGTTGTGTTCCGGATAGACAGATAGATCCTGGTTTACTTATCTCAACTACATATACTGGGAGGTTTACCTATATACCTACATGTCTGACAGTACAGGGCGAGGCAGACTTATCTATGTTTCCGACACTCACAGTCTTTGACTTACAGACTTCTTTCTGTTGGCAGGATGATGAATTGCCAGTTTCAAGAATTTTCAAGTTCGGTTATATGATGCCAGACTTTGCTAGTACCGTTTTATGGTGCCATAGCATACTTTGTTTTGCAGAGTTTTTATATAGTCTGAGAATGGTGCCATGCCAAATGGTGTGAAAGGAATGTAATAAACTCAATGGGAATAGCAGTGAAGCTCTTTTCTTGCAGTGACTGCTGTTGATAGAAATGTGTGGACTAATATTTAGTCAAAAATAACTCTATCTTCTTTGTGTATTTAGTCAATCTAGACTTGCAGGAATATGACCTAGACTGTATTAAAGGCTCCTATTCGCAAAGTCATGAAGCAGGACTAAGAAATGTGTTGAAGGATAACATACTGATCCAAATTTGATACAATCCATCACATGTATTTCATGATGAACTTTTGTTTAATGTTTTAAACAGATGCATAAAGATGATAAAATTTCTAACTCAAATACCTATGAATTTCCTATAAAAGGATATAAAACCTGGTTTAATATTTGAAATTAAACTTGACTTCAGTCAACTATTTTTCAATAAAAAACACTGTCATATTTGATCATGATACTTTAAGATTATATCTTGATATTAGTATAGTCTTGTTGAATAAGAAAGAAGCCTGAACAAAAGGCATTTTTCATTCAGTCATGTAGCATGACTTTCCTCCAAGATAGATTTCCTTTCGAATATTTTTAATGTGTCTTTTATGACTTAGTGACATCCTCTTTCCACAGTCTCTTAGATAGCTTGGAGTGTATCTTAGTAAGGTGTCAGAGGTGAAGATCTCTACTTCAGATACATCCCAACACGCTGACGGACTGGACACTATCTGATAGGACCTACATATACAGACTCTCCTAAACTGTGTACCATACTGAAGGAATCGTGCCATGTCAAGGTGTGGAAAGATGGCTTTAAACAAGGAGGAAGGTTGTGAGTGAGTGAGTGGGAGTGTTATGCCGCTTTGGCATTATTTCAGCTATCAGCTGATTTAGAAATGTCTTATCATTCAAAACTGGGTTCCACAGGAGATATCGCTTGCACGAGATCAAGAGATATCTCTTAGGACAGTAGATTTTGAACAATGCCCCGTTGGCGTCACCTACATGACATCACAATACATTTGCATCATCAAGTAATTATATCACAATGCTATGATGTCATGAACATATTGACGTCACAATGCTATGCCCTCACAGCACCAAAAGGCAAATGTCAGTTTTGTGTTCCGAGATGTTTGTTTTTCATTAAACACTATTGAACAATGATCTTGAAATAATCTCCATGACCAACAAGTAAAAGGAAATCTAAGGTAATTCCTAAAATTCAACGAGTATCTTTATCATGCTGGCAAATACTACCTCATTTCAACCATTTATTCATGTATATGCATCATTAATGAATCACTTAAATGTCCTGCATAGTGCAAGTCAAACAATACATAATTAAAATAACTTTTACCAATTCTTTTCAAAAGTGATTCATCTACAGCCGACAAAGCCTAAATCAACTCCGTCCAACTCTTTCCAAAGTGATCCATCTCCACATCTATAGCCTATCAGCTAACTCTCAGAACAAAAGATCACCCCAGTTTATCAAAATGCCACAAAGATAAGGCAGCACTTAACAAGTGCTTGTATAGAGGAACACTACAACTGGTCAGCTAAATATTCAAGTCTTTTCATGTACAGTGTGTTCTACTCTCTGATAAGAACCAGGCTTGGTGGCAGAACACACGGAGGGTAATGGGAATACTGGCTAGTTTATTGCCAAGGGTGTTGTTCATGGGTGTCTTGTGTTTTGTGCTTATCTGAGAAGATGTTGAGGATTGGTTAATCTTGTGTGATCATTTTAAAAATATCATGTCATCAGATTTATCAGGGTTGTTGATTGAACTTCACTTATGAATTATTTTCTTAGAAATTTTATATTGTGCAAATATGTGGTCATATTTTGTACTTGAATACAATTTTATATTTTGAATTTTGAATTAAAAGATCACGAAGAAAATATTTTTTTTATTCACAACAAATTAAATTGAAAATAAGATGTAAATGTTAAATTCTAAAGATAATGTTACCTACTCCAAATAAAATGTTCACTGAGTTTGTTAAATTATTTTTATCATACCGTTATTTCATCAGTTCAAAAACATAAACAATGAAAATGACAGAACTATATCACCTTATTCATTTCAATCATTATAAAATTCAAAAGTTGCATTCCATCGAGATTCCTCTGGAAATAAGTTTTTATCAAAGCAAGCTGCTAGGCAGACTAAAGTAGTACTATAGCAACTCATGTATCTGTGCTATGTGGGTATTGGAGACTTAAACATCTCAAGTATTTACTGTAGAAATAGCAGGTACACCAAGCATCAACACGGATTGATAAATGCAGTCTGTCATCCAGACCCTAAAGCAAAATATTCAATTGACGACAAACATAGTCTAGAAAATTATAGCAAGTCTAGATGCCTTATCTTTAGGAGGCATTGCTTGGGCTCCTTGTTGTTTTAGTAAAATGTTGTTGTTAATGGAAAAACTTATTTCTGAGACTAAATGTGAGTCTATGATAAATGCAGTCTGCTGTTAGCCTGATGCTTGTAGTACACCAAGTGAGCTATTTCTGTTTCAAGATTTTCTGCTTATAGATCAGGTGTATTGCAAAAACTGGATTTGTAGGAATGACAATTTGTTTCGCTAACTAATATTGCCGTAAAAGATTACATAATTTGATATAGATTACTTACATTCCAATATCTACTTTGTGTAAGACATGTTACATCTAAGAATATTGTTTTAAGTGGACTTAGTGGATGTTGTTTAATGTTACTTGGCAAATGTTTAGCCATCGGCAGCAGAGTTAAAAAAAAAGAATTAACGTAGAAAGGGAGGAAAGAAGAAAGATTTATCTGTCATCAATGCATAAAGTTATTCACAAAATAAATGTGTAGAGATTTTGTTGAGGGTTCAGCACCTTACATTACAAAAGAAATGAAATAGAAATAAAAAACAAATCATTTAGAAAATATATCAGAGCGCAAAGGTCATAAAAACAGTAAACCAACAAGGTATAAAGTTTGAAAAAAAAATTGTTGGAAAAATGTCCATAGTTGTACGCGATTATACATGACAGTGGTCAGGTTGATCAGACTTTTAGCCTGCAACTCAGCCTGCATGGAGCCTGCTTGGCTGAAAACATCAACCCTTGACACTTAAATCTTCTTCAAATTGAACTTATCCTGCACAACATTCTCGCATACAGTATTGGAGCATTGTAGTGAGCTATCCAAGGGGAGGTAA
Organism: Steromphala cineraria; assembly: GCA_916613615.1. NCBI lineage: Eukaryota > Metazoa > Mollusca > Gastropoda > Trochida > Trochidae > Steromphala > Steromphala cineraria. The sequence goes on along the minus strand of OU744725.1, from coordinate 68,786,322 downwards.
ACCCTCACCCACTTCCCTACCAGCACTTCAGGCTTAACCTTTGATGAGGAAAAGTCAAAGTTAGATAACAAAGGTCTCAGGACATACCTTGCATACCACTAAGAAAAACAGTTTTAAAATATGCATGGAAAGCCTGGTTTAAAACTTGCCTATATAACAAACATTTGTAGTGTTTTTGTTCAAAATTAGAATGACAAGTAGTCTAACACCAAGACAAGTTTATGATATTTTGTAATGAAGATAACGCAGTGTACACGATCATTCAATACCCTACTAAAAGTTATATTTGGGTTGGTTATTTTTTTGGGGAATCTTTAATTTGTTGCAACTTGAATTTACTTTCTGCTAAGTTGGATTATCTAGAAGGCAATCGAACCCAATTCTGCACCTTCATAAACCCATTAGGACTTTCATCACATTGCAAAAATATGTACATGAAAATGCACGAAACAGTAACCAACAAATGCTATGAATTTAAATCAAATGATACATACCACCATTGACATGGACTTCATATAGAGCGTATTTGGACTGTGTCAGCATCCGCATGTCGGGGCGGAACTTCTCCACGAGGACATCGATGACCTCGTGTGTGGTGGCGTCGCTCGCCACCCGGATACATTTGGTCACCACATTGGCACCGCCGCCTTGGAAGAAGAACCGGACAACCCCATGGAACTGGTTGTTCTGAAGCAGAGAATAAGAGATCTTAATTTTATTGAGCCTAAATTCAATTGGAAATTCATGAAATTTACAAAAAAAAATTAACCATTTCATCCGTTTTTTTACTTTATGAAATTAACACAATGAAATATTTCTTAACTCTTTTATAAAACTTATTGTTTGTTTAATATGTATCTGTAATGTGTGCAGACTTCTTGAAACAAATCGTTATCAGATTTCCTCAATATGAAAGGTAGTTCAATTATTGAATACATAATGTTGCAATTGGTCTTTTGAAGATAAGTCTGAAATTCCCCTTTTAAAGACTACAAAAAGATATTTTTTAAATTGTGCAAACATATCTTAAACAACTTTTTTTAAGAGCAAAAATTATCCTCAAAATCAGGCAACACTGCAAGCACTAACCCTATCATCAGCTTACCACTTCTCCACTATCTCTCCTCGATATAACAATAAATTTATTCCAAATTTTAATAATATGTATCTCAAACTCAAACAATCCATATCATCAAATACACATATCCTCAACAAGCTCCTGCAAGGGTAGCTGAAAGCACACATGCATATCCTTGAATAAATAAGTGTAACAATGCCATGTATCCTCAAGGCACATAGGCATATCTTTGAATCAATATGTGTAACAGTTCAATTAATTACCTACGAGGGCAGTCATAACAAGGTTCATATTTTTCATGTTGCCCTAGTGCAAAATTTCCTATTTCATTGTGACGTCACGATAAAAACAGTACTTTGACGCCACGGTTCACCTATTACGTCAAAATCTTTACGGGTCTGCGGTGGCTAGTCCGCTTATACTAAGAAGTAGTTTTTAAAGTAATTTCTTTAATTTTGGGACTACGGTAATAAACAGAATATCATATTCGTACCCATGACATACTACGTTTACAACGCACAATGCCATTTATCCCCACCCCGCCCAGCCCAGCCCAGTGCACACAAGACATCCTCAAGATTGTCTGGTCCCCGGACTCCTACATCACAATACCATTCACTCCCACCCCGCCCAGACCAGTGCACACAAGACATCCTGAAGATTGTCCTGGTCCCTGGACTCCTCACCACAAGCCTGATGCTTGTTGCTGTTCCACCCCAGTGGGTGAGCTGAGTGGAGACCTCTCTGGACATCAATATTGCATGTGGAGCTTCTGCAGACCCAGCATGCCAATCAGTCAACCAACTCAGCTGGAACTGGCAGGGACATTCTGAATGGAGTCTTTGGATGCTTACAGAGATATTCAGTCAGTTTCAACTTGTACTGTAGAACTGGCAGGGAGATTCTGATGGAGTCTTTGGATGCTTTCATAGCTATTCAGTCAGTTTCAACTTATACTGTAGAACTGGCAGGGAGATTCTGATGGAGTCTTTGGATGCTTTCATAGATGTTCAGTCAGTTTCAACTTAAGCAGTAGAACTGCCATGGAGATTCTGAATGGATGGATGGATGCTTTTAGAGCCATTCAGTCAGTTTTAACTTATACTGTAGAACTGGCAGGGAGATTCTGAATGGAGTTTTTGGATGCTTTCATAGCTGTCAGTTTCAGAGACTAAGAACAAGAATTGTTTTCAAGCTGTACTCAAGCTGTAGAACTGCCAGGGAGATTCTGAATGGGATCTTTTAATACTGTCAGATCAAGTCATTGGCTGCTTTCATAGCTGTCCAGTCAGTTTCAACTTATGCAGTAGAATTGCCAGGAGATTATTAATGGGGTCTTTGGATGCTTTCTGATCAATTAAGTAAGTTTCAGGGACTTAGAACAAGTATTGTATCAGTCAGCCAGCTCATGCTGTACAACTGCCAGGGAGATTCTAAAAGGAGTCTTTAGATGCTTTCAGAGCTGTTCAGTCAACTTTTGTAAATGGTTGCTTGAATGCTTTGAAGTCATATTTTAGAGACATACTCTAACAGGTAGCTTCTTTTCATGAAGCCTGATGTTGAATCATTTTAAAGATATTTTATCATTCTGAGACCTATCTCTGGTCTTGCTCAGGCGATAATGCACTAGATATAGTCAAAATTCCAAAGATCCTTATGAATAACACAAGATCCAATATAGTGAAACCTTAAATGCACAGCCACTACAGATATTGCTTCTATTACTACTAACAGCTTCATGTGAATCGAGCCTTTAAATGTTATCAAAAACAGATTAAGAAGCAAAGACTGAAAGACTGAAGTTTTAAGAAATTGTACTAAGAAATTAATACTACCACAGTTGCAAATTCATCTTTATGAGTAAATCATCAGAAATTTCTCCATTAAGTGCCTTTGTGCAAAGGTACCATAGATTGCTTTAAGTACATGACCATGCTATCAGACCATTTCATGGCCTGTTTCAAATCAATAGCCAAACATTCCATTGGGTGTGTCACAATGTTTCAGACTATTCAGAGTTTTATTGTCATTGACAGCTTTTTCTCTTGGAGTCGAGTCTTCTTGGAATGCTTTCAGATGATTTTAGTGCCAAATGTAAGTCCAAAGCCTATGTCTGTAGAGTTTCCTTAAATGGTGTTTGCAGTTTCATGCATAAATGTTCAAGCTGCGGCTGGTTCTGGAATACTTTACCAATTTCAAGACAAGTATTCAATCCCAAGTGTGATTGTTATGCTTTCAAACTTATAAAATGTATTTCAAAAGATCGCATTCAGTGAGTTGGATAATACACATTCAATACTTGAATTCATACAGGACACATTCAAAGTCATTTGGCTTTCAAAATCATTCAAAATTGGTTTGTTCAGATACTTTCAGGAAGTTCTAAAGTTAATTTCAGGACAGTTCTAAAACTGCTCTCTAAATAGCCAGACTCGAGAACTGATCTGACACCCCAACATTGCAAGAATATATTCAAATAGATGCATGATTAAGAAGAGATTTAATCTACAACGATTAATTGAACTTCATTCTCAAGGCTAAAAGATACCATATGATGTGATAAAAAACATAGAATTGTGACTATTACACAATTTAGTAGAGTTGAGGTGATTTGAGGTTTAACGCTCAAGAGTATTTGACTACAATCACACCTGCTAGTATTATTGCAGGGAGAAAGCCCACAACACTATTGTGGTTATGCATTGCAGTGAAAATTGTGGTTATGCATCGACTGGAACCAGCAAACCATGGTTATTACTGCGCTTAAATTCACTGTGGCATTGCACCAAAACCCTACTGCACATAGAACAGTTCTCTACTGCAGGCAAAGTTGCCGAGACCCTGGCAGGAATTGAACTCCGAACTCCTTGATCTGAAGCCAAACGTGCTAACCACTGCGCTATCCCACCACCAAATTTTAACAGAACTGTTCATCGCACAGTCCAGACTCTCGTCTAGACTGTCTGAACATGGTGCAATCATGAGGTCTGGGTTGGTCTGCAATAAATACCTTGTTATTGTGGACCTGTCAGTTTCTGTATATCAGTTCTCAACTGATTGAAATAGACAGCAACCTAACGATGATATTTCAAAACGGCACATTGCCCGAATACTTTCATGCTTGAACAACTGGACTGACATATAGGTATGACACTGTCAGTTCCACAGTTGCTTAAAATAAACAGGTATTTAAGCAGCTATATTAAATCAAAACAGTAAACAAAATGCATAACAATGAACATCAAAAGATATAATTTTCCTAAAGAGACGTAATAAGTAATCTCGATGATAAGATAGAGAAGTCAAGAAACACAACTCTAATATTCCTATGATATTGTTTTCATCAACTTGATGAAAACAATTCCAAATTTTAGAGGCTTTGAGAAGTTGGTTAGATGACTGAGAATAGGTTTCATGGATTTACAACTTCATAACTGTGTCATAATTGAGACAGTTTAATCCCTTGTGAGATTGGAACCCACACCGCACTGAACATACCAACAACTGACTAACTCACCCACCAAGCCTCCAAGTGTTGATGATTACACCCTCATAAACCTTAACTATAATCTATGTTTTACTGATACAAATGGTGTCTATCTCCTACCTTGCAAACATTAATTACATGCACATTCAATTATAAATGTTATAAACGACTTTCATATATACACAACTTCTCTAATGTAAGAGTTTGATGTTCATAGTTAATGCTAACAACATCATCAAGCAAATACATGAACTATTTCTATTGACAATAATCTTCATAATCTTTGTCCAATCTATAAGGTAGATTCTTTGACAAACATTAATTACACGCTCAGTTCACGACATGTGTAGATTACTTGCATGGTGTCCCCCCATTGTACCTGACCATAGGTTTACACTTGATTAGTCCAGTTGACATAGAGACTACCTACCTATGTGTCTACCTGTATACCTATATCTATACCTACATGCAAACCTGACAGGTGAGAAGGAAGCCTGCTAACATCATAACATTCGGTGTTCAGTATTTACAGAGTCACATAGTGTTCCCTAGTCTTGCTTCATGACTGGGTATTAAATAGGAGCCTTTTATTTAGTCTAGATCCTATTTCTGCAAGTCTAGATTGACTGAAAAAGCCTCAAGAAATAAAATAAAATAAATGTAGGTTCAGGTAAAATATTTCATAGACTTAATTCTAGTCTAAGTGTTCCCTGATCAACGATTAAATATGTTGGAATCCGTCGATTGAAAGATTCACATGAATGATTCTACACTTTATTATTCACTTGATCTTGAAGTAATATTTAAAAGGGTGTATTTAAAGGTCAAGAGAAAATGTATCCTCTGTTGTAGTCCTAATGTCAATCGTCTCAATAGATTTTCTCCTTTCTTTCAGCTTTTGAGTTTTGAGATCAAAGATTTTAAAAGTAATCTTTGAGTTAATAACCTATTCAATACATACACTAAATTTCAAAATCATAATTAAACTTGTTAAATAATTGCTTGGTCTCATAAAGGAAATCATCAATTGTAGAACTTTAGTACATATCCTTCCATGAACATTTAATTTAGATGTGGAAATTGATTAATAATAATAATAATGATAAGTTTTACGTCAAGTATCCATCTCTTACGAGTTGCTCACCGACGATTCACAAATGTGCACTATTACCCTGACGGATTGTACTTTTTCAAAGCTGCTTGCCTGCGCTGAGAGTCCATTTCGGACAGTACAACCGTATAACCAGGTACCCATTGTACAGCTGGGTGGACTGAGTGCAATGTGGATGAAGTGCCTTGCCCAAGGACACTACACAGCTTTCGACCCAAGTCACAAATCTTTTGTGTTTCCACTGGGATTCGAACCCGGGTCGTTGGCGTGAGAGGCAGACACGCTAACCACTACACCACCGCGCTCCACACATATATGTATACACAAACATGCATATTCAAGTTACTGACAGTAATAACTTTGCAATAAAAACATCCTTTTCCTACTCTATAATACAGTTTAAAGCAATTTCTATTATAACGATGAAATAAGCCTTATGGATATATTTCAAAATTCATGACATTCATCATAAAAAAAATTTCCTTGGAAAATATGTATCCAGAAATTCAAATGTCATCTCAAATATGCATACCGGTATTATTCTATTTGTAATATAGCTAGTTTATTCCTTACATGGTTATGACTGGCTTTATTGTTCCGCATGAGTGATTTTAATATGCAGGCGAGATCAGCTGTCAACACTGACACGACATTTCAAACTTGACCTTACACGAGTGACAGGGTACGCGTTGAGGATATGCGCAGTCATGGAATTCACTTCTTTCCTTTCCATTTTCAGATCATTTTCTTTTATAGACATACAATTAACATATAAAAATTGTAATAATATCTTTCAATACTGTATACCAGTAATAAGTCACTTTATTTTCCTGTATTAGATGATTGTTTTCCCCCAACAATTCATGTTTAAATGGTTTTGTGATAAGGAAATAGTTTCATAATTCAAAATTGTTAAAAGTTTCCCAAAATCATGATACCGAGTTACATTGCAACAAAACTTCAGGTCCAAAGATATATCAAACTATCCTGGGAACTAAGAACTGACATACTTATCCAAAATCATCAAAAAAAATTATACAAGCACACACTTTCATAAGTTCCTTGTTGTTGTTGTATACTATACATAATTTCATAACTTAATTCTCTCTGTATATACCCTAACAGTTAAAAAAGTTATCATACATATCATATCATCAAAACAAAAATTTGAAAATGATCATACTTGACTCATAACTGATTAGAAAGACATATTGTCACTAAATGTTACTTATAAATAACCTTCAGAGACTTTAAACTGATAATTTGGATCATCAAAATAAACAAAACTGTGATATTTCTTTCTATTATCAGTTTGACATTTACACTAAACTGACACGATTATTGCATCGGATGTTTGCTAACAATTCACCAAACTAGCTTGACATTTCAACAAGAAATCTCAATTTGCCGTTTTTTAACCTTTCTATTTGAACCAAAACTGATTTAACTTTCAGCAGGATAACATTAATAGAAATCTTTACACAATGATAAGGTTTATAAAGGGAGATATTATTCAAAATATATTGTCATATCTTTAAATTTTAATCTTAATGTGAATGTTATCTTCAGGGTTGTAAAGATAAGGTTTTTTTATTCATTGCATAACATTTTGAAATATGTTTTATATTTTTTATTTTATAAGGAAAAAGTTGGACTATTTTCCCGAATAAAATCTCTTTAAACCATATAATATTCAACTTGTTAAAAATACTTTAAAGGTACATCCTGTGCAAAATAGTAATTTCACATAAAACAAATCGGAAAAATGATTTAAAAAAAAACCTTTTAACTATAAATAGAGAATCTCACCCAAGTGTCTTCTGATATCAAATATATCAACAGGAGTTGATAAAAGTTACAAATATCTAAACTCTATGGGATAAAATATCATGAATATCATGATATATATATATTTGAAAATTATGTTTAAACCATGAAATATTGCACATCGACTAAAAACCACCTAAGCCCTCGCCATATTGAATGCACTTATCAACTGACATGGGGTTAGGTAAATACCATAATTACATCTTTGACTTCCCAACTGCTCTAGGGCAAGGCTTGAGAAATCAATTACTCCTAACCCCACCCATCTCCAGTCCCTTTGATAATCGTAACACGTATAATCTGTGAGTCTATACAGTGTAGAGCCTTTAGATCAAATATGACCCTGCTAACCCGGTTGTCATTCAAGCAGCTAAAGTTGGCCAGATTCAAATCCAGGAGTTGACCTAGATAGAGAGTATAACAGGTAAGTCAGGCCCAGGTAATTGCAGCAGGTACACAGGTGGGCGGGCCCTTCGTTACACACCTGTCTCCGGGTGTATCATACTATCTGTACTGTGCAGTGAATTTCTTATTTATTTAGGGATACAGCCTGTGATTTTTTATATACAAGGGTAGTCTAACACTAAGACTGTATTTAAACAAGATGTGTTTGTGAAACACGAATGCCCCCGGATGCATATGTCAAGTATCAAAGACCTAGCTCTGACCAATCAAAAGTTATGACCAAGGTTAAAGTTTTTGTGGACAAACGGACAGACAGACAGACGGACAGACGGACAGACGGACGGACAGACGGACAGGTGAAAAACAATATACCCCCGGAATCTCCGATTCGGGGGCATAAAAAGACACTAACATTACCTCTTAAAAGCAAGTCTAGATCTGAAGTGATACAGCCATTTATCTGAGTCTCCTATCTATATTTTATATGCGGTGAATAGTTTCAGATATCATAGAAAATATAGGCTCATGTTTCCTGAGGAATCGTTTGAACATTTACCAGTTAAGGGTTGGTAACACTGTAAATGTCAACCTTTGCAACTTTTTTTGCTTTCCTGAGGAGTTGTATAGTTTGTAATTCCTGTTTTATAAAAACCTATACCTTATTTAAATGTTGACATACTTCTCCAATAAAGCCACAGAGTAGATGACACAGAAAGGTGATGTTTATGCATGAGTAGGCAGAATTTCAAATGCAAACAAACAAGTTTACAGTGGATACTTGACGCTTTTTCAGTGAGAATAAGAGTATTGCATTCAAGAAAGATATGCTTGATGTCAGTAGATGTGCAGGATCCTACGGGAAATGGTTAATTGTAATTTTGAAAATGACAATCGTTTTTCATATTTCAAAGTGAGACACATCTGAACAACCATATATAGATAATAGAATATGCTGAATATTAAACGACTCAAGAACAAAGCAGATGGAAGAGGGGTTGAAAAATCTTTACAAGGTTTCTTCAGAATATTTCATAACAATTATAGAATTCACGGAGTAGTTATCAGGCGTGGATGCAAGACTTTCATTTTGGAGGGGTGTGTCCTATTTGTGTCACAAGTACAACTATTGAAAGGATTATCTTGAGTCCAGAATATGTGTCCACAAGAAAATCAAATTAATGACTAAACTGAGAAGGTAACTTTTATCATGAATGACATCTATAACTTGCAATATTTACCGTATGTGAAACTCTAAGCTGAAGGGTAACCCTCCTTCCCCTTGATCTGCAATTGGTTATTCAAATAATAAAGAAAAAATTAATTTTTTTCACTGATTGCAATTTTACTTGTCCATGGGGAAAAGCTTAATCACTAGATTGAGAAGAACTTGTAACTTTTAACATAAATAAGAACTATGATTCTCTATATTGAAACTCTCTTGCAAATTGTGTGTTTCCGTCTGGATCTGTTATTAATTATGTAAATCATTGCACAAAACTATAATAAGTTGTTTGACTAATCACAACAAAGAATTGCAGACAGAAGTTATCCTTCATTGTTACAATATAGACAGGAACTAATCAGACACCATTTAGTGGATATGACAGGAAGTTGGTCTACTGTGGCACTTGTAAACCTCTTCAACCTCTCCTTGAAGCCATTAAACCACCCCCAACATCTGCTGGACCAATCAGAGCCGGGTCTCTCGGGACTCACCCCCAGGGCTCAAAATGCACAGGGATTTGCCTCGTCACTAACAATTATCTATCATCACAGGGTGGAGATCTCATGGGATCTTTTGACAAAAAATGCTGGAAATTCACTGATTATGAAGTATGGCATGAGTCAATTACGTTGTTCAAATACTACAAATGGTGATTACATTTTTTTGGATATTCTGTAATCAGACCTTCCTTCTTTTTTTACTATCAGATTTTGTTATGGTTTATTTTTAGAAATATTTTAGAAATGGGGGGCAACCGAAATTGATCACTGAAGTCATCCATACTTTCCCACAGAACAGCAGATATTTAGTTGATAAAGGGCATGGTAGTGTTTCAAAGATAGAGTTAAATTTTACTATGGGCAGGAAAAGCATGCATGGGGAAAAGAAACAAACCCTAAATTACGCTTAATTAACTGACATAAACCTAAATTATCAATCTTCTTTGTTCTGAAGGTAAAACCCTCAAGTCTCTCAATAAAATAGGGACCATTTAAACATCAGCTTACAACCACATTAATGCTAAGACAGTTTAACTCAAAGTCTGCGTTCTGAATTTCATTGAATGGCACTCAAGAACATGAAAACCATTCTACAATGTGAAATAATTCCTAACAATAGCCGTCCAAAGTTCTGTGACGATTTTTACAACTAGTACAGCGGACCTCTTAGTCTGTCTAATAGCCCCTGAAACAAAATATCTGTATAGACCGATACAGGTATACACTGTTGTAGCAAGTCTAGTTCAGGAAATGTACAGCTTCAGTGGGCTCCTTTCAATATTAATACTAAATAGTTGCATTAAAGATATATTTTCATTTCAGAGACTAAACTTTAGTCTAGAGACCTCCCTGCTTGCCAGTGGTATTTTAAAGGTTTCCTTTCACGAAGTCTACTCTCAGTGTCAGGGAAGTCACTCAAGCCTGTATCTTGTCGATGAAGCATGTCCATCTGTGGACCATATTACCAATGTATTACTGTTGTAGCCAGGTGAGTATACCTGTTAACGACAGGTAAGTACTGAGCAAGATCCATGACAGTTCACCTGAACTACATGTCATCTGGAGGCCTAAATGGGTCTTCATAAAGCTAAAAACTGTCATTTGCCCCTAATTGTTCCTCGTTTTGTGTGCATTAAATATGACAAGGCCATTCAGTGTGTGACATGTGAAATGATTGTGTGCCCGAGTGTGATCTACATCTCTTCTAGAGGGAAACTGTTCTTTTCTTTATACGAAGTAAAGGGTTTGGAAAATAAATAGTTTCAAGGTGTAACTTGAATATGATTACTTGGCCTTGGCATTCAAAATTCAACAAGAGCTGAAAATCAATACAAAAAAGTCTGAAATAAACGTTTTCAAATGTTTGATGATGAAAAGCTTATGAAACAATTTTTAAAGTAATTAGATTGGCATATCCAGAGCCTATTGGATTCTTGCAATGGTAGACTTGAGCCATCATTCCTTGACTGGAGAATTAGCGCACCATAAGAGGACTTATTGCTTGGTGCCCCAAAGGGCACCAAGTATTATGATTTGATTTTTCTAAAACTTTTCTGAATTCTCTCTATATTACTCTTGATATTTTCAAAGGGAAGCCGCGCCAATCACATGTGTTGTATCCAAATCAAAAGACCAATGAACAGAGCTGTAGCAAAAAATGCATTACGTCACCATGTGGGTAATACAAAATATTTGGCACATTAAACTGTGGAATATGATTTCGCTTTAAATGTTATATTAAAAGAGAAACAATGTTTTCTATTAAAGATGCTGATAAATGTTAACAGACTCAATCAAAAACATCTTCATTTGAAGAAGAGTCTGCATTTGTTCCAGATAAAGTATTAATTATTTCGCATTCAATAATCGTAGAATCCACTTATTTATAACCCACGCGAATTAATTTCACGCTGGGCTCGCCTGGCGAATTAAAAGTAATGTTTGTGTAAGTACGATGGTGACATCGAAATAAGACTTATGTTTACTAATAGGTTGATCACTTACGACCACAAGACAAGTCATAATTAACGATGTCACTAAATGTTTACGTTGAAAACATGTATTTATTATCAGAGTACTGAAATTGACTCGTGCTATATTTAGAATATGACCTACATCGCTGGTTCCAAACGAAAGCTCAGCGGACCTGGGTTGAAATCTCGTCAGATCATCTGAAAGTATTTTCTTTATTATCTGTTATACTACTATTAATAATTAACCATGACAAGGAGATATCGTTTTGGCAGTACGTTTTGCACAATTTCCTGTCATTGTCAACGCTACATGGCAACACAGTGCTTTTACTTCAAGTAACTACATCACAATGCCACAACATCATAAACATAGTAACCTCACTATATATATGCAATGACATCACTGTCTTGAAAATCTAGTGTTGTTGTGTTCAGAGATTTACATTGTTTCTCTGAGATGTCAAAAAGAGTGAATTTGGATGATAAATAGATTGTAACCCTTGTGTATTTTGATATGAAATATACCAACAATCGTTGATGAATGTAAAAAATATTCATAACTTTCAGCAATTCGTGTTGATAGAAATTAATTTTGTGAAGTTAACTTTGAGTAATACTTGTGTTAATATTAGTGCTGTTATCCAGTGTTGTATATTTCACTTATCCCCGAATTGTTGGACAAATCACAATCTCCTTCATCTGCCTATGTGGCACCAAGCATGCCTTTTTAAAGGCTTTTCTTGTTGTTATTTCTAGAATCATCCTACTTCTAAAATTTAAAAGGGACACCAATTTCTCAGGACTGCTTGAAGGTACAACAAAATAATTAGATCGTCAGACAAATTCAGAGAAAAACAATAACACTTGGCTTAAAGGCAGAACACCATCCCAATTTCAATGATAACATAAATATACTGATTTTGAGAGTCTCTAAAATAATCCTTCACTTAAAAGCAGAAAACAAAGCACATTTCAAGTGTGAAATAAAGAAAAGTATGAAATCAGTCAATCTAATCAATAACTCTTCACTTAAAGACAGAAAATAAACCACAAACTCTTTATGCAGGAGACAAACTACATTTTAATATGAAGTGAGGAGAGAAACTCAGAGAGTCTAAGCAATAACTCTTCACCTTCATACAGGACACAAACCACTTTAACTTGAATGCCTACACATTTCAAGTGTGAAGTAAAGAAATACTGATTCAGAGACTGGGCAATGATTCACCATATCACCAGCATATTATCAGACAATGATAGGCCAGGATGGCTCGCAGTATGGTCACTCAGTGTCACATTACACCTCATGTCAGCACTCTCTCCCAGCCAAGCTGTCTCGGTGCTATGTAGATCATGTAAATATATATACTAACAGGTGCTTGTAGTATATACATTCACCTCGTCTGACTCAACCTGTTGTCATATTTCCACCTGAGCTAACGACTTTTGTCTACAATCACCTTACAGGTACGCTGTTGATTTTATTGTAGGTGAGATCTATAAAGATCATATTGCTTCACTTTCCAATGTTTCTCTCATAGAATCCCTATGTAAAGAATTTGCAGTGGAAATAGGTGAGACAACATTATGCTTTCCTGTTACAATTTTGGATCAAATGCAGTTTTTATCTATAACCGTTTCTTGATGAATATTTGGGAAACGATCTCCAAGTAAACACTAAGTAGAAGATACAATATCGTTGCTATTAAAATAGAATTTAACTTCATAGGTGAGCAGTGACGTCAAAGCTTCTTCTATTTGGTGTTTTTGAGTGATATTTTGCCTTAGGGCATCGTATCAAAAATATGAACCTATATGACTGCATTCGTAGGTAATAAAATAATTTAGGCTGAGAGGTTGTGAATACAACCAAAGTTCTGAATACGATTAAAGTGGACTAACCAGGTTCTACAATGCCTCTCAAACAAACCAAAGTGGACATTTAAAGCTTTACGGCAGTTGCAGAACTTTCAAAGGGGGTGAAGGTTCACCTACCGGTATTTTCACTTGCATATTTCTAAATATCAAATGTACCCATCTAGATCTGACACTGTATCAGGGGACGAAAATAATAACCTAGATTAATGCATACATTGTTGATTTTAAAAATTGTCTAATGACGTGTGAATGAAGTGAAAATGTATAAACTGACACTGTTAGTATCATTGCACTTATAAAGCCTACAAGACCATTGTGATTCATAAAGCTATGAAATTGCAAATGCAGTTGAAATAAACCTGTTACCAAAATCATTTATAGTAATGAATGCACTCCTAGATATATTTTTTACAAGTACAGTAGATGAAAACCAATTGGTCAGATAAATGACCCTGACATGTCGTTGAAAACTCTAAAAACGTCTTTAATGTCTTGACCAACACTTAAATTCCTCTCAAGAATCTGAAAACACTGTCAGCAATCCAGAAGATGACAAGCGACAAGAAATGGACGACACCAAGCTGTCCTCTTGAAGCGACAGCTGTGCTGCAATGTGGATGCCGACATCAACAGTTGTGACAAAATTTATCATATAGATAGACAGACCGCTAGACGAATGGATGGGGAACTTGATGTGTCAGACAATGCACAACATACATACACAACAATATGATAACAAGAAGACAATGTTTGACATACTGCAACAGTGTTTAACAAAAGATGTCATAATATAAAACAAATATACACAAAATATCACCAGATAATGAGTAATACCGCCAGACAATGTGTAACACGGAGAGACAATGTATCCTTAATATCAACAACATATAACAACAATGAACACAATGTTAAACTGATAGCACATCAAGATTATCTATTCAGGTTCCCATCAATACAACAGATGGTCACAGGTGGGAAGAACCTATATATATAAATATATATATAGTATGATTCAGTTACTTTAGATGAGGAGTTACATCAAATCTCAAATCATATTTTATCATGATGGCTATTTGTAGTATTGACATAAAATAATATTTTCATAACAAATAGTTTTAAGACAATCAAATGGTGAATTTAAATTTAATTTTTTTAGGATGACTCATGAAATATACATTTTTTGCCATTTGTTGAAACCTGAAAATATCAGTTCATCTGAATACAATAGATATTTAAACAATTTGATGAATGTCAACAAAACATATACACAGTACATGTTTATTTTTACATTTCAGAACTTGTTTATGTTTACAAATAAGCCAAATAAAGTTGCCTAGTGATTTTACACACACAAAAATAACACTTAAATCTTTCAAGATAAAAAAAAATAAATATAGAACTGTGTTCAAGTTACTGGTTCATGAATACTTCAAATCTATTCAATAAACACATTAATGATACAATGACATCAAAGCAAGTTACGACGATATCGAACCTCATTTCATGTGAATAAATAACAACAAATCTATTCAACCAATCACAACAATTATTACGGCTGTGATTTGGAACATGTTGATACGCTCATTGATTTCAAAACCAAAAATAGAGCCATTGGCTCTGTAGCTCATCAGGCATCATATCAAGTTTGCTTTATACAGGCAAGATGAGCTAAAAATGAAACTGATGTTACCGATTGCAAGAAAACCTATAAAAGAATTACAAAACAAATGTAACGATTTCGGAATAAATTTCCTTACCCAAATGATTTATTATTTTTCAACACTTTCTAGATCGCCAATATCAGACAATGAAAGAAGTCAACACTAAAATATCCAAGGAGAAATACACAGACTGTCATCTAATGGAGAAAAATAGGTTTTTAAGATTGTGACCCCTGTGACCCTATTTGGGGTCATGGGGTCACAAAACCTACAGTTTAGAATCCCAATTGGCCAAGGAGTCTACATGCAGTCTTTCAGCTCAATAGACCTTTAGGAGACCTTTAGGAGATGATGATGAAAATAGGTTTTTACGGTTGTGACCCCTGTGACCCTATTTGGGGTCATGGGGTCACTAAATCCTCAATTTAGAATCCCCATTGGCCAAGGGGTCTGCACATATAATTTCAGCTCTCTAGACCTTTTGGAACTTGAGAAGAAGATGAAAATAGGTTTTTAAGGTTGTGACCCCTGTGACCCTATTTGGGGTCACAGGGTCACAAAACCTACAGTTTAGAATCCAAATTGGCCTAGGAGTCTGCACATATCATTTTTAACTCTCTAGTCCTTTTGGAACTGGAGAAGAAGATGAAAATAGGTTTTTAAGGTTGTGACCCCTGTGACCCTATTTGGGGTCACAGGGTCAACAAAGTTACAAATTAGAATCCCCATTGTCCAAGGAGTATGCACATATCAATATTAACTCTCTAGACCTTTTGGAACTGGAGAAGAAGATGAGAATTGGTTTTTAAGGTTGTGACCCCTGTGACCCTATTTGGGGTCATGGGGTCACGAAACCTACAATAAAGAATCCCCATTGGCCAAGGAGTCTGCACATATCACTTTCAACTCTCTAGTCCTTTTAGAACTGGAGAAGAAGATGAAAATAGGTTTTTAAGGTTGTGACCCCTGTGACCCTATTTGGGGTCACAGGGTCACCAAAGTTACAAATTAGAATCCCCATTGTCCAAGGAGTCTGCACATATCAATTTTAACTCTCTAGTCCTTTTAGAACTGGAGAAGAAGATGAAAATAGGTTTTTAAGGTTGTGACCCCTGTGACCCTATTTGGGGTCACAGGGTCAACACAGTTACAAATTAGAATCCCCATTGGCCAAGGAGTCTGCACATATCATTTTTAACTCTCTAGTCCTTCTGGAACTGGAGAAGAAGATGAAAATAGGTTTTTAAAGTTGTGACCCCTGTGACCCTATTTGGGGTCATGGGGTCACGAAATCTACAATTAAGAATCCCCATTGGCCAAGGAGTCTGCACATATCACTTTCAACTCTCTAGTCCTTTTAGAACTGGAGAAGAAGATGAAAATAGGTTTTTAAGGTTGTGACCCCTGTGACCCTATTTGGGGTCACAGGGTCACCAAAGTTACAAATTAGAATCCCCATTGTCCAAGGAGTCTGCACATATCAATTTTAACTCTCTAGTCCTTTTAGAACTGGAGAAGAAGATGAAAATAGGTTTTTAAGGTTGTGACCCCTGTGACCCTATTTGGGGTCACAGGGTCAACAAAGTTACAAATTAGAATCCCCATTGTCCAAGGAGTCTGCACATATCATTTTTAACTCTCTACTCCTTTTGGAACTGGAGAAGAAGATGAAAATAGGTTTTTAAGGTTGTGACCCCTGTGACCCTATTTGGGGTCACAGGGTCACCAAAGTTACAAACTAGAATCCCCATTGGCCAAGGAGTCTGCACATATCATTTTTAACTCTCTAGTCCTTCTGGAACTGGAGAAGAAGATGAAAATAGGTTTTTAAAGTTGTGACCCCTGTGACCCTATTTGGGGTCACAGGGTCACCAAAGTTACAAATAAGAATCTCCATATGCTAAGGTACCTGTACAAAAAATTTCAGCTCTCTAATGTGTATGGTTCATGAGGAGAAGTCGAAAGTGTCAAAAGTTTACGGACGGACGACGGACGGACGACGGACGACGGACGACGGACGGACGGACGCCGGACGACGGGCCATGCCATAAGCCCATCTGGACTTTCAGTCCTGATGAGCTAATAATCAAATGTGATTTAATTTTCAACCAATAATATGATAAAAAAGGTGGCAATTCAAGGATGAATGACTATGAAAACCTTTGAAGAATAACTAGGCTTGAAATCATAGATCAACTTCCCCTGCAAGTAATGACCACAATCAGTCTAATCTTAGCCTTGCTGATCGAGCACCACAATCAATTGTTGGGAGTGCAGCAACGTTTTCGACAATAAGTTTCAACAATCAAGTTTTGTAAAAGAAGTATCAAGTTTTTTTAAGAAAGAATCAAGTATTCTAAAGGAACAATCAACAATTAAAGAACAATCAAGATGTGCTGCATGCCTTTAACAGTCACGGATGGAGACTGACACTAGAAATGCCTTGCGGGGGAAATTGTCATAGATAAACAAATTAACATTGACACTACTTAGGTAATTTTATGAGATAGGTTGAGAAAAATAGTTTGATTTGGTCAAGGACAAATTTCTTCCAAATCTCAAATATTATCATAAATATTCCTGTGTTTAGACGGTGATTAATTGGATCTTCAATTACACAGAGGTCAATGATGCAATTACATAGTTCAGGATGTGTATTGTAGTAGATTATCCTGTCACAGTTCCATTCACAAAGTGTCCACCCAGAAAAGGTGGTTAGCTTGGCTTACTAGAGTCTTCTTTAAAGAATTTTGGTGTGAACATTTACATGGTTAACCAAGCTCTCATACGCTAAATTGAAATATTTTATTTCACCTTCAAAATGGTGACCAGTCATCTGTTAATTGAATAAGAAAATTAACAATACTCATATTTCTGTTCACATAAGAATTTATGACAATCAATCCTGATTTACCTATTGATAGGTATGCTGTAAAAACTTAATTTGATCTTTATATTTACCTATCATTTTACAATCAGGAAACAATAATGAACAGAAATGTAATAGTTGACCTTTATGCAATCCCTGAAATACTTTTCTTAATTTGAAACCTTATTCATAAATTGAATTCCTCATGTTAACCACATATAAATAATTCAAACATACATTTGACATTTAGGCAGTTTAAGACCTGTTCCATTCAAAATACAAGGAAAAAAGCCCATTACATACCACTAATGTTTATAGCAGGTAAAAAATCCCTTTGTCCCTATCTATACTATTTAGCAAGTATTTCAAGTACATACAGCTTGTGTATAAAGTAAACAGAGAGAAGGGAAGAGCTAAATATAAAGGTAGAGAACACATGGTTTATCCTCAGGTGAGAATTAAACTTGCATCAACCCAGCACCTGTTTAGCCAGTTACCTACTGCCATTGTAAACATGACCAGTGAGAACAGAACCAGAAGGGTACATAAGCACCAAGGGGGTTAAAGCTATAATCATTGATGCTTATGTAGGAGCAAGAATTATTTCACCCTTACAACAACTGACTGCATTATTAAAAGGTCCACATGCTATTCAACAGAACCAATAAGGTATTAAAGAACCCGAGGGGTTAATCCTTAGACCATTGATGCTGATAAAGAAGCTTTGCATTACTTTACCCTAGCACCAACTGACCATGCATTAATACTCACTATTTTAGACAGGACCAGGTGAAGGGACAACCAAAAAGGGTGTTTAGGAAGCTATGGGGTTAATCCTATGATCATTGATAAATGATAAACATTACACAATAGACTTATTTAAGGTGCACATGTATACATGATCTTAAACAAAGAAGGGCACCCTTGGAACTAAGGGGCTTTGTGCATAAGGACCCGGAAGATTTATTAAGGGGGTTAATCCTTTGATGATAGATTCTCATATTGAAGATAGGTAGTGCATTTCAGCTCACAATTGTAATTATTTTCAAACAAACAGTGAAGGTAAATGAAATTTTATTTTTGGTCTAATAGTCAATTCACAGGGTTAGGTTGCAGCCAAGCTTGACAAACCAACATGGAAGAAACATGTCTCAAATGAAGCCTGTTAATCATATTTTTGGAGGTCAGAAAGCGGCCAATAAAACCATAATGCATCAAAGTGTAGCAAACTACCAGGTTTGATTGATTAAGCATGTGCTTTTTATTGACATGTTTTGATTTTCTCAGGGAAATTACCACTGCACTCGATCATGAAGCTCACAAAATGAAATGAACCACACTTGATGTACATTACTGTGTGGACAATATATAGCACTAAGCACTTCTCTAAAACCTTTAGGCAGATTCTTTGGACAATTAGGTAGTGAAGAATATTTAAAGAATACGAACATAAAAACATAAAAGCAGATTCAATTGATAATGAGTAAGTTTCAGCAAACAAAGAGTAATTCAACTTTTGTGACCATACACATATTTCAATTAACCCTATGTCTGCCACAAGCAAGAATGTTCATTATAGACAGTGCTTTTCATTTTATGTCATTCAAGACCAAACTCATTGTGAATTCTGTGAATTTCTCACACAGATTAATGGAACTAAAGTATAAATTCATATGAGAAAGCTTGATAAATTGTTATCTTTGATATTGATGTAAAAACCCTTAGAGAGATATCACAACATGTAGTCAAAACATTTAATTGAATAGTTGATTTACAGGAATATGACCTTATTAATCTAGGAAGCATCAATATTAGGAATATGGCTACATAGGGGTTAATAATAGACATCCTAATAAATACTTATGGATGATAAATTTCTTCTTTTATGATTAACTCATTAAGTTACAAATTTGAACAGTTTCCAATCATTATTTGGCGTTTTTAACGCTTAATTGAATAGAATAGAATAATAGTTGATTCACAGATAAATATGAACTTGACAACCTAGGGAAGAACATCAATATCATGAATTTGGTCATAAAAGGGTTAATAATAGACATGCTGATATATACAGTGACAATGGACAATAAATTGCCTCCATTGAGGTGAACAAGAGGCTACTAGAATGAAGATCTCCCGTGGTGAGTTAACACCCCTGATGAGGTGGGCTATTAGTGATATATCCTGCTTATGTAGGTGTTAATGGTCATTTGATTAACCTCTTCCTAGTAGTAGGGCTTTGAGGTTCAGGGAACCACAGGCATTGTACAAATATGGATTAAGGGGTTTTAAACAGGTAGAATGATACATATACTCCTCCAAAAAATTAAGCAACATTTATTATTTGAAACATTTTTGCTATTGTCTATTTTGCATGTTTATTGTTGATAATGGATTTAAATAATTTGATCAATGAACAGAATGAAGGTTTATTATCCTTTAAGTTATCCAGTCTTTATTATTTCTTTATATATGGCTACCTAGAATGTGTACATATTTTTCTGCGAAGATATGCTTGATGCTTAATTTTTTGTTAGGAGTATAGATATTATTACCTTAGGCAGGGTGTAAACAAAATTTTACAAAACAAGTTTTAAATTTAATTATGACTTGAGCAAAGCTACTGTACTTTTTTTTTTTAAAGTACACAATCGAGTGTAATAAGTTACTGTTTACTGATGCTAAAGGAAACATGAAGACAAGGAGTTTTATGGATTATCAACTTCTTTATTGTAGAATGTTGATAATCCATAAAACTCCTTGTCTTTTCGATTCTCCAACTTTCAAAATGCCTCTCAAACAACTTAAAGGAAACATGCACAAATCAGCATGCTTCTTTTGCAATAACTTGATGCAGTGACATCACAAATATTATTTTATAATCACATAGACAAAAATGATTAGTGTACAAGTGCACAATTTGAAAATATGTCACTACGTATGTGATATGTGTACAAGTGCACAATTTGAACAATATACACTTTTGATATTTCTACAGTAATTTGCACAAGGGATATTACGGTAAGATTTTTTTCAAACTCATAACATAAACATTTTCAAAATGTTTATTCTTTTCTTGTTACTATAATGAGCTTCAAAGAACTAGGATTTTTAAAATTTAAAAGTATTAATTACAAGGACTTCATTAAAAAACAAGCCAACAATCATAGCCAAAGATTTGATAGGTCTGTTGGCAAGTCTTACTGAACAAAAGGTACTTGTCAAGAGACTTGTCGAATTAAACAAAGCGACTTCATTATACTCCTTTTGGACATTTGATGGCAAGATATTTGCTTGTAAAGAAAAGGGTGGCCGTCGATTCAAAATCACAAATTCCAGGGACATTGATGCAATGTTGCAAAACTAAGAGATCTTAAAATCAATTCATGTTAATTTTAATTTAGTGTTAAGTATATATTTGAGAGTTGAAGCTCTTTCGTATAGTTAACAATGAAACCAAGTCACGCACCTGTTAGCGTGTGTATATGTCTGCTCACTGTATTCATCTTGGTATCATACCAACTTCATGAAGCAGTCAATAATACTGCTCTTTGTACAAAGTTTTACTCTCTCTGCACTCTCAGTAAATATCACATGTTATTTTTATATTTATTCAACAGCAAATGTCACAGTGTTTGCACAAAAGCGTATATCTATATTTTCTTTAACTCAAAGGAAGCAAATGTCAAATGTACCTATGTGTGTATTGTAACAGTTTCATTCACTATAAATGCAAATCAAAAGATAGATATCAGACCCTACGATGCCCCAAACTGGACATATTATATTATATTACCTCTAATAGGCAATGATTGACATTGAAATGTATCGGGCATCAATAGGTCTATACCATTGTAAATGTTTTCCTACTCACCTGTCGAAAAGAGGAAAAGTTAAATCCTTCAAATCTCTTTTGAACTGGTTACTGCATGGGATGAATAACCACTTGAAACTTACTATCACATGTAGCATTCTCCAAGTCTATTTCTGCTTGCTACAGTCATATGTTAACTCCAATATCATTGCTATCTTATTCCTGTTACTCATCATAGCTGGCGATGTTGAGCAAAATCCTGGCCCCATTCTAGTTAATTCATCCAAAGATTTAAGTATTTTTCACCTAAATATACGAAGTTTAAGGTATAAACTGGAAACTATCTCTGAACTAATATCTGACTATGATGTAATTTGTTTCACTGAAACACATCTCGACGATGCAGTCAAAGATAAGGATATAGAACTAAAGGGCTTTCATTTATTAAGAAGGGATAGAAATTGTTTCGGTGGTGGAATTTGTGTTTATTTTTCGTCAATGCTCCACGTTAAACGTAGGGAAGATTTAGAATCTAAAGTGTATGAAGATATATGGTTTGAACTTTTTCTTCCCCAGAAAAGACTTCTTATTTGTACATCATATCGCCCCCCTAGCAGCCATGCTTCATATTGGGACCATCTAGAATATTCCCTTGAACTTGCTTTAGACTATACCCCTTTTGTTGTTCTATTAGGCGATTTTAATGAAAACTTACTCAACACTAGACTTAACAATCTACACAATCTGATGTCAAGAAAGGTATTACGAAATATAATCTGTGAACCTACACGCGTTACTCAATACACTCAAACTTTGCTTGATCCCATCATTCTTAGTGAAGATTGCACGTGCAGTGATAGTGAAGTAATTGATTTTGACTCTAGTATCAGTGACCACAAGGGAGTTTTTGCAGTATTGCATAATTGTATTGATCTAAAGAAATCATATGAAAGAGACATTATATTATATAAGCAGGGTGATTACGATAAGTTAAATACTCTGATTGACGAGACTGATTGGCGATGCATGTTTAATAGTCAAATTACAGCCGACGCCGCTTGTGATGTATTCAGAGAGACACTCACAAGTTTTATCAAGCTTTGCATACCAAGCCGAACTGTTACCATAAGGCCAAACGATAAGCCATGGTTTAATAATGTTCTCAGAAAAGAATTAAGGAAAAAGGAAAGATTAAGGAAAAGATATAAACGAACAAAGAGTATACATGATTTTTCTAAGTACAAAAAGCAACGAAATAGATTTAACAATATTAAAAAGGAAGCTAAAGAAGAATTCTATTTAAATATAGATGAAAACCTAGCTACGCAGTTGAAAGAAAACAATACCAATTACTGGAAATTACTCAGACACCTTACAAAAGGTTGTAATACTTCAATAATACCTCCTTTGGTCACTGATAATTCCGACTCGCCAAATGCATTTTCAGATTATGAAAAAGCAGAGACTCTCAATGATTATTTTGCTTCCATTGCTAATATAGATGACGAAGGTGTCCAGTTACCCCCCTTTTCAAAAATATGTGAAAATGAACTTTCCCATGCAGTTATTGAAGCTTTTGAAATAACAGATCTTATAAAAAGTCTCCCGGTGAACAAGGCCAGTGGACCTGATAACATAAATCATAGATTACTAAAACATATATCCCATTCAATTGCAACGCCACTGTGTTTGCTGTTCAACCTTTCGCTTGAACGGGGTACCTTCCCATCTCAATGGAAACAAGCAAATGTTATGCCACTTTTTAAAAAAGGTGATAGACATCGGCCGTCTAATTACAGGCCTATTTCCTTGCTTTCTTGTATTAGCAAAGTGTTTGAACGTTTGATTTTTAAGAGAATGTATAATTATTTTATAGATCATGATTTATTATGTAAATATCAGTCTGGATTTTTACCAAACAATTGTACAACTTATCAATTAATAGAAATTTATCATAATATATGCAAAGCTCTAGATGAACAAAAATATTTTTGCATGGTTTTTTGTGATATCTCCAAAGCATTTGACAGAGTATGGCATAAAGGTCTCATATTCAAGCTTCAACAATATGGTATTTCCGGTTTACTTATTCAGTGGTTAAAAAGTTATTTAAATGATCGTTACCAATATGTTTTTGTTAATGGTAGTTTTTCTAGAAAACAGCTTTTAAATGCGGGAGTACCGCAAGGCTCAGTCCTTGGTCCTTTCTTATTTCTTATTTATATCAACGACATAAGTACTGAATTAGAAAATATATCACGACTCTTTGCCGACGACACTTGCATAGGATCCTGTGCCATGGATTTGAAGACAATTGAAGACAGTCTAAATAAAGATTTGATAACGTTAGATAAATGGGCAAAAACTTGGTTAGTTGATTTCAATCCTTCTAAAACTAAGAGCGTACTTTTTACACATAAAATCAACCATGAATACCCTTCTCTTGTATATGGAAATACCAATATTGAAAATGTTAAAAGTCATAAACACTTAGGAGTGATGTTGTCCAATGATATTAAATGGAATGATCATATTGAAAGTATATCAAGTTCAGCTTGCAAAATGGTTTCTGCCTTGCGAAAGCTCAAATATAATTTAAGTAGTCGTAATTTATCGATGATATATAAAACTTTCATTCGACCAATTCTCGAATATGCATCTGAATTATGGGACAATTGTTCAGCATTTAATGCAAACAAACTAGAACTTATACAGCTAGATGCAGCGAGGGTAGTTACTGGATTAACCAAATTCGCCTCTAGGGAAAGCTTATATTTCGAGACGGGTTGGGCTCCATTAAAACAAAGACGGAAAGAGAAAAAGAATATCCTATTCCATAAAATAATGACAAATAAATGCCCTTCCTACCTATCAGAGCTAGTACCTCAGCATGTTTATTCGGTCTCCAGTTATAATCTACGAAATAAGAGTAACCTAGTACAACCATCAGCAAGAACATCTTCCTATAGACATTCTTTCATATTAGATTCAGTTAGAAATTGGAACAATTTAGATGAAAATGTTAAATGTATACAATCAACTACGGAATTTAAAACACGTATTACTTCTTCTGAGGAAAATCCACCCATTTACTACAATATTGGCAACAGACGATTAAGTATTCTACACGCAAGATTAAGAAATAGATGTAGTAGTTTAAATGATGACCTTTTTCGGGTAAATTTAACAAATGAAATTGCCTGCTTATGTGGTAATCCATGTGAAAATTCCTATCATTATTTTATCGAATGCCATCTATATACTCACGAAAGACAGTTGTTATTCTCCAAAGTCCTTGATCTCGGAGTTACTCCATCATTAGAAACAATTTTGAAAGGCAATGATAGGTTAACCGTGGAAGATAATACCCTCCTCTTCAAATATGTACAGAGTTATATCAGTAAAACTAATAGATTCCAGTAATGTTCACTTTCAGGTACTATCCATTTATAATTTGTTATCTCTCTTGTTGTATATACCTGTGTCAAATTGTATTACTGTTGTGTAAATAGAATATTCATTCACATTGTAATCAATTATATTTTACAAAGCTGCACTGTACATAATTGCACAAACCTTAATTGTAAAACCTGTGTTAACATTTGAAAAATTGTAAATCTTTATAACATATGTATATTAATCCATTTTGTATTGGAGAGGGCCCAGTAAGTGTTTTCACTTTTGCCCAATCCATTTGACCTTTTGTCAATAAAATATGTTTCAATCAACAAAAGGTAAACCCAAAATGCATGATTAGAAATCTGCGAAACATGATAGCAACAGCCACCAGAGAGATCAAATCTGTCTTGTTTGAAGACAATACCTGTAGCTAACGATCTAAAAGGTAATGTAATGGCCAGGTAATATTATTCTGCACAACAACAAAAGATTTCAATATCTAGGACACAGATAACACAAGGCTGATCATGTTTATATCAGAGTCATTCAAGCGTAAAGTGAAATATAAGGTTTCAATTCTTAGAAATTAAAGGCAATGTGCAAAAGAGGTAATTTTTTCTGTTAAACATCAACTAACCTTGACCTTACCACTTCTCGATTTTGTTCAACAAAAGACTTCAATATCTAGGACACAGATAACATACGGCTGATCATGTTTATATCAGAGTCGTTCAAGCGTAAGGTGCAATATAAGGTTTCAATTCTTAGAAATTGAAACATATAGGCAAAAGAGGTAATTCTTCTTCTGTTAATATAAGATGTATTATGCCATGTAAATTAACTATAAAAAAAACACAATCATTGTTTTCGTTTAGAAAAAAATGTTGTTGATCGTTTCACAACATTGGACACAGTTGTGGAATATATTTCCTTGTCAAAGGCTCCTTTTTTATTCTTTTTATCCCCTTGAAAAGCTTACATATTGAGTACCTAAAATTGATTTACATTTGGAAACCAAACTCAGTGACACCTATGTGTAACTATTATAAAGAAATTATTATAGCTTTGTCAAATAAAAATTAGTGAAAAAGGGATTTTTTTAAAATCTTTTCAATAACAGAAATCTATTGCACATAGGAACTTCTACACAAGGAATATTGCTAACCTAAGACTTTTTTAAGATAATTTGTCTGGTTTATATTTCATCTTATCAAACTGCTGATAATGCATACGTATGATCATGTTATAATAATGTGCAACATTGTTATCTTATCACTAACTGTTGATAGAGTAAAACCTTTTATCTCAAAGTAAATAGCAAAAAACAAGGAAAACATTTCATCAAATATTTGTCAAAAAAGCCGATCATTTT
This sequence comes from Steromphala cineraria, assembly GCA_916613615.1. Taxonomy (NCBI): domain Eukaryota; kingdom Metazoa; phylum Mollusca; class Gastropoda; order Trochida; family Trochidae; genus Steromphala; species Steromphala cineraria. The sequence continues at coordinate 68,759,723 of OU744725.1, read as the reverse complement.
TAACTTATTTTAAACATGGAATTTGTAATGAGTAAAATGATATAAACATACACAATTTTGGAACACAATGAAAACTTATTTAATCTTTCAAAAACAAAGAATTCACAATCAAGATGCATTTAATTGTAATTCTAAAAGACAGTTTCAGATTCAAATCATCTTAAATAGCTAGCATCAACGAAAGATGATAGGCCCAAGATATCAAACAGGAAGCAATCAACAAAGGGCTTCCTAACCTACTTACCAACAGGTAAATCAATATTTTTATAAATAGAATTTGATTTTGGTCTCGATGGCAATTTTCTTTACAGAATCGTTTGATTTAGAGAGAAGGAGGACCTTAGGAGGGACAATGAGATGGATCTGACAGGAAATAAAGGTGCGACACGCCTACAGTTAGCTACACACATCCCACATTCCAAATGTCACACACTATAACAGTGAATCATTGCGCATACCTTCGTCCCGGCGTTATTTTTGAACTTTTACCTGTTGCTTTGATGTTTCAAATTTTGTAAATAAGCATATTTTTCAAAATGGGCCTCGAACTACGCTTTCAAAGCCCCTGTCTCGTTTTGGTGGTTATTTCAGCCTGGTATATTTGCGTCGTTCAAGGTCGCCATGTTGGATTATTGTTGACTAAAGAATTGTGTCACCTGGAAGGTGAATCTAAAGGTGTGCACTCAATCGCTAATTGCAAACTTCTAAGTGGATGCAATGTACAGATTTAATTAATTAAAACACTAATTAGTATTCAAAACATCACTCACCTCATCTGGTTGGCTTAATTCGAAAATATCGTAGTGGTCTATATTCCACTGTGAAATAAGTTTTATTAGATGTTGTCGCTCAGCTTGCTTGTCCGCTAGAGCCATTTTGCCGGCTCTTAAATCCCTTTCGGAATTACAATCCACGAAAATCTGATTATTTCGGTCACATTTGCACTTGTTCCTGACATGTACACAACTTGCCGTCAATACGTATCCAACTCGAGTTTCCTTTTAGTCGCTTCTCACTGAACTACACAATCCTCAACGGCCTCAAACTATTAAGTGTACTGCGCATGCGTGTGTCGACAAAAGAATTACCGTACTACCTTCATTAAAGAGTAAACCGGCACGGAAGTTCAAATTCACCTTTAATTTGTTTAATGAACGCCTCTGGGACGGATAATCACTTGTTCATTATTTTAGCCGTTTTACACCCCAGAGCACTTAAACAATTACCGATTACGCTATAATTGGATTTCTTAACGCGTCAATGAACGCTCAAGCGCCGACTCTACGATTACTATGTGTGAAAGCTATTGGGACTCGCGCAATATTGTTAAAATATTTACCATTGATTTGGGATATACGTGAACATCATTAAATTACTCAACCGTGGTAAAACAATATCGTATGAAAAGGCCGGGTGGAACATAACGGAGCGCTGAGGTACAAACAAATGTAAGTCACGGTATAGTGAAATCGTTTCACTACAATGTTTATTCAGGTTTTACGTCTTGCCGTGGGAAAGTAACACTTCTTTCATTTGGTGAATATATTATTCAGTTTTTCTCTTTTTGTAAAGGGATTGACTTTGGCTTTGGATGTTATTTTCTTTCATTTTCAAGTGGTAGGTAAATATACACTTACTGTTTTGAAATCTGATCCCACGGTTTAAACTGAGAGACTATTTGACCCATATATTTCTATGTTAAATTATGTATTGATATACCAAATGGTAGTTGTTGATTAAAGAATGAAAGTTGAACATGAAACTAAGAGCGTTGCATGAATTATTCTTATTACACAACAGCAATTTTCAATTTCATTTCGTTCTTTAAATTATTATATTAGATATATTTTGTTCGGAACGCTTATATATATTTTCAATATAACACACTCGCAAAGAATGATGTGTAAACTCAAGTTTACATAACGTCATTGAGTCATGATAATGAATTACTAGTATGAAATTTATGGTTATGCAATTGTCATAATTGATAACAAAAAATGACCATTTGAGATGTAAAATTAATGTCAATCTGAACAAACTTGAATTTAGTTTGAAGCTTTGTTGCATTTTAACAACAGAGGCAATAGTGTGTACGCTTTTTTACGATTTTAAAACTTTGAACTTATGCATCTATACCAGTAGCGCGCTCGTTAGCAACCGTTTTACACAATTTACATCATTTACATCTTTAAATAACTTTAATAATAGTTACCATGTGTACACTATTATCACCTTTTACACATTCTCTCCCCACAGAGGCAGATCAAGTCATGTTGATGCAGCCTCTGTTCTATTACGCCGACTTGTGGGATAGAATGGGAGATGCCTGATTGTAGGTAATCAAAGTTAGTTGTGCAATCAGAGACGCTGTTCTTAAATCATCGTTTAGGCTACTGAATCAAGGCAAAAACATTGTGATATGAACCACCCTTTCCATGCGAGAAGCGTTGTCATTTGATAAAGAAATTCAAATGGATTGTGATGCGGGGTTTTTTCCGGGAGAGAGAATGCCTTTTACAAATTTACAAACCCATTTGAATTTTGTCAGCAAATGACAACGCTTCTCACATAGAAAGGGTGGTTCATATCACAATGCCGTTGCCATGATTCAGTAGCCAAAAGGATGATTTTAAAACAGCCACAACTAACTTTGATGGCCTCGGATCCAATCAGGCATATCCCATTAAACGCCACAAAGTCGGAGAATTAGAACAGGCTCGATCAACATTTCATGACTTGATCTGCCTTTCCATTTACACTATCAACATTATTAAACTATTTTACACGATTACATAATTTACACTCTGTTAATTTCCATGTTCCGAAATATGCATTTTGTAATAAAACTCTATTTGTAAACACCTTCTCCGAAGTAAAGATCCATACATGTATATGTTTTCTAAAAATGTGATGTACTTACTTAATTAATCACATTTGAATCACGTGGGAAAAGCCAATTTTCTTTTTGATAACTTATTCTTTGCATATATGTTATTGTTTCTTTTTAAAAAGATTTTATTCCTAATTACAAACATAAATATATATATTTTTGAATTGTTGTTTCATACTGATTTCAGAATAATTGGAATTCCTTTAAACGGTGTCTCGTAATGTCACGAGGTTTGTTTAATGGGAGAAAAATGTAAACACTCACTCCCAATAATTATTCAGCAAACTTGTTTGCAAAGGTTATGATGAAACAACGTTAAACCATATGTAATGTTTAAATATTGAATAATATTAACCCACAAAAAAGTATTTATCAGTTGATATTTCAGTAACATTGAATCTGGTATTAAATATAGAATATTTCTGGCTTGATTTTTTCTGGTATTTACGGTAAATGTTTTCACCTGTGTGTCAGTTGCGCCTTCAAGAGACATTTAACGGACGCTTCTTTCAGTTTGCCTGAAGCGCAGTTCACATCGATTGTAAATCATTGTGTTTTTCTCAACTTTTTTCTAACGTTGTGAAGAAATTTGAATATAGAAAACGATTAAATGTACCTTGTCAACATAATGAACTACGATTCATTATTGTTACTGTAGCTTAAAAGTCATTAACGGTAGCCAGATTACAAAGGATTTTAGAATAATGCGAAAGCGACGATCATTGCAACTGTCGGATTTCAGACGTGTTTCGTTTTATAGTTGTTAAAGCCGTGCTTTAAGACTGTCAAGTAAACAGTTTGGCCTTTATGCTCTTTATGTATCCAACGCTGCTATATTGAAAGTCTAGGTTTCAGAAACACAAACGTTGTGTGAGGCTACTATTGATAGAACCCCTAGAAAAAAAAAAGAATAAACATCATCGTTAAGATTAATATTCTTTGAAACAATCCTTACCTATTTTAGATAAGATTCGGTTAAGGGCACTAAATTATATTATGTTCGAGAAGTATTCATCCTTATCAATTTGCTTTACAGTGAGATGATGAAAAAATTAAAAAAATTAACAACTATCTTTGTATAGTACGTGTTCATAAAGCTACATATATGACCGCGAAGGTGTTGTTTACGTGTTCAAAACACGTACAGGCTATATCAAGACATACGAAGAAGTGATCAAATTAAAACTGAAGAGGGAGTATCTGATTAACAAGTTACTTTCATAAACAGAATACATCAATATAAGTAAAAAAACGTGTGTTGCTTAACCTAAAACATACACAAATCTATCAGGGAGTTCGACGGTAAATAATATTTAGGTGGTTCATTTAAAAGGTGTATGTGTAATTGATAACGTTTTTTTCAAACTGAATGAATAAAATACTGGCGACAGGAAATACTAATCGTAAAGTATTCCGTTTTTTTTTCTGTTAATATTATTTCGAGAATTTTGTAACAATCAGAATATTACAAGAATTGACTATTCAAGACGGTGAATGACAGACAAAAGAGTAGTTTTGACACCCCCATTTCGAAGTCATATGCATAACAATTAAGAATAGCGGGGTTTCCTGAATAACAACTGCTTTATCATATAAAATATTTGATTTATATTCCCAAAAATTACCAAATTTCTACATAAAGAATTTGTTATCCTGAAAATACTGCTTTAAATATAGTAACTATATCTTGGTATGAGTATTACAAGATGAGAATGGAAAAAAAAGATATTTAAGAAAACCATCGATTTCTGTGGATATATTTACATGTGAATCGATCACAGTTATAAACACTTTATAACAATATTGGCTCTAATACTGAATGTTTATGAAATGCACTTTCTCATAATAATTCTAATTGATTACGGGACAAATAGGAAGAACTTTAGATAATTAACAACGATCTCTTCATATTTGCCATAAATCAATTAAATGATGTACAGTGGGTAGTTTGACTAATCATAATTGATCATACGTTATGCCCGGGGTACCATACCTCGTGTATCGCATGCTCGCGGGTGTGTTACGACATGTTATGGCACGTAGACAGTTCTCATTTGTAATTCATTTCAAACACTCTCGATAACATTGTGTGTGATTGTAACACGTTGGATAACTTTACAACACAATGTTACGTTTTGCATGCTTGCACACGTTTATTTAAATAGGCTCAAAGGAGGTTTTAAAACTTTGAAGTACAAAAAATACCAATTGGTATTTAACATTGATTTTTGTTGTGGAAAAATACGTTACGCTGCATTTTGATATTGTCATGATTGGCCTCACCTTTGAAGATTTATATTTGTCGTGTACGCACATTTCCTATATCGTGCATTTGAACATAATAATTATCACTTTTATAATATTTCTCCTTTTCATTAATATGATATCTTAAAGTACCAAAAAGGATGCTTTAGACTGATTTATGTCAAATATTCAGTGTGGCTTTTGCTAAAATGGATTATTTTAATACTTTTCTGTCAGTAAAGTGAATATATACATATAGGAAAACATTTTGTTCTATTTCAAACCATGGGCAAATGTATTAAGGCTTGCTTGAGCGCGCCAATCAGTCATTAAAACAAAGTTATCGGAAAAAAACTGAACCAGATTGTTTATCAACGAATTTAGATTTGATTGTTAATGCTGTAATGGTCAACTAATATGAATGGAACCTGTTATTTCGACTTCATGTATTAACCCGTAGCCAAATTAAAAAACTATAAAGTGTTATTATGAAATGTATCTTTTCAAGTCACGTTTTTTCTGTATACATGTATGTTGATAGATTACAAGATTTGAGATTTGATTGCATGGGGAAGTCGATTATCAATTTCCATAGCATTGTCTTCTATCGATACTATAGCAGAACACCGAACAACCATTTCTGGTAAAGAACTAAGAATGATTTTTAATCTTTTGAACAATACTGGAAAACTGGATTTTGAATCATCAAGCTATCGTGACAGTTTCAATTTACTTTTATCATGGTTAAAAACAAAAACAAAAACATATTGTGTTTGACCAGTTGCTGGAAATACTTTCACTATTTTAACACGTGCGAGTGTATTAGTTTTAAAAGAAAATTTAATAAATACACTGTATACTAAATATTAAATATCTTCTGACATATCGCTATAGTTGTGAACTTGTGACCCAATTTATCGTAAGCCTAATACCAAAACTTATGTTAATGATATTGTAACCACATTACATAACCTCTGGAAAAGTCCATATTTGAAATTCAATTGCATGCAATTTACTGAGGCTCCTTACTAATGTTTTATTATTTGTTAAAATAATCGTTTTTTTGATAATTATTTCCAGAGACTGAAAATTAGTCTTATTCACCAGTGAAACCACATGAAATAATCTTGTACATGACAAAATCCATTTTATTCATTTATGTTGTAGCTTTGTGAACTTGAATGTACAATTATTGTCAAGTTAATTCTGCTCTAATAAAATGTTCCAGTACTTATTGATATACAGTCATTTTTTTAATAATATATTCATCTTTAATTTATGGCACATCTACGTTTCTATTGTTCACGCGCCCCCTTGGGAATGATGTTGTCTCTTTTCTTCGTTTATTGTGAATATCAAATTCTATATATACAAACATTTACATATGAACAAATGCATAGGTTTGACAAATAGTCAGGACGTTGTTATGTACATGATAGGATTCGTATTGCTGTAAATCATACATCGTAGGTCAAACATTATCATTTATTCAAATATAGATAGAAAATAGATAGATACAGATGTAAATAAGTGTTTTTGTCATTGTAATGTTCAACAGTACAACGCTCTGTGGTTATTCAGAAAACCTTGCGTTCTTGTGTGTTCTTAATGTCTTAGAAAACCCTGCCTTCTTCCAAAACTCGTACCCAGGCATAACAAATAGTTGTGAGTCCAATCCGTGTATTCACTGTGGTATATTCGTATAAGCCCGCTAACAAGCTCAATATGTTCTACTATTCCTGCTAATAGGGACGGGGTAGCGACTTCACGTTAAAGAGGCTAAGATAAGCTGAGGCCGGAATGCTATGTCCAGTGTTTATCTCTATTGAAGTAGGCTTACCTCGGCATGTCAACATCGTAAGACACGCGAGCTTCTGTCGACTGAGATACCTGCTCAAGATAAGACAAACGAGATTCGGGATACTATTAATTTATTTGAATTAAACGTGGCCATTTCATTGGTTGAACGGTTTGTCTTCCTGAAGAAAATAAAACAGACAATTGAATTTTAGATGTAAACATAAGCTTAATGTAACAAATCTTTATGGACATATAGATAATGCCTCTCAAAAAGTTTAAAAGACACATTGAGTAATTTCATGATCTATCATTTGGCTTTGATGGTGTCTAAATACCATACTGATTTATATAAATTCAAATCATCTCATATTATCATACCAAAATGATAACGACTTTATACCTTCGTATATTGTCAATTTAAAAAACTGATATGGATTTAAACTTAGCTTTTACCAACAGTTGTAACATCTTGATTAAATGTCCCCATTCATAGGGTAATGGATGTACTTTACTTGAATGTTATAATTCATACATTGCCATATTTGTATTTTGTAAGAATATATAATTATACCCTCCTCTGTGGGGAGAAAATTAATTATGCTATGCATGACTACGTTACTTTCTACTGCATGATTTCGATAATACACTTTTATATTTTTTTTGTATGAAACGCAATTTATAATTGGCATCATTCTTTTTGAAAAACTCCTTTCATTGGATGAAACAATAAACATTTCATATTTTCTTATTGTGATATTTCTTGAAATTCGGTTTAGTTATGCTCCAAGGTGAAAGCTTTGAGTTGAAAGGTCACCGTGGCTTGAGGCTGGTTGATCTACAACACAGAAATATATCACATCTACAATCTGAATGATTCATATAGACCAATAATAAGTCTCTGCATGAACGCCATTTAAATGGAACAAATATTATAATATAGTCTTGGTGTTAGAATCATACAATGATTTTAGTTAATAATTGGAAATGTTTGATATAAAATATCCAATTGAGCACTCCCATCTTTAGTCAGCATACTTCACAGATCCCAGATTCCACTGACCATGCATTGTCGGCTGGCTTATACGGGCAATCTGATAATTGTTTTGTTTGACCATTTACACTTAAAACTTCATCAAGAAAATTACTAATCAAATTCCAGTAACATACTCTGAATTTAAAATAAAATAATATCCAACTGCATAATCAAAACATACAATGGACACCATGAACACAAACGATGTGAAATTAAGATGATATGGAGAAGTTATATTTCTCATTTTATCTTTTAAAAGCGCCCTATAATTTGTCTTCAGATTAAAAAAGGCACTATGAAAATGCTGTATAAATATCATAATCTTTACTTTTTAGACACTATTTGATCACTCAAGGCTTACACCACACTTCCATTCGTCTTCTTGCCAAAGACTCTAACAAACAATAGTCTGTCAACTATGCCACATCACAACAATATAGAAGGCCAATATTTACAAAGGTCAGTAGGACCAATTTGTTTATAACGACGGAGCTGCTACAGCGACAAGACCCCACGCCTAAGCGTAATGCCATCGATTACTCATACCGGCGTTATTAGTACTTCCAGCAAAAATAACCTCATAAGTTAATACCATCGTGATTCGACCATTAATCGATTCCCTGACCTTCGTCATTATTAATGACAGCATACCTATAGATTATGTTCTCTTGTTGTTGGGTTCACCTGGCAGGTACAAACAGTCTTATCAAATTATCAAATGATGAAGTATTGTAGTGAAAAAATGTAATTATTGATAATCGATCCTTTTTTATCAAAGCTATTGTTTAAGGAAACTGTTAATGCGTGTTTCATGTTTTAAAAGAAACAACTTCATGCATGGTTAGGTACTTGTTTGATAGCTTGTATGTTTCTGTGTCTTTATGCAATCAAGTAAAATGTGTTGATTATAACGCGAACCATCATTGCATCCTTTATTTGATGCACTTGCCTTTATGTGTAGACCCATGCAAATGTAGGCGTTAGGGAATTGTACTCTGGAATAAAGGGCCACAGCCTGATTTTCATCTTATATCATTTTGCTTTGATACAAACGTAAATGTCATAGTTTATGATATGAATAAAATCTCACACATTCATCTCAAAATGGCAAATATACAATTAATATCATTGTTTTCAATGAAAACCCAAAAACAGTAATTCATGTTCACGGAAGGGAATTCAAACGTCCAATTTACATGGATACTTCTAATACAACCTGGTTCCCGGGCCCTGTTCCGCGTGCGCTAAGGTAGGGCAGGGTAGGGTAGGCGCATGCGGAACAGGGCCCAGGGTGCTTATTCTCGAAAGTATCCTAGCCCTAGGATGTCCTAACTTTGATCCTAAGGGTTAGGATAAAATCCTACCCTATTCTCAAAAACTATCCCAGTGCTAAGATATCCTAACTTAGGACAAATACTAGGATAGGTCTAAACCTGTCCCAGCTAAATCCTAGTGGAAATCAACATTGCAAAAACAAATTTTTTTGATCTTCAAAAAGTATTTGTTTAATCCTTACCTCATTTTAAGCAATTATAGGCCTTTCTATACACAAAATTGCCCTCCTCTATCACTTTTTAGTGAAGTGTCAATGTCAAGGCCAATTTGTAAAGGGAGGTAACTCCTGTTTCAAGTCCAAGGTGTATTTTCACATTGCTTAGTGCAGGGTTATGTTGAGTTCAAGTCTTCATAATTTTTAAATAAAAAACATGTTTTTTTATTTTTTACAATTTTTGGGGCAGAATAACTTCTTTTTGTGATCAATGATCATTTTACATTGCAATTAATTATATAAAATTATAAAGAATTTTTTAAAAAGTTATCAAAATTATATTTTTTTAAGGGAATAATTGTATTTTGACTTCTGAAAGTATAGTATTATAAAAATATTCGAGAAATTATCATCTATAATGATAAAAAATAATTCATAGAAAATTAAATATAATAAAATATTATGATTTCTTTATATAAACAAAAAATAAAGACGATCCATATTTTATATCCTCACAGCTTTTCTTTGGATTTCTTGCTTTTTTCCCCAATCAAATGCACCAAGGATGTGATAAATGTGTGATAAACGCATTAAATCAAAATTAATATCTAGGGGAATTCCCTTTTTATCAAACATTTTCCTATCTCCCTGACTGAAGAGTTCCAATCCTAGCTAGGATCGGTATCCCAAGTTAGGACAGGTTTAGGATCGTTTCGAGAATCCGTCTTATCCTAACCTTAGGATATCCTAACTTCTGTCCTAAACAGCTAGGATATATCCTAGCTAGGACACTTTCGAGAATAGGCACCCAGGAACCAGGTTGACTTCTAATATAGCACCAGTGGAACTGATAATCATAATGTGACCCCCAACAACTCACGGAGTGGCTCTAAATGCGCTGTATCAGTTTTCTTTTGGATAAAGTGATCTCACGACAGAGAAAAACAAATGCTTCTAATTGAAAGAAATATTTTTTTCAAGGCGAGATTTTTTACCATTTCGCCTTGTTTGATTGAAAGGTTCACACGAAAAATATTTACAATCATCATCCAGCTTTCGCTTGATACAGGAAACCTTATTCCACTAGAGCCCTTACAGTTACAGTTCTAACTCCATGCATAGGCCTATTCAAGGAGTATATTATTGAAGATACCGACAAGTGCAATATACTAGAGAGATAGATTTGAGTAGGGCTAGGCATACCGGGTATATTTTTTATTAATAAAAGAGATTCTGAGTTTTATTTTCACTTTTTGGGATTGAGAATATACAGGTGTTAGTTTGATATAGCACACATCCAAATGTTGAGCTAGGTCTTGAAGAGTTACCCCCCTTTAAATGATTTTAACTGATTAAATAAACTTGGTATTAGGGTCTTAGAATCAAATTCAGGTTTTTATTCTCAATAAGTCTAATCATTTATAGTTTCCCACAAAAAGGCCATGATAGGTAGGCTATGTTGATGGCGCGAATGTTACATTAATATTTTTTAAGAATAGGATAGCCAAATTGTGACTTTGACAGAAAATTACTTCAATGAATGATATGTATGCAATTGATACGTGTCCTAAATATTCAAGTGTTGATATGGGACATTTTCATTCAATCTCACGTAAAAAAAGACATCATTCAATAAGAGGTACCGGTAATAAAAGCGCTTGTAAAATCCTATTTCCTAAAGGGAGGTAATTTTGACAACCGGATATAGAGGGCGTTAATGTATTTCCGGTGTACACACACGTGTGGAAAGCAACATGTGAAACTCGAATATTTATGTTTTTATTATGTAAACTGCATGTACCAACACCAACATGTCGAAATCAACCCATCACCAGTCTGAAAATGATTTCAGAGTAAGTGTCACTGTTTCCTTTATGGTTAATCCACCCTGAGAAACTAAAAACATATTTCTCATGAGAACAATAATAACTTTGTAAATATCAAAATAAGTTAATGTTGAGATGGAGAAATTCCGAAACTTTATCATAAATGAAACGAAATTTCACGTGAACCATTTTCACATCTTTGTATTAATTTAATTTGCAATTAATTGCCTTAAACTAAAGGGACAGTTCTATCGGGTATTTTTTTGTGGAATCCAAATTTCAGGGGGACATCCTAGTATTACATATGTTATTAGTACATGATTTTAACACAATCTAGTTGAAACCTGTTACTTTTGATAGTTATTTTATTGATATACTTTTGACAACTTGATAAAGAAGAGCAAACACTTGATAAAAAACAACAACAATGGGAAGTGAAGTCGTTAATCAGCACTGCAGTGTGAAAAGCCTTGCTAATTAAGCCATTATTAATTTTTTGGGATTAAAGGATTATTTATATATGTGCTACTAATCTGTCAATACATTAAGTTTATATGTACTATTATATTGTAAAATGTGTAACGGTACAACACCTTTCTCATGTCATTTTCACAAAAATTAAAATGGTCATTGGTGGCCAGAACACTGGTAGATTGGCTACTTTAACCAGGATAGTAAAGAACCTATAATAAAACATTTTGCTTTTCAGTTCCAAACATTTTCTGAGAGGATCACTGCTGTCAGCATCGATGTTGTTCACAGAATCAAGCATCATGATGATAATGTTGAGGTGTGTACAGCAAACTGTTATTTGTAATGCATTCATATTCAAAATCATCAACTTATCTTTGTGATCTTAAATATTAATCTCTTGTAGAAACAAATGTTCACTATAACATCTTGATGCTTTTGTATAAATGCAATGCACTCAAAACCTAAGACTGAGGTAATGCTTGAAAAGAACTAGAAATAACTTTCTTCATTACTGTGTTTATTTAAAGTGTCATACATACTTGTATACTGGTAAATTTTATAAAGATCCCTTAATTGTTTTTAGTTCTAAGTGAGATCTCAAAACTATAACTTATAAAACTGATTCACAAAATAATTTTCTTCATTTTCTGTAGGAACAGTCCACTTATTTTGGAGAGGCCCTTCTCAGCTGGAATGATTTGAACTGCACACAACATTTCAGTGAGTAGTATTTTGAAAGTTCAATAACAATTGATCCAACTGTTAAAATAATGTGTCCGGTTTGAATTTCAAATTAAGATGTACAATAACAGTTATAACTGGTATATACAGGGTCTTATATATGGTTTTCCTGTTTCAAAGTTTGTTTCTCTTCTCTATTTATCAAAAGAAGGGTAGTGCTCAATCTACAAACCTGATGAGTCCTTGCAGATTAAAATGAGTCCTTCAATGAGTATAAGCAATAGCTCCATGAAAAAACACTTGCATCCCACATCTAAGAGCTTTAATGTTTATTAGTCCTTTCAAAATTTTGTGACTATTTGATGCAGGACTCAAGGGTAAATTTATCACTGGAAAGGGTAAGAAGATTCTCAGAAACATAAAACAAAGTTATAGAGAGAAGTTTTTAAATTTGCAATTTCCTCTACTTGTGAAGTAAAGGTAGCAAAATACAATAGTGTTATTTGAATGCATGTTCAAAAACTATTTTTTCCGTCATAAGTTCTCTGTTGAATGCATGTTCTACAGATTAACAAATGGTTATATTTTATGTATATATCTGTAGTTGTCTATTCAATGCATTTAGTGATCAATGAATGTTTTAAATAATATTCTTCAATTATTTCATATTATTATAAATGTTCATGTCAATTGCAAATATTAGATGTTCCTTTTATTTCACAGCCAACTTTCAGCAGGATGTATCTGAGAAGTATCTCTCATTTCCTCAACTTGTACATAATGAGGTAGGTGGATTTGATTTACTCTATAGATATTGAAGTTTTATGAAAGGTATCAATTTTTCAGGACCTTTCACAGTCTGTTAGCAATGTCAATTGGATTCATTAAAAATTTATCTGGTTTGTGAAATTAAGATGGAATGATTATAAGATTCTTCAAAATTTTCTATGTAATGAAGGTTTCTAAAAAGTGGTATGATTTTGTATATAAATAATTATTGAATATACATATATATATTTATGGAACACAACCAAAGCCAACCAATCGGTCACTAAACCAAAGCGCACATGTAAGAAAAGTGGCAACACACAACACCAAGCAACCATTTGATAATTGCAATCTGCATGAATCAGACCTGTAATGGTACGATGATATTGTAGCAATCTGACTTTGCTTTATACTTATATATTTATAATTTATGTATATATAAATGCTGATGATAAATGACTGTACAACAACTGACTTGTATTGATACAACATGAATACTTGAGTGAGTATCTTTTCTGTCACTTTTGTGATATTTCTTTCAGGCAACAATTGTGGAAGCTCTTAAAACCCATCTTTTAGTGCCAAAGTCTCTAGCCTATGAACCTCTCTTGGAGTAAGTCACAATATTTTCTTTGTTTCAATATTTTCAAATTAAACATCTAATAATTAAAACATTTTCACCAGAAGACTATTTCCTTATAGAGAATGTACTTGTACTGATCTGAATAGTGTTGCATTAATTATCATCATAGTTGTTATGAACTAAAAGATCATATTGAAATGGTTATGAAGCTCAGTTGGTAGAGCACCTGCTCATCACCGCCATGTTCTGGGTTTGATTCCTTTAAATGTCATACAACAAGGTGTTAAAAGAATTGTTGCTATCTTGCTTGTTGCTAAATATGAAAAATATTAATCATTGCTTGAATTAATACAACACTGGCTGCTGTACATACGGTAGATAACAATAATAATTTATAATTTATAGTTTAATAACGGCAATAAAAAAATAATTATTTTTATCTTTTCATAATAATGTTTTCAAACTCTCCCTGCTCCCTACAGCCTGGTTGTACAGCTAGCGCGAGACCTGCAGAAAGATTTCTACAAACACTTCCCGGACTTCTTCCATCTGCTGGTGAAACTGCTCGCCTCCAACAGTCAGGATGTGGACACCCTGGAGAAGGTCTTCTCCTGTCTCGCTTACCTCTTCAAGTTCCTCTGGAGGTACCTCGTTAAGGACATCAAAGACATTTACAGGTAAAAACATATACATGTACCATCAAAGTTATCAAGAAAGGTAACTCTGCAACTAAATGAATTTGTTAAAGCTCATAAAAGTCATTTTTCACAAAAGTTCCTCTGGAGGTACCTCGCTAAAGACATCAAAGACATTTACAGGTAAAAACATGAATAGGTATGTCATAGTTATCAAGGGAGGTAACTCTGTCACTAAATGAATTTGTTAAGGCGCATATAAGTCATTTGTGGCTCAAAGTCGCCCTTAAATCCACCTAATAACCTACCTGAATTTTGTAGTTCCTCAGTTTCATTTCTAACTTCTCCCACAAGTCAATATATGTGCCAGGCATGTTTAAAACCTTGCTGCAGTTCTCAATTTTTTCTGTGCCTACCCTCTTTTGTGTACTGTGACAGATCTTAACAATGCTATAAGAAATCTTCTCCTTTCCATTGGTCAAGAGGAATCCCCCTATTAATTGTACTTGAAATAATGATATGTTAGTGTTCGAATTCCTGTGAAATGTCTATAAATTTAATACATTTTTGTATTCCAGTATGTTTTCCTCGCTACTGGGTTCTGGCTACAAGGCTTACATCAGGAAGTTTGCTGCGGAGAGTTTTGCCTTTCTCATGCGGAAGGTAACCAATTTCTATTTTTGAGATTTTCCTTAGTACAGAATGAATTAGGATTTTCTACAAATTGTCACATTTCACTATTTTAGGATAATTTGACTTTTTACCCTTAAAAAGACAAATTGTAAAAAGAATTTATATTTTTTTCAGGTCAAGGACACAAGTATGTTTTTCGACTTCCTCTTCACGACCCTTGAGGAGACTCCAGATGTAAGTTGAATGTTTTCATTTGTCAGTTTCTAATACAGTCTCACAACCACTACTACTACTACTTGCATACAGCTCACTAAAGTATGGTGATTACGAATCTGCATTACTGCTTTGAACTAGATAAGCCTTAAACAAGACCAGAGTAATATAATCAACAATCTCATTAATATAAAATTTAAGATTGTTCACTTAATCATTACCCTTGTCCGATCCTCTTACAATATCCGGCATTTGCTGTGATCGAGAGCCGGCGATAATACAATATGAGTTTGCATTTCTACTGTAATACCGATATTTATTACCTACAAGGGCAGTCATTTTTTTTTTTTTTTAATTGTTTTTTTTTCAAAACTCCATACAGAAAAAGGACATGTAAGAATAACAATTCCATACATAACAAACTTGTAACACGTATATACAAGTAATAATTTAACAACGTACACAAGATTTGATGTATAGACAATTAAATATTCAAAGTTTAATCTGACATTAGGTAGTAAATAGTTAATATTACAAGGGCAGTCATACCGAGGTTCATAGGGCAAAATTTCACTTTTTCATTGTGACGTCCCGTTAAAAACAGTGCTTTGACGTCACGGTTAACCTATGACGTCACAATCAATACGTGTCGGCGGTCGGTCCGCCTATGCTGAGAAGTAGGTTTTCAGTATATTCTTTAATTTTGGGACTACGCTAATAAACAATATTATTTTCATGCCCACGACATACTCGCTCTCGCTCGGGTAATACTAATATTTAGGCACTCGTGTCGTAAACCTAGTATGTCATGGACACTCATATAATATCCTCTATTTGTTATATGATTCCCAATGATGTACTTGATTTTATCAGTGAAATTTAATGTGTCCCAATACACAGTGACGATATCTTATTTCTCCCCACAGAGAGTGGAGGGGGCGGGGCAGCTGCTGTTTGAGATGATGAAGGGGGTGAAGAAACAGTTTCACAGTTCCGCCGTACAGGTAACGTTTGTGAAGCTTCCTCTTTTATGTGCTGATGCAGTATTTCTATTTTAGTCTTTTGCCAATACCCAAAATGAAAATTTGTGAAAATTATGCCACCAAACGGATGTTCTATGATGATTTCAGTATTCTACAAATTTGTTATCCCCCGCCGCGCGTTTAGCGCGAAGCGGGGGATATAGTATTCAGCTCCGTACGTCCGTCCGTCCGTACGTACGTCCGTCCGTCCGTCCCGCTTCTTGTTAGCCCGATATCTAATGAACCGCTCAACCTAGAATCTTCAAACTTGGTACCAGTCTTCATCTGGGGAATACGCAGACCTGAAAAGCTTTTGGTGACCTTGACCTCATTTTCAAGGTCACAGCGAGACTTTGACCAGTTTTGAAAATGTTGTTAGCGCGATATCTAATGAACTTCTCAAACTAGAATCTTCAAACTTGGTACCAGTCTTCATCTGGGAAATACGCAGACCTGAAAAGCTTTTGGTGACCTTGACCTCATTTTCAAGGTCACAGCGAGACTTTGACCAGTTTTGAAAATGTTTTTAACGCGATATCTAATGAACCGCTCAACCTAGAATCTTCAAACTTGGTACCAGTCTTCATCTGAGGAATACGCAGACCTGAAAAGCTTTTGGTGACCTTGACCTCATTTTCAAGGTCACAGCGAGACTTTGACAAGTTTTGAAAATGTTGTTAGCGTGATATCTAATGAATCGCTCAACCTAGAATCTTCAAACTTGGTACCAGTCTTCATCTGAGGAATACGCAGACTTGAAAAGTTTTTGGTGACCTTGACCTCATTTTCAAGGTCACAGCGAGACTTTGACCAGTTTTGAAAATGTTGTTAGGGCCATATCTCATGAACCCATTAACCTTGAGTCTTCACAGGGGACATAATATTCATCTCTGTACGTCCGTCCGTCCGTCCCGCTTCTTGTTGTTAACATCAATTTGCGGCGGGGGATCTTGTCACCTTTGTGACAAATACTTGTTATCTTTTGAAATATACTTCATGAAAAACATTGAAGTTGAATTTTTTTGGACAAACATAGAATAAATTTTATTTTCATCATCTTTTGATTTGTTTATTCCTTCAGACCTTCCCAATGATTTTGTCAAAACTTGGACCGGCAGAAAAGTCAGAAACAGCCACCACGTTACCATGGCAACTGGTAGAGGAAGCGGTGTGTCGAATGATGATGTGTTGTGCAGACCACACAAACAAGGAACACATCGCGCCCATGTGGGACATCATCCTGGTACGTAGAGGAAAACTAACAAAAAATTCTGGTCTTTACATACAGGCAAAAATGATGCGATGACGCAGATTTTTTTTATTTCCATTTTTTTTTTTTATTATAGATTATTTTATATAGAAATAGAAACAAATAAACAAGAATAAACCTTGTCTCACTTTATCACTGCGTCTTTGTAGGCTTACACAAACAGAATACGTTACAATTTAAAAATACATGTAGCAAGTGAATTTGTACAACTCTCTAACTCAATTTATTATAAGATTAAAACTTGTGATTTGGCAAGAACAGGGTCTTTTTCAAATAGAGCCTCTCTTAGATAGAGCCTGTCACCTTGGTAACAGTATTGACGTCACACAAATATCTGTTACATCAGATCATTGTTTCATGATGTGTCTTGATCTTGATATCACTCAAGTGGCGAATAAACTCAACCAGTTAGAAGGTTTATTTAAGTGATATAAATTTATATTCCTAACTGCTCCTTATTCATATTTTTACAAAATCATTTAATATGAGTTTTGATGGTTTTTCTATTTAGGACTGCCTAACCAATCTACAGAGCGAGTGTGTAAAGTCCAAAGGTCATGCCCAAAAGGTCAAGGTTGAACATCTGTGTCGTCTGCTACATGTGACCTCAATATGGATCGACCATCATAATGGAAGTCTTGTTTGTGATCCTAACAAACTGGCAGAGGTATACATTCCTTTTTCTTTTTACCTTAGGTTAAATTCAACAATTCACAAAAAAACACAATAGTAAATGTATTGATTATGGAATATTGGCATCTTAATCCTTTTCTCGATCCAAAATCAAAAGTTAATTAGTATTCAGAAGGTGCCATTATATCAAATCCTTTAAGAACATAAGAAGGAGAATAGTATGAACTTTGCTCTCTCAATAATTTTTGATACCAAAATGTTTTCCATGTGTGAATGTCAAAAGGATTTTAAGTGTTTATTAAAAAGAGGAACCAGTATCAATTTATGGCATTCTATGGTCATATGTAGTCAGTTAAATAAGATCTTCAACCAGCAAAAGTTATAATAACATAACCAACAAAAAGTATTATGTCATTATTTATCTCTTTTGCAGGTTTTTGCACAGATATTGAAGACTTCAGTTCATCCAGAAATGACCGGTCAACCCCTGCTGACCGCTTTGTCCAGCCTACTCGTTAACCTGAGTGACCGGTTGACCATGGGTGTCACTGCCAGGCTGATTGGACAGGTGCTTGTTCTAACATTAACCCTTTACATGCCGGGTTCTGTTTGGTCTTAATCATGGAGAGCTAGTATGCCCTTCCAACAACCATAAGTGCCTTCGGTCTGTAAAAAGTGTTTGTGTGGCACCAATTGTATTTTTGGATGTCCATAATGGGTGAAGCAATATTCCTAGGCACACAAAACTGTTAAAAGCCTAGGTCAAATATGTTCAGTCTCAAAACTTGGACCTGTTGCATGAGAGGCCATTATGCTGCTCAGTACATCACTTTGATCTTGATTGGTCAATCTTAAAGATCTCAATACCTTGACAAAAGAATATTCTGACCAAAGGAGAACTTATTGTTCTACTTCTTTATAAGCAAGCATTAAATCAAAACACTTTCAAGATCTTTATATGATAAAATCATAAAAGAAGGAAAGTAATTCAAGTTTTGAACTCAATGTCTGATATTGAATGAAGAAGCGGTGTCATTGCAGCTTCACATCATGCAAATCTTCATATGTATCATTTGAATTGTTTATTGTCAGGTGTACCTGAGGAAGTTTCCAGTGAAGGAGCTGTGTGTGTTTACAAAATCACTCTATGATATCTTCCTGTTTGAAAAGGTGAGTGACCTTGCTTTTTAGGAACCATAAACAAACTCTGCCCTTTCATCAGTGGGTTTGCCTTGATTCTAACATTGGATTGAAGAAGATTGTTTTCTTAGCAATGCAATATGGTTTATGCTTGAATGATCTGATTAACTCCATAGACAAAAACATATTTCTCAAGGTCAATTAATATCACCACTTGGCTGCAATCCCGAATCTCTGGCATGAGGGGCCAGCATGCTAACCATTTCATCACTGTGCTCCACAATTGATGTGTTGCCGAACCTTCTCCCATACATAAGTTCTGAGATGAATACAAGGAGTCGAGAAAGAAGGCCTGAGTGTTGTCTATTAAAAGTAGAACAGTCCCTTTCTAACTAAGCTTTCTCTTGACAGGACGTGCTGCCCAACCTTCTTCCCTACGTACAGTCTCAGATGGGTCAAGGAGTTGGGCCCTTTTAAGGAGAACACTCTTTTTAACTAAGCTTTCTTTGACAGGACGTGCTGCCCAACCTTCTCCCCTACGTACAGTCTCAGATGGGTGCAGGGAGTCGAGAGACGAAGGACCAGCTGTTGTCTCTCATCACCCATCTCATACTGCACAAGGTCTCTCTACCAGCCGATGGGTCTCAGCTCCACCAGTACACAGCGCTTAAACTGGACTTCTCCTCGTCTGGCAAGGGGTGAGTTTCGAAGGAGGGATTGAACAAAGAAAAATAGGTTTTTGACTGACCAGCTACAGAGATTTATTGTAAAGCTGTGTTGGATGAAGTTGTTCTAATAGGTCATCCTTTGTTTGGTAATTTGATAAAAATGCAAATGGTCCAGGTCTGGACGTGAAATTCTTCACCTTGAATGTTTGTGGATCTTAGATCTTGGTGTATACAATACCACACAGCTGAAGAATTAATGAATTAATTTTGGAAAACTGTGTGCATTATTTTGTAACATCATCATATTGTTATGAGACACTGCTTGTTATTGAGGAGCTGTTACTATGGCAGCGAGGCACAAGATATCTGTACACACTTGTTCAGCCAGGTACCATGAAATTTGTACACCGTGTTCAGTTTTCAGCCAGTCAAAAAAGGTAAGTACTTATAAGATGATACCTGTTTTGTTGCAGTGGAAAGAAGGGAGGGTTCCCCCAGTATCTGGTGTCCCACCTGAAAGTGAAGGAGTCCGACCTGACCAACTCAAGCACCTTGTCTTCTCTCTGGGCCGCCCTCGTCTGTCTGCCTCACTGCAGGTTAGTTGGCTGTAGTAGACGTTTTGGGTAATCTTTGAGGAAAAACATTGTCATGATATCACAGTGAATACTATGGATTACAACTTCTTTATCATATTTATATACGTTTCAAGGCAACTCAGTACCCCTTAAACATGTAGTACTCAACACTTACTTAGGCAAATACAATAAAGAAGTTGAAGATCAGTATTACTTTACTGATTATCACACGATTTGGTTTTCTACTTCTCCCTATTATGTGAATGTGCAGAGGACGATGTTTTGTATTTGTTGTTTTTTAGAAATTTTTAGAAATGGGGGAAGGGAGAGGACCTGTTTTTACGAGTAAAAACTCTCTTGTTCACTTTACCTGATTTAATCTTTCTTACTCTGTGTTCCCAGCCCAGCTGATAAAGACAGCCTGATAAAGGAGCTCCAGCGTGTGTGGAGTCTGCTCCTGGAGAGGGTGATGAAGAAAGAATCAGATGAAGATACTCTCAGTGAGTTCCTTCTGTGATTTATAGAGAAGTGAATCATATGACTTGTATGAAACGAGAGTGAATTTTTGTATTTGCCAAGCAAGAGCGAGGGTTACTAACATTGCATGAGATTCATACAGTCATATGGCACACTTCTAGGTGTAAACATTTGTTTATTTC
This sequence comes from Steromphala cineraria, assembly GCA_916613615.1. Classification (NCBI taxonomy): domain Eukaryota; kingdom Metazoa; phylum Mollusca; class Gastropoda; order Trochida; family Trochidae; genus Steromphala; species Steromphala cineraria. Next base: position 68,738,487 of record OU744725.1, on the reverse strand, counting down.
TGATTTGATTTCATCTTATCCTCACAAAAATATATCGTGGAATAAGTTATGGATAACGCATAATCCACGGGCATTATCAATAATAAAGGATGTTTGCCCGCGGGTTTGCCCACGGGCTAATCACGAGGGCAAACATCCTTTATTATTGATAATGCCCACGGATTATGTGTTATCTATTCTATAAACCGCCAACCAGTTATAATAACATTGATATGACCGATAACGTGAAAGGGCGTGAAGTAACTGAGGCGGACGTAAAATATCCAAAAACCCAAACCAAGACCTCTGTTATAAGAGGACCTAACAAACGTTGAATATCAGCGCTGTCACAATAGCCGAGTGGTCAGAGCATTGGGTTTAACGTTCGGGAGTGTTAACTATGCGGGTTCGAGCCGGCATATCGCCACATTTGCAGTCTCAAAATAAGATTTGTGATATTTTTCAAAATTGATTGTCAGTTGACACTTTGACTTGAACAAAAATCATTAATTACATCTTTCGGAAATAATTATTTGAATAGGGATATATAATAATAATATCCTGCCTTGCAGGGCGATTATCTTGATAATAACCTGCATCCGAGGGACATTACTGGAATAATGCCCTTGTCGTACGAGTCAGAAGGAAATTAAATTAGATAAAGACCTCAAAGAACAATGAAGTGACGTCACTAAAGGTTTATAATTATAGTTTGTGATTTGTGGCATTAAAGTTATTGAAGATCTGTAACTGAAAATAACAAGAGTAGAACTTATTTCATGTGACAATCAATTCTTGCTATAAAGATAATTGTGTTTGTAGTGCCTTCCTGACAAATTAAGTTTGCTTCTTATTCTCAGTCCTTACTAATTCTAAGTATTTTTCTCTATTTTCCAGACAACTTGTTGTTTGTACTGGAGCAGACCCTACTGGCAATGATTCTTATCCACAACCAGTCAGAGGTAACATCGCTGGTAAAACTTCAGGAAGTGAGGGATCTCTTATGGTGGGTTGATTGCATGGTTATTGTCCCTATGATTAATAATTTGTTTCTGTTGTGACCATAGAGCTCCGTCCCTCCATCCATTTTTCAATTGACCTTGAGTTTAACCTTGAAAACTGGCTAATGACTCATCTATTTTTAAAAAAAGCAATGCATGCAATGATGTTCTAGGATGGATGTAGACCAAATACTGATCCATTTTCTTGTGTATGACCATATACCTTTTTGGCTTATTTTGGCTAAGTGTATTTGATATTTATATTTTAGGATTGGCTCATATGCCAAATGCTGATCTATTTTCTTAAGAATGGACATAATAGCGCCCCCCTCGTATTGCTTTTTAATTTTTTTTTGACATTTTAGTATACAAATAGACCAATCTGCCGAATGCTGATCTATTTCTCAAGAATGACCCTATACCTCCCTCTAGGTACCTGCCGACCCACCCGAGTGTACTGAAGATAGTTGACCTGTACCTCACTCAGTGTTCACTACACAGTCACAACCAGGTGCTCACTCACGCCTTCCTGCTGGAGTTACTTCCCTTGCTTCAGCCAAATCTGGCGTCATGGTGCGGTCAGGTATGTACAAGCATGTTGATTAGTGGTATTTGCAGTTAGAGCAAATATGGACATTGTATTATCAGTTTACAGTAGAACACGGATATAGTGAACTCAGATATAACGAACAATCTGATATACATTTTGAGTCCCGTCAAAAGCCCTAAGTATGACAGCTAAACATAAATAGCCAACACTGGATATTGCGAACTTAAATCTTTGATCCCTTGGAGTTCGTTATATCCGTGTTCTACTGTATTTACAGAGTAAGAACTATTTCCATTTTGTTATGTTTTTTGTCATGACTTTGAAATGTGCCTCTATATTTACAGCAATATGATAATAGGTACATGTGTTGATAGGTTATCCACAATTTCACAACAAATTAGTGATGAGACTGCAGTGCCTTGTCACACGGAGCAAGGGTTGTCATCTTAAGTGTATGAATGCAAGTTTTTGCTCAGTTTCATTATGATCCAAACAGTTTCTGTTTATAACCCTTTATCATATTCTCAGGTGCGACTGTTGACACTTCACATACTGTCCTTGTTTCCTGTGAAACTACCAAGCCTCCAAGAAAAGGTTCGTCTCAATGAACTGCATAGCCCTAGTGAAAGTGTCCAATTTAGCTCTTGTTTAATGACAAGAGTTATATTACAGTGTTAATACAGTCATTTCACAATGAAATACATGTCACAATATCTCGTAACAATGTGTGGACATTACCTTTTAACAAACACCTTGACTTGACCCAGACAAAATATATAATTCTAAACTCACAGTTTGTATGTAGATAAATAGAGGATATTGTATCAGTGTCCATTACATACTATGTTTATGCTAAATATCAGTATTTCCCGAGCGAGAGCACGAATATAATATTCTGTTTATTACCATAGTCCAAAATTTAAAGAAAATGCTTAAAACCTACTTCTCAGCATAGTCATACTAGCCGTTGCCGGCCCGTATAGATTGTGATGTCATAGATGAACCGTAACGTCAAAGTATTCTTTATAAGGCGACGTCACACTGAAAAGGTGATATTTTGCCCTGGAGCAAACTATGAAAAATATGGACCTCGAAATAACAGCCCACTTAGGTAAAATACACAATACAAATATTTGTTAAATATGATTCTCAATGCTACAATATGTTTTTGTCCCCTGCAGATGACAGACCAGGTGTCGGTGCTAGATATTTGTCTGGATGCGGAGAGGAAGCCGATCGATGTATACAACTACAGAGAGAGACTCCGCTACCTGCAGAAACTCGACCATGAGTTGGTACAGCCACACATGCCAGTCGGACCCTTTGAGAAGGTTTCTGGGTTGTCAAAACTATAGTTGTATCTTTTCTCATTTTAATGGCATATGATGTATTTTTGCGCTTTATGTTTTCATCTTGCACGACCATAATGTCTGTAGTCTCACTGTGTTCGGTGACCCGTTGAGTATTAGTATCTTCAATATCATTATTTGGTGCAAGAGCAAGATCATCATATTGATAGAGAAACAGAAGATAGAAGTAGGGTCACCAATAGTTGCAACAGTTTTACAACATTATGTTAGATATGTTGACTTGCATATGGTCAATAGTGCTCCATGTTGATTTTGTTAAAGTGACCAATGGGTGCTAAGCACTGCAAAAGATTTATGCAACAAGATTAACAATATGCACTAAGTCAGCACATTGTTTACTAAGTGTATCCTTGTATTGCAGGTGCCCCTGTATTGCCTGATAGAGAATAATTAAAAGGAACATCGAGTGTTATGAAATATAAGGCATTATGACAATAGCTTGAGGACAAATGAGAAATAGATACAGCATGTAATCTGTTATTGCACAAACTAAAATTTATAAATTTACAATTGTATTGCAGGTGCCCCTGTATTACCTGATAGGGAGTCTGTACATCAACTTCAAGCTCATGTGGGAGCCGGTAAGAGGTCTCATCCGGAGTCACGCTGTCAACATGGACACTGATGTCTTCTGGTCTGTACTCCAGCACTTCCTACAGCAGGCGGCTCAGAATGCAGGTAAGTTTCAATAAGGATATGTCTTTTGTATTACAATACCCCATGTCGAAGCGGAAGGGGGATATGGGTTTGAGCTCCAATCCCGATACAGCAGGCAGCTCAAAATGCTTTTAAGTTTGCAAACGGGACATTTCAGGAAATTTGTTAAGTTTCTCATCCAATGTTTATCAAGTAAGTAAACAGTTTTTAAGAACAGAATTGTCAAGAGATTTTGACAGCCTTTTAGAACCTTTTATGAGTGAAAAACTCCTCTATCTGGTTTGTTTTCCTTCTTCTTTTGATCTTCAAGCATTTTGAAAAAATCCTGAAACCTAAATCTTAACTATCCCATTTCTTAACTTCAGCTTCTGACATTGTGACAAATAAGAAGAAAGACGTGGATACAGTTGACACCTTGGCTGTACATGAAATGTACACAAACTGTCGATGTAAACACCAAAATGTAGCTGAAACTCCAGATCACACCAACTTCCGACTGCAGCTGTGGCGAGCTATGGAACAGTTCCCCGACAAGTGCGAGACGAAGGGACAGGATGTTGTACAGATCTTCCTCCAGTTTCTCAGGTTCGGTTTATGGGCTCCAGCCATGTAATGGGCCTTAGATGAATTTTTGTTTGTTATTCCATTCTGATTCTTCATCAAGGTATGTTGAGATCATAAACTGACCATGTATCCATGGAAACATCCATGGTTCTGTACAAAAACAAGAAGCAGCAGGCCATAATCTATACAAACGTGTATATACTTGAAAAGTATGTCCAAAAATTTAAAACTAGAATGCTCAAAAAAGAACTTAAATTAAATAATCTTGATGATGAAATATTGTATTTGTTGTAAACTAAAGTTATGCTTAATATGCTGTGGACCTGAAAATAATTTTACAACTGCAGAGTTTGAAGCAGTTTCACCACATCTGTCAATAAACCCAACAGTTTAGAGGTCCTGAAAGCTGGTCACCCAAGAATGATGGGACAATCATAAATAATAATAATAATAATAATTGGTATTTATAAGGCGCACATTTCCATCCACTAGTGCATGCTCAAGGCGCTACCAACATCATTACCCTGGTCTAACCCAAGCTGACATATTTGTCGCTAGAAGGTCAAGACCAAGATAACCCTTTCCAGGTACCCATTTCCTGCTGAGAGAACAGAGGCACATTTTGAATTAAGTCTCTTGCCCAAGGTGACACCACAAGTCTCTCGACTTGTATGAGCGGGCAACCCACTCATTCAGCGAGCGATATCAACTGTATCTTTTGTGAGTGGCGTAAGATGTATAATTGTATTCTTCTTTCCAGTGCTGAGTACAACAGACGCGACCTGAACTCAGCTTCCACAGAGAATATCTCGGTGAAACAAGGAACGGACGATCAGTCAGATGAGGAAGATGAAGATGAGGAGGAGGAACAGAAGGAAGGAGGGAGGAAACATACGAAGAAGAAGAAAAAAAAGAGAAAGGGATTGATTCCGTAAGATTGGATAAGATGTTATCTGACTCAGTAATAACATGTCAAGTCCTGTCATTCATTAATTCTGTAACAAAATTGACTTTGGATAAGAAATATGTTGTATTTATATAAGTAATGACTTTTTTATGGTCCTGTGAAGTTGCAACTGTACTTCCTTTCTTTATGAAAAAGGAAGCAGTCTTGCTCCTCCCAAAATTATGTTTTATCAAAACATTATTTTCACTAATCACTAACATAAACAAGACTCAGTAATACAACCTTCATGTAATGTTTAAGAAGTGAGAGAAGGTAAAACTTTACAGATTCCTATGTGAATTACATCCATGTTTGAATGTTCTCTTAGTGTCAAGATATTTATAAGGCAGTGTTTGAGAGGCTTTTTAAGTTTGAGATATGAAGAAGACAGGGAGTTAAATGGATGATCAACTTCCTTACAACATTCACAATAAAGAAGTTGATCATCCACAAATCTCCTTTTCTTCTTTAAAAGGTAGTTGTTATAGAAGGCTTCAATCTTGCTTCGGAGCTTTTTTTTTGAAATTTATTCTTTAAGTATTCTAAAAGTATGTTGATGTTTATCAATAATAATTTTTCTATTGCCTCTTTCATGATTTGCAGAACACTCTTGGCCCACCTAGGTGTTATATCAAAGTTCAAGAAACCCAAAACACTTCAAAAAGACCAGGAACTGAGGAAGATATATCAGGAGGTAGGTATATTGTAAATGCTTATTTAGATGTTTTGTTTAACATATCAAAGCATTTTCTTTCACATCAATGAAAAACAATGTCATGAAAATCAAAGAGTGGCTCTGTTGCTACAGTACGCTGTGGCTGCGAAATTCAAACACTTGAACACAATTGAAGGGTTAGGGGTAATAAGTAGATAACCCACACATTTCTACTTTTGAGAAAATCGCGTTTGAAACTTTTTACATGTTAGATAGTTATTTTTGATAACCCACTTCTCAATAACAAACCTTTTAACTTTCCACAAAAGATATGGTTAAGAAACTGGAACTATCTAATTTTGATCTACTGATTTTTTCTCATAATTAGAGTGCAGGGTTATGCCATTATTTTCTATGTCTGTAAAACAATTATCATATAAAAAATAAATTTCTGTTACCATTATTTGAGGGTTGTCACATTTTTACCAAACGAAATCGAAAATTTGGTGGCTTATCACAAGGCAGGTATGATGCAACTCCAAAACTGTAAGAGCTAAGGGAGGTAATGCATAAGAAAACGAAAGATTTGACTCTTGCTACCCACAAATGATAAAAATCTCGAAAAATGGGTTTTGAGGGTTGTCTACTTATGCCCCCGAACCCAATGACGTACTTGAACTGAGGACAATAAATAGCTGTGGTCATCCTCCGCCACAGATTGGAGTGGGGGAGAGGGGGGAGGGGGAGGAGTTCTAGCTCTGTCAGTAGAAAGTAGAAACTTTTATCAGAAACTGAAAGGATAGGATAACCAAATTTTGTGTGGACCCTCAGTTGTGTTATAAAATCAGAAATTGGCAACTAGTTTGTTAGGAGTTGTTGCCCTTGCTACTTTTGATGAGGTGAGTTGTCTTCAAAGGAAAAGGTTTCTCAGACATGGAATTAATATTTACAGAGTTATAGCCCTTGTACTAAGTTTTTGACTCCTTTCGAGAATATCTTTAAAGGGGACACATTTTTTCAGAAAGTATTTAACAAATTTGTTACTTGACTTCAGGGCATCAATACCTAAATGGAGGTCGAAAATCAGATTAACACAAATATTTTTGCTGGAGTCAATTCCCTTGTTCTCTGTAACAAATTCAGCATATGATGTTGATGACTAAGTCTTGTTATATTGTTGTTTACAGTTGCTGCACCACAAGGATGTGTCTGTCCAGAAGGCTGCTTTCAGCTGTATCCTGACTTATAGCCACAAGTTCATCACACCTTACAAGTCAGTACAACATGTCTTCTTCTTTAAATTGTGAATTGAGTTTCAAGTATGTTTTTGCATTGATTTTATTGAAAATCTCTCTTATCCTTCATCTGTGTTCTTGTTGTTCTGGAATAGCTTATCATATATAATTGGCTTATCAAAGATTGCGAGTAATATAGCCATTGGTTCTGTGGTCTGTCAGTCTGTGATCCATCATTTCCACAGCAGAAATAAAAAAGCATTAGGTCTAGATTTAAGCAACTTGGTAAGTTGACTAATCGTCACATGCAGATGTGCCTCTCAATTTTAAATTTTCTCTCAATTCATTATTTTGGCGGTTTCAATTGACATGTATCTTAAAAATGTTTCTGTAGCAGAACTCAGAACTTATCAAGCTTGTTATATTAAATAATAATTCAAGTTAATTATCAAATTGTCTTTAACACCAAACAATTAAACATCGAATTATTCTAAAGGATATTTGACTATTCTCAAGTGATAAGAATTCACCTCGGCGTGTTCCAGAGAGAACTTCCTGGGTCTTTAACACCAAACAATTAAACTGTGAATAATTGAAAAGGATATTTTGCTATTCTCAAGTGATAAGACTTCTTCTCCACGTGTTCCAGAGAGAACTTCCTGCGCCTGCTGGAGGACAAGAGTTTCAAGGAGGAGCTGATAGCGTTCAGTATCGACCCCGACAACACACAGATCAAGGAACAGCACCGGCACAACCTCCTGCCTGTACTCATGGGGTGCGTCTTAGTTAATTCTCGTCTATCTCTTATTTTTTGTTATGAGAAGTTTAGATATTTCTTATCGAGATGACCTGCTTTCTGGGTGGAGTTAAATGGTAGGGAGAATGCTTTCTTGTTGTTTTACCTTTCCTTACCAATACAACACGCGGATCAAGGAACAGCACAGAAACAACCTCCTGCCTGTTCTATGGGGTGCGTCTTAGAGTTTATTGTTACCCTCATAGTATTTTTAAAAGGGTTTTCATTACAAATTGTTATGACAAAAAATGGGTTATAAATCCTCCACATGATTTGATTGGCAAAAGGACTATTTGACACTGCCTGGACTACTTTTTTCATTCATAAAACAAACTTGTTTTATTTCTCGAATTTTGAACGACAACTGATTCATCCCTCAAACTTGCAGTGTCTCTTATTTCCTAGCGCTATGATTAAGATTTTATCTGATGAAAAAAATAATACAAACCAATGGGAACTGTAACCAATAGCTGCCCTCACGGGGTGTGTCTTAGAGTTTAGTTCCATCTGTTCTTGAATGCTTTCTGGTTATTTCCGTTTTTCCTTATTGATACAACCGACTACCTATTCTTTCTCATTGTTGTTGGTCTTAGAGCATTCCCTATGGACCAAACTTTGTATTTTAGATGTTTCAGTATTCCTTCATGAGATAAACTGCTTTCTGGATAAGGCTTAAAGTTTCTTATGTCTTCAGTCAAAGGGTCTTGAGATATATGGTCCATCAATTTTATATCTGGTTCTATTGATATATTACTTTAAGAGTCAATCTTAGAATCAAATAAGGGTTCTTGAATGTTTTCTGTAAATTCCTTTTTAATGTTTATGTGATTATCTGAGTTATGATGTTGTATTTATTTGACTTAAAATCTAAAGGCATGTCTTTGTCGATGCTTTGTCAAGTTTCCTAAACTGCTATTACAGTATCCTGTATGGACGAATGCAGAGTCGTATTGGCAAAGACACAACCGGGAAGGCCAAGAGTAATGTACGGAGGGCTGTCGTGTTTAGATTCCTCGCTGGCTGCAGTTCCGTAGAGCTCAAAGTCTTCCTCGACCTGGTGTTTGAACCACTGCTACATTTTGTGACAGGTACTAGAATAGTTAGCAAAACGTTTATATCCTCTTATTCTTTGTTGATTTCTTTCTTATTATAACACTGTTTTATTTGGCTGATATGTCTAAGAGCCGTGATAGTTTTTCAGTATGATCATGGATAAATGTGGCAAATGGCTTTCTTCATAGCTCAGTTTGATAGATAAAAGTGAAGTTTAGCAAAATTGGATGTAGCTAACGGGATGAATGGGTGACCTCAAGGATGGTTGAACTGATTTAGAAGGGTGATTCCCTGCCCACACGTAGGAAAGATTTGTCACCCTGGTTAAGTAACTTTATTGAAAATGATCCTCTGTTCACACAGCAGTGCAAATGGGTACCTGGTAAAACTTTATGTTGGAGGTGACCTTTGGTCTACTATATATCAGCCTGGGTTAGACCAGGGTAATGGGGCATAGAGTGCTTGAATCCGTAAAGTAGATTTTGTTGCCTTAGTTATAATAAAATATCTTATCATTGCCCCATGTAGATGATCCGGTTGCCATGGTGAAGCAGGTTCAGGATGAGACGGACATAGAGAGAGTGTTTCCTGTCAGGAGAATGAGAGGGTGAGCACTTGTCATCATTCTTGATTATAAATCAGCTGAATATCAGTAACATGTACCAAACAATATCCTTTTGTGCTAATTATTGACTGAGAATGTGAATCAATAAAAGGCCGTCTGAGTGTTTTTTTGACAGTTGCATTTGCTAGTTATTACATCTCATAAGAGTAATTGGCATTATCTTGTTCTTTTTTTTCAATGCAATTTGAATATTAACATGTGATTATTCAAGGATTTAATGTACATAATTATCAGGCATCAACACTCTCATTAACCTTGTAACTTCATAGAGTTTCAGTTAAAACTGACATACAATTCTTCGTATATTCCACCAGTATCCTGAGTACAGCGCTGGTTGTCGTAGAGAAGCTACGCCACCTAGTGGGAGAGTTCCTCCCGTCTCTGCTGCACATGCTGCTCGGTCTAGCTGCTCGCTGCTCCGCCTGTCTGCAGCATCGAGAACTCATCAAGCCCAGTGCTGTTACTGCTCTCAAGTCCGTCCGTCAGACCGTTGGTCTTACTCTAGTGGAGGTGGGATATCTTTTTGATAGACTTTTCACCATCGTGCTACATCTGTGTATTTGTGTCCTTCTGTAATCGTATCTGTGTAGCTCTCACCATACCCTGGTATCTTTCAAGCACAATGGCTGGTCTTACTGTCTAGTTAACAAGCCAATGGAAGGATGCAGGGGCTCAAAATATTTGCTACAGGTTCCTTGAAAAACTTCAGTTCCTTGGCTGAAGGCCAGCAGCCAGAGTAAGGAGACATTTGATTGGTTAGATATCATGGTATAGGAGCTATATGGATACAAATACACAAATTTCACTTTTTATGACAAAGAAATACTGTTTTCAGCTGTCAATTTTAACAATAATGTTTATCAACTGACCCCTCAGAAGATATGATATAGTAGAATTTTCTTTGATAACTTGCTGGAAAATACAATAATCTCAAAGTTCCCTATTCATATTATATAAATTTCAGGTGTTTGACGAGTTTGAGAAGTACTCTTTCTCTGACAGTGAGATAGAAGCGGTATTCCAAGCCGTTGTCTGGCCACAGGTACGTTTAAATATCTAAACTCATGACTCAACCCGATATCCAAGTTAAAAAACAGTGCGTTTTAACCCTTTCATTCCTATGAAACCAGTAACAAGTATGTCTTGAAACCTGATTTCTGTGTTGTAGGCAGTTTTTGAGATATGTTTTAGTTCCTACAAGCAAGCAGAGCTTGTGGTCTGAAAAATCAACCACCCTTCTAAAAAATTGACAAGCCTTGAGAGTAAGTATCTCTAAAATCACTAAAGCCAACAGGCTTGCTGATCTCTTCTCCAACAAGCCAAATCTGGAAGTAACTAGAAACTGGCAGGGGGGCAGGCACTATTTGAACACTGAATGTATTAGTGCAAGGGTAAAGGTTAAATATTTTCAGGTGGTTTGTAAGTGTTAAATTGCTTGATGCAGGCACTATTTCAAACACTACTTGTAGGAGTGCAAGGGCAAAGGTTAGATAATTTCAGGTGAGCTTATCATGAAGGCTATGTCTGTTAGTGGTACATTTTTATGCCCCCGAATCGGAGATTCCGGGGGTATATTGTTTTTCACCTGTCCGTCTGTCCGTCCGTCTGTCCGTCTGTCTGTCCGTCTGTCTGTCCGTTTGTCCACAAAAACTTTAACCTTGGTCATAACTTTTGATTGGTCAGAGCTAGGTATTTGATACTTGACATATGGATCCCTTGTGATGAGACCTTTCAGATGACACCATGACATTTGACCTTGTGACCTTGACCTTGACACAGCGAGCCTTTTCCGAAAACTTTAACCTTTGCTATAGTTTCTATACTGTCAGTGCTAGGTCTTTGATACTTGACATGTGTATCCCTTGTGATGAGACCTTTCAGATGACACCATGATATTTGACCTTTTCCTTCCGTCCGTCCGTCTGTCCGTTTGTCCACAAAAACTTTAACCTTGGTCATAACTTTTGATTGGTCAGAGCTAGCTCTTTGATACTTGACATATGGATCCCTTGTGATGAGACCTTTCAGATGACACCATGACATTTGACCTTGTGACCTTGACCTTGACACAGCGAGCAGGATGCATCCGGGGGCATTCGTGTTTCACAAACACATCTTGTTTTACATTTTTAGCTCATCTGGCCTGTAAGGCCCGATGGGCTTATGGTATGGCATGGTGTCCGGCGTCCGTCCGTCCGTCCATCCGTCCATCCGTCCGTAAACTTTGTGGAATTTCGACTTCTTCTCCAGAACCATAAGGCCTAGAAAGCTGAAACTTTGTGTACAGACTCCTTGGCTAGTGAGAATTATAAATTGTAGCTTTGGTGGCCCTGTGACCCCTAATAAGGGCCACAGGGGCCACGCCCTAAAAACCTATTTTCATCTTCTTCTCCAGAACCATGAGGCCTAGAAAGCTGAAACTTTGTGTACAAACTCCTTGGCTAGTGAGGAATATAAATTGTAGCTTTGGTGGCCCTGTGACCCCTAATAAGGGCCACAGGGGCCACACTCTAAAAACCTATTTTCATCTTCTTCTCCAGAACCATGAGGCCTAAAAAGCTGAAACTTTGTGTACAGACTCCTTGACTAGTGAGGATTATAAATTGTAGCTTTGGTGGCCCTGTGACCCCTAATAAGGGTAACAGGGGCCACACCCTAAAAACCTATTTTCATCTTTTTCTCCAGAACCATGAGGCCTAAAAAAGCTGAAACTTTGTGTACAGACTCCTTGACTAGTGAGGATTATAAATTGTAGCTTTGGTGGCCCTGTGACCCCTAATAAGGACTACAGGGGCCACGCCCTAAAAACCTATTTTGATCTTCTTCCCCAGAACCATGAGGCCTAGAAACCTGAAACTTGGTGTACAGACTCCTTGACTAGTGAGGATTATAAATTGTAGCTTTGGTGGCCCTGTGACCCCTAATAAGGACTACAGGGGCCACGCCCTAAAAACCTATTTTGATCTTCTTCCCCAGAACCATGAGGCCTAGAAACCTGAAACTTGGTGTACAGACTCTTTGACTAGTGAGGATTATAAATTGTAGCTTTGGTGGCCCTGTGACCCCTAATAAGGACTACAGGGGCCACGCCCTAAAAACCTATTTTGATCTTCTTCCCCAGAACCATGAGGCCTAGAAAGCTGAAACTTGGTGTACAGACTCCTTGACAAGTGAGGATTATAAATTGTAGCTTTGGGGGCCCTGTGACCCCTAATAAGGACTACAGGGGCCACGCCCTAAAAACCTATTTTGATCTTCTTCCCCAGAACCATGAGGCCTAGAAAGCTGAAACTTGGTGTACAGACTCCTTGACAAGTGAGGATTATAAATTGTAGCTTTGGGGGCCCTGTGACCCCTAATAAGGGCCACAGGGGCCACACCCTAAAAACCTATTTTCATCTTTTTCTCTAGAACCATAAGGCCAAGAAAGCTGAAACTTTGTGTACAGACTCCTTGACTAGTGACGATTATGAATTGTAGCTTTGGTGACCCTGTTGCCCCTAATATATATAAAGCATAATTGATAATGAAGCCTGATGAGCTACAGAGCCAATGGCTCTATTTTTTTAATTCTATTTTTTTTATTCCATTTCAAATCATTTATACAATGCAAGTTACATGATTAGGCAAGTACATTTACAAAAGTAACAGAGGTAAGTGTATACAATATCAACGATGGGCTTATGGCATGGCATGGTGTCCGGCGTCCGTCCGTCCGTCCATCCGTCCGTAAACTTTGTGGAATTTCGACTTCTTCTCCAGAACCATAAGGCCTAGAAAGCTGAAACTTTGTGTACAGACTAGTACTAGACTAGTGAAGATTATAAATTGTAGGTTTGGTGACCCTGTTGCCCCTAATAAAGGCAACAATGACATCCTTCAGATCTATTTTCATCTTCTTCTCTTGAAGTATAAGGCCTAGAAAACTGAAACTTGTCGCCTATATACTTAATTTTATGATTGGTGACCCTGTGGCCCCTACAAAGGGGGAATCACATTTACCACACTCTACAGCATAATTGATGATGAAGCCTGATGAGCTACAGAGCCAATGGCTCTAATTTTTTTTTATATCCCATTTCAAATCATTTATACAAGTTACATGATTAGGCAAGTACATTTGCAAAAGTAACAGAGGTAAGTGTATACAATATCAACATAAGGCTGTATGGAGAGTGTGGGTAAATATTTTATGAGAGCTTCATTCAATGCCTAGTATCATTGGCAACTGGTTGTTAGTGTTACATTGTTTGATGCAGATGGAGAAGCTGCCCCAGGAAGGAATCTACACGCCCACACCTCTCCTGAAACTCTTCAACGTCTGGACCCATCATCTCAGGTATGTAGTGCTGTAGATCAAGGGGAAGTCAATAAGTTCATAGAGTTTGGTTACTGATCTATGAACTTATTGACTTCACCTTGTATAACATTGTTATATACTTCCGAAAATTGTAAGGGGATTGATAGAATCACAATAAATGTATAACGGCTCCAAATATCAACAAAATCAATTTAGAGCATATTGAGATTGAAAATGTTTGTTCTGGTATTGGTACCTCTCCAATGTCAGCAAGTGCTGGCTTGAAACTATTGCAATGAGTAAATATTGGAATACGACAGGTTGATTTTTGTCATCAACGACTTGGTCTCAGTGCAACCTCTTCCGTTGCCCCAAAGTATCTTATGTATCCTTTTGATTTAATGAACATTTGGGCAACTTTGCAGACTGGTTGTCTTCCCTCAATCCTCAATCAGATACTGTGCCAAAAGCATTTTAAGCATTTGTTCATCTCATTTGCATGAGTGATTGTGAGTTTTCAAATAGGTCAAAGATAAAGATTAGCGAGCATGGACAACATCTTTCCATTTCATTTTGTGTAACTTATTATGAGTAAAGAGAAAAGTGATTAAATGAACTTTCATCTTATCACATGCATTCCTCTTTGGAAGCATAACATTTCTGTCATCAATTAATCTCTATATCCCGCTCTTTTAAAAAAAAATTATCCCTTATATAAGTATCGTATTTCATCTTCTTCCCCAGATACTATCATCTGCTGGTCAGACCAATGAAGGACAAGCCAGAGTTAACTCCCCTGTCGGTTGTGTTTGAGCTGCTGAATGCAAAAGGATGTGCAGGGGGCGTGTCTAGCCTCATTCTGGAGATGGTGGACAATATGCTCTCACTGGAGGAGAGCGAAGAAGGGGAGACAATGCTTAACTCTTTCTCTGACTCGGAGAGGCAAAAATATACTGCTTGCAAACAAGGTAAACTGCTTACTTCTTTGATGGGCTTAATGTGATGAAGGTGAATAAATTTGATGCACTGCCAACTTATTTATTGCAAAATAAGCGAGGTTTTGGAGCAGCTACATTGCATATATTATTCATATATCAAACTTGTATTGACTTAAATGATATTTTGTGGCACTTAATGCTTTAACTGATTGATAATTTTCTTTTCTTTTTAGTAATGGTTGATGTTTTATGAAACCCTAGACCCATTTCAGCACAAAAAATATCTTTGAAGATTTCTCTGTCAACTTGTTAGATATTCATTCTGATAGCAACAAATTCACTTGCAACTAACCAAATAAAATTATATAAGGCAATAGAAACAATTTTTACACCATTATGTAGTCTCATTGTCCTTCTCTTACATGACAGGCTCTAAGGATATTGGAGTGAAGTTGTTGCAGCCTTTCCTCCCGTGTGTGCTGCTCTTCCTGAAGAAGACGATCGAGTCAATGAAAGCGGGACAGATGAACAGGAAACAGGGCTTCGCTACGGAACTCAAGATGCTGGCCAAGTAGGCACTTAGAATATATTAATTATGATATTCTTTTTCAGAAGGGTATCCTCCTTGGGGTACTTACTGCATAAAATCTGTATTTTTGCTATATGACAGGTTGTGACTATTTTTTACAATTAAAAAATACCAAAACATCGATAAAAACGTGTTCTGTTATCTGTTGTTACCACCCTGCATCCAGCCCTAGCCCTAGTGGCGTCCCTAGCGACAGGGGCAGATAACTCTAAACCAGCCTCTTATCAATCTGTCATTCATCACGAACAGACGTTCTGTTTTTCATTGAAGTTATTTTGACAATTGAAGCTAAGAAAATGTCCGAGGACAAAGACAAAGCAAATGTATGGTGACCTTTAATCATTATAGATTAGAATAGGCCGCATTTTCTCGCATTTCTTCGCGTTGTGACTTAGAATTTTTCAAAACCGTGCGCACCTCGTGTTGCGTAATGGCGGAGAAAAATGACGAACATGGCGGTTTCTCGAAAGTCCTTTTCCGACTAGAGGATAAGTTCTTCTTTCGTATGGATTCCGCTATTGTTTGGCACTTGCTAGTAATAAATAAGCTCCCTAGACTTTGAGATTTTTTCTTCACCTTCGTGAATTTACTGGGTGTTGTAAATTTCTCTAGGTCGGCAAGACATGTTGTTTACATGTTCTTTTTATTACAGGCTTTTGTTATGAGCTTGCTTTGGGAAGCCTTTATACATAACTTATATGCCTTAGAGTAGGATTATTATTATTCTCTCTCTTTTGTTGTCATGCACACATGTATCTTTCTATCTACATAACGCATGCACGGTTGTAACTTTTCTTTGTTTTGATTGCTTGCAGTCATTTAAGAAATGTTCCAACTGTGGGAATAGAATTCCCGAGTCAGACTCACACGATCAGTGTATCATCTGCCTCGCCCTTGAGGACCACGACGACTCTGCCTGCTCATCGTGTTCGAACTTTTCCGTGAGGACCAAGAAGCGCAGATCACTGGACCTGACCTTCTTCAAGAGGCTCCACGCTGCGGGGGAGGATGTCAGAAGTGCTACCCCTCCCAGTAAACAAAACAAAAAGCGTCAGGTAATCTCGCCCCCCATCCCGTCGGGCTCTCAGAGTTCTGACTCGGATGCGGGGGTGAGGGTGGTTTCTGTCAGAGACAAGCAATCCTCTCTCACACCTACTGATGTAAATACACTAATCAAGGGGCAAATGAAGGGTTTGTTGGGGGAACTGATGCAGGAAGTCCGTAAGGAAATCCGCGCGTCTCTTCCCCCTTCACGCCCCGATGCCCCGACGCCCGTCACCTCTGGCACCGTGGACGTCGTCGGTTCCGGTGCTGGCTCGGGCAGGGGCCCGGGCGGTGCACCGGGAACGATAAGTCGAAAGCACCGGAAGGCCGGTGCTCCCTCGGCGACGATCACACGACCTACTTCCCCTACGCCTGGTACGTCCGGGTCAGGGGGTACGGTCGGCGACCCCAAGAGTATTGTCCCCGGTGCTTCGGCGCAGGGGACGGCACCTGGGCTCGGCACTCGACCACCTGTTGTGGAACAGGATGGGTCGACTGCGTCGGGATTTCGTATTCCTCTCCTGCCTCCCGGTCAGACTGTGGGCGCTCACGACGACAGCGAGTCGGATTCAGACTCGACGTTGTTGTCGGAGCGTTCGGAGTCTGACATGGAGGTTGAGAGTGATGCGGAGTCTGAGGCGGTCGACCTGTCAATTAACTCTGCTTTGCGGGAGATTCGTGGCAAGATTGCCAAGGCTTTCCCGCATTGCGCTGTTCCCCAACAGGAGGCCGACTCTGCTGAGTTCCGGCTTCCCGGTGGGGCTTTCGCTTCGCGGAAGTCCCCACAGGTGCGACTCCGCATTCTCGAGCATGTGATGGACGATTCGGTCACTCCTCTCCTTTTGGGTACCCGCAAGCGCTTCGACCTTCCGGAGCTTCACAAGCGGTACCCATTGGGAGAGGAGGGATTGTTTGAAGTGCCGTTATGTGACGACGATGTGTTGGCCTCCGTCAGCCTGGAGTCTCTTGGACTCCAGGGCCGGTGCGTGCCCCCCTTCCGTGCCGGTGACGCGCTCTTGAAGCAGCTGTTCAGGACGTTTGAAGG
Source organism: Steromphala cineraria (assembly GCA_916613615.1). Classification (NCBI taxonomy): domain Eukaryota; kingdom Metazoa; phylum Mollusca; class Gastropoda; order Trochida; family Trochidae; genus Steromphala; species Steromphala cineraria. The sequence goes on along the minus strand of OU744725.1, from coordinate 68,721,140 downwards.
AACGTTCCGGGGCAGCTGCCAACAGATGCGTGTCGCCGTGCATTCGGCCTACCTGGCTTCTCTCCAGGCAGAGTCCTTGAAGGAAGGGAAGGGGAAGAGCTCCCAAGCTCTTCTCCACAGGCAACTGACGGACGCGAATGGTTATCTGGCTCGCGACTCTATCCGGAGCTCCGCGGGTCAGATAATGGGCGCAGTGATGGGGCTGCGCCGGGTGTGGCTGAATTATTCAACATTGCCACAGCCCACCAAGAAAAGACTAATGGCTCTCCCGTTTGAACTCGGTAAAACCTTGTTCCCGGGAGCGACCAAAGTCATTAAGGACACCGCTGACCAGCTTTCACGTATCAAGGACGTAAAGGGCGCCCTTGGTAACGCTGGCTTCAAGCGAAAGTCCCCCCTGGTTGATCCTCCTTTTGGACCACCGGCCAAGACCTACTCCGAGTGGAACTCTTCTATCCCACGAGGGGTAGGTCGGGGTCAGCCAGGGAAGCGGGGCAAGAAGCAGAAAGGGCAGCAGCGCTCCAAGGGGCAGCAGCAGCCTTTTCGGGGGAAAGGGGGCGCCTACAAGGGTCCCTAACTCCCCCACCGCTTCAGTCTGTGTTCCATCGAGAGGTTGTCGAACCTTCGATGGCAGTCTTTGCCTCGACGAGCCGTCAGGGGGCCCTAGGGCCGCCGGTGTCGGCAGACAGTGTCTTGGTGAACCGCCAGGGGGCCGGAGTGCCGCCGGTTGCGGGGATCCGTTGTCTGGTACCGAGTCTTCCAGTAGGAGGCCGCCTGTCTCATTTCCTTTCGGAATGGGAGAAGGCCACGTCCAATGCCTGGGTCCTGTCCACGCTCAGGGACGGACATTTGCCTCTTTGGAAGCATGGGCCACCTTCTTCTACAGGAGTCAGGAGCACCCCGGTGCCATCCTCTCTGGAGAAGGCGGAAATTCTTCGAGCCGAGGTCGCAGCGTTGCTCGACAAGGCAGCTATCGAAGTGGTCCCGAAGGGACAGGAAGAGATCGGTTATTACTCGACGTACTTCCTAGTCACCAAGAAGGACGGAGGCTTCCGGCCAATTCTGAATTTGAAGCACCTCAACAAGATGTTGCAAGTGCCTTCTTTCAAGATGGAGACCTTGAGGTCAGTGATAGCGTCCGTGGAGACAGGGGATTGGCTCTCGTCAATCGATCTCAAGGACGCCTATCTTCACGTTCCAATGCACCCCCAGTTCAAGAAGTTTCTTCGCTTCGCCTTCGACGGGGTGTGCTACCAGTTTCGTGTGCTCCCCTTCGGCATCTCGACGGCGCCAAGGGTGTTTACCAAACTGATGCTGATTCCGGCACAGGTTGCCAGATCGCAGGGCAGGTGCTGTCACCCGTACCTGGACGACTGGTTAATCAGGGCTTTGTCCCAGCTGTGGAATCAGGAGGCCACCCAGAGCATTTTGAACATTCTGTTGCGCTTGGGTTGGATAGTGAATTTGAAGAAGTCAGACCTCGAACCCTCCCAGGACCTTGTTTTCCTGGGGGCCCGGTTCCAGACGGCGACGGGGCTAGTGTCCCTAGCGCCAGACCGGGTGGTCAAGGTCTCTCAGACCGCAGGTCGTTTCCTACAGAGTCCCGCGCATCCCGCACGCATGTGGCTTCGGCTGCTGGGAAACATGGCGGCGACAGTGGATGTTGTCTGGCGAGCTCGCCTGCGCATGAGACCGGTTCAACAGGCGTTAGCCCAGCTGTGGTCACACGCAGGCAGCCTGGAACAGTCAGTAGCTGTCCCCGAGTGGCTGTTGGGCCATCTCGAGTGGTGGACAGAGGAGGACAATTTGAACAGAGGTATTCCCTTGGACAATCCTCAGACGACAGTCACGGTTCAGACGGACGCTTCCCTCTCAGGCTGGGGGGGAGTCCTCGGAGACCACTCAGCTTCGGGCCTGTGGTCTCTGGACGAGTCCAAGAGGCACATCAACGTGCTGGAGTTACGTGCTGTCAGGAGAGTCTTCAGTCAGTTCCTCCAGTTGCTGACAGGCCAAGTGGTTCGTCTAGAAATGGACAACCAGACGGCCTTGACCTACATCCTCAAGCAGGGCGGAACGGTATCCCCAGCGCTCCTTCAGGAGGCGTGGGAGTTCCTGCTCTGGTGCGATCGGTACAACATTCGGGTCTTTCCAGTGTACCTTCCGGGGGTGGACAATGTCCGGGCGGACGCCTTGTCGCGTCGAATCCTGGCACCTCACGAATGGCTGCTCCACCGGGGGACATTCGAGGTTATCTCCCAGTTGTACGGGTCATTCCAGGTGGATCTGTTTGCGTCCGGGAGGACGCACCAGACACCTGTCTTCTGCTCCAGAATTCCAGACCCTCACGCTCTGGCGGCCGACGCCTTCGCGATCGACTGGACCGGCAAGGTTCTGTGGGCGTTCCCACCAGTTCCCTTGATTCCCAGAGTTCTGTCACAGTTGGCCGACCAGCCTGCACAGTTACTGGTGCTGCTGGCGCCGCTTTGGACGGCCCAGACGTGGTTTCCGTTGGTCCTCAGGTTTCTTGTACGGCCTCCTGTACTGTTACCCTGTCGACCGGGTCTGCTGACGCAGGAAGGGGCGCCACACCCGAATCCCAACATTCAGTGGGTGGCTTGGCCTCTGTCAGGAGTCGCCTCCAGGAGAGCGGAATTCCTGCACGAGTTGCAGATACAATTCTGGCTTCGAGGAGGGATTCCACGAACATTCAGTACGAGGATAGATGGGCCTGCTATGCGCGCTGGAGTAGAAATAGAGGGCTTCTCGATCCCTTTTCTGCGGGTCTGATCCCGGTGCTGGAGTTTCTGCAGTCCAGGCTCGATGAGGGTCTGGCTGCTTCGACCGTTCGAGGTTATTCGACGGCAATCTCCGCATTCCACGTTCCGGTGGACGGCACCGTGCTCGGTAGCCATCCCATGGTCCAGCGTTTCCTAGCGGGCGTGGACAGGATCCGTCCGCCTTTGCGGCGGGTCAGCCCGACTTGGGATCTATCATATGTACTGGATTGGTTGTCAGGTCCGTCTTTTAGGGACCTGGACAAAATATCACTTCAGCTGCTGACATGGAAGGCAGCCTTCTTGGTGGCGGTCACGTCCGGCAGGCGGGTAGGGGATATCCACGCGATGTCTTCCGATCCCGAGCTGACTGTCTTTCATAAAGACAGAGTCAGCATTAGACTGCCGGACTCGTACCGTCCGAAGGTGGCGCATTCGTTTCACGTAACGGCGCCCATTGAACTTCCAGCTCTGCTCCAGCCGGCTACGTCGGGAGCAAGGGCTTCAGTGCCGCATGTCTTGGACGTGCGTAGGACACTGAAGAAATATGTCCTAAGAACGAGGGATATCCGCAAAAGCAACCAGTTGTTCTGCTGCTACGGCAGGGGAAAGGCGGGTGATCCCGCCTCCAAACAGACTATTTCCAGGTGGATAGTCTCGACTATCTGCCTGAGTTATGCCCACAAGGGTCATCAACCTCCTGAGGGTTTGAAAGCTCACTCGGTTAGGGCGGTAGCGACCTCTAAGGCTTATGCTGCGTCCCTGCCTATTGAAGAGATCTGTTCGGCCGCTATTTGGAGCCGGCCGAGCACGTTCATTAAACATTACCAACTTGACATGCACTCCAGCGAGCTTGCTCGGTTTGGCAAGTCGGTTCTCTCCAGTGGGCAGGGGCGTGTACCCTCTAGCTGATTGAGCTTTCGGTATATGTTATATAGGAAATTTTGTGGTTTCCTTAGTGCCGTTGTTTTTAGTGTCGAAGTTAGCGGGTACTTGTCGTACTAACCACTAACCACTAACCATTTGCACAGTTATTTCTTGAACTCTGGCAGAAATCACCCTCGGGTGTTTTTCTTTGGGGTTAACGTTACCTTTTCTAGAAGTCCCCTAGTAGCTTCTTTCAAAAGAAGGGGGGGGGGGAGGGACGTTTGATCTAAACTCTTACTTTTGCCGAGTTTATCGGTGTAAAGCCATTATTACCCAGGGGTAGCCCTCCACGGTCATTGCAGTGGCAAGGTCACGTGACTTGGTGAGTGTGCTTTAATTCCTTGTGTTTTATTTTAATTATTGCAGACAGAATTCCACTTCCGAAGATTAGTCTCTGGGAGTCTTCTTATGCAGTAAGTACCCCAAGGAGGATACCCTTCTGAAAAAGAATCGAACAAACCTGCAGAGGTTTCAGATTCTTTGAAGGGGATCCTCCTTGGGGTACGGCCACCCACCTCCCCTTATTCTGTCTGGCTTTGGCTAAGATTGATAAGAGGCTGGTTTAGAGTTATCTGCCCCTGTCGCTAGGGACGCCACTAGGGCTAGGGCTGGATGCAGGGTGGTAACAACAGATAACAGAACACGTTTTTATCGATGTTTTGGTATTTTTTAATTGTAAAAAATAGTCACAACCTGTCATATAGCAAAAATACAGATTTTATGCAGTAAGTACCCCAAGGAGGATCCCCTTCAAAGAATCTGAAACCTCTGCAGGTTTGTTCGAATTTATATATCAACTAATTGAGTTCTTGCTACACTTTCCCTGCACAACATGTGTCAGCCTTTTCTTCCTCAGTGCCCTTTTACTTAGCCGCAGCCTCATAATCAGTCTTGACTGGGCCATAAGTTGTTTGGAAACCAAGAAACTATAAACTTAGTTCTCTAAATGTTTTTGACAACCCAAAGCCTTTAACAATTCTACAATTCTACCCGATTGCCATTTATCCTCCATATACTAAGAAAGCCTGCCAGAACCTCATTGAAGAAGAATGCCCCTCTGTGAGTGGTGATCTAATGATCTAATGATTGTTGTGTTGCAGAGTGAGCGGCCATGTGACGACAGACGATCAGTGTTGTCTCCTCTGTTCTATGCTGTACCCGTTTCTTGACCAGAAGATAAAGAGGACTAGGGTATGTGTGTTTGCTTGTTATTTGTATGTTGGAGAAAAGCATTTACTACTCGCCTGTGTAAGATACCACACTGTAATACTTATCAGGGTTAGGAATTTGCACTAGTCCGGTAGCAGTGACAGATAGTCTGATTGACCAGTTGAAGAAAAGATGATCATGTCGATGTATTTGGCTAGTCTGAATGTGTCTGGGCTGGTACTCTCAGACATGCACTAGTCCAAAAAACTAGTACTGCAATAGGACTAATTTTGACCCCTGCTTATATACAGATATATTCAACTAGTGTAATACCATGATGCAAGTATGATATCACAGTGTCGTTTTGTTGTGACATCACAAGGTGAGTGCACAATGACTGCCAAGTCAAGGGAGAGTAATAAGCAGAATACTAAACTCCCTTCCATCTGATACTATTTTTATCAAACTTGTGAATGATTGTATCAAACTGGCCTTTGCTCCTTTTATACAAAATCATCAACATGTTTGATGAAAATAGTATTAATGGAAGATTGTTTGATATTCTCGGACGCTAATGGCTAAAATATTGCCCAAGTGGGGTTAAACAATAATAATGGTATTCTCAATATTTACATGACTTAACATGGCAATAACAAGATAGGGAGGGCCAATAGAATGCCATACTCGGTTACCATTATGCACTTTGTCCTACGTGGAATCATTACCATTATGGAACAAATCAGCAAAATACTTGAAGGCAACTTACTTGTGAATTGAAATTCAGTAATCAAAGACTAACATTTGAGCAAAAATGACTGATTATAAGAGTCAAATTGTGGTTTGTTTGGGCAATGGTGATTTTGTGTTTCTGTTGTGAGATACGAGGAAATGTTTATTTTAGGAAATGGAAGAAAATATCCTCAATAGTATTGTGAACCTAACAAAGGCTCTAAAGTCACCAAAGGAATTCTTCAGGTAACACGTTTTCATTTACGAATTATTTTTGTTGTATTTCAAATGAAAAAGGGATTTTATGACACTTCATTCAATTTGTACAAGTTATCTCCCTTATGTTAACCAATAAATTTTCCACATATCCAATCGTTTTTTTCAACAATGATATAAAATGCACGCTCAAAACTAGTATGATATGACAAATCTTTCTATTTTTCTTAACAAATGTTTATATTAGATTGGTTATATATTTATATATTTGTTCATTTGTGATTTATGATGATGTATACAATCCATGTTGAACAGGCCAGTATCCAAGCTGTTTTCTGTGATAGTCAACCGCCAGTCAAGGGTTTATCTGTGTGCAATATTCAAGGTAGGTGTACTGAAACAGATAATTATAAACATTTTATCTTTATGATATTTTACCATTCATTGATCTTATGTTTCTACTGATGTAATGATGACCTTTACAAAATAGGTTGGGGATATCGTCATTTCCTTATATTGACATTTTATTTCGTAGTCATGAAGAAATATCATTATTATTATTCCATTATTTTTGTCCTGCGGGATGGTATATTGACTAAATTTTAATGATCTAAGTCAAAGTATATACCGGTGTGTTGAAATTTTGATTGCATAACTTTGGTACTTCATGGAAATATGCCCTGTGAGAATGTGAATATCATCTTGACTGGAGATAATCATTCATTGATGTGCTCATACTAACAACCATTAAGAATACATTTCTTTCATTCATTAGTATGTTAAATGCAATGTTTTAAACTTTTTTTTCACAGATAATTGGAGAAAAATGTCCAGAGTATAAAGAAATAACATCAGTTGTTGAAAAGGTGAGAAATATTTTCAATAAATAAATATCTTTCAATAAATTTGTCAATACTTTGAAAGAGAGTTAAAGCCCATTATTCATCCTCTCAACATTTCCCTTTTGAAAATGAAAGCCAAGAGGACTTCACACATGGATATATTAGTTATTAAACATTGAAAATTCTATTATTCCAGCTGAATGCGTGGAACCCGCGGCGCTCGGAGGAACCAGATTACTCGAGGAGACTGGAGGCCTTCAACTCCTTCAACCAGACAGTCCGCGACATGGAGCAGATAGATGTCGACGCTATACTGCCGGTTATACACAACTGTTGTCACTTTATCCTCAAGGTTTGTGTAGATTTGTCATTGATTACAAGCACAGAATCAGCATGAATTTCAGATGCATATATATATATTTCGTCACGGAGACCAGGTCAGGACATGAAGCTAATAGATGTGGACGCCATACTGCCTGTTATACACAACTGTTGCCACTTTATCCGCAAGGTACAGACTTCCACAAGCTTTGTCATTTTAAAAGATGTGCAAAGTGAAAGACATGACCTTTGTGCATATATTGTCATCAAAACAGTTGCCACAAATTGCACGTCATAAACATAAGTTTCCATTTTATCTTCAAAGTTTTGAACTTGCCAAACTTCTTTTTTCCAAAATACAGTGAAATGGAAAGAGTTTGATTCATAGGTACCTTAACAAGAAATAAAATAACGACCACCTTAATATCTATGTATGATATGGATTTTTTTGGGAACTAAATAATATATCAATATTGAAATTGGGATGGTTCTTAATTTTTTATGATAAATATATTTAGATAAGCCTATGTAGTTCTGTCTTTGGCTATGAATATTAGTTTTGCATTTTATCATGATACACCTAGTCTTATTGAATAAATCATTGCTTTTGTCCTATGTATGATATGTATTATTATTTTCTGGAGTAAATTTAGATAAGCAGCTTTTTCAGTGTCTATGAATTTGAATTTTTGTCTGCATTTTACCATGATACACCTAGTCTTATTGATTACCGATTTGAAAGATTGCCATTTATCATCCACAACTGTGTTCGAAAAGGAGATATCGCTTGTGAAGATAAAGCGATATCTCCTAAGAGATATCGCTTTGACAGTAGATTTTGAACAATGCCCTGTAATCAGAAAGTACATGACATCACAAACGTTTTACATCATCAGTAATGACATCACAATGCTATGATGTCACAAACACAATGATGTCACAGTGCTATGACGTCATTAACATGATGACGTCACCATGCTATGACATCACTGGTTTAGGAGTTGGAGGGCTATGCACTGTTCAGAAATGTGATGAAAAATGATTTTGAATTATAAATAGAATCTCACCCTCGTGTCTTCTCATGTCAAATATATCAACACTTGGTGATAAAAGTAAGCCTCGGATATTTAATACTTTTATTAGCTTATGTTAATATATTTGATATCAGAAGACACTTTGGTGAGATTCTCTATATGTACACTTATTATGTGAGCGTATTTTTCCGGCAATCCGATTGGTCGAGAACCGGTCACGTGACAGTCGACAGAAAGTGATATTGACTTGACCCCAGTGACCCCGAGTCCGACCAAAAGTGATATTGACTTGAGTTACTAAAAATAGAGCCGATGACGTTATGCTATTGTTATCATGACGTCATCGATCTGTACTTGCCAACAATCAAGCCCAAATGCCGCTCATTGCTGTAGTTTTCTATTCTCTTTTGTTTTTTTGCCCGAGTCATAATAAAACAATTATGGAGTGGTGATTTCGGTCAATACCTTTTTTTATAGACCCGATGAAAACAATATCGACCTCAGACTTTTTCCCCTCAGTCAATATTGTTTTCCTCGGTTCTATAAAAACAGGTATTGATCTCATCACCAGTCCATAATTGTATAATGTGCTATATTTCACAGATTGATGACCTGTCATTGAGAGACAATTCCACCCATTGTCTGGTAACCATAGTAACCCAACTGACGAAAACCCAGTACGATCAGGATGTGTTCCGAGATGTGGTGACACAAGGGGTTTTACCCATGATTAAGTCCGGACTCTTCGACAAGTCAGAGGTATGATATTACCATTGTTATTCTTATCATCTGGTGGCAATTGTGCTATAGGAAAGTTTGTGTTTTGCCATTATGCTTTGGATTTGTGTAGTTCAAATAATGAAATGTTTGCTATTTCTGTTGTAATGTCAACACTTCAGTTCTTTCAACTTTTGGCTGAAATTTTGATCGTTGTATGTGGTGCAAATTTTTGCTAAAAAACACGAGAAAAGTTGACAAGGGCATGTCTTACTTCACAATTTAGTAAAGGATTTGATGAATGGAGCTACTTCTTGGGGGAGAGAGGCAGGTGTTATAACATTATCAATAACAAGTTTTTTTAATCTTTTATACATACAAAAGCTTGATGGGCAATATTACCTCCATTTTGTTTCTGATTTACGAAAATTAAACAAGTTAAACTTTCATGTGATAATTTTACTTGTTCATAGAATTATTTTTTTACTTTTAACAGAAAGTTCGCCATGAGTTCCTGACAGTGTTTGGAGTGCTGGTGAAATCATTCCGAGACAATCCCATATTTGAGGGTCTATCTGGACTGTGTGACGAGGATATAGACAATGACTTCTTCGAAAACATCAAACACATACAGGCAAGTGATTGTACTTGTGATTGGTTTAATATGGACCTGGCCCTTGGAAGAGATTTCTTAACAAATACAGTCGGACTGAATTGTTTTCGTTATATAGTTGAAAATGCACTGAATAATAAGTTGTGCGGTTAAATGAATCACAATTTCTATAGAAAGGCAGAGACAGGATTTGAAACACAATCATATTTTGAAACCTGGGTTCTGGATAAACAGGGTCCAAGTAACAGATAGTGGTCTGTAAGTGTTACCCATAGATCCTTCCTGACACAACAGCATATTTGTTTTAAAGGGGCTACTACAATACTACTGATACTTTTCATGATAAGTAACTCAAAATGCTTGATACAGTCCAATGAAATGATTAATTTGAGCATTATTGGCAGTATTCAGATGAGATGTGATGTGAGAGATTTTCCTTCAGATCTTTTGCAAAAGGATAAATTGGCTGAAATATGCTATATGAAAAAAACAGCTAGATACAAGACTTGCTATGATATCAGGGTACAGTAGGAGCTTCAAATTTCAATTATGCTGATTCAGCAGTGTGCCATTTAAAGTTAATCCATATCTTTGATAGGTTGACATTTCATTATCCACAGGTCCATCGTAGAGTGAAAGCAATGAGACAACTGATCAAGTATTTGGAGACAACGACCCTCCGTCGCGAACTCCTCACATCTTACTTCCTGCCTCTGACCTCCATGGTGACCCTTGACCCTGCATACATTAAGATACAAGGGTTGAGGGAAGTGGCCATTGATCTCCTGGCCATTCTGTGTAAATTGTTACCATGGCAACAGTATTTGCACCAACTGAGGTTTTACCTATCCCTGCTGCCAAAGAGAGTTGAAAATCAGAAGTTTTATGTAAGGTGGGTGAATGAAGACTTTTTGGTTTTCATTATAGTAACTTAATAGAACTGAACTTTGAACAAACGGCACTTCACAAGGTTCAACTTAGTTTTCAATGAGACTTCCTTATAAGATTTGTCTAAAGATTTTTTTTAAATGATTACAAAAAAAGTTATTTAAACTTGTATGCATTTTCTATCCAAAGCTGTATTATGGATTCTCTTGCAGGGTGATAGTTGCGGTTCTCAATTCCTTCCACTTCGACATCAGCAAGAGTGAACTGTCGACCAGCCTCAACTTCAAGAAGTCAGAAAGCAAACAGAGCGAACCAGAGAACAAAGAGGAAGCAGGTGCTTGTATAGTTATTGTTGTCATGTCACTGGTGACAAAATGACAAGGAAATGATGAAGCTCTGAAGTTTTTTTCCATTGAAATGTAATTTAGAATCCGTTTCCGGAGCAGAACTAGAGAACAAAGTCCTAGCTCAATAAAACTGTGTGTATGTCACGTCAGCATGTGTGGATGTGCCTTTTGAGATTTGTAACTTATTCAAATCTTGTTAGTAATTGTATAGAATTTATGATTAATTTGGATTTTGGAACCTGTGGAATATATTATCTGCTGATGACTCTGTGGTTGTGGCAAGTAAGCCACTCCTTAGGATCTTCTACAGAATGATTTACTGCTAAATTTGTATGGTCTTCATCCGATCATTTAACGACTGTATTTCCGTCACCATGCTCCATTATTTGTCAGTGAGGTTAGGGTTTGGTGCCATGTTTCATTGTATTTGATTGTACATTATACAATTATTGACTTCAGTTGAGGTGAATCCAATGGCTTATTGACCTCGGAACAGTTATGTTTACCGAGGCGACAGCCGAGGTGAACATAATTTTCCGAGGTCAATAAACCTTTGGATTCACCGATAACTGAAGTCAACAACTGTTTTATTATATGATTTATGAGAGTTTCAGTTATTTTGAAAACTATTCAATTATTTTAATTTTTTTCGGAAGCAACTCTTTACGGCGCTCCTCGTAGTGGCGATCTATTTTTAGCTTCAGGTCATTGGATTGTTATGTTGACCTCGCGTGACGTTTCCCGCTGTCAACATAAGGTTTGATCATTGTCGGTGACCACCTTCCTCGACCAACCAGAAGACAGACCACTCGTCCATCATACGAGACATGTATTGTCCTCTATTGCCAAATAATTTTACTGTTACAACAAAACCATGGGTTGATTTTGATCCTTAACATAACAATAATTGTTTATCAGATAGACACCTTACAATCACTTGTCCCTGGATCAGGCCCCCATTATCCCTTGGCTGACTGCTACACTTACATGACATGCAATAGATTGAAACATGTTTTAACACATTGATGGATTGACCTTTCGATCATCACTCATAGAAGGTTGACCCAGGGTCCTATGCTTACGATATCCCAGTTGCAACAAATTGATGACCCAGGGTCCTATGCTTACGATATCCCAGTTGCAACAAATTGATGACCCAGGGTCCTATGCTTTCGATATCCCAGTTGCAACAACCTGATCTCACCTTGTCTCGCTCTCTCTATGCAGCTCCAGAGACAACCCAAGATGAGTCCATGACTCTTGACCCTGATGTTTCAAGTGCTGACAATACAACAGAGATGACAGCTACTGACCAGCAGGACCAGCTGACCAGCGAGGGGAGACAACTCTGTTCGGCTGGCCTGGCCACCAAAATACATGTCTATGTTGTCAAACATCTCTTGCCAGAACTACACAAACTCCTTACACAGAAGGTGAGTAATGTGAAGTTTATCTGTTCTCGAGCTATGAGTGGAGCTAAATGCAGAAGTTTTTTTGTAATACACCTGGCACAAGCTCTATGAATACTATGAATATTACATTGGAAAATGCTTACTACTATAGTTTATATTCTCCATTTAGAACAAAAATACCAAAAGATGTGTGAAAGCTTTATCTTTATGTATATCAATATATATATTTTTATACATTTCATTCATCCACCTGTTATCGGAAGTTACCTTTAGCCCGTGTGACAATGGTCACTTGATGATATTTATAGCTTTTTCGGTACCTCCCATAAGCATAGCATGCTCAAAAAAGCCCAGATTTAAATTAATAATCAGTGCCTCCTGATACAATGCCTTGCACACAACCATGCAGGTCAATATGTTTAGTTACTCATTTGTACAACTTGGTGAACTTAATGCAATGTCGATGAAGGGCCTTGCCCAGGACACAACACAGCATATGGTCCAGATCACGAATCTGTCTCCACGTGGATACAAACTCGGGGCCATTACAGTGAGAGGTCAGCATGCTAAACATTTCACGACTCCACATAACAACATCTGTTATTTACACTCTAGGTAACATTTGCTTTTACTGTTTTAGATAAACCGTGATGAGGAGCACAAGTCCGTGAGGTCAAAGTTCACAGATGACCATGAAATCTTGCGGGTACCGATCGCCCTGGCAATGATAAAACTCTTACAGACTCTTCCTAAAGGCTTGTTGCAGCAGAAACTACCAGGGTGAGCTTTTTATCATCTATGAAGTTAAGATTCAGTTTCTGTACATTTTATAATTGCTTATGAATGACACATTTTGATTTCATTCAATTATTAAATTCAATTTATTGGATCTTTGGCCACAGGCCCATATACAAATAAACATGATTACCATACATATATATACCCTGGTTGAAGGATTACAGGATTACATGCACTTGTATATATATGTATTTTTATCTTTCCAAATATTTGTGTCAAATTCAAAATAAATTGCTAGCTAGATGTTCAGTTTGTGCAACAACATAACAGAGAAGTGTCTAGAAACAAAAAAATTATTGGAGCAAAACATGTGAAAACATATTTATGGGGGCTGACTCAAATGAAAATATATAGTTATAAGTGGCTGTCATGACCTTAAGGTAAAAAAGAAAAGAATATGCCCCGGGGGAAACAGCTATTTGACGGGGTAAAAGCTGAATGCCAAAAAACTAGATAGCAAACACCTGTATAGAAATCTATAATAATAGAGGATAGTTAAAACAAACTTAAAGGGTAATGAAGTATAACAATGGGTGAAATTAATACATGACAATGTTATTAAAAACATGATAAATAGATATTGCATGTCATCTGTTGTTGCACAAACTAAAATTTATGAATTTACAATGAGAATCTGTTATTCCTACAGGATACTGATGAAGGTGTGCAACTCCCTCAAGTCCAAGTCACAGGAGGTTCGGAACACGTCTCGCGACACGCTGGTGCGCATCACTCAGTCTCTCGGCCTCAAGTACTTCAACTTCATCGTCAAGGAGATGAGAGACGCTCTCACCAGGGGCTACCAGGTCAGTCTTCAGTTTATTGTGATCATTAGTAGAGAATACTAAACAATCTTTCATCTTATACTATTTTTATTAAACTTTAATGATTCAGTATAAAATGAATAAAAGAGTTTCATACCAAATCATTAACAATAAGATAGACTTAAATGGAATCAAGTCAAGTTTCTCGTCTAAGTGTAATTACAAAAAGTGTGTATTGTGACAGCTGTGCATGTAATGTGACATCACAACTATGCATATTTGTGATGTAATATGTACAAAGTTAGTACACAAGTGTCATAGTGTCAGTATTGTACTGGTGAATAATAAAAATACAAGTAACAAATGTGTTCATTGCATATTTAAAAAGCTGAGAAGAAACCATTGACCTGTTGCAAACAGTCATCATCAAAAGATGGCACTATGATGACCAAATTATATGGTTCTTATCAATATCGCTGGTAGCAGATTGTTTCTTCTACCTCAACTCTCGGGAGTGAACAACTTTACATTTCCCTTTTCAAAAACTCTTTCTTACTTTCAATGTAGCCTAGGAGCTTTTATGTATCAAGTTATAATTTTCATCAAAGAATTGTGTTGCTTCTGTTGACAGCTGCACGTGCTGGGCTACTCCGTGAACCGTCTGCTGGTCAACATGGAGTCTATTCTTCAACCTGGAGACCTCGACCCAGCCCTCCACAATCTCTCTGAGGTAGGTGTCAGGAGGTGAAGGATACAGATAGAATACTATACACACAGTGTTGTGATAACAATTTATGCAACAAGTGGTATCAGGTGAACAGAAATAATAGTTATATAAATGGATCATATCCATCTTTCTGATTTGCCCACTTGGTCACATGACAGCATTGACTTCAAGCAATGACAACCTGTGTGAGTCATGAGAGGTTGATACAACAATCCAAGCACCTCTGCTTGATTTGATAAATTCTGGGCTTTAACTAAGACTGTGAAGCAAGCATTAGGCATTGCTTTGTGACTGTGCTAAATTAGAGTTATGTCCCTTATATTTCCAGGCATTAAAGTGATGTCCCTTATTTTCACAGAAGAAAAGTAAACCAAGAACATTTTTCATGTAATAAAACAATGATAGACGTCAGATTCGGTTGATCCAATGATTTGTCGATCTTGGACACATAATATTCACCTCCATCACCTCAATCACTGTCAATAACTGTTTAGTATTGAGATGTATGAGTATTACCAACTCAGAAAATAAAAGATTTTTCATCAAATGATATACTGGAGAGAATTTGAATATGAAATTACCAAACACTTGCTACTGCCCCTTTACAATCTTTGCTACATTTTGGAATCTCATGCAGGTGTTTAAGGAGGAGCTATTTGGGACGGTATCGGAGGAGAAGGACGTGGAAGGAATCACTAAGAAGTTAATGGAAGCTAAGGAAACTAAGAGCTACGACTCCTACGAGCTGGTCGCTAAATTTGTGGGGGTCACATCCGTCAACCGTCTCATTGCTCCACTTAAAGAGGTGGGTTTAGTGCATTGTGGTAAGGAAAGGACTGTATGATTGCTAATGACATTGCAACATTCTTATATTTGAGATGACACTGTTGTCAATATTCTTGTACCCTCAACCTTGCTTAACCTGACTGTATCAGCTTTCCAACATGTCTATATTGACTTGAGAAAATTAAAATCACAGTTTGACATTTGTTAGATTGATTCCCCCTTTGAATAATGTTAAATGGATAGACCATCAAATTTATATTGCAGGTGATTATTTAACATTGTCAGCTCAATAATTTCAAACTTTAACCCAGTTCATATCTGAAATAGCGATGAGAAAGATAATTAATTTTCTTGCTTACTCTGTTGGCTCTTAGTCATTCCACAACTTGAGTGCTCCCGTTGAAAAGAAGGGCTTTGAGTTTTAAGTGATTTGAAGAATATTATAAGTCATTAAATTTTATTAGATGACATATTGCATTATATGACATTACTTCATTTTGTCAAATGTTAAATGTTTACTCAGATGAAAAAGGCATGTTATGGTCATGTCTTTAATAATTTACAATCAAGCTCGATCTGTTGGTTCTTGATCATGTGGAAGTCATTTCATGGTTATGTTCTTTTCAATTTACTATCTAGGAACAAGTGCAATATAAATGAACGATAAGTCTCCATATTTCAGCTGCTAATGACGACCCGTAACAAGAAGGTTGCGTCTAAGATCGAGGAGGTGTACCGACGGGTTGGGAACGGGTTGATGGAGAACTCCAACCTCCCGACGGAGACCATGATGATTCTCGTGCACAACCTCGTCACCAGCAACATGGAGGACCTGACTGAGAAGAAGTAGGATTTCTATTTGCAGATTTGCAGAGTTTAATATGAGATAGTTTGGCCCTTTTCTGAAGGTCAATCTTTTGCTAGTGGCCATATCACTACAGTTTTTCTTGATGAATGTCCTAGGCGTGATTGAGTATAAAGCATCAGAACAACGGTTCAGAACTGGCTCCAGCAGATACACCTGGAAGGTTTATAGAGAAGTAGAATTGGCTTCAATTATTGCCACTCCAATCACCTACATTACTTGGGATCAGTAGTCTGATGCGTTTCTATCTTCTGGGATTGGATTACCTATTCATAACAATATCTGTTGGTTTATGAATAGTATTTGACTATCTGCATGCCAGATGTGATAAAATGAGAAAATATATTTTAACTTGCGACTAAGACAATGTATCAGTGTCTGTTCTTCTCTACAGAAACACCAACTCCGACAGTGACTCCGCCCATACCCGTGCAGTGCAGAGTTGTCTTCTCCTGACACCGGCCCCTCCTAGAGGGGGAGATAAACCGAAGGCTCAACAGAAAACTAACATGCACATTGTAGTGGAGTTTGGCATGCAGGTATGTTTATTATCATATACTGTAGAACACGGATATAGCGAACTCGGATATAGCAAACCACCAGATATAGCGAACAAATTTTCAAGTCCCTTCCCTATATAATATCATTTAAATAATATGCGTATAGCAAACACCGGATATAGCGAACTAAATTCTTTGGTCCCTTGGAGTTCGTTATATCCGAGTTCTACTGTATATGAGTATTGAGTCAAATTGTATTTTATGATTTCATAACTGCCGGAAGTGATGGTAAACATTTTGCTTTGTTTAAATGAAACAAACAAGGATCTATTTTGCGACTGTTACAGGTTGGAAAAATGAAGATTTGAATTTAGCTATTGATTCAAACAAGATCCTTTGGCGTTGTAACATTTTTCAAAGGAAAGTTTTGACAAAGTGCCCTGTTTCAGTTGCTACACATGTGTCTGAAGAGATCTCGTCTGGTCCCCAACACGGAGCAGCACCTTCAGATGATGGATCCCCTGGTGGAGACCCTCGCACAGTGTCTGTACTCTAGACATGTCAAGGTAGGTAACCCTTGCGCAGTGTCTGTATTCTATACATGTCAAGGTAGGTAACCCTTGCGCAGTGTCTGTATTCTATACATGTCAAGGTAGGTAACTCTCGCTCAGTGTCTGTACTCTAGACATGTCAAGGTAGGTAACTCTCGCTCAGTGTCTGTACTCTAGACATGTCAAGGTAGGTAACTCTCGCTCAGTGTCTGTACTCTAGACATGTCAAGGTAGGTAACTCTCGCTCAGTGTCTGTACTCTAGACATGTCAAGGTAGGTAACTCTCGCTCAGTGTCTGTACTCTAGACATGTCAAGGTAGGTAACTCTCGCTCAGTGTCTGTACTCTAGACATGTCAAGGTAGGTAACTCTCGCTCAGTGTCTGTACTCTAAACATGTCAAGGTAGGTAACTCTCACTCAGTGTCTGTACTCTAGACATGTCAAGGTAGGTAACTCTCGCTCAGTGTCTGTACTCTAGACATGTCAAAGTAGGTAACACTTGGTCAATACCTCGGGCAGCAAGCTTTCTTGGCTGAAAACCCTCATGACAGGTCCTTATCTCTTTTGTAAACCATCTAAGCCTTATAGTTTCATGATCTAGCAGTACTTTACAATTGAACACTCATTCATTTGCACTTGATGACCTTCTGTTTTCAGAACATCTCTCAAGGTAGAATGACACAGTTGTAACAGATTGAAGAAATGTCGTCATGAAATTACCAAAATGTTTTGAATCAGGAATATATCGTTAATGACAAGAAGTTTAATTGTGACCAATCCTTGCAGATCAACTCGCTGTCCCTGAGATGTCTGTCCTTCCTGCTGCGCTTCCCCCTGCCGTCGCTACGGAAACACATCAGCAGGATCTCACAGGGGATCTTCCTGCTGCTGAAGAACTACGCGTCTGCTGGGGCCGGCAGGGGAGATAACCTCGAGCTGCTTGTCACCTGCTTCAAGGTAGGAACATTAGCAACTTATAAAAGATATATCAAAGTTATTGGAGAGAATTTGAGAGGGTTCAAGGAATAATGGAAGTGGTTGTATTCTTTGAATTTTTGTCATGGCTAACAGTCCTATTTGTTGGTGAATTTGCTAAAGCACGGCCTTTATCATATTGCAAGAAATCATTATATTCTTTAAAATATTTGTTAAATCTTTTTAATCACAATTGTATACCAAATTATTGCATGTGCAAGCTGGTAAATACCAACAATTAATTAATAATTTGTAAATATTATAAAAAATTATGATAACTTCACATTTATCGATTCCAAAAAGATATGTGAATGATTGATTATGCAGTTGCTGAGAGATGGGCAAGAAAATAGTAATTGCCTCGTTATTCTGTAAATGTTTAATTTTTTAACAAGATTCATCATATGTATGTTCCAATGATTGTGACAGGCTACGACGGTGCTGGTGCGGGACGTGGACTACCACTACGTGGACAGCGACCAGTTGCAGGTGCTCCTCATGTTCTGTGAGGAGGATCTCCTCGACTACACCAGGCAAAGCACCGGCTTCAACCTCCTCAAGGTACGTGGCTAGGTTTGTAGAGTGTTGTGTAGTGCTTGGCAATTAGCTTTTGATCAATTTTTAGCTCATCTGGCCTGGCATGGTGTCCGGCGTCCGTCCGTCCGTCCGTCCGTCCATCCGTCCGTCCGTAAACTTTGTGGAATTTCGACTTCTTCTCCAGAACCATAAGGCCTAGAAAGCTGAAACTTTGTGTACAGACTCCTTGGCTAGTTAGGATTATAAATTGTAGCTTTGGTGGCCCTGTGACCCCTAATAAGGGCCACAGGGGCCACGCCCTAAAAACCTATTTTCATCTTCTTCTTCAGAACCATAAGGCCTAGAAAGCTGAAACTTTGTGTTACAGACTCCTTGGCTAGTGAGGATTATAAATTGTAGCTTTAGTGGCCCTGTGACCCCTAATAAGGGCCACAGGAGCCACACCCTAAAAACCTATTTTCATCTTCTTCTCCAGAACCATTAGGCCTAGAAAGCTGAAACTTTGTGTACAGACTCCTTGGCTAGAGTGGATTATAAATTGTAGCTTTGGTGGCCCTGTGACCCCTATTAAGGGCCACATGGGCCACGCCCTAAAAACCTATTTTCATCTTCTTCTCCAGAACCATAAGGCCTAGAAAGCTGAAACTTTGTGTACAGACTCCTTGGCTAATGAGGATTATAAATTGTAGCTTTGGTTGCCCTGTGACCCCTAATAAGGGCCACAGGGGCCACGCCCTAAAAGCGCATTTTCATCTTCTTCTCGGAACCATAAGGCCTAGAAAGCTGAAACTTTGTGTACAGCCTTTTTGAAGAGTGAGGATTATAAATTGTAGCTTTGGTTGCCCTGTGACCCCTAATAAGGGCCACAGATGCCATGCCCTAAAAACCTATTTTCATCTTCTTCTCCAGAACCATGAGGCCTAGGAAGCTGAAACTTTGTGTACAGACTCCTTGGCTAGTGAGGATTATAAATTGTAGCTTTGGTGGCCCTGTGACCCCTAATAAGGGCCACAGGGGCCACGCCCTAAAAGCGCATTTTCATCTTCTTCTCGGAACCATAAGGCCTAGAAAGCTGAAACTTTGTGTACAGACTCCTTGGCTAGTGAGGATTATAAATTGTAGCTTTGGTGACCCTGTGACCCCTAATAAGGGCCACAGATGCCATGCCCTAAAATCCTATTTTCATCATCTTTTCCAGAAGAATAAGGCCTAGAAAGCTGAAACGTTGTGTACAGACTCCTTGACTAGTGAGGATTATGAATTGTAGCTTTGGTGACCCTGTTGCCCCTAATAAAGGCAACAGGAACGTCCTTCAAATCTATTTTCATCTTCTTCTCCTGAAGTATAAGGCCTAGAAAACTGAAACTTGTCACCTATATATACTTAATTTTATGATTGGTGCCCCTGTGGCCTCTACAAAGGGGGAATCACATTGGCCACACTCTACAGCATAATTGATGATGAAGCCTGATGAGCTACAGAGCCAATGGCTCTATTTTTTTTATCATTTTGTAAATTAGGTAGCAAAGAGAAAAAGAAGTTCAAGTACATTTGAACCTTCAAGCAGTCTCTTGAAATAATTTATCATTTACTCATCTTCATTTAGTCATTCAGTTAATGGCTGAAATATTGCTCAAGCAGTGATATATCTTTCACTCACTGTATATTCTTTTTCAAATTCAGGCCATCCTGTCCCGCAAGTTGCGTAGTCAGACGCTGTATGATCTGATGGAGAAGATCCGAGAGATGTCGATCACAGGGAACTCTGGGCACGTCCGTCTGCAGTGTAGACAGGTAGGGTCACACACATGTGGTTCATGATGCTCTCGGACATTGCACCCTTGTTCAGTGTATTTTCTGAGTTTCTGTATCACCTAGTGTTAACAGTATCTGCTACTAGACTACCCCAGAGCAGACTTGGGTCCCACCTTGATTGCAACAACACACAACTCACAATAGTAATTTCTGTTGACATCTATACTTACAGGAGTTCCTAATGGACTTGTGAGACTACCCCTCAGGTTACCTCACTATTGTTCCTAGGTGATTAGCTGAGGGTCATTGAGGCAATTCTTTAGCAGAAGGGACCCTTTGCAATGGCATCTAATGAAGTTAAGGGATACCAAACAAAGTTTCTCAAGAGCCCACTCAAGGAACAACACTACCTCACAATAGTCAGTTGTTTCCAAATTGGTATTAGTAAACTATATATCTACCTCTACCTCCAGGTGTTCCTCCAGTACCTGCTGGACTACCCCCAGAAGCAGAAGGTGCTGGGCTCCCACCTGGAGTACTACATCACACAACTCACGTACGAGCACGAGGAGGGTCGAGTCTCCGCTCTAGAGATGCTCGCAACCATCTTCAACAACTTCCCAACAGTGAGTATTATTCTTTGTTTTTAGCTTTTCAAGAAAAAACAAGTAATGATCATGAATTTGTCATATGCTGATGAATATGTGAGAGGCTTCAATATCATATCAACCTATCAAAACCGAACAACAGTGAGTGTTATCCTAACTTTGTACTGAAGGCAGTGTCCAAGACAAGACAAGTCAGCTTCCAAAACTTCCAAAAGTTGTTTGTCTTACCCTTATTTATATTAATTTTAAAACTTGAGTAAGCCATGTTAATATAAAGGTCAGACCCCAAGTGTCCAAACATGATGTTGTCGTGTTGCTTAGTAGGGGTTTTATGTAATTTAGAATTGACAATTCATTCATGTATTATACACGTTTGAACAAAAATAGTGTAATTTTTGCTGTTGAACACTATGTCAGAGCACCACAACTCAAAGAATATTGATATCACCTTCAGCCAGTACCCAGATGTTTTTGTTGGACATTTGCTGTGCAGTTAGTCTGTCTAACAACACCTTAAACAAAATATCATTAAATCCACACAAGTCTTTATTATTATAGCAAGTCTAGCTCACTGCAGTTTCTGAAAATGAACAGCTTCAGTGGGCTCCTTTCAATATTAATAGTAGATAACTGCATTTAATATGTATTTTCATTTCAGAGACTAAAATTTAGTATACTGTGCAGTGTTGTTGCATTATGCTGAGGTTGTACTATGTTGCGGGTAACTCTTTCAGAAAGTGCTGATTCAGCACTCGGGCCTCTTCTTCCTGCCGATGTCGGCCAACCTGGTGAATGATGAGTCTCAGAAGTCTCGCAAACTGACCTCCCTCGCCATCAAGTCTCTCCTGGATAAGGTACTCTGTCATTGGCAGTCATTTCTTCATTCCTCTGTCTGCAAATATTATTAACCATTTTGTAAAAGAGTGTTTTCAGCAGGTGGGTGCATCTCATTGAGTTATATTCATCACTTATTGATATGCTTGAGAGTTGACTGGTATAATTCAGTTTTTGTTGATTTCAGATTGATGGACCCACAAGAGATGTGCTGTTTTCCATTGTGTTGAATTGGATGAAAGAATCAAAGGTAAAAGGCTGTAGGTCATTTATGAGTATGAAATGTCAACAAAAAATTATGACTTGGTAGTTTAAGGATAATTAATCAAACTCACACCTTTAATAAATAGAACTTGTGATGATTTTCTAATATCATTGCTTTGCCCAACCCCTGTTAAATGTTGCTGTAAGATTCTTGTATAACACACTGAGTGCTAGTGTGCACTCCTAATCATTCTAGGAAACTTGACAGGAGATTCAATGGTGGAATCAAATCATATGCTCTTGGAGAACATGCAGAATTGAAAATAAAAACGATATCAAGGCTTGAAACTTTTGTCCGAGATAGTTTAAAAACGTACTACCCTATGTCAAATGACTTTCCAGCATATTGTTGGATTAAAATTACGAGAGTGTTTTGCTCCTAGCTTAACTGTAAGCAGATGTAAAAAACGTTTGATTTTTCTTTTTTCTTAATTACCAGGTGATACACAGGACTCTGTCGTACCAGACGTGTGGATTGTTTGTGGAGGTTGAGAAGGAAGACTTTGAGCGACGACTCCCGGACGTCCTTCCTCTCCTGAAGCAGCAGGCAGATCCAGACAGGTTCCAGGAGGTATCAACACCTTACTTGAGTTTTCATTTGTAATTTATTTTATATTAATGTGTTGTTATTGTCAAAATATTTCAATATATACAAAATAAATCGTGTTCCAAATATACTATTATTCTAAAACATGTTTGAAATTTAGAATTCATTTATTGTTATTAACACTTCAAATAAACTCAAATTAAACTGGCTCATTCTGCTAACAGATGATGTATCAGCTAACTTGATTGTTTCAATTGATATTCATTTCATATTAATGTGTGTCATTTCATTTTACATAAAACTAAATCTGTGTTCGAAATATACTTTTATTCTAAAATATGTTTGAAATTTAGATTTCATTTATTGTTATTAACACTTCAAATAAACTCAAATATAACTGGCTCATGAATTTTTCTAACAGATAATGTTTTCCTGCTTTGAACTAGTCACAATTATATATCATTACAATCATTTCGTTGCAAGTCAAGGAATTTTCAAAGATGGAGGGGTGGGGTCACTTTCTTACATGAAATTCTTCTATAAAATTTGATAATTTAAGGTAAAAAAGCTTATCGTTTCATTAAATTAAGTTTCATCTAATTCTGCCCAATGGCACTGAAGAATGAATCATAAACCCACTCTCAAGTTGTTCCTGCTATGTTACAGAAGGAGGGGGAGCGAGAGGCGGAGATAGATCACAGTCTGTTCAGTCTCCTCACTGTGCTCTCGAAACTCATCGCTAACTGCAACTTCCTGCTCAACAGGAAGTACTCGGAGGACATGCAGGAAGTATGGGGTAGGTTTGTGGTTTATGCTTCACCATCAGAAGGTGATACCACCATTAGTGTTATTATTTTGTATATATATATTTTTATACTCGTCCCCCTAGACAAAAAGATTATATAGTTTATGCAAAGATAACTTTATTGAAAATTAATTTCAGTTCCTTCTTGTATGTAAATACTAGGAGCTCAGATATTTGTACTTACGCATTATTTCTATTCAAACCAAACTATCAATAAATTCAATATGCTTATGTCAAATGAAAATCAAGACGTTGTCAAGAACTTATCAATTTTTATACACAGTGCAATGACTCGTAGAGAAATATTGTTATGGCAATAATTAAAATCAGTTTAATTAACATGGAACCATTTTTGATACACTGTGTAGCCATTATTGATTGACTTATTCATGAACTGTTGCAGCCCACGGGCAGCATCACCTCCTCTACCCACATGCCTGGAAACTTGTATAACATACTTTGTAGTATTACAAAATAAACTCAAAATTAATAAGCAATTAGTTTAGGATATAGTTAGTTCGTCAAGTTCCCTGTAAAGTTGACTAATTGAACTATTTCAGCCCACGTGCAGCATCACCTGCTCTATCCCCATGCCTGGTGTCGTCTCACCGCGTGTCAGCTCTTCGGACAGCTGTTCGCTGCCTGGCCGGTCGATAAACTCAACAAGAGCTTGAAACAGAAGAAGAGGGACGGCTTCCTTCTGACAGATACCAGGGAAAAGGTTGGATCTTCATCTGTAACATTTTGAAAGTTGTGTAAACATCAAGTGGATTTTGGTATCAATTGATATGATATGAACATTTTTCTCTCACATACTAATTCAAACCCACTTCTGACAACTTGTAGCAGTTTTTTTCTGGAAATTTAAATTACAGGAACCACAATTCAGAAGGGGTCCAACTTGAATTTCATTGTCAGATTTAAGATTATAAATGATGATGTTGCTTTTCTTTATCACAGATCCGAGAACTGTCCCAGTCATTTATAACACAGCTACAGTCTGAACTCCTTACAGAGGACCTCGTCAATCAGGTGAGTCGAGGAGTTTGACAAGAATCCCTCTGTAAGTTACACATTAAGAAAAATAATGTCAGTAACCTATCCAATATCTTGATGATTTAAAAACAAAGAGTGTTTATGATAAAAGTGTACTCCCTGAATTGGCAAGTAAAGAAAATGTTATCATTAATTCCCTCATGCTACCATGACAGGTTGTGAAGAACATGCTTTACCTGAGCAAGGTTATTCCCCTGTTGCCCCCTTCGACAGAGGGGGGCACTGAAGAGGAGGATGAGGGGGGCAAGGGGCCCTCGGTCAAGTGGCTCATCAAGCACATGGTCCGAGAGGCCAACCACGAGGCGGTCAACACACCTAAGATCACGGTCAAGGTTAGTCTTTGTCCAGAACTTTAACTTCCTTTGTTTAGTGTCTCTGACATGTTTAATAACAGAGAAACTAGAGAGCTGGGAACATATGTCTCCCACTTGTCAGTATTTTAAATCAAACATCTATAAAATATGATGATATAGTTCCTAGCTTGACATAAAAACTGAATACCATATTCGTCCTATTAAGCGCCCCCTCCCTAATAAGCGCCCCCTATTACAAATTTCCATATAACAGAGCGCCCCCCCCCCCCCCCCCCCCCCTTCATACGTAAAATGGCAAATGACCTACCTCTACTACTTTTCCAATAGAGTCCGAAGCCTCTGTATTAGTTTATCCGGGCCTGTGAATGTGTAGTTGCACTGAATTTCCAAACCCAAGTGCTAGTTTCGCTTGTCTATAACGTATTCCTAATAAGCGCCCCCCTTTCTGGGGTATCCTAATAAGCGCCCCCTTTGGATTTTTAGCTCACCTTTACAAAGTAAATGTGAGCTTATGTCATGGCGCTTCGTCCGTCGTCCGTCTGTCCGTCCGTCCGTCCGTCCGTCCGTCTGTCCGTCCGTAAACTTTCACGAAAAAGACTACTCCTACTAAACGAATTCAGATATCATTCTGAAATTGTAGTATGTTATACCCATGGTGATTCCTCACAGAAAGGTAGACGTTTTAATTTTGAGAATCCAAGATGGCCGCCATGACAGCCATATTGAATTTTCAATTAGATTTCATGAAAAAGACTACTCCTTCTAAACGAATATAGATATCATTCTGAAATTGTAGTATGTTATACCCATGGTGATTATTCACAGAAAGGTAGACGTTTCAGTTTTGAGAATCCAAGATGGCCGCCATGACAGCCATATTGAATTTTCAATTACATTTCATCAAAAAGACTACTCCTTCTAAACGAATACAGATATCGTTCTGAAATTGTAGTATGTTATACCTATGGTGATTCCTCACAGAAAGGTATATGTCTGAATTTTGAGAATCCAATATGGCCGCCATGGCAGCCATATTGAATTTTCAATTAGATTTCATGACAAAGACTATTTCTCCTAAACCAATCTAGATATCATTTTTATATTGTAGTATGTTATACCTATAGTGATTCCGCACAGAAAGGTAGACGTTTCAGTTTTGAGAATCCAAGATGGCCGCAATAGCAGCCATATTGCCTTTTCAGCTGCAGATGACACGTCATTATTATTAAACTTTAAGCTTTCATCAAGTGATCACTGGCACCATATAAATTCTCTAATTTGAACTTACTAATCATAATATTATCTTAATTATGGAATAAAAGTTGTTCTATATTTTTAAGTGTTTCTAAAAAAAATTAAGATGAAAGACAAACATAATTGATTAATTTGTTTAAAATCTTTATGGCAACTAGCTGCAAAAACCAAATCACATTAAACATGTTAAATTTTAAACAATGGTATCTCCCTTATATTCCTTTAAATACCACACATAAGGGGTCAACCAGAGTTCAGATATTCCACTATGTTGTCTAATACACATCCCAAGGCAGGCTGCTTGCATCACAGTGTCAGCTGCTAGTCTGTTGCATAATCAACCTGACCCAATTGATATGGTAGAGCATTATGCTATATGGCCATGGCCCATGTGTATGCAATAAAAGTTATGGACTTGTATTCTCATGACAGTGATATGTTCTTTCTAAGAATAACAACTTACACAAAACTTGTCTACAATAAGCTTTGTGTTTAGCAATCTACATGATAAGTTGATGTGGAATAAATATGCAGATGAAAATCGAAAAGGGTTTAGTAAGAAAAGTAAGGAAATTTGATTTGTCATATCTCTCTGTTGATTTGACAATGCAAAAATGTTGACCATTATAGTACTTTATGAGTGTTAAATAAATTGATACTTTAATGAAAGACATCTCATGGTCACTTGACATGTAAATATTATGTGAACAAAATATACGTGTCTTATGCATTGCTGTGTTTATGACTTTCCTCTCAATCAGTCATTCATTTTCCTTGAAAAATCTGTACTTTTGGGATTCTCAATATCTCATGCAGCATAACCATCAGTGAAATAATCTTGAAATCATATTAATGATTCACTACAAAACAAATGTAAGTGGCCACCATCCTGTAAGTAATGATTGACATTTAAATGGATACACCTAAACCAATCAAAAAATCATAATGAAATTAATACAGATGCCCACATAAAAGTAGCATTTTGAAGATTAAAAAGTACAAGATGGTCACCAATTCAGCCATAGATATACAAAAAAATTATACAAAAACCTACTGCTTGTTAACTTATCATGATTATATCATTCGTGTATTAATGTTTGTTCAAGCTCTAGTCGTTTCCAAAAGAAGACTAGTATTTTAAAAGATAAAAAAATCATGATGGCAGCCATAATCAATTATATAAAAGATGGTTACATGTATAATTAAACCATTTTACCACATCATTCATTTTAAGGTGAGCTTCTGTACCCTCGGTACTTTTATTTTAAGCTAAGCGCCTGGGGCGCTTAATAGGACGAATACGGTAAGGGATAAAGCTGAAGCCCCCTGTCAAATCTACTTGATATTAAAAGGCTGTATACCAAATTTGCCAAATTGGTCAAAAGTCATAAAACTCAAAAATAGGTCTCCCCAATTTCTGGAGGAGTATCAATGACTATCGATGAATGACATGTGCCCTGCTGTGTCTCCAGAGAGCAGGAGTCTTCAAGTGGCTGGCGGCGGTATGTCTGGAGGTGGACAGGGCCGTGGTGGTGGACGTCCTGAAGATGATTGTGTCCATGCTGCACAGAGAGGTGTCCCTACAGACCAGTACAGGTACGCTCTTGATAATATGAGTAATTATTACCCGTATGGTAAATTAGGAACGACAAGTTTTTGTTCTTCAATGCAAATTATTTAGTTACATTTCAGAGAGTGGTTGCAACCCTTCATCAGACTGGGTCTGAGCTTCCATTCACTGAAATGTAACAAAATAATTTGCATTGAAGAAATCCCACTTGTTTCTTTTGTTGATGGACAATATAACAATGTTGCATCTCTCCACAGAGTCGGGTGGTCTGAAGCCGCTGTCCCAGGAGCTTCCCGAAATATAACAATGTTGCATCTCTCCACAGAGTCGGGTGGTCTGAAGCCGCTGTCCCAGGAGCTTCCCGAAATATAACAATGTTAATTCTCTCCACAGAGTCCGATGGTCTGAAGCCGCTGTGCCAGGAGGTTTACTAAATATAACAATGTTACATCTGTCCACAGAGTCCGATGGTCTGAAGCCGCTGTCCCAGGAGGTGATGGATCTGGTCAAGAGACAGGTGGGGGTGGAGGAGTTCTCCCAGGTCTACACCCTTGTCCAGCAGAACCGCGCTCAGAAACGGGCCAGCAAGAAGAGGAATCGGGCCACTGAGGTAAAATGTTATGGCTCTATTATAGATTGTCGAACTTCCCCTGACCTGACCAAACCTAACTGGTTAGTTTATTTTGTGATTTAATTGCATCTCCCTGGAATTTAGGTGACACTTTCCCTTAAATCTTAAAAAATTATCTACAAACAATTGGCCCATATAGAGCAGTGTATAAAATAGATTGGAAACCTAGCAAGTCCTGAAAATTAATCGGCCAATTCATTAAGGGAAAATTAAGAAAAAAATTGAAAAGTTACTAGTCCTGACCAAAAGTAACCAGTCCTCGCAAAAAGTAGCCAGTTTAAGGACTAGCGGACGGGCTTTATTTTACACTGATTAGAGCATGCAGAATACAATTTTATAGAATCTAACCAAAACTAGAGCACAAGTAGAGCACAGGAACCTAAAATTTGAAGAATTACATCTTTGTTAGCGGAGACTTTAAGTTTGTACATCTGGTCGTGGCCACTCTTCATATGTAGGCATGGCAGGGGTTTGTAAGAGCCAAAATGTCTAGATGACAAGATTTGTCGGCTGAGGCATCAAACTTCGTCATTTACCTTCATCACAGCGAGGTTACATCAAAACAAGTTTGAATAGTATTTAATGACTTCTCCCTGTAACAACTATCAGTTGTAAGAATGTAGCAGGTCGTAAGAGGTGCTACTCATAGGATTTGAAAGTTTTTCAGAGTCATTAGTTTGATCCTTTATCTTCAACACAGCGAGGTGCCATAAAAAAGTTTGAATAGAATTTCATCCCTTCTCCTTGCTACAATTATCAGTTGATAATATAATATGGCAGGTCTTTCAAAGAGATGCTACTCATTTGATTCTGAAAGTTAAGTGAAGTTTCTTGTTTCAGGCTGTATCCAATCCTGAGGTTGCTGCACGAAGGAAGGTGAAGAAATACGAGGTGAAGAAGGAGTCAAAGAAGAGGAAACTTCAAATGATGAAATCAGGAAAAATTTCTAAAAAGATGAAACTGCAGAAAATGGCAATCTTGGACGAATGATTAATTCTGTAACATAAATCTTGGACATACCTTGAAATATGACTGGACGTGAAATTTAGAATGTTTCTGTGCTACACAGTTTGTTCAATACAAGTTTGTATAACGTTTGTAAAAATTGTACAAAAGAAGAATGTGTATATCAACCTGTATATGAAAATCTGTATATTTCCTAGGAAATATAAAAGTTGTCATGAAACAATGTGTTGAATTATTTTCTAGTTCATAAGCCTGGAAAGTTGAAACCTTGTGTACAAGTCCTTAGCTTAGGCATTTTTAGCTCATCTGGCCTGTAAGGCCCGATGGGCTTATGGCATGGCATTTTGTCCGGCGTCCGTCCGTCTGTCCGTCCGTAAACTTTGTGGAATTTCGACTTCTTCTCTAGAACCATAAGGCCTGGAAAGCTGAAACTTTGTGTACAAGACTCCCTGACTAGTGAGGATTATAAATTGTAGCTTAGGTTGTGCTGTGACCCCTAATAAGGGCCACAGGGGCCACGCCCTAAAAACCTATTTTCATCTTCTTCTCCAGAAGCATAAGGCCTAGAAAGCTGAAACTTTGTGTACAGACTCCTTGACTAGTGAAGATTATAAATTGTAGCTTAGGTTGTGCTGTGACCCCTAATAAGGGCCACAGGGGCCACGCCCTAAAAACCTATTTTCATCTTCTTCTCCAGAAGCATAAGGCCTAGAAAGCTTAAACTTTGTGTACAGACTCCTTGACTAGTGAGGATTATAAATTGTAGCTTTAGTGGCCCTGTGACCCCTAAAAAGGGCCACAGGGGCCACGCCCTAAAAACCTATTTTCATCTTCTTCTCCAGAAGCATAAGGCCTAGAAAGCTTAAACTTTGTGTACAGACTCCTTGACTAGTGAGGATTATAAATTTTAGCTTTAGTGGCCCTGTGACCCCTAAAAAGGGCCACAGGGGCCACGCCCTAAAAACCTATTTTCATCTTCTTCTCCAGAAGCATAAGGCCTAGAAAGCTTAAACTTTGTGTACAGACTCCTTGACTAGTGAGGATTATAAATTGTAGCTTTAGTGGCCCTGTGACCCCTAAAAAGGGCCACAGGGGCCACGCCCTAAAAACCTATTTTCATCTTCCTCTCCAGAAGCATAAGGCCTAGAAAGCTTAAACTTTGTGTACAGACTCCTTGACTAGTGAGGATTATAAATTGTAGCTTAGGTGGACCCGTGACCCCTAATAAGAGCCAGAGGGGCCATGCCCTAAAATCCTATTTTCATCTTCCTCTCCAGAAGCATAAGGCCTAGAAAGCTGAAACTTTGTGTACAGACTTCTTGACTAGTGAGGATTATAAATTGTAGCTTAGGTTGTGCTGTGACCCCTAATAAGGGCCACAGGGGCATCGCCCTAAAATCTTATTTTCATCTTCTTCTCCAGAAGCATAAGGCCTAGAAAACTGAAACTTGTCGCTTTTATACTAAATTTATGATTTGTGACCCTGTGGCCCCTACAAAGGGGGAATCACATTGGCCACACTCTACAGCATAATTGATTATGAAGCCTGATGAGCTACAGAGCCAATGGCTCTATTTTTTTATATTATATAATATATTCATATTCATGGTGACCCTTTGATCCCTCATTTTGTGACCCTTTGAATATTGGATATGGAATAGCTCAGTCGGCAAGAGCGCCGGTCTCACGTTGCTGAGGTCTGGGGTTCAAATCCCATCCAGGCCAAGGTGTAAAAACCTAGAGTTCACCTCTGTTAGAACTCTACAAGTGTCACCCTGGAGCCTAGTGTGTAGTGGAAAAATACTGCGCGTTTAAAAGATCCCACGAATTCATGTAGGTGGCTGAATGGTTGATACATAAACACGTGCATACGCCGAGCTGTCGGTTATCAGCGTTAAGCAGTGTTGGACAAACTGCTGTGACTTTGTGTCTCAGTTCACCCAGCTGTGAATGGGTACCCTGTGAGGCATAGAATGGTCCCTAACCTGAGCGCCACATATGGATGCCGGTTGAATACTCCCCAGGGAGTTGAATTGGAAAAATGATCGGACAGTGAAAGAATGCCAATGACCAGGGGAAACAAGAAGCGCCTTGAGCAACCAGGAGTGGATGGATATGCTCGCTAACATTTCAAGTCTCTAGGTGAATTTTGAAAAAATTGCCCATGTTAATTTTTTGCAGCCTTACGTTCGGTCATCTTTGACTCTTTTTTGTGATCGCAAATGACTGTTCGCGATCGATGTTTTGATAGATTCCTAATGTATACAATACTGTATGATATACCTTAAAAAATTTCATTATTCTGAGTCCAACTTTTTGAGTAATCGCCCTTTAAAAATGGTACATTGGTTCAAGTCTACCAGCTTTGAACAGTCGTAGCTCAAAAAGTTTAAGTGTCGCCAGTCTCGTTATAACATTCATGGAATCCTCAATGCATCAGCTATCAAATAGGAAAGTTTCAGCTCTAAGATGCAAGTAGTTTCTGAGGAGAAGATTCTCAAAGGTGTGTGGGATCCGAGAATTCTGAAAAGTAAGAAAAATCAAAATGGCGGCGAAACCACGTGACCTACAACTTTGTCGTGATTGACTTTTTTGCTTAGAATGTCATTCTCCATATCAATGCAAAATTTCAAGTCTCTAGGTGCATTTTGAGGGCTATCAACTTGCAAAATTTCAGGTCAATAGCATTAGCCGTTTTTGCTGAATCGTGACCACAAGATTCGTGGGAAAAAAAATAAAAAAATAAAAAATAAAACACGCCAATAACAATAAGGATTCAGCCTGATGGCTGAATCCTTAATAATAACTAGGGTTGCCAAGGCAACTCTGACGGTCTGAAGACCGCTGTGCAATTCGTGAGGTTCATTTCAATGTATCACAATGCTGCAATGTCATTATGCATCGTCTTGAGCAATCTGCATGTCTCTGAAAGCATTTTGGCAGTCTACTTCCTCTGTATCAATAATTCAATAATATAATAATAATAGTGAGTTTTACTCTGTATTTCTCCAAATTCATAATGGCGGACCGGATTTCCTTAGGTACCCCCAGTATTGCAATTTGCAACAAAAATCATTTGAAAACCTGTCAGCCAATGAAAAGGCTGGTTCTTGTCATTGAGGACTTAAAATAATATAATAATAAATATCAATATTTTATGACCTCAAAACTACCCCTAACACACAGTACAAGTGACAATTTGAGACGACCTTTGATAATTCACAAATAGCTCCTTGTTTTATTCACAACCATGCTTCGGTCAAACAAAACAGTAACATCCCTAAAAGTCAAGGACGCCATCTTTTATTAGAATATTTATTTATTCATTGCTTCTCATAAAGATGATTCGGTTGGCATTGATGTTTGAATAAGTTCAAATTGTCTTAAGAAAAGATGTAACCCGGAAGTCGAGTGTCTGATTTTTTAAAAACATATTTGATTCTATAAATATACAGAAAAGGATTGGCAAACAAGTCAATGGCCTCTCCATGACTACAACATAATATATGCCACGTACATATAGTCTTATGATTCCAAAAGTATCATAACAAGCATTAAAACAACATGCTCATGCATATAATCATTCTCATTCCAACGTGTGTTAGTTCAGCAAAGGTCAGGATTATAATACATATAATACGTGTGTCTGATTTTAGAATAAATTCCTAATGACATTCTAAAATTAGAATTAAGTAACACATTTTAGGCGAATTAGGGGACCTTGGAATCACAAAAATAAAAGTTTTACCTACAAAAAAGTTACCAATTGCAAAGGGAGCGACAATGGGGTAAGGCTGCAGCAGGGCTTTCTCTACATAGACAACCGATGGGTAAGGTTTTAACCTATGATACATGTGAGATGTATTTTTAAGTCTATTACACACTTCTAGCATATATGATGAAGCCAAGTCGGATCAATGCAATTACCTGTAACCCGAGTATGTACTTCAAACCCAGAATAGAGTCGCCCCCTCTTGATGTATATTAGTATGTACATCAAACCCAGAATAGAGTCGCCCCCTCTTGATGTATATTAGTATGTACATCAAACCCAGAATAGAGTCGCCCCCTCTTGATGTATATTAGTATGTACTTCAATCCCAGAATAGAGTCGCCCCCTCTTGATGTATATTAGTATGTACTTCAAACCCAGAATAGAGTCGCCCCCTCTTGATGTATATTAGTATGTACATCAAACCCAGAATAGAGTCGCCCCTTCTTGATGTATATTAGTATGTACATCAATCCCAGTGTAGTCGCCCCCTCTTGATGTATATTAGTATGTACATCAAACCCAGAATAGAGTCGCCCCCTCTTGATGTATATTAGTATGTACATCAAACCCAGAATAGAGTCGCCCCCTCTTGATGTTTATTAGTATGTACTTCAATCCCAGAATAGAGTCGCCCCCTCTTGATGTATATTAGTATGTACTTCAAACCCAGAATAGAGTCGCCCCCTCTTGATGTATATTAGTATGTACTTCAATCCCAGAATAGAGTCGCCCCCTCTTGATGTATATTAGTATGTACTTCAAACCCAGAATAGAGTCGCCCCCTCTTGATGTATATTAGTATGTACATCAAACCCAGAATAGAGTCGCCCCTTCTTGATGTATATTAGTATGTACATCAAACCCAGAATAGAGTCGCCCCCTCTTGATGTATATTAGTATGTACTTCAATCCCAGAATAGAGTCGCCCCCTCTTGATGTATATTAGTATGTACTTCAAACCCAGAATAGAGTCGCCCCCTCTTGATGTATATTAGTATGTACTTCAATCCCAGAATAGAGTCGCCCCCTCTTGATGTATATTAGTATGTACTTCAAACCCAGAATAGAGTCGCCCCCTCTTGATGTATATTAGTATGTACATCAAACCCGGAATAGAGTCGCCCCCTCTTGATGTATATTAGTATGTACATCAAACCCAGAATAGAGTCGCCCCCTCTTGATGTATATTAGTATGTACTTCAATCCCAGAATAGAGTCGCCCCCTCTTGATGTATATTAGTATGTACTTCAATCCCAGAATAGAGTCGCCCCCTCTTGATGTATATTAGTATGTACATCAAACCCAGAATAGAGTCGCCCCCTCTTGATGTATATTAGTATGGACATCAATCCCAGAATAGAGTCGCCCCCTCTTGATGTATATTAGTATGTACTTCAAACCCAGAATAGAGTCGCCCCCTCTTGATGTATATTAGTATGTACATCAAACCCAGAATAGAGTCGCCCCCTCTTGATGTATATTAGTATGTACATCAAACCCAGAATAGAGTCGCCCCCTCTTGATGTATATTAGTATGTAGTTCAAACCCAGAATAGAGTCGCCCCCTCTTGATGTATATTAGTATGTACTTCAATCCCAGAATAGAGTCGCCCCCTCTTGATGTATATTAGTATGTACATCAAACCCAGAATAGAGTCGCCCCCTCTTGATGTATATTAGTATGTACATCAAACCCAGAATAGAGTCGCCCCCTCTTGATGTATATTAGTATGTACTTCAAACCCAGAATAGAGTCGCCCCCTCTTGATGTATATTAGTATGTACATCAAACCCAGAATAGAGTCGCCCCTTCTTGATGTATATTAGTATGTACATCAAACCCAGAATAGAGTCGCCCCCTCTTGATGTATATTAGTATGTACTTCAATCCCAGAATAGAGTCGCCCCCTCTTGATGTATATTAGTATGTACTTCAAACCCAGAATAGAGTCGCCCCCTCTTGATGTATATTAGTATGTACTTCAATCCCAGAATAGAGTCGCCCCATTTGATGTATATTAGTATGTACTTCAAACCCGGAATAGAGTCGCCCCCTCTTGATGTATATTAGTATGTACATCAAACCCGGAATAGAGTCGCCCCCTAGTATGTACATCAAACCCAGAATAGAGTCGCCCCCTCTTGATGTATATTAGTATGTACTTCAAACCCAGAATAGAGTCGCCCCCTCTTGATGTATATTAGTATGTACTTCAATCCCAGAATAGAGTCGCCCCCTCTTGATGTATATTAGTATGTACTTCAATCCCAGAATAGAGTCGCCCCCTCTTGATGTATATTAGTATGTACATCAATCCCAGAATAGAGTCGCCCCCTCTTGATGTATATTAGTATGTACTTCAATCCCAGAATAGAGTCGCCCCCTCTTGATGTATATTAGTATGTACATCAAACCCAGAATAGAGTCGCCCCCTCTTGATGTATATTAGTATGGACATCAATCCCAGAATAGAGTCGCCCCCTCTTGATGTATATTAGTATGTACTTCAAACCCAGAATAGAGTCGCCCCCTCTTGATGTATATTAGTATGTACATCAAACCCAGAATAGAGTCGCCCCCTCTTGATGTATATTAGTATGTACATCAAACCCAGAATAGAGTCGCCCCCTCTTGATGTATATTAGTATGTAGTTCAAACCCAGAATAGAGTCGCCCCCTCTTGATGTATATTAGTATGTACTTCAATCCCAGAATAGAGTCGCCCCCTCTTGATGTATATTAGTATGTACATCAAACCCAGAATAGAGTCGCCCCCTCTTGATGTATATTAGTATGTACATCAAACCCAGAATAGAGTCGCCCCCTCTTGATGTATATTAGTATGTACTTCAAACCCAGAATAGAGTCGCCCCCTCTTGATGTATATTAGTATGTACATCAAACCCAGAATAGAGTCGCCCCTTCTTGATGTATATTAGTATGTACATCAAACCCAGAATAGAGTCGCCCCCTCTTGATGTATATTAGTATGTACTTCAATCCCAGAATAGAGTCGCCCCCTCTTGATGTATATTAGTATGTACTTCAAACCCAGAATAGAGTCGCCCCCTCTTGATGTATATTAGTATGTACTTCAATCCCAGAATAGAGTCGCCCCATTTGATGTATATTAGTATGTACTTCAAACCCGGAATAGAGTCGCCCCCTCTTGATGTATATTAGTATGTACATCAAACCCGGAATAGAGTCGCCCCCTAGTATGTACATCAAACCCAGAATAGAGTCGCCCCCTCTTGATGTATATTAGTATGTACTTCAAACCCAGAATAGAGTCGCCCCCTCTTGATGTATATTAGTATGTACTTCAATCCCAGAATAGAGTCGCCCCCTCTTGATGTATATTAGTATGTACTTCAATCCCAGAATAGAGTCGCCCCCTCTTGATGTATATTAGTATGTACATCAATCCCAGAATAGAGTCGCCCCCTCTTGATGTATATTAGTATGTACTTCAAACCCAGAATAGAGTCGCCCCCTCTTGATGTATATTAGTATGTACTTCAAACCCAGAATAGAGTCGCCCCCTCTTGATGTATATTAGTATGTACATCAAACCCAGAATAGAGTCGCCCCCTCTTGATGTATATTAGTATGTAGTTCAAACCCAGAATAGAGTCGCCCCCTCTTGATGTATATTAGTATGTACTTCAATCCAAGAATAGAGTCGCCCCCTCTTGATGTATATTAGTATGTACATCAAACCCAGAATAGAGTCGCCCCCTCTTGATGTATATTAGTATGTACATCAAACCCAGAATAGAGTCGCCCCCTCTTGATGTATATTAGTATGTACATCAAACCCAGAATAGAGTCGCCCCCTCTTGATGTATATTAGTATGTACATCAAACCCAGAATAGAGTCGCCCCCTCTTGATGTACATTAGTATGTACATCAAACCCAGAATAGAGTCGCCCCCTCTTGATGTACATTAGTATGTACATCAAACCCAGAATAGAGTCGCCCCCTCTTGATGTACATTAGTATGTACTTCAAACCCAGAATAGAGTCGCCCCCTCTTGATGTATATTAGTATGTACTTCAATCCCAGAATAGAGTCGCCCCCTCTTGATGTATATTAGTATGTACATCAAACCCAGAATAGAGTCGCCCCCTCTTGATGTATATTAGTATGTACATCAATCCCAGAATAGAGTCGCCCCCTCTTGATGTATATTAGTATGTACTTCAAACCCAGAATAGAGTCGCCCCCTCTTGATGTATATTAGTATGTACATCAAACCCAGAATAGAGTCGGCCCCCTCTTGATGTATATTAGTATGTACATCAATCCCAGAATAGAGTCGCCCCCTCTTGATGTATATTAGTATGTACATCAATCCCAGAATAGAGTCGCCCCCTCTTGATGTATATTAGTATGTACATCAATCCCAGTGTAGTCGCCCCCTCTTGATGTATATTAGTATGTACTTCAATCCCAGAATAGAGTCGCCCCCTCTTGATGTATATTAGTATGTACATCAATCCCAGTGTAGTCGCCCCCTCTTGATGTATATTAGTATGTACATCAAACCCAGAATAGAGTCGCCCCCTCTTGATGTATATTAGTATGTACATCAAACCCAGAATAGAGTCGCCCCATCTTGATGTATATTAGTATGTACATCAATCCCAGAATAGAGTCGCCCCCTCTTGATGTATATTAGTATGTACTTCAAACCCAGAATAGAGTCGCCCCCTCTTGATGTATATTAGTATGTACATCAAACCCAGAATAGAGTCGCCCCCTCTTGATGTATATTAGTATGTACATCAAACCCAGAATAGAGTCGCCCCCTCTTGATGTATATTAGTATGTACATCAATCCCAGTGTAGTCGCCCCCTCTTGATGTATATTAGTATGTACTTTAATCCCAGAATAGAGTCGCCCCCTCTTGATGTATATTAGTATGTACATCAATCCCAGAATAGAGTCGCCCCCTCTTGATGTATATTAGTATGTACTTCAAACCCAGAATAGAGTCGCCCCCTCTTGATGTATATTAGTATGTACATCAATCCCAGAATAGAGTCGCCCCCTCTTGATGTATATTAGTATGTACTTCAATCCCAGAATAGAGTCGCCCCCTCTTGATGTATATTAGTATGTACATCAATCCCAGAATAGAGTCGCCCCCTCTTGATGTATATTAGTATGTACATCAATCCCAGTGTAGTCGCCCCCTCTTGATGTATATTAGTATGTACTTCAATCCCAAAATAGAGTCGCCCCCTCTTGATGTATATTAGTATGTACATCAATCCCAGAATAGAGTCGCCCCCTCTTGATGTATATTAGTATGTACATCAATCCCAGAATAGAGTCGCCCCCTCTTGATGTATATTAGTATGTACTTCAATCCCAGAATAGAGTCGCCCCCTCTTGATGTATATTAGTATGTACATCAAACCCAGAATAGAGTCGCCCCCTCTTGATGTATATTAGTATGTACTTCAAACCCAGAATAGAGTCGCCCCCTCTTGATGTATATTAGTATGTACTTCAATCCCAGAATAGAGTCGCCCCCTCTTGATGTATATTAGTATGTACATCAATCCCAGTGTAGTCGCCCCCTCTTGATGTATATTAGTATGTACATCAAACCCAGAATAGAGTCGCCCCCTCTTGATGTATATTAGTATGTACATCAAACCCAGAATAGAGTCGCCCCCTCTTGATGTATATTAGTATGTACATCAATCCCAGAATAGAGTCGCCCCCTCTTGATGTATATTAGTATGTACTTCAAACCCAGAATAGAGTCGCCCCCTCTTGATGTATATTAGTATGTACTTCAAACCCAGAATAGAGTCGCCCCCTCTTGATGTATATTAGTATGTACTTCAATCCCAGAATAGAGTCGCCCCATTTGATGTATATTAGTATGTACTTCAAACCCGGAATAGAGTCGCCCCCTCTTGATGTATATTAGTATGTACTTCAAACCCAGAATAGAGTCGCCCCCTCTTGATGTATATTAGTATGTACTTCAATCCCAGAATAGAGTCGCCCCATTTGATGTATATTAGTATGTACTTCAAACCCGGAATAGAGTCGCCCCCTCTTGATGTATATTAGTATGTACATCAAACCCGGAATAGAGTCGCCCCCTAGTATGTACATCAAACCCAGAATAGAGTCGCCCCCTCTTGATGTATATTAGTATGTACTTCAAACCCAGAATAGAGTCGCCCCCTCTTGATGTATATTAGTATGTACTTCAATCCCAGAATAGAGTCGCCCCCTCTTGATGTATATTAGTATGTACTTCAATCCCAGAATAGAGTCGCCCCCTCTTGATGTATATTAGTATGTACATCAATCCCAGAATAGAGTCGCCCCCTCTTGATGTATATTAGTATGTACTTCAAACCCAGAATAGAGTCGCCCCCTCTTGATGTATATTAGTATGTACTTCAAACCCAGAATAGAGTCGCCCCCTCTTGATGTATATTAGTATGTACATCAAACCCAGAATAGAGTCGCCCCCTCTTGATGTATATTAGTATGTAGTTCAAACCCAGAATAGAGTCGCCCCCTCTTGATGTATATTAGTATGTACTTCAATCCAAGAATAGAGTCGCCCCCTCTTGATGTATATTAGTATGTACATCAAACCCAGAATAGAGTCGCCCCCTCTTGATGTATATTAGTATGTACATCAAACCCAGAATAGAGTCGCCCCCTCTTGATGTATATTAGTATGTACATCAAACCCAGAATAGAGTCGCCCCCTCTTGATGTATATTAGTATGTACATCAAACCCAGAATAGAGTCGCCCCCTCTTGATGTACATTAGTATGTACATCAAACCCAGAATAGAGTCGCCCCCTCTTGATGTACATTAGTATGTACATCAAACCCAGAATAGAGTCGCCCCCTCTTGATGTACATTAGTATGTACTTCAAACCCAGAATAGAGTCGCCCCCTCTTGATGTATATTAGTATGTACTTCAATCCCAGAATAGAGTCGCCCCCTCTTGATGTATATTAGTATGTACATCAAACCCAGAATAGAGTCGCCCCCTCTTGATGTATATTAGTATGTACATCAATCCCAGAATAGAGTCGCCCCCTCTTGATGTATATTAGTATGTACTTCAAACCCAGAATAGAGTCGCCCCCTCTTGATGTATATTAGTATGTACATCAAACCCAGAATAGAGTCGGCCCCCTCTTGATGTATATTAGTATGTACATCAATCCCAGAATAGAGTCGCCCCCTCTTGATGTATATTAGTATGTACATCAATCCCAGAATAGAGTCGCCCCCTCTTGATGTATATTAGTATGTACATCAATCCCAGTGTAGTCGCCCCCTCTTGATGTATATTAGTATGTACTTCAATCCCAGAATAGAGTCGCCCCCTCTTGATGTATATTAGTATGTACATCAATCCCAGTGTAGTCGCCCCCTCTTGATGTATATTAGTATGTACATCAAACCCAGAATAGAGTCGCCCCCTCTTGATGTATATTAGTATGTACATCAAACCCAGAATAGAGTCGCCCCATCTTGATGTATATTAGTATGTACATCAATCCCAGAATAGAGTCGCCCCCTCTTGATGTATATTAGTATGTACTTCAAACCCAGAATAGAGTCGCCCCCTCTTGATGTATATTAGTATGTACATCAAACCCAGAATAGAGTCGCCCCCTCTTGATGTATATTAGTATGTACATCAAACCCAGAATAGAGTCGCCCCCTCTTGATGTATATTAGTATGTACATCAATCCCAGTGTAGTCGCCCCCTCTTGATGTATATTAGTATGTACTTTAATCCCAGAATAGAGTCGCCCCCTCTTGATGTATATTAGTATGTACATCAATCCCAGAATAGAGTCGCCCCCTCTTGATGTATATTAGTATGTACTTCAAACCCAGAATAGAGTCGCCCCCTCTTGATGTATATTAGTATGTACATCAATCCCAGAATAGAGTCGCCCCCTCTTGATGTATATTAGTATGTACTTCAATCCCAGAATAGAGTCGCCCCCTCTTGATGTATATTAGTATGTACATCAATCCCAGAATAGAGTCGCCCCCTCTTGATGTATATTAGTATGTACATCAATCCCAGTGTAGTCGCCCCCTCTTGATGTATATTAGTATGTACTTCAATCCCAAAATAGAGTCGCCCCCTCTTGATGTATATTAGTATGTACATCAATCCCAGAATAGAGTCGCCCCCTCTTGATGTATATTAGTATGTACATCAATCCCAGAATAGAGTCGCCCCCTCTTGATGTATATTAGTATGTACTTCAATCCCAGAATAGAGTCGCCCCCTCTTGATGTATATTAGTATGTACATCAAACCCAGAATAGAGTCGCCCCCTCTTGATGTATATTAGTATGTACTTCAAACCCAGAATAGAGTCGCCCCCTCTTGATGTATATTAGTATGTACTTCAATCCCAGAATAGAGTCGCCCCCTCTTGATGTATATTAGTATGTACATCAATCCCAGTGTAGTCGCCCCCTCTTGATGTATATTAGTATGTACATCAAACCCAGAATAGAGTCGCCCCCTCTTGATGTATATTAGTATGTACATCAAACCCAGAATAGAGTCGCCCCCTCTTGATGTATATTAGTATGTACATCAATCCCAGAATAGAGTCGCCCCCTCTTGATGTATATTAGTATGTACTTCAAACCCAGAATAGAGTCGCCCCCTCTTGATGTATATTAGTATGTACATCAAACCCAGAATAGAGTCGCCCCCTCTTGATGTATATTAGTATGTACATCAATCCCAGAATAGAGTCGCCCCCTCTTGATGTATATTAGTATGTACATCAATCCCAGTGTAGTCGCCCCCTCTTGATGTATATTAGTATGTACTTCAATCCCAGAATAGAGTCGCCCCCTCTTGGTGTATATTAGTATGTACATCAAACCCAGAATAGAGTCGCCCCCTCTTGATGTATATTAGTATGTACTTCAATCCCAGAATAGAGTCGCCCCCTCTTGATGTATATTAGTATGTACATCAAACCCAGAATAGAGTCGCCCCCTCTTGATGTATATTAGTATGTACATCAATCCCAGAATAGAGTCGCCCCCTCTTGATGTATATTAGTATGTACATCAATCCCAGTGTAGTCGCCCCCTCTTGATGTATATTAGTATGTACTTCAATCCCAGAATAGAGTCGCCCCCTCTTGATGTATATTAGTATGTACATCAATCCCAGAATAGAGTCGCCCCCTCTTGATGTATATTAGTATGTACTTCAAACCCAGAATAGAGTCGCCCCCTCTTGATGTATATTAGTATGTACTTCAATCCCAGAATAGAGTCGCCCCCTCTTGATGTATATTAGTATGTACATCAATCCCAGAATAGAGTCGCCCCCTCTTGATGTATATTAGTATGTACTTCAATCCCAGAATAGAGTCGCCCCCTCTTGATGTATATTAGTATGTACTTCAAACCCAGAATAGAGTCGCCCCCTCTTGATGTATATTAGTATGTACTTCAAACCCAGAATAGAGTCGCCCCCTCTTGATGTATATTAGTATGTACTTCAAACCCAGAATAGAGTCGCCCCCTCTTGATGTATATTAGTATGTACATCAATCCCAGAATAGAGTCGCCCCCTCTTGATGTATATTAGTATGTACTTCAAACCCAGAATAGAGTCGCCCCCTCTTGATGTATATTAGTATGTACTTCAAACCCAGAATAGAGTCGCCCCCTCTTGATGTATATTAGTATGTACTTCAAACCCAGAATAGAGTCGCCCCCTCTTGATGTATATTAGTATGTACATCAAACCCAGAATAGAGTCGCCCCCTCTTGATGTATATTAGTATGTACATCAATCCCAGAATAGAGTCGCCCCCTCTTGATGTATATTAGTATGTACATCAATCCCAGAATAGAGTCGCCCCCTCTTGATG
This sequence comes from Steromphala cineraria, assembly GCA_916613615.1. Taxonomy (NCBI): domain Eukaryota; kingdom Metazoa; phylum Mollusca; class Gastropoda; order Trochida; family Trochidae; genus Steromphala; species Steromphala cineraria. The sequence continues at coordinate 68,678,351 of OU744725.1, read as the reverse complement.
TATATTAGTATGTACATCAATCCCAGTGTAGTCGCCCCCTCTTGATGTATATTAGTATGTACTTCAATCCCAGAATAGAGTCGCCCCCTCTTGATGTATATTAGTATGTACATCAATCCCAGAATAGAGTCGCCCCCTCTTGATGTATATTAGTATGTACATCAATCCCAGAATAGAGTCGCCCCCTCTTGATGTATATAGTATGTACTTCAAACCCAGAATAGAGTCGCCCCCTCTTGATGTATATTAGTATGTACTTCAAACCCAGAATAGAGTCGCCCCCTCTTGATGTATATTAGTATGTACTTCAAACCCAGAATAGAGTCGCCCCCTCTTGATGTATATTAGTATGTACATCAAACCCAGAATAGAGTCGCCCCCTCTTGATGTATATTAGTATGTACTTCAAACCCAGAATAGAGTCGCCCCCTCTTGATGTATATTAGTATGTACATCAAACCCAGAATAGAGTCGCCCCCTCTTGATGTATATTAGTATGTAGTTCAAACCCAGAATAGAGTCGCCCCCTCTTGGTGTATATTAGTATGTACTTCAAACCCAGAATAGAGTCGCCCCCTCTTGATGTATATTAGTATGTACATCAATCCCAGAATAGAGTCGCCCCCTCTTGATGTATATTAGTATGTACTTCAAACCCAGAATAGAGTCGCCCCCTCTTGATGTATATTAGTATGTACTTCAAACCCAGAATAGAGTCGCCCCCTCTTGATGTATATTAGTATGTACATCAATCCCAGAATAGAGTCGCCCCCTCTTGATGTATATTATTATGTACATCAAACCCAGAATAGAGTCGCCCCCTCTTGATGTATATTAGTATGTACTTCAATCCCAGAATAGAGTCGCCCCCTCTTGATGTATATTAGTATGTACTTCAATCCCAGAATAGAGTCGCCCCCTCTTGATGTATATTAGTATGTACTTCAATCCCAGAATAGAGTCGCCCCCTCTTGATGTATATTAGTATGTACTTCAATCCCAGAATAGAGTCGCCCCCTCTTGATGTATATTAGTATGTACATCAAACCCAGAATAGAGTCGCCCCCTCTTGATGTATATTAGTATGTACTTCAATCCCAGAATAGAGTCGCCCCCTCTTGATGTATATTAGTATGTACTTCAATCCCAGAATAGAGTCGCCCCCTCTTGATGTATATTAGTATGTACTTCAAACCTAGAATAGAGTCGCCCCCTCTTGATGTATATTAGTATGTACTTCAATCCCAGAATAGAGTCGCCCCCTCTTGATGTATATTAGTATGTACTTCAATCCCAGAATAGAGTCGCCCACTCTTGATGTATATTAGTATGTACATCGAACCCAGAATAGAGTCGCCCCCTCTTGATGTATATTAGTATGTACTTCAAACCCAGAATAGAGTCGCCCCCTCTTGATGTATATTAGTATGTACTTCAAACCCAGAATAGAGTCGCCCCCTCTTGATGTATATTAGTATGTACATCAATCCCAGAATAGAGTCGCCCACTCTTGATGTATATTAGTATGTACATCAATCCCAGAATAGAGTCGCCCCCTCTTGATGTATATTAGTATGTACTTCAAACCCAGAATAGAGTCGCCCCCTCTTGATGTATATTAGTATGTACTTCAAACCCAGAATAGAGTCGCCCACTCTTGATGTATATTAGTATGTACATCAATCCCAGAATAGAGTCGCCCCCTCTTGATGTATATTAGTATGTACTTCAAACCCAGAATAGAGTCGCCCCCTCTTGATGTATATTAGTATGTACTTCAATCCCAGAATAGAGTCGCCCCCTCTTGATGTATATTAGTATGTACTTCAATCCCAGAATAGAGTCGCCCCCTCTTGATGTATATTAGTATGTACATCAAACCCAGAATAGAGTCGCCCCCTCTTGATGTATATTAGTATGTACTTCAAACCTAGAATAGAGTCGCCCCCTCTTGATGTATATTAGTATGTACTTCAATCCCAGAATAGAGTCGCCCCCTCTTGATGTATATTAGTATGTACATCAAACCCAGAATAGAGTCGCCCCCTCTTGATGTATATTAGTATGTACTTCAATCCCAGAATAGAGTCGCCCCCTCTTGATGTATATTAGTATGTACTTCAATCCCAGAATAGAGTCGCCCCCTCTTGATGTATATTAGTATGTACTTCAAACCTAGAATAGAGTCGCCCCCTCTTGATGTATATTAGTATGTACTTCAATCCCAGAATAGAGTCGCCCCCTCTTGATGTATATTAGTATGTACTTCAATCCCAGAATAGAGTCGCCCCCTCTTGATGTATATTAGTATGTACTTCAATCCCAGAATAGAGTCGTCCCCTCTTGATGTATATTAGTATGTACATCAAACCCAGAATAGAGTCGCCCCCTCTTGATGTATATTAGTATGTACTTCAATCCCAGAATAGAGTCGCCCCCTCTTGATGTATATTAGTATGTACTTCAATCCCAGAATAGAGTCGCCCCCTCTTGATGTATATTAGTATGTACATCAAACCCAGAATAGAGTCGCCCCCTCTTGATGTATATTAGTATGTACTTCAATCCCAGAATAGAGTCGCCCCCTCTTGATGTATATTAGTATGTACTTCAATCCCAGAATAGAGTCGCCCCCTCTTGATGTTTATTAGTATGTACTTCAAACCCAGAATAGAGTCGCCCCCTCTTGATGTATATTAGTATGTACTTCAAACCCAGAATAGAGTCGCCCCCTCTTGATGTATATTAGTATGTACATCAATCCCAGAATAGAGTCGCCCCCTCTTGATGTATATTAGTATGTACATCAATCCCAGAATAGAGTCGCCCACTCTTGATGTATATTAGTATGTACTTCAAACCCAGAATAGAGTCGCCCCCTCTTGATGTATATTAGTATGTACATCAAACCCAGAATAGAGTCGCCCCCTCTTGATGTATATTAGTATGTACATCAAACCCAGAATAGAGTCGCCCCCTCTTGATGTATATTAGTATGTACTTCAAACCCAGAATAGAGTCGCCCCCTCTTGATGTATATTAGTATGTACTTCAAACCCAGAATAGAGTCGCCCCCTCTTGATGTATATTAGTATGTACTTCAATCCCAGAATAGTCGCCCCCTCTTGATGTATATTAGTATGTACATCAAACCCAGAATAGTGTCGCCCCCTCTTGATGTATATTAGTATGTACTTCAAACCCAGAATAGAGTCGCCCCCTCTTGATGTATATTAGTATGTACTTCAATCCCAGAATAGAGTCGCCCACTCTTGATGTATATTAGTATGTACATCAAACCCAGAATAGTCGCCCCCTCTTGATGTATATAGTATGTACATCAAACCCAGAATAGAGTCGCCCCCTCTTGATGTATATTAGCATGTACTTCAATCCCAGAATAGAGTCGCCCCCTCTTGATGTATATTAGTATGTACTTCAAACCCAGAATAGAGTCGCCCCCTCTTGATGTATATTAGTATGTACATCAATCCCAGAATAGAGTCGCCCCCTCTTGATGTATATTAGTATGTACATCAAACCCAGAATAGAGTCGCCCCCTCTTGATGTATATTAGTATGTACATCAATCCCAGAATAGAGTCGCCCCCTCTTGATGTATATTAGTATGTACATCAAACCCAGAATAGAGTCGCCCCCTCTTGATGTATATTAGTATGTACTTCAATCCCAGAATAGAGTCGCCCCCTCTTGATGTATATTAGTATGTACTTAAAACCCAGAATAGAGTCGCCCCCTCTTGATGTATATTAGTATGTACATCAAACCCAGAATAGAGTCGCCCCCTCTTGATGTATATTAGTATGTACTTCAATCCCAGAATAGTCGCCCCCTCTTGATGTATATTAGTATGTACTTAAAACCCAGAATAGAGTCGCCCCCTCTTGATGTATATTAGTATGTACATCAAACCCAGAATAGAGTCGCCCCCTCTTGATGTATATTAGTATGTACTTCAAACCCAGAATAGAGTCGCCCCCTCTTGATGTATATTAGTATGTACTTCAATCCCAGAATAGTCGCCCCCTCTTGATGTATATTAGTATGTACATCAAACCCAGAATAGAGTCGCCCCCTCTTGATGTATATTAGTATGTACTTCAAACCCAGAATAGAGTCGCCCCCTCTTGATGTATATTAGTATGTACTTCAATCCCAGAATAGAGTCGCCCACTCTTGATGTATATTAGTATGTACATCAAACCCAGAATAGTCGCCCCCTCTTGATGTATATAGTATGTACATCAAACCCAGAATAGAGTCGCCCCCTCTTGATGTATATTAGTATGTACTTCAATCCCAGAATAGAGTCGCCCCCTCTTGATGTATATTAGTATGTACTTCAAACCCAGAATAGAGTCGCCCCCTCTTGATATATATTAGTATGTACATCAATCCCAGAATAGAGTCGCCCCCTCTTGATGTATATTAGTATGTACATCAAACCCAGAATAGAGTCGCCCCCTCTTGATGTATATTAGTATGTACATCAATCCCAGAATAGAGTCGCCCCCTCTTGATGTATATTAGTATGTACATCAAACCCAGAATAGAGTCGCCCCCTCTTGATGTATATTAGTATGTACTTCAATCCCAGAATAGAGTCGCCCCCTCTTGATGTATATTAGTATGTACTTAAAACCCAGAATAGAGTCGCCCCCTCTTGGTGTATATTAGTATGTACATCAAACCCAGAATAGAGTCGCCCCCTCTTGATGTATATTAGTATGTACTTCAAACCCAGAATAGAGTCGCCCCCTCTTGATGTATATTAGTATGTACTTCAATCCCAGAATAGAGTCGCCCACTCTTGATGTATATTAGTATGTACATCAAACCCAGAATAGTCGCCCCCTCTTGATGTATATAGTATGTACATCAAACCCAGAATAGAGTCGCCCCCTCTTGATGTATATTAGTATGTACTTCAATCCCAGAATAGAGTCGCCCCCTCTTGATGTATATTAGTATGTACTTCAAACCCAGAATAGAGTCGCCCCCTCTTGATGTATATTAGTATGTACATCAATCCCAGAATAGAGTCGCCCCCTCTTGATGTATATTAGTATGTACATCAAACCCAGAATAGAGTCGCCCCCTCTTGATGTATATTAGTATGTACATCAATCCCAGAATAGAGTCGCCCCCTCTTGATGTATATTAGTATGTACATCAAACCCAGAATAGAGTCGCCCCCTCTTGATGTATATTAGTATGTACTTCAATCCCAGAATAGAGTCGCCCCCTCTTGATGTATATTAGTATGTACTTAAAACCCAGAATAGAGTCGCCCCCTCTTGATGTATATTAGTATGTACATCAAACCCAGAATAGAGTCGCCCCCTCTTGATGTATATTAGTATGTACTTCAATCCCAGAATAGAGTCGCCCCCTCTTGATGTATATTAGTATGTACTTCAATCCCAGAATAGAGTCGCCCCCCCTTTGATGTATATTAGTATGTACTTCAATCCCAGAATAGAGTCGCCCCCTCTTGATGTATGTTAGTATGTACTTCAATCCCAGAATAGAGTCGCCCCCTCTTGATGTATATTAGTATGTACTTAAAACCCAGAATAGAGTCGCCCCCTCTTGGTGTATATTAGTATGTACATCAAACCCAGAATAGAGTCGCCCCCTCTTGATGTATATTAGTATGTACTTCAAACCCAGAATAGAGTCGCCCCCTCTTGATGTATATTAGTATGTACTTCAATCCCAGAATAGAGTCGCCCACTCTTGATGTATATTAGTATGTACATCAAACCCAGAATAGTCGCCCCCTCTTGATGTATATAGTATGTACATCAAACCCAGAATAGAGTCGCCCCCTCTTGATGTATATTAGTATGTACTTCAATCCCAGAATAGAGTCGCCCCCTCTTGATGTATATTAGTATGTACTTCAAACCCAGAATAGAGTCGCCCCCTCTTGATGTATATTAGTATGTACATCAATCCCAGAATAGAGTCGCCCCCTCTTGATGTATATTAGTATGTACATCAAACCCAGAATAGAGTCGCCCCCTCTTGATGTATATTAGTATGTACTTCAATCCCAGAATAGAGTCGCCCCCTCTTGATGTATATTAGTATGTACATCAAACCCAGAATAGAGTCGCCCCCTCTTGATGTATATTAGTATGTACTTCAATCCCAGAATAGAGTCGCCCCCTCTTGATGTATATTAGTATGTACTTAAAACCCAGAATAGAGTCGCCCCCTCTTGATGTATATTAGTATGTACATCAAACCCAGAATAGAGTCGCCCCCTCTTGATGTATATTAGTATGTACTTCAATCCCAGAATAGAGTCGCCCCCTCTTGATGTATATTAGTATGTACTTCAATCCCAGAATAGAGTCGCCCCCCCTTTGATGTATATTAGTATGTACTTCAATCCCAGAATAGAGTCGCTCCCTCTTGATGTATATTAGTATGTACATCAAACCCAGAATAGAGTCGCCCCCTCTTGATGTATATTAGTATGTACATCAAACCCAGAATAGAGTCGCCCCCTCTTGATGTATATAGTATGTACATCAAACCCAGAATAGAGTCGCCCCCTCTTGATGTATATTAGTATGTAGTTCAAACCCAGAATAGAGTCGCCCCCTCTTGATGTATATTAGTATGTACTTCAAACCCAGAATAAAGTCGCCCCCTCTTGATGTATATTAGTATGTACATCAAACCCAGAATAGAGTCGCCCCCTCTTGATGTATATTAGTATGTAGTTCAAACCCAGAATAGAGTCGCCCCCTCTTGATGTATATTAGTATGTACTTCAATCCCAGAATAGAGTCGCCCCCTCTTGATGTATATTAGTATGTACATCAAACCCAGAATAGAGTCGCCCCCTCTTGATGTATATTAGTATGTAGTTCAAACCCAGAATAGAGTCGCCCCCTCTTGATGTATATTAGTATGTACTTCAAACCCAGAATAGAGTCGCCCCCTCTTGATGTATATTAGTATGTACATCAATCCCAGAATAGAGTCGCCCCCTCTTGATGTATATTAGTATGTACATCAAACCCAGAATAGAGTCGCCCCCTCTTGATGTATATTAGTATGTACTTCAAACCCAGAATAGAGTCGCCCCCTCTTGATGTATATTAGTATGTACTTCAAACCCAGAATAGAGTCGCCCCCTCTTGATGTATATTAGTATGTAGTTCAAACCCAGAATAGAGTCGCCCCCTCTTGATGTATATTAGTATGTACTTCAATCCCAGAATAGAGTCGCCCCCTCTTGATGTATATTAGTATGTACTTCAATCCCAGAATAGAGTCGCCCCCTCTTGATGTATATTAGTATGTACATCAATCCCAGAATAGAGTCGCCCCCTCTTGATGTATATTAGTATGTACTTCAATCCCAGAATAGAGTCGCCCCCTCTTGATGTATATTAGTATGTACATCAAACCCAGAATAGAGTCGCCCCCTCTTGATGTTTATTAGTATGTAGTTCAAACCCAGAATAGAGTCGCCCCCTCTTGATGTATATTAGTATGTACTTCAAACCCAGAATAGAGTCGCCCCCTCTTGATGTATATTAGTATGTAGTTCAAACCCAGAATAGAGTCGCCCCCTCTTGATGTATATTAGTATGTACTTCAATCCCAGAATAGAGTCGCCCCCTCTTGATGTATATTAGTATGTACTTCAATCCCAGAATAGAGTCGCCCCCTCTTGATGTATATTAGTATGTACATCAAACCCAGAATAGAGTCGCCCCCTCTTGATGTATATTAGTATGTACTTCAATCCCAGAATAGAGTCGCCCCCTCTTGATGTATATTAGTATGTACTTCAAACCCAGAATAGAGTCGCCCCCTCTTGATGTATATTAGTATGTACTTCAAACCCAGAATAGAGTCGCCCCCTCTTGATGTATATTAGTATGTACTTCAAACCCAGAATAGAGTCGCCCCCTCTTGATGTATATTAGTATGTACTTCAATGCCAGAATAGAGTCGCCCCCTCTTGATGTATATTAGTATGTACATCAAACCCAGAATAGAGTCGCCCCCTCTTGATGTATATTAGTATGTAGTTCAAACCCAGAATAGAGTCGCCCCCTCTTGATGTATATTAGTATGTACTTCAAACCCAGAATAGAGTCGCCCCCTCTTGATGTATATTAGTATGTAGTTCAAACCCAGAATAGAGTCGCCCCCTCTTGATGTATATTAGTATGTACATCAAACCCAGAATAGAGTCGCCCCCTCTTGATGTATATTAGTATGTACTTCAAACCCAGAATAGAGTCGCCCCCTCTTGATGTATATTAGTATGTACTTCAAACCCAGAATAGAGTCGCCCCCTCTTGATGTATATTAGTATGTACTTCAAACCCAGAATAGAGTCGCCCCCTCTTGATGTATATTAGTATGTACATCAAACCCAGAATAGAGTCGCCCCCTCTTGATGTATATTAGTATGTACTTCAATCCCAGAATAGAGTCGCCCCCTCTTGATGTATATTAGTATGTACATCAATCCCAGAATAGAGTCGCCCCCTCTTGATGTATATTAGTATGTACTTCAATCCCAGAATAGAGTCGCCCCCTCTTGATGTATATTAGTATGTACATCAAACCCAGAATAGAGTCGCCCCCTCTTGATGTATATTAGTATGTACATCAAACCCAGAATAGAGTCGCCCCCTCTTGATGTATATTAGTATGTACTTCAAACCCAGAATAGAGTCGCCCCCTCTTGATGTATATTAGTATGTACTTCAATCCCAGAATAGAGTCGCCCCCTCTTGATGTATATTAGTATGTACTTCAATCCCAGAATAGAGTCGCCCCCTCTTGATGTATATTAGTATGTACATCAAACCCAGAATAGAGTCGCCCCCTCTTGATGTATATTAGTATGTACTTCAAACCCAGAATAGAGTCGCCCCCTCTTGATGTATATTAGTATGTACTTCAAACCCAGAATAGAGTCGCCCCCTCTTGATGTATATTAGTATGTACTTCAATCCCAGAATAGAGTCGCCCCCTCTTGATGTATATTAGTATGTACATCAATCCCAGAATAGAGTCGCCCCCTCTTGATGTATATTAGTATGTACTTCAATCCCAGAATAGAGTCGCCCCCTCTTGATGTATATTAGTATGTACTTCAATCCCAGAATAGAGTCGCCCCCCCTTTGATGTATATTAGTATGTACTTCAATCCCAGAATAGAGTCGCCCCCTCTTGATGTATATTAGTATGTACTTCAATCCCAGAATAGAGTCGCCCCCTCTTGATGTATATTAGTATGTACTTAAAACCCAGAATAGAGTCGCCCCCTCTTGGTGTATATTAGTATGTACATCAAACCCAGAATAGAGTCGCCCCCTCTTGATGTATATTAGTATGTACTTCAAACCCAGAATAGAGTCGCCCCCTCTTGATGTATATTAGTATGTACTTCAATCCCAGAATAGAGTCGCCCACTCTTGATGTATATTAGTATGTACATCAAACCCAGAATAGTCGCCCCCTCTTGATGTATATAGTATGTACATCAAACCCAGAATAGAGTCGCCCCCTCTTGATGTATATTAGTATGTACTTCAATCCCAGAATAGAGTCGCCCCCTCTTGATGTATATTAGTATGTACTTCAAACCCAGAATAGAGTCGCCCCCTCTTGATGTATATTAGTATGTACATCAATCCCAGAATAGAGTCGCCCCCTCTTGATGTATATTAGTATGTACATCAAACCCAGAATAGAGTCGCCCCCTCTTGATGTATATTAGTATGTACATCAATCCCAGAATAGAGTCGCCCCCTCTTGATGTATATTAGTATGTACATCAAACCCAGAATAGAGTCGCCCCCTCTTGATGTATATTAGTATGTACTTCAATCCCAGAATAGAGTCGCCCCCTCTTGATGTATATTAGTATGTACTTAAAACCCAGAATAGAGTCGCCCCCTCTTGATGTATATTAGTATGTACATCAAACCCAGAATAGAGTCGCCCCCTCTTGATGTATATTAGTATGTACTTCAATCCCAGAATAGAGTCGCCCCCTCTTGATGTATATTAGTATGTACTTCAATCCCAGAATAGAGTCGCCCCCCCTTTGATGTATATTAGTATGTACTTCAATCCCAGAATAGAGTCGCTCCCTCTTGATGTATATTAGTATTTATTATTAACTCATGTAATCTTAGGATAGTAATACAAGGGTGCAATACGGAATACGTCTTCAAATTCCGTATTGCACGGTAAATTCCGTATTGCACGATTGCCGGTTCTACTTTTTTCAAGCTTCGGCAATTCTCGCAACTTTCCGTACGTAACAATCATTTTCCTTATTAGAACATCGGATTTGACGTATCTCAATGCATTGGTAACAAACTTACTTTTTAATATGATATTGAAGAATAATATAGTGAGAAACTAGTGTTATCGTTAGTAAATAAACTGCAAAACAAAACTCCGAGAACATCGCCAGCGACACTTCGCCCTTATGACGTCATAGCCTTCAACGATTATGACGTCATTTCCATGGTGACGTCGTTTGAAAGGATCCCGTTTATCATATTCAGAACTTCATAAATAATTACTAAGGATAAACTTTTATCACTGTATTTTGTTTTCACACTTGAGAAAATTGCCTCTTACGTTTAACTACGCAAAATAAAGAGAAAATAAAAAGATAGTTGAGTTATCAAATCATCAGTCGAGCGTGTTATGGGTGTCGCCTTGTTCGCATTATGTATCAATGCGCAGTGCGACGTCTCGGATTATTTAAACAATTCATAATTACTTTTAAAAAGGTTTAAAAGAGAGTATATAATAAATACAGAACGTCATACGTGTGCATTTGGGTCGTTTGTATTGAACTCGAAGATGTCATGGACGCGGAGAAACAACTCGTTCTTCGAACTCGTTGTTCCTCCGCGTCCATGACATCTACTCGTTCAATACAAACGACCCAAATGCACACGTATGACGTTCTGTATATGTACATCAAACCCAGAATAGAGTCGCCCCCTCTTGATGTATATTAGTATGTACATCAAACCCAGAATAGAGTCGCCCCCTCTTGATGTATATAGTATGTACATCAAACCCAGAATAGAGTCGCCCCCTCTTGATGTATATAGTATGTACATCAAACCCAGAATAGAGTCGCCCTCTCTTGATGTATATTAGTATGTAGTTCAAACCCAGAATAGAGTCGCCCCCTCTTGATGTATATTAGTATGTACTTCAAACCCAGAATAGAGTCGCCCCCTCTTGATGTATATTAGTATGTACATCAAACCCAGAATAGAGTCGCCCCCTCTTGATGTATATTAGTATGTAGTTCAAACCCAGAATAGAGTCGCCCCCTCTTGATGTATATTAGTATGTACTTCAATCCCAGAATAGAGTCGCCCCCTCTTGATGTATATTAGTATGTACATCAAACCCAGAATAGAGTCGCCCCCTCTTGATGTATATTAGTATGTAGTTCAAACCCAGAATAGAGTCGCCCCCTCTTGATGTATATTAGTATGTACTTCAAACCCAGAATAGAGTCGCCCCCTCTTGATGTATATTAGTATGTACATCAATCCCAGAATAGAGTCGCCCCCTCTTGATGTATATTAGTATGTACATCAAACCCAGAATAGAGTCGCCCCCTCTTGATGTATATTAGTATGTACTTCAAACCCAGAATAGAGTCGCCCCCTCTTGATGTATATTAGTATGTACTTCAAACCCAGAATAGAGTCGCCCCCTCTTGATGTATATTAGTATGTAGTTCAAACCCAGAATAGAGTCGCCCCCTCTTGATGTATATTAGTATGTACTTCAATCCCAGAATAGAGTCGCCCCCTCTTGATGTATATTAGTATGTACTTCAATCCCAGAATAGAGTCGCCCCCTCTTGATGTATATTAGTATGTACATCAATCCCAGAATAGAGTCGCCCCCTCTTGATGTATATTAGTATGTACTTCAATCCCAGAATAGAGTCGCCCCCTCTTGATGTATATTAGTATGTACATCAAACCCAGAATAGAGTCGCCCCCTCTTGATGTATATTAGTATGTACATCAAACCCAGAATAGAGTCGCCCCCTCTTGATGTTTATTAGTATGTAGTTCAAACCCAGAATAGAGTCGCCCCCTCTTGATGTATATTAGTATGTAGTTCAAACCCAGAATAGAGTCGCCCCCTCTTGATGTATATTAGTATGTACTTCAAACCCAGAATAGAGTCGCCCCCTCTTGATGTATATTAGTATGTACATCAATCCCAGAATAGAGTCGCCCCCTCTTGATGTATATTAGTATGTACTTCAAACCCAGAATAGAGTCGCCCCCTCTTGATGTATATTAGTATGTAGTTCAAACCCAGAATAGAGTCGCCCCCTCTTGATGTATATTAGTATGTACTTCAAACCCAGAATAGAGTCGCCCCCTCTTGATGTATATTAGTATGTACTTCAAACCCAGAATAGAGTCGCCCCCTCTTGATGTATATTAGTATGTACTTCAATGCCAGAATAGAGTCGCCCCCTCTTGATGTATATTAGTATGTACATCAAACCCAGAATAGAGTCGCCCCCTCTTGATGTATATTAGTATGTACATCAAACCCAGAATAGAGTCGCCCCCTCTTGATGTATATTAGTATGTAGTTCAAACCCAGAATAGAGTCGCCCCCTCTTGATGTATATTAGTATGTACATCAAACCCAGAATAGAGTCGCCCCCTCTTGATGTATATTAGTATGTACTTCAAACCCAGAATAGAGTCGCCCCCTCTTGATGTATATTAGTATGTAGTTCAAACCCAGAATAGAGTCGCCCCCTCTTGATGTATATTAGTATGTACTTCAATCCCAGAATAGAGTCGCCCCCTCTTGATGTATATTAGTATGTACATCAATCCCAGAATAGAGTCGCCCCCTCTTGATGTATATTAGTATGTACATCAATCCCAGAATAGAGTCGCCCCCTCTTGATGTATATTAGTATGTAGTTCAAACCCAGAATAGAGTCGCCCCCTCTTGATGTATATTAGTATGTACATCAATCCCAGAATAGAGTCGCCCCCTCTTGATGTATATTAGTATGTACTTCAATCCCAGAATAGAGTCGCCCCCTCTTGATGTATATTAGTATGTACTTCAATCCCAGAATAGAGTCGCCCCCTCTTGATGTATATAGTATGTACATCAAACCCAGAATAGAGTCGCCCCCTCTTGATGTATATTAGTATGTACTTCAATCCCAGAATAGAGTCGCCCCCTCTTGATGTATATAGTATGTACATCAAACCCAGAATAGAGTCGCCCCCTCTTGATGTATATTAGTATGTACTTCAATCCCAGAATAGAGTCGCCCCCTCTTGATGTATATTAGTATGTAGTTCAAACCCAGAATAGAGTCGCCCCCTCTTGATGTATATTAGTATGTACTTCAAACCCAGAATAGAGTCGCCCCCTCTTGATGTATATTAGTATGTAGTTCAAACCCAGAATAGAGTCGCCCCCTCTTGATGTATATTAGTATGTACATCAATCCCAGAATAGAGTCGCCCCCTCTTGATGTATATTAGTATGTACTTCAAACCCAGAATAGAGTCGCCCCCTCTTGATGTATATTAGTATGTACTTCAAACCCAGAATAGAGTCGCCCCCTCTTGATGTATATTAGTATGTACTTCAAACCCAGAATAGAGTCGCCCCCTCTTGATGTATATTAGTATGTACATCAAACCCAGAATAGAGTCGCCCCCTCTTGATGTATATTAGTATGTACTTCAATCCCAGAATAGAGTCGCCCCCTCTTGATGTATATTAGTATGTACATCGATCCCAGAATAGAGTCGCCCCCTCTTGATGTATATTAGTATGTACTTCAATCCCAGAATAGAGTCGCCCCCTCTTGATGTATATTAGTATGTACATCAAACCCAGAATAGAGTCGCCCCCTCTTGATGTATATTAGTATGTACATCAAACCCAGAATAGAGTCGCCCCCTCTTGATGTATATTAGTATGTACTTCAAACCCAGAATAGAGTCGCCCCCTCTTGATGTATATTAGTATGTACTTCAATCCCAGAATAGAGTCGCCCCCTCTTGATGTATATTAGTATGTACTTCAATCCCAGAATAGAGTCGCCCCCTCTTGATGTATATTAGTATGTACATCAAACCCAGAATAGAGTCGCCCCCTCTTGATGTATATTAGTATGTACTTCAAACCCAGAATAGAGTCGCCCCCTCTTGATGTATATTAGTATGTACTTCAATCCCAGAATAGAGTCGCCCCCTCTTGATGTATATTAGTATGTACATCAATCCCAGAATAGAGTCGCCCCCTCTTGATGTATATTAGTATGTACTTCAATCCCAGAATAGAGTCGCCCCCTCTTGATGTATATTAGTATGTACTTCAAACCCAGAATAGAGTCGCCCCCTCTTGATGTATATTAGTATGTACTTCAAACCCAGAATAGAGTCGCCCCCTCTTGATGTATATTAGTATGTACTTCAATCCCAGAATAGAGTCGCCCCCTCTTGATGTATATTAGTATGTACTTCAAACCCAGAATAGAGTCGCCCCCTCTTGATGTATATTAGTATGTAGTTCAAACCCAGAATAGAGTCGCCCCCTCTTGATGTATATAGTATGTACTTCAAACCCAGAATAGAGTCGCCCCCTCTTGATGTATATTAGTATGTACATCAAACCCAGAATAGAGTCGCCCCCTCTTGATGTATATTAGTATGTACTTCAAACCCAGAATAGAGTCGCCCCCTCTTGATGTATATTAGTATGTAGTTCAAACCCAGAATAGAGTCGCCCCCTCTTGATGTATATAGTATGTACTTCAAACCCAGAATAGAGTCGCCCCCTCTTGATGTATATTAGTATGTACATCAAACCCAGAATAGAGTCGCCCCCTCTTGATGTATATTAGTATGTACATCAAACCCAGAATAGAGTCGCCCCCTCTTGATGTATATTAGTATGTACATCAATCCCAGAATAGTCGTCCCCTCTTGATGTATATTAGTATGTACTTCAAACCCAGAATAGAGTCGCCCCCTCTTGATATATATTAGTATGTACTTCAATCCCAGAATAGAGTCGCCCCCTTTTGATGTATATTAGTATGTACATCAAACCCAGAATAGAGTCGCCCCCTCTTGATGTATATTAGTATGTACATCAATCCCAGAATAGAGTCGCCCCCTCTTGATGTATATTAGTATGTACATCAAACCCAGAATAGAGTCGCCCCCTATTGATGTATATTAGTATGTACATCAATCCCAGAATAGAGTCGCCCCCTCTTGATGTATATTAGTATGTACATCAATCCCAGTGTAGTCGCCCCCTCTTGATGTATATTAGTATGTACATCAATCCCAGTGTAGTCGCCCCCTCTTGATGTATATTAGTATGTACATCAATCCCAGAATAGTTGCCCCCTCTAAATAATATATATGTTTCTATATAGAGCAACAGTACAAGAATCTGAACTATTCAAGATAGTGTAATCCCAAATATAACATTGTTATATATATATAGAGCAAGCCCGGTACAGAATCGCTCCCTTTAAATAAATAATAGACAAATAAAGTTTATGTACACTGAGCGCCGGATAGAATCTCCCCTTTAGATTTTGTGATTCAAATTAGTAAAAATTCTCGCCTTTAATTGTATTGTATATGTTCACTAAGCTGATTAAGCTGAACCAGAGTTCAACCCTAAACTCTCCATCAGGATGTATACAGAACACAATTACCATGAAAATAACTCTTCATAAAGTAATTTTTGGCCAAAAAAGCTATCTAAAAAACCAATAATTTAATCCACTTTACATCGCGGTACAAGAATAAGATAAACATATATTTTGAAGATTAAAACAGAAGGAAGTGAAGGGGGGAGCTGTTTTTCTGAGGGGGCGAGAAATATTTCCGCCGGGGGTGATTTTATATCGGTATAAAATCGCCGGGGAGGATTTGTACCTGTACAAAATCGCCGGGGGGGGGGGGGGGGGGGGGGGTATTTTTTACGGGGGCGAATCAAATTCATTCCATGTGCCCGTATTGCGTTATGCGTAATCAACACTTAACACTTAAACAATAGAAGTTCATTCCATGTACGCGTAGAGCAGAGTGCGCAATGCGAAATGCGTAGTGCGTGTTCGCCGGAACGCTCACAAGATTGTCCGAATACGCAAGACCAAACAACGCGTTCGCTTATCGCATGACGCATCACGCGTACATGGAATCAACTTCTTCTATTTTAGTGCAATGTTAAATACTCATAACACATTTAATGTAAAATTGTCCCTCACGCCACACTATTACGGATACATGCAATCGGACATTACTCGTCACGCAACACGCAGCAGGCTCGAATACGTATACGTACACATGGAATGCCAGCTTAATGGTGCGGAAACGCATCCCAGAACATGATGCTAAATAAAAAAAATTGAACGTGTCTGAACGGGAATTTGGAGTTTTTAAAATTATCTTTTTATGCGTTTATCGAATCGAGCATGTGACTTTTCAGATACTATAGGGTCGCTACACTGCCTACTCTTCTGTGACTGCATCTGCAGGATCAATACCGACAACGTCTTCGTTTCTAACGTTTACGAAGTCAATGCACCACCGACGGTTACATCCCAAACTATAGCATGGTGTTGTCTTTTCGGACAAATCAAAGAAATTATGTGGAGAAGGTGAAAGCAGGGTGACCCCAGGGCGAACTGTACAAAACTGACGGGATGGTGCAGACTGATTGTTGAGGTCCCAAATGCAAAATCTGTACCTACGACAAGCAGCATAGAAGCGAGTGTTGCACAATATCCCACAAGTGACTAATCAGAGGTTCATCACCTCCATGAGACAAAATTGCACGTCGGTCATTGAAGAAACAGCCTTTACTGAGTTTTCAGTTTGTACCCTCTTTAAAGAAGTTATACTTTTGGAGAGCTCTTACGGCGTATGTGAGAATGGTGTTGCTTGTTGTACCTGGCAATTGACCGCCCTACTAACATGCCAAAATTAGGGTTCAATAGCATTATTCAAAATAGGCGGTGCGTGTTCAATACATGTCGTTCTATCTATACTAAGAAGTAATGTAGATATAAGAGGACTTTCAAAACAATACTTAAAGTTAAAGGGGCAGTAGCACGTTTTCAGTGGAAATATAACGTGATGTCAGGAAAAGGAAAATTAATGGTTCCAATTGAAAGACAATGTATTTAAACTAAATGGAGCAGTAATAATTCAAATATATAACGTAAAGTTTAGCCATGCGACTCCTTTTACTTACACAAAATGAATTAAAGGTGTTCACACAAAATGGCCGCCAATGGATTTTATGTGAATCTTCATACTTTGTCCTTTGACTATTGATGATTGGCTTGTGTAATGAGATTTTTGACACTGTCAAAATAATACATTTAGCATTAACTTACAATTATTAGTGAAATATTTAAAATATAAAATTATCAAAAAACGTGATGGACCGTTTGTGAATGAAGTTTGAATCTCCCGGGTTTGAGAGGTTCTTCAGCAAAACGTAGACAGACAGTGGATCTGAAGAGACATGTTATACCCACTCTTACTGTCATCGTAACGTACACGTCTCGACTTTTAATCTGACATGAAAGAAGAATGACATTTAGAGGCTATTATATGAGTGTCCGCGACATACTATATAGCGGAATACACCAAACCCCTACACAACACACTACATCATAACCTTACACACATACATCACAACACCCCTACACAATGTTCTACACAAAACCCTTCCACAATGTTCTACAATGAACCCTACACAATGTTCCCACAAAACCCTTACACACCATACATCACAACACCCCTACACAATGTTCCCACAAAACCCTTACACACCATACATCACAACACCCCTACACAATGTTTTACACAACACCCCTACACAATGTTCTACAAAACCCTTACACAATGTTCACACAAAACCCATCCACAATGTTCTACAAAACCTTTACACAATGTTCTACACAAAACACTTACACAATGTTCACACAAAACCCTTGCACAATGTTCTACACAACACCCTTGCACAATGTTCTACAAAACACTTACACAATGTTCACACAAAACCCTTGCACAATGTTCTACACAACACCCCTACACAATGTTCTACAAAACCCTTACACAATGTTCACACAAAACCCTTGCACAATGTTCTACACAACACCCCTACACAATGTTCTACAAAACCCTTACACAATGTTCACACAAAACCCTTGCACAATGTTCTACACAACACCCCTACACAATGTTCTACAAAACCCTTTCACAATGTTCACACAAAACCCTTGCACAATGTTCTACACAAAACCCTTGCACAATGTTCACACAAAACCCTTACACAATGTTCTACAAAACACTTACACAATGTTCACACAAAACCCTTACATAATGTTCACACAAAACCCGTGCACAATGTTCACACAAAACCCTTACACAATGTTCATACAATACCCTTACAAAAAAATCTGGAATATGGATACACCGACCTTTTTTACATTAAATGTTTTTTGGTAACAGGGTGGTTTTAAAATAATTATTTTGTCAGAGATGAAGGATTCAGTTTCACGTGTTACGTTTTGACGAGAGTTCTTCAATAGTGTCTTATGAAGTTATAAAAAAGTAGCAAAAGATACTGTGAAACATAGTTTTTTTGTTGTCTTTCCGATCGTGTTCAAAAATCGTTTCTCAAATAAATATTGAAATTGACGGAGAAATCAATGTTCAATTTAAATAAAGCTGAGTTAAAAAAATATATATATATGACGTTGCAGAACACTAGTTTTAACTCAAATAAATATTGTAATTGACGATAAAACATGCAAAATACTTCAACCAATACGAATGTGACTAGGGTAATGTCACTGATGACTATTTATGTAGATTTCAATTACCCATGTCGGAGAATCCATATCATAATTAACATTAAATTGGTATGAAACTCTCTTTATTTTGGTATAATTGGTTCTAGTTTTAAAGGTGCATATCGAAACCAAAAAGAATTGGTAGTGGTCCAGAGAGCAAGTAAGGAAAAGGCAATTTTACTTTAAAGGTTATTTATAGAGAAAAAATAACAAACAACATATCAGTTATTTTAACTATCGAACACAGGGAATTAACAGTTTTCAATATCTAAAAGTATAAAACATATAGATAGTAAAATCCCTTCTCTTATTCAATAGGCTTTGAACTACACACCTATTGTATGGGAGAGGGGATGTATTTTTAAATGTTGATTATTGTTAATTCTCTGTGGTATCGAAATATGTTCCTCGATTCTTAGTCCCGTACACATACGTTTGAGACCAATATGGAATTTGAATCTTGGCAACGTCATCAAGAAAAACAGCAACACGCTGTACGTTAAGAGACTTCTTTTTCATCACTTCAATCCAAAAAGGGCAGAAAAATATATTTAAAAGGTTTTGTTTTCCGTCACTACAAAAATACAAAATATATACACATTCTTTTTTGCAATGAAATGCAATAATGACAAAATGCAATTGTCTCAGTTTAATCCAGAACAGAATATTCATGTCGTTAAGAAAGATATAAGAAAACGAAGCCTTTTATCATCAATATAAATAAATCATTACTTATAGTTGCTAAAATGTTAATTGCCACAGCATAAACACGTATTATTCAAATATTAACAAATACCCTCAGTCAAAATCTGTCAAAGGGACAACTATTGAAAGTATATTTTCGTCAACTAAACGTCCAAACAAGAAGACAATGTTGTAGAAATTGTTAACAAAATGTCATCACATCAGAATAAATCACGAATGGAAATTGTCAACAAAAGCTCGATATTCTATTAACCTGTTAAGCGGTCTTTCAGGATTGTTCTCAAACAAATTTTAACTCTACATCAAATATTCTTACGTTGCCAGCCCCCGATATTAATGAATATGTATTCCTTTTATGGAACACTTGCGCTGTATGAAATATTCACGTGCCCTAATGACGTATAAAGACATGTGTTTACTCGGTATTGCCAAATGGCTAAAGTTTGTACACCATTTAACAACACTGTGGTTTAGTGTTTAAATTATAATTCCGTCATGCTTTATGAAATGTCTCTTACTGGATCGCCGTGATTGGGTATATTTTGGTCTTCCATGTACCTCACAGATCTAGACTGCTGAAGAAGAAAGCCTATTCGATTTTATTAATTGATATTTTCTTTTACGAACAACGAACTTTTAGAATTCCGGAAAGCAATTGGATAGTTTGATACAACCTTCATGAACATGGTTACACAAAGGGGGAACAAAGTGGTTCAACATTCTATATTTGTTGGATGAAGATTTGAAAACACCGAACAGTGTATGATACCTAAGAGATCCAGTTCAATAGCAGTTGAACAACTTAGTGTATGTCAGAGTTATCAGCAGAGCTGTGGAAACCAGTTTACTAAAACCATTGATTAAAGAGAACCAATAATTATACAATAAACAGGTTGGGAAAACAGTTTTGGAACTCTTCTACCACCTAGAACACATTACCAGACATTACCATAAGGTATTACCATCATGCGGCTACTACTGATACTACTGTTAATCAATATTGATTTACCTTCCTGTGTAAGCGACAAAGGTTGTTTCAACGAAGCTAAGAGGTTACAGAGAACTTCAAATGATAGTCTTGTTACGTATGCCGTGTTCCCCTTGGGGGATAGAATGGGGTGTTTGAAGATGTGTCTATCGAGGACCAAGTGTGTTGGAGTCGACATGGACAGTAAGTGTGTGCTCTACCGTACACTTCCAAATAAACCCGCCTTGACACATCAGCCTACAAACTTACTACCACGATCTGTCCTCCCAAAAGTAAGTTTATATTTTTTTGGAATTTTTAAAGCTCAGTGTTTTGGTCTGTGTTCAAGTCTTCTTATTCATATACTTAATTAAGTGAAATGATGTGATGTGGTTGATATGATATATATGATATGATGTGCTAAAACGATATGATATGATATGATCTGATATAATATGAAATGAAATAGAATGATATGATATGATATGATATGAACTTATACGAAAGGCTACGCTATGATATGATATATGATATTTGGAATAAAACTATCTGCAAATATACAAATTCTTGTATATATATATACGTTTTCGTCCCTTGCGGAATAAAACACACACCTAGAGGCAGACAACACCGCAACACTGGCCGTACAAACAACATACCAAGTACTCTACAAGGCATTGCCAGGTTTTTTTGTTTAATTCATTCCACGTGAAGCAAGGTTTTGGCTCAACAAATACCAATATTTATCTTCTGTTGATCCGTGGCATGAATAACTTATCCAATCGTTTATTCTGAAAATAATAAATTTAGTTAAAGGTTTATATGTTACTATTGTATAACTTATAACAATTGTTTATCCAGAACACCACAAACATGCATTTCAACACACGTCGAGATCCTAGAAATCTAAGAAGATAGAAGATATCAAAATATTTTTTTTATACCGATATCATTTCTACCTTAATCTAAAATAATACCTCAATAATTTTCTGCATAAAGCATATCTTGTCTTCTTTAAAGAATTGAGTAGGCATGTTCCAAGTTCCAAGTGATTTATTCTCAATTAAACTTTAACTTAATAGTATAGCTGAATTTATCTCCAACATTATCCATACACAAAATTTATTCTCTCAGATTTAGGTCATAATCATTCCATCTTTCTTTATCAATCGATAGATGTGCATCGATGTTGTATCGCCTTTCCTGTATTTAGGTGATAATTCACATCTTTCTTTATCAATCGATAGATGTGCATCGATGTTGTATTTAGGTGATAATTCACATCTTTCTGTTGATAGTTTATCATGGTTTTCACTAGCTCAAACTTCTTATACTTGTTTTTTAATTATTATTTCTGATTGATCAATTTAAAATTAGATGCTTTTGAGCAATGCAAGCTTTTCAATTTATCCACATTACATCAAGAGCGGCAGTGAATGTTTTCCAATGACTTTGTGCGATTAGAAAACCCTTTAAATGTATCAAGAATCTTCAGAGAAATGATAAGCTAGTGCCCTTTACCTCTAATTTGTCTAATTTAATATAATAAGTTTATCTTTTATTGAAATTGATCAAAACATCCCGGAGATATCATTTAACAAACAACAAAGTAACCCAGTAGCACGTTTTTTATTTTCCATTTTTCACTGATAATTGTACGTTAATGCCAAATGTATTATTTTGATGGTACACAAGGCAATCATCCATAGTAAGAGAACAAATGATAAAGATTCACATAAAGTCCATTTTTAGCTCATCAGGACTGAAAGTCCCGATGGGCTTATGGCATGGCCCGTCGTCCGTCCGTCCGTCGTCCGTCCGTAAACTTTTGACACTTTCGACTTCTCCTCATGAACCATACACATTAGAGAGCTGAACTGTTGTGTAATTTTGTAACTTTGGTGACCCTGCGACCCCAAATAGGGTCACAGGGGTCACAACTTTAAAAACCTATTTTCATCTTCTTCTCCAGTTCCAGGAGGACTAGAGAGTTAAAAATGATATGTGCAGACTCCTTGGCCAATGGGGATTCTAATTTGTAACATTGATGACCCTGTGACCCCAAATAGGGTCACAGGTGTCACAACCTTAAAAACCTATTTTCATCTTCTTCTCCAGTTCCAAAAGGAGTAGAGAGTTAAAAATGATATGTGTAGACTCCTTGGACAATGGGGATTCTAATTTGTAACTTTGGTGACCCCATGACCCCACATAGGGTCACAACCTAAAAAACCTATTTTCATCTTCTTCTCCAGTTCCAAAAGGAGTAGAGATCTAAAAATGATATGTGCAGACTCCTTGGACAATGGGGATTCTAATTTGTAACTTTGGTGACCCCATGACCCCAAATAGGGTCACAGGGTCACAACCTAAAAAACCTATTTTCATCTTCTTCTCCAGTTCGAAAAGGAGTAGAGAGTTAATATTGATATGTGCAGACTCCTTGGACAATGGGGATTCTAATTCTAATTTGTAACTTTTGTGACCCTGTGACCCCAAATAGGGTCACAGAGGTCACAAACTTAAAAAAACTATTTTCATCTTCTTCTCAAGTTCCAAAAGGTCTAGAGAGCTGAAATTATATGTGCAGACTTCTTGGCCAATGGGGATTCTAAATTATAGATTTCGTGACCCCATGACCTCAAATAGGGTCACAGGGGTCACAACCTTAAAAACTTATTTTCATCATCATCTTTAGCTCCAAAAGGTCTATTGGGTTGAAAGACTGCATGTAAACTCCTTGGCTTATTGGGATTCTAAACTGTAGGTTTCGTGACCCCATGACCCCAAATAGGGTCACAGGGGTCACAATCTTAAAAACCTATTTTTCTCCATTAGATGACAGTCTATGGCAAATATATTTCTCCTTGGATATTTTAGTGTGGACTTCTTTCACTGTCTGATATTGGCGATCTAGAAAGTGTTAAATAATAATTAATCATTTGGGTAAGGAAATTTATTCCGAAATCGTTACATTTGTTTTGTAATTTGTTTATAGGTTTTCTTGCAATAGGTAACATCAGTTTCATTTTTAGCTCATCTGGCCTGTATAAAGCAAACTTGATATGATGCCTGATGAGCTACAGAGCCAATGGCTCTATTTTTGTGTGAACACCTTAAGCTTTAATTCATTTTGTGTAAGAAAAAAGAATCGCATGGCTGAACTTTACATTATATAATTGATTTATTACGGCTGCATTTAGTTTAAATACATTGTCTTTCGATTGGAACAATTTATTTTCCTGACAACTGCTAATATTCCTTCTAAAACGTGATATGGCCCCTTTGAGGTAGATGTATAAAACTTGATAACAACCATTTAACCAAGACAGACACTACTGAAATAGACAGACAGACAAAAAATGTTATTTACAACTGTTACAGCATACAGATTACTTAACCTAAGAAACATAAAACATACACGACCAATCGCTAAGCGATCGATGACAGATGATGAAAATAAATTATGCACCAAATATGATAAGCTTTCAGAAACATGAGAATGAATAGGATGGATTTAAATGTTATTTGTACAGGGAATAACGTCTGTGTTCAGCATGGCGGAACTCTACATTATATATATTTGATTTATTAATGCTTCATTTAGTTTGAATACACTGTCTTGTAATTGGAACCATATTTTTTATTTTCCTGACATCACCTCATATTCCCTCTAAAAGTGCTACTGTCCCCAAGGGTAATGTGTAATGCTTGATAACATCATCATTTAAAGTGACACAGAGTATCTTTCTTAAAAGTTTATTTGGTTTTGATAGGCTACAAAATATCTAATAGGCTAATTTGAAGTTCATATCTCATTACTGGACTTGCAAATATATCAAAATGCTTGATTTTATGGAAAAATCAAGAAAACATCTCAAATACGTTTGATATTCGAAATTATGCATCCAATTAATCTACGTATTAGTTACAATACCTAATAAACAATATCGAATCGAATATATCTTCCTGTCAGCTTATGACAAGGTTTTAAAATTACGTTTGGCAAATTTGAGTGCGCCACTCGAGCAACATTGACGGTTTTCGATTAAAATCCTTACTTTGAATGGCCGTATTTTTGCTCTAATTTACTGATTGACCTTGAACTTGTTATTTTCAGTAACAGTTAGTGGTTTCCGATGTAATAACATCGATTTCAAAATTTGACATATGTGATCCTATCAACATACTCTGTGTCTCTTTAACCAAAGCTTTCACAGGTTTACTGTCAGAGTGCGATGTGTATTGCCAAAATGAATTGGGTGAAAGATGTATTTCGAAAAAGCAAGTGAATTCGCATTCTCTCCCCACATAAGCATAGGAACCCGATATCGTTAATAAAATGTAGGTAACACGTGAGTAAGAAAGACCCGTCCCCTCTAAATAATTTACATAGAGGGGACGGGTCTTTCTTACCTACGTTTACCTACATTTTATTTACGATATCGGGTTCCTGTGGCTGCAACTGTTCCCGTTTGATACACTCTCATCCTGAGATTTAAAATTGTTTGTGGTAGCCAGTTGTAGGCTCTTGCCACAGTGACCACACACTGACCATGAGGCCTCCCATAGCGCCTTGACGTTCATTTGTAAGACGCGGCATTGCCAAAAGGTCAACAAAATTAATCTTTCAATTTGATTTTCCAAATAAGCTTCAATGTGCTTACTCAGTTCATGCAACCATGCATCAATTGTCCTCATGATTTTGTGTTTGCACGTGCATTCACAGTTTTCCGATTGTTGTGGCTACAAAGATAATGATTGCACGTGACTTCACAAATTCTTCACATTAAATGGGTCAAAACCATTACTTTCACCACAAAACGTGTTTAAAATATTTCAATGAACTGATAGAAACTGATAAATTTACCTGTGCAAAGTTTTCAATATTGCTAAGTATATATTTTATGATGTGTGAGAATTCAGACTTTAGACTTGTACTCTAAGAGCCTTTTGTGAGAGGTTGGTAATCTCCCAAAACACCTACAACCCATTTCCCTTAGGGACCGGTCATTTATTACGGGGGGTGGGGGGGGGGGGGGGGGGGGAGGGGGGTGGGCCGGGGGTTTTTCACCTGAGCTTGTACATAAAAATATGACCCTCCCCAACTCAATGTAATTTTTTTGGGCGACCCTCCCCATTTATGTGTATTTTTTTTCATGACCCTCCCCTAATTCATATCCTCAAAATGTCATAAATTCTGACTTCAGACATTTATATTAGGGTCTACTTTAACCAATTTTCACTAGCACTTTAAATAATAATTAATTGAATGTTATATCATACACATTTACACTATGATTATCAGTATATAAATGTATAATTTGGGAAATATGCCTGGGACAAAATGACTTCCTCATAGACTCGACTCACTGTCAAAATAATGGACATTGGTTTTTAGTGAAGACAAAATAATACATTTTCATTGATAGATTTGATAGAAGGTTGACATGAATATTTCCTTATTTATATGCTAGAATGCATTGTCTCTAAGATAAGAATTGGGAATTGATTAGTCAGGGGTACATAAGATAACTTTAATATCTAAACGAGAATACCAGACCTAAATATCACAAGGGAAAATCTATCAATATCAAACTATCAATATAAGACTTAATAATATATATAAAACTTTTTTTCATGCCAAAAGGTTGTATGATATGATAAATTCATAAGATATAAGCTTTTGTACCCAAAGGGCTGATAAATGTATGTGATATTTGATAAACATGTCAAAGATTTTCCTTTCCAAAACCCCAAAACTGAGCAAAATGAAATTTCACCATACACAAAACATAACCATGCACCTTCAACAACTCCTGTAATGTTTGCTACAAAATAGGTTCAATATGTCATAAGATTACAAAGGTTTACAGCAAAAACATACAAGGGATATATGGATCAAAGTGATTACAAATGTCAGTTTTTATTACATTTGAATATGATAAGTTTAATGAGTTTGAGTTAGACAATTCACTTCATAACAAAATATTGAGAATTGAAGCAAGAAGTTGACTCTGTATGAAGGTAACAAGGCACATTTATAACTCATAAAGATAATATTGATAGCTTTCATCATATATGAAAAAGAAGCATCTGAACTATGATATTAACAGGTAAATAGGATACTAACACATATACGGACAATACGATTGCTGCATAAAAACAGAAAATGTTCCTTTTATCGGTAGTTTAAGAATCAACATTGGAATTCATTTTAAATTTATATTTTCTCTGCTTCATAATAAGTTTGAAATAGTTGCTAGGATATATATCAACTGACCAATATTGAAGATTTATGAATATTGATCAAGTTATAGGTTTCATAAATTTGTATAATATCATAAAAAGAGTCACTCTCAGAAAAAGACTAACATAATCATTGTGATTAATTATATAACTGGTTCTTTTACAACAATATTCTTATTCAGGGTTGACAATGCATCTAGATATCTTTTCAAGATACAACAATCAGTAATAAAAGCCTTAAATATATAAATTTTCTGTCCTCATAAAGCTCAGTTCAGATCAGCTGTTCTATGAACATGGGTTAGATGTCGTGTGGCTTATATAAACCGTTTTAAGGGAAGTCTTATTTTGGAATTCTAATCCTGAACTACTCAAAATGAAAAATATTTTGAACTTTACCTCCCAAAAAGCTTTGTAATGACATTTTACCGCATCTTTAGTGTTTTCAAAGAAAGATGGTATTATTCTTGTCTATTTTAAAATGACCCTCCCCAAACTCTTGTAATTTGTTTCATGACCCTCCCCTAAAGGCTGTCTATTTTTTTATGACCCTCCCCTGAAAACCCCCGGCCCACCCCCCCCCCCCCCCTGTAATAAATGACCGGTCCCTTACAGCTTATCAAAACAAAGTTATGGTCCATTGCACTGCTAGTATCCAGCCTCAAACGCGCAAAAACGCACCTCAATTTCACTTGCTTTGTCAATGTTATTTCTCTTGCGATATTACCAATTTGGAATGTTCCAAGGCAATTAAAGCTACTGTATAAATATGAAAATTTATATATTTATACTTGTCTTGATTTACTAGAGAAAAATTACATTGATATATAGGAATGACATAGTTACATTGTATTATGAGAATTTAAACTATTTACCAATTGTACACTTTCATTGAGGACGAGTGTACTGATTTTGAAAGGCGTTTGTTGATTCTCATGTTACTAATGCATAATTAAACCTGAAGACACAAGTAACCTATTCCTACACGTATTTTGATTACCCGGTTCGGCGCGGAATATCTCTGAGAATATTGACTTTGTTTAGTTTTTCAATATTTAAATGTTTTTCAATGTTTTAGTCGTTTGTCAAGAGATCGATCACATTTATAAATATGATCATAACGTAGATTGATTTTTTACTACAAGTACTTTCATATATGTTGTTGAGTCGTATG
Organism: Steromphala cineraria; assembly: GCA_916613615.1. NCBI lineage: Eukaryota > Metazoa > Mollusca > Gastropoda > Trochida > Trochidae > Steromphala > Steromphala cineraria. The sequence continues at coordinate 68,650,305 of OU744725.1, read as the reverse complement.
CAATTAAAGAATCTATTAAAACATTTTATGACACTAAACTACTGAAGCGGGGTTGACCTTTTAAAGAAAACCCAATATAGAGCAAATAACAGTTTCTCACATTAAATCGTGTACAAGGAATATATGCTCGGATATCATAAAACAAGAAATATTATTCAAACCTAATAATAACATGGGTCAAGTATAACATAAACATTAAAGGACTCCTATTGCAATTTGAATTCATAAAACAAAATTTCAAAATGTTTAAGATATTGACAACTGCATGAGTTTGAACATAAGATTAATATGTTTAGGTTTAAATTTTTTTACCAAAACTGATAACAAAATACACTTTTTGAGAAAAGAAATACATCACTCGGTAGAAAAATCTTTCTTCGTTTGCTATCATATTTACATGTTTTACTCAACAATAATATACTTAATTCAACGTCCAAAGTACAGTAACCTACCGCATAAGTGGCATAGTTTTTAACGAACCGGCTTTCGGTGGTATTTACACCGCCTCTCAGTTACCGCAATTGCGTCCGATAGGTATCAACTTGGGCGGCAACTAATGCCTGATTCGGAAAAAAAATCAAAAAAATCTAATAGTGCGCGAGAAGGCGCCTTTTTTAAGCGTATATTTAGCAAATGGAAATTGTGAGATGGCCACACGTACAAACTGAAAAGGTGGTTTCAAGTCAATAAATTTTACGATCCATTCCCGACATCACCATTCTCTCCTCACAGGCAGATCACGTCATAAAATTTTGATACAACTTCTGTTATATTACGCCGAGTTTGTGGGATACAATGGTAGAGGCCTGATTGGAGGCAATGAAAGTTAGTTGTGCAATCAGCGACGCTGTTCTAAAATCATCATTTTAGCTAATGAATTATGGCAAAGGCATTGTGATATGAACCACCCTTTCCATGCGAGAAGCGTTGTCATTTGATAGAGAAATTCAAATAGATTGTGATGCATTTTTTTTCCGCCAGGGGAAACTGCCGGAACCCACTGATTTCGGCGTAATAGAACAGAGGCAGTATCAACACTTCATGACCTTATGTGCACAGAAACCGGATATCGTAAATAAAATGTAGGTTAACGTAGGTAAGAAAGACCCGTCCCCTCTATGTAAATAGAGTAAAGGAATAAACGCATCCATGTTGCCGATCTCGACTCGCTTCCGAGTTAAGTCAAAATTATCGCTTCAAATTGGTGACATCTCATACACATACACAAACACCTCTCAGTTATACATTTCTCCACAAAACCTGGCTTATTTCCAACATATGTCACCCTTCAAATAACTTTTATATCTATTTAAATTCGCAAAACGACCGCAGAAACCTCTCGGGCGATTCTCTCAAGATAATTTCTAAAAATCGCGCAAAATTCAAAAGGCGATTTTTATTGATGTTCCACCATTTTCAAGCCAGGTTGTGACAATGAAGTCAAAAGATTATATATTTTGAGAGATGGCGACGGCAGGACCCGTGTGTACCGCAGACAAGGTGAACGTCAAAGCCCTGGATTGGCTATCGCGAAGTCCCGACCTCAATCCGATCGAACACATCCATAGGATAATAAAAATATGGTGGGAAGTTTTAGCCAACGTTCTTTACGGCCACATAATTTTGGACGGAAGTTGACCTCTTTGGACGAAACTAGTTACTCTAAGCAATAATCACTTGCCACTTAGCCGTAGTGAGGGCAACCTTGTCTTCCTCAAAAATAAATGACTGTTTGAAATTTTTCATTGAAAATAAATATCTATCAAATAATTGCCATTACGCGATTATTGTGTGAGATTTTAAAAATAATATATAAATTTTTTTTTCATTTACGTTCGTATCAAAGCAAAACAATATATGAATAAAATCACGGAGTGGCTCTTTAAGAGATTTCATGTACATGTACATGTAGTAAACAAAAAAACAACAAAAAGTGTTGGAGCCAATATTTCTGATGAACTTGTGGGAAGACTCAAGACAATATCGGTTACGCTGAATCTTCCGATGCCCTTCAAATGTCACCACTGCCACTTTTCATAAAGAAATTCTGTACAGAAATTACCCTCAACTTGTTTAAATGGGCCATTAAAATTGATCACTTCATCAAATGACCTGTGAGCGGTATAAAGGGGCAGAAGCACGTTTTTAGGGGGAATATAAGGTGATGTCAGGAAAATTAAAATTAATGGTTCCAATTGAAAGACAATGTATTAAAACTAAATGGAGCAGTATTAATTCAAATATTTAATGTAAAGTTTAGCCATGCGAGTCCTTTTTCTACAGAAAATGAATTAAAGGTGTTCATACAAAAATGGCCGCCAATGGATGTTATGTGAATCTTCATACCTTGTCCTCTGACTATGGGTGATTGTCTTGTGTAATGAGATTTCTGACACTTTCAAAATAATACATTTATAATTAACTTACAATTATCAGTGAAACATTTGAAATACAAAATTATCAAAAAACGTGCTACTGCCCCTTTAAAGACATACTACTTCAAGTTTAGTCTAACATTGAGGAAAGCGGTTCGCAATTCCAGTTCTTAGCCCACACTTTCGTGTTTTCCGCCTTCCAGATGGCTTCGTTTCCTTTCAATTTTCAAATTGAAGTTCTTGAAAAGAATAACTCAAAGAACAATCTAACAGGCACATGGTTCCATTGTATTATGCCAAGTTACTTGTCATACCAGATACAGTGACAGTTAATTTGTGTATAAATATTTCTGGTGAAAGGTCCAAGGGATGATTTCTGATCTTTTCTGTACCCATCGCCAGTAAAACATAAAATAACTCTCAAATTTAGGTAAAATAGCAATGATCACTTACAACGTACTTCTCAGTAACTTAAACAAAGATTTTAATGTACGTGTATAAACGGACTAGTTGGTTTTATCAAAGGCTGTTTTTCAAGAATATATGTATATCAACGGGAAAATAATATGAGTTCATTTTCTCATATTTAATGTATTGAATATATTAAATATTTAAAGAATACATGTTAGAACAAGTATTTGACATGGAAGCGAGTTCTAGTGATGATCATATAACATTTCATCAATTCGGAAAACAATTTGAATAAAGGAAACCGAAATCAATTGAAGCTTTCCATAGCACAAACACTACATCAGACAGAAACATAATCTTGTTAAGTAAGATACTAGTATACACATGCAGTGCGACAACATGAAAGGAAATGTTACACTTGTGTTGCGGTTAGCGTGCTGGCCTGTCACCCCAGAGATCCGGTTAGAATCCCGGTCTCTTCGCGTGTTGTGTCCCTGGGCAAGGCATTTCATCCACATTGCACTCAGTCCATCCAGCGGTTACATGTAACTATGGGTATCTGAAAACAGAATATACTGACTAAACTGGTCGTGACCAGCGCTAAGTAGCAGCTACAAAGTACAAGCATTCAGGGTTATGATGTTCGTAGCGCTTTGAGCATATCTTTGGACTTGGAAAAGGCGCAACTTGATAAACACTCGCATTATTTTATATGATATCATTATTCAATGGACATACAAGCTTGTAAATGTAAATCTTAAGATATGCTCATGATGTAGTTTTCCCTATTTGAATCATTCAAGTGTGTATTTTTCAGTTATCTTTTTACAGTTTACAAAAAACTTTTTTTTGGGCATACATTACACGATACTCGACAGGACAAGCTATACAGGACGAGGGACGCTTTTTCGTTTATCGGAATCCGAAATTGTTTTTCGAGGATATTTTTCAATTATTGCCCTTTCGATACCATATTGATCTTGCAGAACTCTTCCTTCATTCTTATGCGACTCGTGGAAGATGACCTTTATAAACTAGTCAATTTTCATTAATTCCTCATCAACCCTGTCCCGATTTTTCTGCAGAGCTCTTCAGTAGGTTGTCAGGCCGTTATTTATGCATGTTGTCCTACTGACGAGAAGATCGTTTCACTATTATGGTATTTCTGAGCCTTAGATTCGGTAACTCTATTGTTCTGTTGGTACCTTTCTGATTGAAGTCATTCGTGTGTTGCTTGCTGGTTGGTTATTTGTTTCCTTATAAACAATATGGTGTATCAGCATAATTTATTAGAATTGTACTTAAAAGGGGCAGTAGCACGTTTTTTGAAAATTATAATTTTAATTTTTCACTGATGATTGTACGTTTATGCTAATGGTATTACTTTGATAGTGTCAAAAATCATATTACACCAACGAATCATCCATAGTCATAGAAAAAATAAGATACACATAAAGTCCATTAGCAGCCGTTTTTGTGTGAACACCTTTAATTCAATGGCTGAACTTTCCATTATATATTTGATTTATTACTGCTTCATTAAATTTAAATACATTGTCTTTCAATTGAAACTATTTATTTGCATCTTATATTCCCCCTACGTGCTACTGCCCCTTTAACAAAACAGCAAATTTTCGTGTTGGAAGTTTAAAAATCCATTGGTTTCTGACGACTTTTGGCATAGCGTACGTTATTTCATAAACTTCTCTTCAGGACAAAGGTGAGTGAGTGAGTGATTGATTAGGGTTTAACGTGCTGTCAGCCATAACTCAGCTAATTACCGTAATTATCCAGGGTACGTACTTTGATGTATGGATAATAACAGAATATCTAGAAAAAAAATGCAAAGGTGTTTTTTGAACTATTTCTGAGGATTTACCGTGTCCTAGGAAACAATGATATAAATTCCAGCAATAAATATCGAATAATCTATATTGAATGTGTTATTCATATTACTGAAACGTAGGAAAGAAAAATATCTGAGAACAAGATTCATTTGAAAGACGAACAATGATGAACGGCGAACTAAGAACAGCTTTTAGTAATTTATTTCACTTAACCCCCTTAGCGCCAGCCTGAACATAAATGTACATACACGAAACGCCATCCAGGTGCCGGGGTGTACATAAATGTACATTCCCTGACATTCCCAACTTACAACTAAATATACATTTAATAAATCGATAATTACATATAAATAAATATCTTCTGACTTAAAAAATCTCTCAGCATTAATTTGGTACCAAAATAATAGGTATTCATACATTTTTATTGGAGTTACACCTATTTTCCCAAAATCAACTACAAAGCAATTTGAACTTGGCGCCATGTTTGACTTTTTGTTGACGTCACAAAGTGTACATTGAACGAAAAAAAGACGATACGTTTTTTTCGTTGCAGGTATTGAAACATAATTGACTGAACATTGTTACTAGATATCTAAACTACATCTCCATAAGCTTTGATGATAGTTTTACTCATCGGATAGATCGCGCGTAACTAAAAGTCATCATGTAAACAACTTTCATATCTGATGAAAAATGACCGGGCACAGTTTTCGTGATACTACGTAAATATCGCGTTCAAAAACTCCGATTGACATAATGTCACGCGAAAATAATTGCAACACCAGTAAATAGTTACCTGTCCATTGTTATTTTTGGCAAAATCATACTTCTTCATGACGCCTTAGACTTGGGCCGTCCAAAAACAGTCGACATTGAATCGAGCACCTTTCTCTCGCATGTAAAAAATGGCGGATGCAGTGTCACTGACGTACTGCTAGATTCGCATTCCCTAAAGACTGTCAAAGAGTTCATGTTCGGTACCGAGCGTCTACTGGTCGACTTGACATAATCATTGTTCATTTTGAAAACTTGCAGTGTATAATTATTGTATTTTGTGTGGATAAAATACATTTATTAAACACATTTGGATTGGTATCTGTAATTCACATAACGGGGGTAGATTAATTTTACCAGTACTTATATTCACTGTAGTACAATAGGTATAAAAGAAAAGAAAACTGTAAGACTATCGGGGACATGGTCAAATTCATTCTTGGGCAATACTCTATAATTACGGTTTAAAAAATTGTAGGATTGTCTCGCTGTTTGAGTAAGGAAAATATGTACATTCGCTGTCTAACTGTGGAATGTGATGAAATATAATGGATTTATTTACACATGTATCTAGTCAAATTTTGTCAATAATTCGGCATAATTAAACTTTAAAGATTCTTATTAATTTCAATATTTACGAATACTTTTATTTCGCATGGCAGGTGAAGGGAAAAACGGGATATTTGATATAAAACCGCGCATATGTTGATTGATCCGATAGACGGTTTCACTTGCGCCAATTTGTCGTCTGGAAATTAAGCTCGCGACAAGAAGAACTTCCAAACCAGTTCGTTCCGCCCGGCCCCAGGTGCGCTCAGATCCAATGCCAACTCTCGCGTGGGGAGGGGGGCAGTGCTTGTTCACATGTGTGAGTAGGTATTTTATGTATTTCTTGGTTATGTAGAATTCCTATTTTTACGTTTTGTGACGACTAATATACTTGTTATAAATCTGTTGATTTTTAATAGATATCTGACCATAGATATTGACAGATTCTATCGATAATTTCGGCGTGCTATGAATATTCATGAGATGGGCCCTTGCCATTGAAATGTAGTCTAGATCTAGACATCAAAATATTTCTTATTCATGGTCAAATAATTTTCAAAAGTACCACAATCCATCCCCGATTTAAATTGTCTTCTGGCTAAATATTCGTTTCAATTTTTTCATATGAATTTATTCATATATTGACGTGAAAAAATTATTTATTCAAATTAATAATTTAATTATACTTAATCTTTTTGTAATAAAATAAACATACTGTCAGTCAGGTACATGTCAGTGTAAATAGAAATGATTATATGCTGTATTTCAAAATTATTCAAAAAAGTATAATACGCAACTCAAGTTTTGCTTTTGGTTTAAGGCTCTTAGGTTTCATGGATATATATATGCTTTGTAGATTTCTGAATATTTCATTAGTCAGTTAAGTTGTTTGTATTTCCAAAACTGTAATATCTGTTGTATCAATAATCATTATCATTTTCAATTTGTAATTTAATGATTTATGTATTAGTTTTCCATATAATTATAAGAATTTGTTCATCATGTCAAATAAAAGTTTAGACTTTGGGTTAATTTAGCATGTTATATCAAAAACAATTAATGTTCAAGAGAAAAATATATCAGTATTTAAAATAGGAATGTGTGTTCTTTGGCAATAAATATGAGGCTAAATGAATTATTTACAGAATTTCTCAAATGAATTTGACTTATTTGGGCAGGGCTTAAAATAACCATTGAACTGCTGATTTGATTTGATACTGCATGTCATTTGGCCTGTAAATATACTTCAAGATTTGCAGTGGGAGAAGACAACATTTCACATATTAGACTAACAATAATGTCAAAATATTTTAAATATAATCTTTTGGTTAGATTATTTAATATAACATAATAGTAGTACTGTATGTCCATATTTCTGTCTAAGCAGTAAGCACATTGGTAACAAGTGACCCTAAAGGCACATATTATCCTTGTTCTTTTAATATTGCATTGAGCAAACAATTAGGGTACATGTATGAGGGAGGGGGGTTTAAAGAAAAATTGTAGGACAGTGATATAGCTTGCCTAATAATGATTGCAGTAATCTGTATATATAAAGAGCTATAAATTTTCCCCTTATTTGAATCTAATTTTTTTCTGAAATTGTTGAAAGAGAAAACTGATATTTTAATTAGACTATATTTATCAATTTGTAGGGTGACAGTAAGCCCTGCTTCCATGTTGTAGATGACATCAAACAGATATCAGCTTCTGTTCTGAATACAGGTTCATGTGATGACTTGGACTTGAGAACTATTCATCCGCTTAAAAAGAACAAACAATAGTTTACATATTTACATTTGATGTATATTAATTGAATAAAATCTATATAATTCAATTTTGCCTAAATTCTTCTTCCATATATTTATTTCCCTAGCTATGTCACAATTTAACTTCCATTACCTATTAACAATCTATGAATATTATGGAAAATAAAAGAAACAATCTATGAATATATCAAAGAACATTCTCATGTACAGGAATGACACCTTTGAGTCTCTGATTTGCTTCCAACCTATGAAATGTTTGAAAAGTGAAATTTTTGTTTTGTTTTGTTTTGTTTTTTTGGTTTTGTTTTTGTTCCAATTGGTTACAAGGTCAGTGCATATGTAAATAATAGACATAGTAAATGTATTATAACATAATGTACTGAAGACTGGAATGAGTGAGAACCATTTTTTCTTGAACTTTTCAATTTCATTGTTTCTCTGTGATAGTAAATTTTCCACTGGAAATATCTGTTTTAATATTTTTTTGTAATTAATGAATTTTGGAATAATATTCTTAATATTGCATAAATTAATATATTTTTTAGCTGAGATAATGATTTGGTTCATCAAAACATTATGTTGTGATGTAACAAACCAAATCAGGTATTTAGAGAATGTGATAGTTTGTGGCAAATAGTTGTTTATCCAAACTTCAAGTTCAATCCAGAATTTAATGGTCTCAACACATTCCCAATAAACATGACATATGCTCTCAGAGAAATCTTTGCAAAAGCTACATTATTAGATCATTATCAACTAGATTCATTCTTAACAATTCCTTTTTAGTATAGACAGCTCTATGCAAGAATCTTAATTGAAAATCAAGAAGTTTTACATCCTTCATAGATAATCTATAATTATTGAAACTGTTGTAAGTGAAAAGTGAAAATTACCCAAGTTATGAGAAACAAGTTTTTTTTCCATGTGACTTGATAAAAATATTTTTTCCTTGAAAGCTTTTTTTAAATGTATTTTTGATAACTATTTAAAACTAAACATCTCAAAGTTTGGTTCAACATTATATTAAAGTGGGATTTTGTTTCCTTTTTTCAGGTTTATTATCATTGAGTTTGTTAGGTAATATTCTCTTCAATATATCTTACCTCTCAAGTTATTTTCAAGCCCTACTGGTATGTTTTGAATATGTGACATACATGTCTGAAACAAACACTTGTGAGAGTTATCAAACATGGTCTAGGGGAGACAACTTGCTGCCCTGTGTCCTTGGCCCGTTGGGGGCGTGGCTAACAATCAAGTGATGTGGGTCTGTTTATTCATATTTCAAACTTCTTTGTAATTTAGAAATGAGTGTTACTGATTCAAATAAACTTGAATAGGCTTGAGATTCTTAAGAAGCCTAAACATACAACTACGCAATGTTCCCGCCATATTTTTTGCGCGAAATAAATCGTGCCATCTCGTAAAGGGGGCGGAGCTTACACGATGAAGGGCCGTCAGTCAAGTTTGACGGCCGGTTCGGATACATGTATTACTGAGGACACTGGAAGCTTATTTTTCCGTTTAAAGTAAGACTATTAAATCCAAATAAAATAAAATATGATTTTAAAATTTCTTTTTAAAACTTGTACGATATAAGTGTTATGTAAATTTGTTTTATTTGAGTAAAACGAGGTAATGACTGGTTTTTTTTAGATTTCAGTTTTTTTCACATTTGTGTGAAAAATACTTTGGATTTTATACATTTTCACTTGACACATACCTTAATTAATGAATTTGTTCTGCTTTAGATGTCTATAATACTAAAAAAGGTGTTCATAATTGTTTTGTACGCTATTTCAGCGCAGCTATGATAATCAAAGTTCACAACCAATGCGACCAAACAGTAATGGCGAAATTTGCCGTAACACCGTTCTGATTGAATTACCGGATTTTGTAGGAAGTGGGCGTCATATATTTCACTTAAAATATCAAAAGAAAACTATATCAAATGAATGCCTGTGAATTCATTTTTGCCAATCTTTGATTATGGATATAGTTTGTCCATTATGTAATGATCAGTTGATACTTTGGTACGTAGTTGCAAAAAGTCGCTTGTTTTCAGTTTCCATCTCGTCGAAAACAGTTGTCGTTTGAAGTCTGATTAATGCAATGTAATTTCCGTGCTTATGTATCTGAAATTTACATCATATTTAGGACGAGAGAAATGTCTATCGGTGGCTGAAATTTCAGCCAGTATCCATTTGTCATGAAAACAAACGATCGACTTCTATGCATAGTTGATTTTCCGCGCATTGTTTGTCAATGACGTCACAAGAAACAATGTTCAACAAATTGGTTACAAAAAGATACATTGTAGTAGTTCCGGATCTAGTAGGTGCATTCAGAAAGTAAACACACCATTGTGATCACTGACATTTTCTCTCTCGAAAAGTGTAAAATAATTTACAGTTTATACAAATGGAAACTTTTTCCAAGCAATGGAGGGTCGGGATACCAACATGTAGTTTACTGAATTTACCGTAAAAACACGGTCTTTCTGTTTGACAGCATCGACAGTGGTCATTCACCTAAATATTTACAGATTTTTTATATCTGTCACTAGCAAATTACATAGTGAACAAGTGTGTGTAATTTGGTGATTTGATGTCGCCGGACAAAAAAGATACAGCTGAATTACGAACATGTATCAATTTTCGTTGACGTCACAGAAATTTATCTGGCACGGGGTAAGCGTCAACGTTATTTTTATGAAGCACCAAGGGGGTTAAAGAGGAAGCAAGAAAGGATACATCATCTCCCCACAGAGACAGCTCTAGTCGTGAACTCCTGATCTAACCTCCGTTGTAATACCAGCAGAATCAAAGTTGGTTGTGCAGCCAACGAGTTATTTCCGAGTTGAAACGTTGTCATTTGGATAGCCTCGGGATTGGCATCGCTATTCAATGCAAACTGTTTTCATTGACTGATATGGATAGTTTGTGAAATTTTTTTTGACTTAAGGTGAAGGAGTGAGAAACTCGGGAACTGCCCCTTGAACCAGGATTTATTACCTGAGATATGATTGGTGAGAATGTAACGGGGAATAAATGAATTTGTTTGAAAGCAAAAGAAAAAAAACCGTTAGACGATATTAAAAGCATTTGCCATGCATTATGTTGATGTTAATATTTGATATTTAAAAGGGCAAATGATGAGAACCATTTTTATTCTACACAAAAAATAATAGTTGTTGTGGATTGCCAATGGCAAAATTTGTGGTTTACCATTAGGTTTCCGAGCAATGGCCAAATTGTAAAGTCGAGCAGTAATCTTGAATTGTGTTGTGCATAGCTAAGTTGCCCACTGTATGTTAGGCTCGGCAATATCGGGCGCGGCTCGCTGGATGGGTTGGTCGACCCGTCACTGCTAGATAAACTAGGAGTTTGAGTTGTGATTCTCTGCCCCAGGCTGAGACACTAGATGAAAGACTTGTGAGTTCAACAGCAAGTGACTTCTATTCCAGGGGACCGTTTTCCCACTAAACACACGACCTTAATTCAGAAAAATCACCAAAACATTATTAACTACACTTATATTGTGTAACTTTGAGAAAACTTTAAAGTCTTTCTCGAACGTAAAGGATTCTTAATTGCATGAAATTTGAAATAGAAATACGTATTCATCATTCAAAGGTGAAAGTTTGAATATAGTTTTTTTGACGTCAAAGAGAGCGAACTTTTCCTCTCAGTTGTGTACAAATTTAAAAAATGGTTTTATTGATTGAAAGTGAAGCCGGAAATGCACATAAGTTTTGTTAAAAGTGCCAAGTTATTCATATTTCCCACTTTAGCAGTTGAAAGGTCTACCCCTCATTTTATTGTCCCGTTATTGACAGACTGAAAATGAACGTTAGTTTTGTTATTTGTTTACAATTAAATGTGAAATGCAAATAGAAAACAATTTGCTGGTCGTCATTCGGATAGAACAACAACATGAATGACTATTCGCAAACCAAATGATATGACAATCCCAATCCCCATAAACATCACCGTAAAAATCACCATTAACATCACCGTAATCGTCACCATAAGCATCACCGTAAACATCACCGTATTCAGCGCCATAAACATCACCGTAAACATCACCATAAGCTTCACCGTAAACATCACCATTAACATCACCGTAATCGTCACCATAAACATCACCGTAAACATCACAATAAACATCACCGTAAACATCACCATAAACATCACCGTAAACATCACCATAAGCATCACCGTAAACATCACCATAAGCATCACCTTAAACAACACCATAAATATCACCGTAAACATCACCATAAGCTTCACCGTAAACATCACCATTAACATCACCGTAATCGTCACCATAAACATCACCGTAAACATCACCGTAAACATCACCATAAACATCACCGTAATCGTAACCATAAACATCACCATAAGCATCACCGTAAACATCACCATAAACATCACCGTAATCGTAACCATAAACATCACCGTAAACATCACCATAAACATCACCGTAAACATCACCATAAGCATCACCGTAAACATCGGCATAAGCATCACCGTAAACAACACCATAAACATCACCGTAAACATCACCATAAGCATCACCGTAAACATCACCATAGGCATCACCGTAAACATCACCATAAGCTTCACCGTAAACATCGCCATAAGCATCACCGTAAACAACACCATAAACATCACCGTAATCGTCACCATAAACATCACCGTAAACATCACCATAAGCATCACCGTAAACATCACCATTAACATCACCGTAAACATCACCATAAGCATCACCGTAAACATCACCATAGGCATCACCGTAAACATCACCATAAGCTTCACCGTAAACATCGCCATAAGCATCACCGTAAACAACACCATAAACATCACCGTAATCGTCACCATAAACATCACCGTAAACATCGCCATAAGCATCACCGTAAACATCACCATAAGCATCACCGTAAACATCACCATTAACATCACCGTAAACATCGCCATAAGCATCACCGTAAACATCTCCATAAACATCACCGTAAACATCGCCATAAACATCACCGTAAACATCGCCATAAGCATCACCGTAAACATCACCATAAACATCACCGTAAACATCGCCATAAGCATAACCGTAAACATCACCATAGGCATCACCGTAAACATCACCATAAACAAAGATCTAATTTTTTTAATCATATCACAATACTTACAAATTTGACAATGACATTTTTCTATGAAATCATTCAATTTGGTTTGATGATGTCACAATGGATGATTAAAAATGGTCATTCTCGAAAATTTAATTTCAAGTACCATTACTCTTTTCAAATAAATTTGTTTTTCATATCGGTAGACTCTTTAGTGAATTTGTTCTGAAATGACAATATATTAACAAATCTTTTTATTATCTAATGACCTTTCTTTTAAAGAAGTTGGTTGGCCAATGTGCGGACTTCAAAACCAAAGACAACGAAATGTGTGTAGTTTCTCCTCAAGGCAAACCAGTTTCCATAGTCACGGGTGAGTACAGCGCTCTGTTATCTAAAAGGAAGGGGTACATGATCAAAATCGCAAAATTTTTCGAATCGTCCAAACTTTCTAAAAGTGAGAATCGGAAACACGTCCTTGTTCAATTAAATAATTGATTTATATATCATCATTCGAAAGGCTTTCCCGCATCTTATTTCTTGAGATTAAATATTTCTTAAAGGTATATGTTAATCCAAGGATGCTCATTATAGTTTTGATTTCATTTAAGTATACCCTTTTTCGTCAAAATAAAAGTATAATCGATATCAGGTATTGTTACATTGAATAATTGATATCAAATACAATTCTAATTGATTAATATTTCTTGAAGGCTGTGTTGACTTGCCGACCTTGGACAAGGGTGTTTTCCTCTACACCAGCTCTGGGTACATCTACCCCGTCAACCAGACACTGGAATACAAATGTTTAAACAAGCATACGCCGCTTGGAACATTTCGCTGCAATCCTTCTGGTTCCTGGTCGAAGGCAGTGTGCATTAAACGTGAGTACAATACCATAATGGCATATTGGCGATTTTTGATTTTTGATCATTTGACAATATATCTCGGCTTTGCCTCGGAAGATATCATTTGACTTCACCAAGGTTAATGACAAAGACAGTGTGTATTAAACATGAGTATGTCATACAATAATGGCATACTGACAATTTATATATTTTATTATTTGGCAAAATATCTCGGCTTCGCCTCAGGCGATATCATTTGCCTTCCCCGAGGTTAATGACAAAGACAGTGCGTATAAAACATGAGTATGTCACACGGAAGTTTGATAGTAGCGAAGGTGATCTTGGCTCACACTATCATTTGATGAATATACCTTGCCTCCCACAGGTAATTGACTAAGTCATTGTGAATCATACGGAAATTGGATAATGGACAATGGTATCCAGACTCAAATTATGGTTTGACAAAAACACCGTGGCTTTGCCACGAGTGATATCATATATATATGATAGTGATATCATTCCCCAGGATAAATAACAAAGACAGTGTTTATCAAAGGAACAATAAGAACTTATGTTTTAAGTTTCAAGTTTCAGTTTTATGTTTCTAAGTGTCGATCATTCCAATATAAAGGTTTTGTAATTTTTTTTCTAAAATTAGTGTTTTCGAATTTTTCACGCCTGGTCACTTCGACGACGTTCCAAAAGTTAGGTTAACTATAAGTAGGCAGCAGTTTATTGCGGATTTGATCATTATAAAATATCTTGATGGCATGGATAACTTTCATAGATTTCACATTAGTCGGAGAAAACAAATATGGTCAAGTTACAAATATCCTAAATATATATTTGATATTGAATACTACATCTTATATGTTTACATAGGTCTATCTTTATATCTTGTTTTGTTTTCCCATCATAATTATGTTTATATCCCATAATTATATTTATTTCCCATAATTATCTTTGTTCCACAACATTATGTTTATTCCCCATAACATTTATGTTTAATTACAAAACTCTTTTAGTATTTCTATTCATTGAGCAAGTTATAAACATCACCATGTACTTAATCCAAACTTTGATTAACAGAGATACCAACATGCCGTGCCCTAAAGCGCTGTAATCCACACTATGGTGATGGCGAATACTTTCTCTGGATACAAAGAAGGATTATGAAAATCTATTGTCACAAGGGGGAAATGTTTATAACATTACCAGAAAGCTTTGGCAAAATAACTTATAACAAAACAAAGTGCTTGCCGATAAACCCTATCACTGGAATAATTGAGTGCGGTACTACGACATGGAAGAAAGTTAAAGTTCTCAAGGTTTGTACACGTTTCGGATATTCCTTACTTAAAGGGGCAGTAGCACGTTTTTTGATAATTTTATATTTCAAAATGTTTAATCACTTAATGTATTATTTTGACAGTGTCAAAAATCTCATTACACAAGCCAATAATCCATAGTCAGAGGACAGAGTATGAAGATTCCCATAAAATCCATTGGCGGCCATTTTGTGTGAACACCTTTAATTCATTTTGTGTAAGAAAAAGGAATCGCATAGCTAAACTTTACGTTATATATTTGAATTATTACTGCTCAATTTAGTTTAAATACATTTTCTTTCAATTGGGACCATTAATTTTCAATTTCCTGACATCACCTTATATTCCCCCTAAAAACGTGCTACTGCCCCTTTAAGGTCTAACATCTCTTACCTCCACGTCCTGCATCATCAGCGTATTTGTAATCATATAGCTCCTACCACACCCTGGTATACTAATACTTTTCAAATTGTCAAACATTGATATAATATTGAACACAGTACAAATCTGTCAATAAGTCTGAATTAAAATAAGTTTCCCTCTTCAAATCAACTATGTCACTAATAATGCTGAAGAATATATGGATGACAACTTCTTTGTTCATTGTATGCGACGTTTCGACACAGGTTCTTGTGTCTTTCTCAAGCAGACACAAGAACCTGTGTCGAAACGTCGCATACAATGAACAAAGAAGTTGTCATCCATATATTCCTCAGCATTATTGTCATCCCAACTTCTAAAATGCCTCTCAAAGAAGTTATGTCACTAGTGTTAATATTTAATAAAATATTCGTGATCAACGTATTTTAGATTTAAAACATATTTCTTCATAATTCATGAAAAAGTATTGAATATCTTGTAATAGTGTTTTGACAAGGAGTAGGAAAACAATGTTGAACATGTATTGTCAAATGAAAGTTGAGACTCTGCACAGCAAGGTCAAGGTCACTTTGCAGCCAATACCATGCGTTACATAAATTAGGGACATGCGTTGCCTGACATTCGCGTGCAATAAACAAAAATAAAGTGTCTCGAAACGTTCCGATATTCTTCCCTAAAAGTATGTTACATAATATCCAAGACGTCCTGTCGCATCCCAGATTGGTGACGTCATCTACTATCTTCTTTATACAATAGGTCAGTGATGCTGAAAACAATGCCAAAACCTTCTGAAGATAACCTGTAACTCAAACTAGATAAACCCCTGGTTTAAATTGAACATATTGACCAAAGAAAGCGCTTTAACCTTTTCAAATTGATACTTTCTTACATTATTCAAGACAGCAGATTTAGTTTAATTGTCTGTGTTACGACATTTGACGAAAAAGGTTAAACATAATATGAAAGCCGAACTTTTGTAGAGATTAGATTTTTACATGAAATTCACCTCTTCATTTGTACAGTTTGAAAGAAGTAAAGTGACCTTGTCGCGATACACAGACACATTCTACGAAACGACATGTAAAGCAGGACTTGGCTTTGGCAGCACAGTAGGATGCCCTGAGACGGGAGAGTGCCAAGTCGACGACCTTAGCTCCCTCCACATTAATCTTACTGGTACGGGCTTCAAATGGACCAATTCGGTACGTCATACGAACAACATAGGCCTTCCATGTAATATACTGAACACCAAAAGAAACGCCCAACAACAAGATTGACAAGCATTAATAAAGAGAGAATACTAAACGTCTTCCATTTAATACTATTTTTATTAAACGAGTTAATGATTTTGTATAAAACGAGCGAAAGCGAGTTTGATACCAAATCATTCACGAGTTGAATAAAAATAGTATCAAATGGCAGGATGTTTAGCATTCTGTTTATTATTTGGCCTAGAAATCAAGCAAATCTGCCGAAAAGGTGCTGGATCAATATTTCCGCGACCCGGCAGCCATTCTGACGGCATGTTTACATTGTGACGTCAAAACAATTCATTTTTGTGACGTCATACTTGCATTGTGATATTACACTACTTTAATATGACTGTATAAATATTACACTGCGGTATCTTACACTGGCGAGTAATAAAGAGTCGGTTCTCTTGTTTCAACTGTTTCAACCAAAATAAGAGCACGCTATCGTGATGAGTATTGGATAACCCCGATACCTGGTATGGCCACTGTTGGCAGTAACACTATTGCGACAAACCGACGGTCAATCGATTGCATACGACGTTTGATAGTGTATTGTGCGTCGGCATCAAACGTCACTGCCCTTTGAATTCATCCCAGAAGTGTTCAATAGGGTTGATAAATCATGTACCAAAATTGCACAGTGTTGATTTCTATGCCGTTGCGATTAGTTTTCAGTAATTCTTGCATTGTGGAGACAAACGTTATGACGTTCAAATTTGAAATTGCCATATGGTTTAAACATATCTATTCACAAAAGTGACAGGATTGCCAGACAAGCATACCTTTGCTTATTTTGATGCCTCTCCCTTTATTTGCCATATCGGTCTATCCTAGCCCTGCTACCAACTGTACTCAACGTTGCAACGTTAAATGCTGTAGATATATAGTTATCTGACCTTAATTTCGTTAAGGGTTATATTGAGACAATTTGCGTTTCTTGAACAGAGCTATAGTCGCCTATAATTAATAGAAACGTACTTTTGTAAAAGGGCCACCAACACTCATTTAAACAAAAACAAAAGAACTTGAACATTTCGCGTATCTTTTGGTGTTCAATATTGCAATTTCGTTGGAGACAAAGCAAATTGGATATCAAATCATTAATGTGGTACGTATGAGTTCATGTGGGAAAATGATTTTATATAGCTTGCCTAATCATTTTAGCTGCAGTCCGACATTTGTTGAAAGCTTTAAAAAAAAAAAAAAAAAAAAAAAAATACAAATCAGAAACCATAGTGCAGATTTTCCTGTTTATTATTAAAAAAGAATTAAAATAGTATGCTTATAATTTCTTTTAAATTGAATTTTATAATAATAAAAAATGTATGTTGACATCGAAACAAAAATTTAGTTGGGTAATGATGCTGTAACGTTTATTTCTTATCCCTGTTATCATCAAAGAAAGACAACTTTACAAAACATTAACCAGACGCAAATTCAAACTATTGCATATATATGTTGTGAACGTGTCATCATCAAATGCATCCAATTCCATTTAGAATAACTCGAAACAAACTGTCATGTACACGGTTCTTTTGCCAAGAAGTTAAGTTTGTCATGGCCACTCACATAGAGCTGCATACCATAAGTTTGTTCACCTGCTTGTGATCTTAGTGCAAATATCATGTACTTTGGGTTTCGTTTTTACGTTCATAAAATAACTCCGGGACCACTTACAGAAGATCATCAATTGTCCATATGTAAAATAACCACTCCCAAACCATATTTCAGGATCGTTCTGTCACTGGTGCTGAATGTCGATATTTGGCATTGTTAAATAGACAGATGGGGTCATATTTGTTAAATTCGGATTTTCTTAAATTTCGATTAGAATCATCCATGTAATCTTTGTAGGGAAAAATTGGCACAGTTACGTTGTCTTAGTGCAAATGAACACATATGAATGTGAGCTAAAGCTGTTGATCACTGTTGAAGAATTTTCAAGAGCAAAATAAAAATCAGTGTTTTAGAAATTTCGACCCCTGGTCACTTCAATGACCTGCCATATTTGTTACAGCTATCTGCTAGATATGACAAAAAAATATGTCAACGCACACTGAATCTTAACTTACGCAGTGAAATTTCATCATTATCGGTTTCGTTTTCACAATGACATGATGTCTCAAAGACATTGCAAATTATATGATATTTGCACTAGAATACGAAGGTAAGTGAACAAACTTAAGATACGCAGCTGTACTGTCCTTACGTGATAATACTGAACACACACTTGGTAAGTAATCTTATTATATTAAATTATATATATTATATTTATAATTGATACCTACAGTTCGGGGGGTATCAAGGGGGACGACCAAAGAGTCACGAGTCACATGATCGTCACGTGGTTGATGTCACGTGCACAGGCTCATGGATACCATGTGGTTGGTGTCTTCCTACCCCGCCAAGCGCACTCACTTCTTTCAGCATTGATGATTCCTTTGGTAAGTGTTGATTCCTTCTCCCTTCGGCGCCACAGAATCTAATGCTATGTTGCAAACCTCTGATATAATACGAACAGTTCCCGAGCTAGGTATGAAGATTAGATAAAATCAAAATCAGCGCGCTGTTTCATAAGTGTAAACGCTCAATTACTTTCGGCATGACTCGGGAAAACATAGCATTTAGCAAAAACATGCACATTATATTATTTTCTTGACAGAACGCTTATATACAATTTGCGACACAATCCTTGCATAGGCCGGAGTTAGATAAGCAAGTGTTTTCATTGGCTGAACGTTGAAAATAGTTTGTGCTGATAAGTTTTGCCGCTATGTGTATTTGCCAGAAACAGGAGAACTGCTCTAATTGCAACATAGGTTAGATCAGAATGTTATGTTGGGTGAAAATGAACTACGTTGGATCAGGATTTTAAGACTTGATCTGCCACTGTAGGTTGGAAATCGGAATACGTATGCGACTATTTCATAATTCAAATAGTTTATTTTCACGACTTAAGCTTAAAGTGGTTAGCATTTTCCTCGGCTACTTTATTTACGATAGTTTTTAATCTCGTGGATGGAAAAGCCCTTGTCCTTATTGGTCAATGTGAAGAGAAATTTGTTAGGATTGTTATTATTATTTTTCTTAAGGAATATATGATGATGAACTTTTGAAATATAAGATAAGAGGTGTTTACCCCTTCTTAAATGATAAGTTTTTGCCATTCGTTTTCAATGACATTGTTTTTGACACATCCTGTGAGATCAATAAAGGCGTTATTGATTTTAGTAGACATTGAGATCCCAAATATACCAATCTTTCATTGTTCACAATCTAAATGAAATGTACCATTCAACGGTTTCCTTGTTTTCAGAACACGACCCAGAAAGTGCCGTCATCCCTCTTTGTGGGAGAGAGAGTTTAAATCAGTAAAAGGGTCACAGACACATTATACATCAGATTGTACACATATTGTAAACATACATGAGCACCATTATACATATTATATACATCACTATAAATTGGTAGAAGACTTTTAGTTAGTATTCAGACGAAGCAACTCCCGAAGCGTATGGTGACTGTGTGTATGTCGATTCGTGTCATATGAAGTTCGTTTCTATGGCAATGTGTATCAAACCGCGGTGAAACGCCCGTCATTAAAATCGTGTTCGAACGTAGGTTCGACCATAGAAATAACCCAATGAAATTCGAGGATTTTGAAATGTCATGGTAGAATTTATAACAAAAGTATTTTGTGATGCAAATAATTGTGCTAGTTTTAATTCTGATGGATATAAATAGTAATATTTTGGAAGAATATCACATCTCAATTTCTGATAATAAGGACATTCGAAACAGAAGTGATACTCATTTTCGATATGAGGTACAATACAAAGCGGGCAAAGGCGATTCTCCCTTTTAAGACCTTAATATCTACCATATTCTACGCATATTCTACCTCATTACTTTTCCTCTGCTTGAGAACGACACAAGAATCTGTGTCGAAACGTCGCATACAATGAACAAAGAAGTTGTCATCCATATATTCCTCAGCATTATTGTCATCCAAACTTCTAAAATGCCTCTCAAAGAAGTTAATTACATGCATGGTTACATTATTTTCATGATACTTTCAAATTATATATACCGTTAAAATCATTCAATTTAAGTGTGTCCGGGAATAAACCCATCCACCGGTGGCACCATTCTCTCCTCACAGAGGAAGATCAAGTCATGAAATGTTGATACAGCCTCTCTTCTATTACGCCGAGTTTGTGGGATAGAATGGGAGATGCAAGATTGGAGGCAATCAAAGTTAGTTGTCAACTTGTGCAATCAGCGACGCTGTTCTAAAATCATAATTTTGGCTACTGAATCATGACAAAGGCATTATGATATGAACCACCCTTTCCATGCAAGAAGCGTTGTCATTTGCTTTTGAAATTCAAATGGATTGTGGTGCAAATTTTGTCCGCCAGGGGAAACTGCCGGGTCCCACGGCGCGGTTTTCGGCGTAATAGAAAAGAGGCTGTATCAACATTTCCTGACTTGATCCGCCTCTGTGGCACTTGTTTAGACTGTAGGAATTTTAACTCTTAAGGCTAAAACCTGACTTTATGTTTAGAGCCTTGTCATTTTCTTGTCAACTTTTCTCTTCCCTGAAATATTTCTTGTAAACTTTTCTCTTCCCTGAAATATTTCTTGTCAACTTTTCTTTTCCCTGAAATATTTCTTGTCAACCTTTCGCTTCCCTGAAATATTTCTTGTCAACCTTTCTCTTCCCTGAAATATTTCTTGTCAACCTTTCTCTTCCCTGAAATATTTCTTGTCAACCTTTCGCTTCCCTGAAATGTTTCTTGTCAACTTTTCTCTTCCCTGAAATATTTCTTGTCAACTTGTCAATTGAATAAAATTTTAAAATGAATAATTTGTTTTTAGAGTTTTTGTCTTGTTTTGTTTCGATAATTTAACCTTGGTTAAGCTCTCTTCAAATAAGCTCATCTTAGTATATTAATAAAATATTTTTGAAAGTAAATTGACTAAAGATAAATGATATTCTAATTTAAGATAACTTATCCAAAAGAAGTATTTTGTGGAAAATGTAAGTACATTTTCAGGAATCCAGGAAGTAGAAAGTCATTTCTTATTAGCTAAAGACATTTCTGAAGCCTGACTATGTTATCATATTGTTGTGAGGTATGTTTAATGTTTTATTGTTCATGTTTCAAATTATTGGAATGCAATAAATATATCAATAAAACTATTTAAGTCCAAATTTGACATTTTTCTTTTCCATGATCTTTTCCAAATGTCAACCACTTATAAATTAATCGACTGAGAAACATGACGAAAATGTTTACCTTTACATAGATTGCTTCTTCTCCGCTACTGATCACTAATGTACATACTTGTGTAGCCATGACACCGTTTATGTAATAAACATATCCTTAATTAGTATGTAAATTCCATTCCTTCGCTAAAAATATTGAAACTTTCTTTTTGTATGTATTTAGATATATCAACCATTGAAAAAACATTGATTTGAATATACCAAACGTATATACCAAAATGTTTTGTTTTCACCTTAATTCGTTACATCATTGTCTGAATTCTAATTAAAATTATGCCAAATAATTGACATACTAAATAGAATATATCTCCGTAAACCACTTTGTTATCGCTTGTATAAATGTTGTAAGAATAAAGTAATATGATCATCATTGAATGACAAATGCTAGTCCCAGTTTTATTTTGCTCATATGAATGGGGAAGGAAAGGGCAGTGTAGGTAATTGGTTACGAAAAATGAGGATGTTTATATTAGAATGAACCATGCTTGACGATTGCATGTTACAACGTTCAACCAAAAATGCTACAAAATGCAATAGTGAATAGGAAGTGAAACATGACACTCATACACAGTTTAACTGACGTCAGAATTTCTCATTAAAAGAAAACATATTCAGTGGTGAAAACATTCTCAGCAGGAGTGAAATATTAATGACTGACCTAATGACATACAAAGGAGTGTGTATGTTTGGATTAAAGGCCTTCACCTTTACCATGTGAATAATGAAAATGTACAGATGAGAAGTGGCATAACAATTGTTATTCGGAAAAAGTTTTGAAACAAAACAACATCCTTCTTCCATAATAATCACATTATCTCCCCACAGAGGCAAACCAAGTCATGAAATGTTGATTTAGCCTCTGTTCTAATTGGCCGAGTTTGTGGGTAGAATGGGAGATGCATGATTGGAGGCAATCAAAGTTAGTTGTGCAATCAGCGACGCTGTTCTGAAAGCATCATTTTGGCTACTGAATCATGGCAAAGGCATTCTGATATGAATCACCCTTTCCATACGAGAAGCGTTGTCTTTTGCTTTAAAAATTAAATGGATTTTGGTGTATTTTTTCCACCAGGGGAAACTGCCGGAACCCCCGGATTTGGCTAAAACAACGCAGAGGCTCGATAAACATTTAATACTCCGTCTGCCTCTGTAGGGAAAGATAATCGAAACCAATTCGTGTTTCGGCCATATTCTGAAGGACACGTGCATGGTCTAGTTATGTACAGTTGATATACACATCAAATCACCACAGCTGCAGTGCATTCAAAGTGCTTTCATTTTTTTCTGATATATCGACAGCATTCTAGGCATTAATATCATACGAATTTACCAACAAGACTGTTGTAAACTGAGGTAACAAATTTGTTCATGTTTTCTGTATGTTACACAAGTAAAATCAGCTTCTGAAGCAGAATATCATCAACTTTGGGTTGACATGATGTAATGATATTCAAGGATCTTTTTGCCAACGTTAGGATGAGTCAAAGTTAAAAGTTGAATATTTAGACTCGATGCCGTTTTGAAGCTTTCTGATGATTGTTATTTTGACATTTGATATTCCACAGAGGTTAATCAAATGACCTCTTCCCAAAGTTCAACAGAGGTTACCCAACTGACATATATCTTCCAAATATAAGGTTTGTTGTAAACTTGCCATACATAGACAATCTGTGAAATATTCCATCGCTGGTTCCGTCTTACTTTTGTCTTATCAAACACGGTGCGTACATTCGTTTTTTATGAAACATGTCTTCATCGCATAAGTCACTCATCTTCAACAGCGTATTTGATTACGCATAGCATCTATCCAGTCACAGATATCAACCAAACCATAAACCTCATATCATATTGCTAAACATGACAAAAGGTGGCATGTCTATTTCCCAAACAATGAAATATCTCAAGCCCCTGCATCCATTGATCCGGGCAGTATCTCTATTGCTGCCATTTCATTGGCTCCTGCATCCATTGATCCGGGCAGTATCTCTATTGCTGCCATTTCATTAGCTCCTGCATCCATTGATCCGGGCAGTATCTCTATTGCTGTCATTTCATTGGCTCCTGCATCCATTGATCCGGGCAGTATCTCTATTGCTGCCATTTCATTAGCTCCTGCATCCATTGATCCGGGCAGTATCTCTATTGCTGCCATTTCATTGGCTCCTGCATCCATTGATCCGGGCAGTATCTCTATTGCTGTCATTTCATTGGCTCCTGCATCCATTGATCCGGGCAGTATCTCTATTGCTGTCATTTCATTAGCTCCTGCATCCATTGATCCGGGCAGTATCTCTATTGCTGCCATTTCATTAGCTCCTGCATCCATTGATCCGGGCAGTATCTCTATTGCTGCCATTTCATTAGCTCCTGCATCCATTGATCCGGGCAGTATCTCTATTGCTGCCATTTCATTGGCTCCTGCATCCATTGATCCGGGCAGTATCTCTATTGCTGTCATTTCATTGGCTCCTGCATTCATTGATCCGGGCAGTATTTCATTAGCTCCTGCATCCATTGATCCGGGCAGTATCTCTATTGCTGCCATTTCATTAGCTCCTGCATCCATTGATCCGGGCAGTATCTCTATTGCTGCCATTTCATTGGCTCCTGCATCCATTGATCCGGGCAGTATCTCTATTGCTGCCATTTCATTAGCTCCTGCATCCATTGATCCGGGCAGTATCTCTATTGCTGCCATTTCATTAGCTCCTGCATCCATTGATCCGGGCAGTATCTCTATTGCTGCCATTTCATTAGCTCCTGCATCCATTGATCCGGGCAGTATCTCTATTGCTGCCATTTCATTGGCTCCTGCATCCATTGATCCGGGCAGTATCTCTATTGCTGCCATTTCATTGGCTCCTGCATCCATTGATCCGGGCAGTATCTCTATTGCTGCCATTTCATTGGCTCCTGCATCCATTGATCCGGGCAGTATCTCTATTGCTGCCATTTCATTGGCTCCTGCATCCATTGATCCGGGCAGTATCTCTATTGCTGCCATTTCATTAGCTCCTGCATCCATTGATCCGGGCAGTATCTCTATTGCTGCCATTTCATTAGCTCCTGCATCCATTGATCCGGGCAGTATCTCTATTGCTGCCATTTCATTGGCTCCTGCATCCATTGATCCGGGCAGTATCTCTATTGCTGCCATTTCATTAGCTCCTGCATCCATTGATCCGGGCAGTATCTCTATTGCTGCCATTTCATTAGCTCCTGCATCCATTGATCCGGGCAGTATCTCTATTGCTGCCATTTCATTGGCTCCTGCATCCATTGATCCGGGCAGTATCTCTATTGCTGCCATTTCATTGGCTCCTGCATCCATTGATCCGGGCAGTATCTCTATTGCTGCCATTTCATTGGCTCCTGCATCCATTGATCCGGGCAGTATCTCTATTGCTGCCATTTCATTAGCTCCTGCATCCATTGATCCGGGCAGTATCTCTATTGTTGTCATTTCATTAGCTCCTGCATCCATTGATCCGGGCAGTATCTCTATTGCTGCCATTTCATTAGCTCCTGCATCCATTGATCCGGGCAGTATCTCTATTGCTGTCATTTCATTGGCTCCTGCATCCATTGATCCGGGCAGTATCTCTATTGCTGTCATTTCATTAGCTCCTGCATCCATTGATCCGGGCAGTATCTCTATTGTTGTCATTTCATTAGCTCCTGCATCCATTGATCCGGGCAGTATCTCTATTGCTGTCATTTCATTGGCTCCTGCATCCATTGATCCAGGCAGTATCTCTATTGCTGCCATTTCATTAACTGGTTATATATGAGGCTTTCAGGGTGTATGTAGTAGCTGCATTTCATACTAATAAATACGTCACGTCCTTCCAAAAGTTTGTTTTAAAAGTTAAGAGGTTTTAAATTTGTCACAATCAAAACAAAACCAAAGAGCTTTCTGATTTAATTACCAATGTCATCACGTTTATCTTATTTCATAGCTGATCAGTTGAAGTTAAAAAATATATGAAAATAACATAGTATACATACATTTCATTAAAAATGGAATACTTTTGCCACTACATAGAAATAAAGACTTATTTGGAAAACAACACAAACAGTAAATTTATGATTTGGTTCCTGAATTTAAAAAAAAATATTTTCTGACAAATAATGCACTTTGCAAAGCTTAAGTTAATATTCTCCACAATGTTTTAAACCAAATTTCAGCATTATGAACAATATTTTACATGTTAAAACCAAATTATCATGAAATAAAAACAATTATGTCTATTTGTATTTACGTTCACACATTACATGTTAGAAAAATATATTTCGTTTGTGTTTTTTCAATGTGTATCAATATTCTTCTGTCTACACTGTTTCGATATACTCTATAGTTAGGAAGTTAAACAAGCTCGTCTGAATTTTTGAAAAAAAAAAAAGCACCATGCAGATGATCTGTTTTATCACGAGCTGATCAATAATTGGTCATACATCTTCTTTCATGGTTTACTTCAGCTGTTGTATTTTTACTATTTCTACTTTTTAAACTAGCTAGGTTTTCCTGAAATTTTTAGGGAATATAATGAACTTATGAAAGTGTTGTTTTTCTTCACGAGCTGCGTTGTTTTCTTGTCAACTTTGTTTTCTTCCCTGAATGTTGTCTTGTCAATCTGTCAACAGAGATATGCTTGTCATTGATAACACAATTTAAAAACTGTAAATTATCAGAGTTCAATATTTATAAAATAGAGCCATTGGCTCTGTAGCTCATCAGGCTTCATCATCAATTATGCTGTAGAGTGTTGCCAATGTGATTCCCCCTTTGTAGAGGCCACAGGGGCACCAATCATAAAATTAAGTATATATAGGCGACAAGTTTCAGTTTTCTAGGCCTTATACTTCAGGAGAAGATGAAAAAAAGATTTGAAGGACGTTCCTGTTGCCTTTATTAGGGGCAACAGGGTCACCAAAGCTACAAATCATAATCCTCACTAGTCAAGGTGTCTGTACACAAAGTTTCAGATTTCTAGGCCTTATGGTTAAGAGATGAAAATAGGCTTTTAGGGCGTGGCCCCTGTGGCCCTTATTAGGGTTCACAGGGCCATCAAAGCTACATTTTATAATCCTCACTAGCCAAGGAGTCTGTACACAAAGTTTAAGCTTTCTAGGCCTCAATGTTCTGGAGAAGAAGATGAAAAAAGGCTTTTAGGGCGTGGCCCCTGTGGCCCTTATTAGGGGTCACAGGGCTACCAAAGCTACAATTTATAATCCTCACTAACCAAGGAGTCTGTACACAAAGTTTCAGCTTTCTAGGCCTTATGGTTCTGGAGAAGATGAAAATAGGTTTTTAGGGTGCGGCCCCTGTGGCCCTTATATGTGGTCACAGGACTACCAAAGCTACAATTTATAATCCTCACTAGCCACGGAGTCAGTACACAAAGTTTCAGCTTTCTAGGCCTTATGGTTCTGGAGAAGAAGATGAAAATAGGTTTTTAGGGTGTGGCCCCTGTGGCCCTTATTAGGGGTCACAGGGCCACCAAAGCTACAATATATAATCATCACTAGTCAAGGAGTCTGTACACAAAGTTTCAGCTTTCTAGGCCTTATGGTTCTGGAGAAGAAGTCGAAATTCCACAAAGTTTACGGACGGATGGACGGACGGACGCACGGACGAATGGACGGACGCCGGACACCATGCCAAGCCATAAGCCCATCGGGACTTACAGGCCAGATGAGCTAAAAAGTAATTTAACTGTTTTCCTTGTATTGTGTGCAATTTTTTTCGACCAACCTAGGGAAAATCGGACCAAAATTCATTAAATATGAGATTATTTACCAAAATCACCGAAATGGCAGCCAACATAAAGGCGAATCAAGTGTGGCCATCTCACAACTTCCGGTTTCTAAATATACGCTTGAAAACCGTCTTTGTCGCGCACGACTAGATGTTCCTTTCTTTTTCTCCGAATAAGGTATTCCGAGTTCAGATCTTTTATAGCTTTACACATTCTCGATTATCAAGAGTTTACGTTCCGATTATATCTCCACTAACCTCTGGAACCAATATGGGCTAAATGCGATTCACAAATTACCGGCCCTTAGTGGCATATTGTCCAATGAAGTATCTACGCTGCCTGCAGCAGCGTACCAATCGCATGGCTTCTTTCATGACACACCCCCGCTTCGTCAATAAACAGAAATGACATCCAAAGAGATGGATTTCAAGACTGTATTTTAGTGTTTTTGTCTATCAAAACGCGTGGGGTATATCAATTGTTA
This sequence comes from Steromphala cineraria, assembly GCA_916613615.1. NCBI lineage: Eukaryota > Metazoa > Mollusca > Gastropoda > Trochida > Trochidae > Steromphala > Steromphala cineraria. Next base: position 68,622,112 of record OU744725.1, on the reverse strand, counting down.
CCTATCATTCCCAGTTCTCGTCTGGACTGTAAATTGTTTATCGCATGGCCTTTGATTGTATAGTGAGTGAGTTGGGGTTTAACGTGCTGTCAGCAGTATTCCAGCTATAAAACATGCTGTCATCTAAATTTAAGAGAGTTGACAGATCCGAGAGAAAAAAACTGTGTACGGAAAATTACAACACAAGTTTTGCATAAATAACCGATGGTACATAGATTTAGTAACTTCATGTATTATATTATTGAATGTTTTTTACTTGATTTTATTACACACGTAGGTAACGTACAAGTGATGACATACTAATCTCGTACGACACACGTGTGTCGTATTGCGTTGACCTGTGTCGTATCAACATGACCTCGCATTCCACAGATTTGATTGGTTAACCAATGACCTCTCATTTAGGGTCAACTAAAACGGAACTTTTTTCGAATTAACAACAAACATGTCATTTCTTCAAGTTTACAGTTTTATATACTTTTAAAAAGTTGATTACATACAAAGTAAATTTACGATTTTATCAGTGTGCAAAATCGATTTCATAACAAATTAATAGATCAGCGAATAATAAAATTATAACTAACATAACAACCGTAACAACAACCGGACATTGATCGCATCATGCACGCAATGGATTGTCAGTGATAACATGTGGGTAGACCAAGTCAAATTCTATCAAATGTGACACACACTGAGAAAAAACAACTTTAAAATGCAGTCACTGCATGAGTCAGGAACACATCACAGGGAAATTGGGAATCTCCAAACACGCCATAGCTACACAAGGCGATGACCTTGCCCTTCCCGTTGACATGTCGGGTCCGCGTCACTCTCCGACAATGTCGTTTTCATAATCATCCATAGTTTGTATCGTTTCATCTGAAGTACCTAGAACAGTTCGAAATAGTGTTTGTTTCAAATTAAAGATCTTCCATCACACTATCTGTTAGGCCTAGTTATCCGTATTCAAGAGAGCCAATGTATCCGCTAGCCCAGCCACACCGCATGCACCGACACACGTCTACACACGTTAGCCTTGACTCTTGAACATGGCGAGCCGACCGGGAGGAGAGCGTTGACAGATTTGATCCTTCTCTGAATGTTTACATTCTACACTTTCTATATCAATCATTAATTAATCGTCAATCAAATCTCATCATTGATTAATTTGACCTTTTTTGACATTTTCATTTTGGTTTATTTCATTGAAACTCAAAACTATTTTCTTTCTTCGGAGGTTTAAATGAGCGACTGTGCAAATAGACTTTGGTCACATCACGAACGTTGAATACTACGCATTCGGTTATTGAAACCGGTTTCGGGTTTTCGGAATTGTTTGCCTGATGCCATACACAAAAATGAGGATTATTAACAAATGTGTCTATTCTAAACGTGTGTAATAAATAAAATACCACACTCGGTCTCATTAGATACGAATTATACGAAACTCGTGACCTTCCTATGGTATCAGACCTCGCTTTCGCTCGGTCAGATACCGTCGGTAGGACACTCGTTTCGTATAATTTGTATCTAATGAGACCTCGTGTAGTATTCTCTATATATGCCATCCCACTTGACTCATAACGTTATTGCGGTGTGGTGGCTTGTGTGCTTCCCCGACACTTGAGCTATGCCAAATGGAGCTGGCACGCTCCTGGTAGGGTCACCCAAGCTTTAAAAGTCAATTGGAAGAAATCAGACCAAATTTGTGGCGTTCTAAAACCTGCTTCCTATCCCCCTTTTTCGTCTGTTTTCTCATCCTATCGAACTTCTTTCTCTCCAATCTTCTGTCTTTTGGATGGCAAATCCACATGTTTAATAGCTGAAAATTGCTGATTGTATGATAAACCCCAACTCACTCATTCGCCGTTTTTCTGCCTCTATGATTTCTTTCCTTTTTCAGACTCTCACTAAAGGCCTATCTGATTGGCTAATAAAAGAGGGCAATGCAACTAAGGGGAGGTAATTCATGAATCGCATTAAGCCCATATTGGTTCCAGAGGTTAGTGGAGATATAATCGGAACGTAAACTCTGGATAATCGAGAATGAGCTTTACAGAAAATATTAATATTGTTACAGATGATGAATTTAACGTCCTTGTTTATCGGACAAATTCATTATTTACAAGTGTCAACTGGATGATTATCAGATTATTTTGAAAATGTTGAAAGGTATTTAGCAAATCGATATACCATAGAGGGTTATAAATATTTCAGTAAGTCAAACGATACGACATTTTAGGTAAATTGGCTAATTCATCATCCATGCACTAGTTGATGAGAAGTCGTAGGTCTCCTTAATATGCATATCCAATCAAACTTAACTTTACACATTTACAAAATGCCTTTTTTCCTTGTCATCTATTTACTTTTTGACGTTTGTGTGGGTTTGTTTTGAAAAAAACCCCATAATCCTCTCTTCTGTTAGCCTTTATATATAATATGAGGACAAGGACTCCCCCTGGTTCCTTGTTCGGACTTGTAACAGTTACTCAGAAACTAAATATCAATTTAACTATCTAATTTAATAAACCGACCTGTCCAAGTCTTTTGTAAGAACATAGTTGATTTCGTTGAGCTTCGTGAGTTGTTTCCTCAGTACAGCTATCTCCTTATTCTTCTCCTGCAGAACCTCGTGGAGCAGAACAGCCTGCTCGTAACACAGAACTCCTGTCAGAGGGTCAGAGACAGTGGGCCGGGCCTTCTCCCAACTGAACTGGCTGCATCTGTCAAATTTTATATATTCTTTATTTTCATTGCCAACATTTACCTTATTAGAAACGTTGTTATCATTATTGTAATGTTTAGACCGAGAGCATCGCCGCTAATGGCTGACATACTGCCCAAGCGGCGTAAACACCAACTTACTGACTCACTCACTATACTCAGAGAGAGAGAGAGAGAGAGAGAGAGAGAGAGAGAGAGAGAGAGAGAGAGAGAGAGAGAGAGAGAGAGAGAGAGAGAGAGAGAGAGAGAGAGGGAGGGGGGGGGGGAGAGAGAGGGAGAGAGAAAAAGAGAGGGACAGAGAGAGAGACAGAGAGACAGGGACAGGGACAGAGAGAGGGACAGAGATAGAGAGAGAGAGAGAGAGAGAGAGGGACAGAGAGAGGGGCAGAGAGAGGGACAGAGATAGAGAGAGAGGGAGAGAGGGGGAGAGAGAGAGGGACAGAGAGAGGGACAGAGATAGAGAGAGAGAGGGACAGAGAGGGAGAGAGGGGGACAGAGAGAGGGACAGAGATAGAGAGAGAGAGGGACAGAGAGACAGAGAGACAGAGAGAAAATGAGAGACAGAGAGAGAGGGGGGGGGGGGGCGTCAGGGGCATTTGCTTGAAAAGTATCAGCGTATTGTAGCAGTCCTGCGGATAAACATACGCTGACATCCTACTAACCTGCTGTCAGTGACCTTATCTGCAACAAAGTGTTCCTTGTCGAGCATGTTGACTTGCCGGAAGGGTGCTGATGGGTAATCTACTTGCCACATGGTAACAGATGGCCCTGAAAATACAATACGTGTTATATACTTCAATTCTTCTACATTCCCCTGAAGAATTTGAAACATCAAGATTGTCAAATTGGATTGTAAATCAATTCAAACATATCAAGTTGTTTAAAAAGGTATTTTAATTTTAATATTCTTTACCAAACTACACCTGATTAACCACACCTTTGTTATTGTATCTATTGATGCATTTTAACCTCGCAATTGATACTTCACTGATATAAAAAACATAATTTATGTTTATATTACAATTTATCACATCATGTAGCAATGTTATATTTGTTAAGATAACCAAGTAACTAAATAACAAGTATAAGCGAGCAGAGCCCATGTTCCCCGGCTTCCTACTTTGTTCAAAGAATTACAAATAGCTACATTGATGAACATTGGGTAAAGTTGCATGATTATAAGGGTACATCTAGGTATAATGTTTCAACTTAAAGTCATGTTTTTGGTCATGTTTCCATGCAAAAAATAATTTGTTGGTCACATCATCAAAAGGAAAATCAAGGAATCATTGTTGATAAGTGTATGAAGTATGGTGAAGCCATTCTCTCCCCACAGAGGCAGATCAAGTCCTGTTGATTTAGCCTCAGTTCTATCAAGCCGAGTTTGTGGGATAGAATGGGAGATGCCTGATTGGAGGCCATCAAAGTTAGTTGTGCAATCAGCGACGCTGTTCTTAAATAAATCATCGTTTTGGCTACTGAATCAAGGTAAAAGCATTGTGATATGCTACTGAATCAAGGTAAAAGCATTGTGATATGAACCACCCTTTCCATGCGAGAAGCGTTGTCATTTGATAAAGAAATTCAAATGGATTGTGATGAGGGTTTTTTTTCGCCAGGAGAAACTGCCGGAACCCACGGATTTCGGCGTAATAGAACAGAGGCTAAATCAACGTGACTAGATCTGCCTCTGTGGGGAGAGAATGTGGTGAAGCTATCATGTGGTGTTTAGGAGATATGCTCCGGACAAAGTTTTGTGAGGCGGACGGATAGACGGCGGACGGACGGATGTTAATTACAAAACAACATTGCCACAATATAACAGTACAACAATATCTAGGTAAATACATATGAGAATATTCTGAATTGTTTTTCTTGTACTACTTACCTACTCCCCAGACCCACAATACAATTGCTCTCTCACTAGGCGCTGATAAGTGGGCGGTCGATTTGTTACATCTGAAAAATGGTTTTCAAATTGGTTGTTGATAAACGCCCTCTAAACGAGGTTAGATTTCATTGTCGCGGTCCCGCAATCTAATCAATATTTGTGTTAACTTTTAAGGGAGAATTTGACAAACATGCACAGTTTGTTATTCGTGATATTTCGGGAAAATTCAAAGTAAATAATAAGCAGAATTTCAAATGTTTAAAAAAAAATAGTTTTCTAACTTCTTTTCAAATCATTAATTAGTGACGGGCCGTTGAAAAGACGTTATTGAACCTATGTGTTCGCTTACCCGTAGTTTTATTCATAAATTGAAACTGTGTTTTGAAGTTACACAGTACCCCTTGTCGGTCCTCCTTGTACATGACCAACCTGCTAGAAGTAGAATTATCAGTCAACAATTGATTGGGATGAAGAATTTCCGTCTATGCCGGTTTCTTCATATCTTATCTATGCCATCTTCTTTTGGACCCTAGAATTGAAAAATCATTAAAATTAAATATAAACATAGTTCACAGATATATATTCATTCTCTCCCCACAGAGGCAGATCAAGTCATGTTGATTTAGCCTCTGTTCTATTACGCCGAAATCTGTGGGTTCCGGCAGTTTCCCCTGGCGGGAAAACCCCGCATCACAATCCATTTGAATTAATTTATCAAATGGCAACGCTTCTCGCATGGAAAGGGTGGTTCATATCACAATGCTTTTGCCTTGATTCAGTAGCCAAAACGATGATTTAAGAGCAGCATCGCTGATTGCACAACTAACTTTGATTGCCTCCAACCAGGCAAGTCCCATTCTATCCCACAAAGTCGGCGTAATATAACAGAGGCTAAATCAACATGACTTGATCTGCCTCTGTGTTGAGAAAATGATATATATCATCATTATCTTAGGTTCCTTTGATTCAGGATCTCTTTCCCTCGTTTAATTGAACTTTGAACAAACCCTTTCCACATTGTATATATTAATTCATCATGATAAATGACAATTATTTACTTAAACTACAGGTTTGATTAATATATATTTATAAGAACTGTAGTAATAAGAATGTTATGAAACGTGAAGTCGCTTAGTATTCTCTATATGATACATAAAACAAAATATATTGCAATTCAATCGTCGTTAAGGAATGTAAACGTTACACACGTCACAAGGTTCACCACTACATCGAAATATATTTATCAAACACGAGAAACGATTTTTACTACTTTGATGACAATAAACCTTTCATTCAATTGATATTGAACACAAAACGGCAACAATAGAATAAGGTTATTAACTGAATACGTCCTGGAGTCCTAAGCTTTAACGATTGAATGGATCAATGTTTTATGAAGTTGTTTAGATGTACTTGTTAAGAAACAATTCTATCATTAAACCAAATATCCCATTGAGAACCACAATCAAGACACTGTGATAAACCGAAGTTTTTGTCTTCTTTTAAATGCAATTTCTTAGATACTCTCAAGGATTTATTATTCGAAATGATTGTTTCAAATCCTGACAATGGAGGATTTTTAATAAGATGTCGGCTGGGCCACATCAAGGGATTCACGGCAGGGCGAAAGGAAATGAACCTACAAAGATTTAAAAGAGTGTTTTTTTTATTACTGGCTGGTTCTTAAGGACTGACGGTTGGAAGATTTACAGCAAACAAACAAAATCTTTTCAGTTTGGAAGATGGGTATGTTAGTCATAACATTTTGCAAGCCACAGAGATCTGTCATACTTTTACAGTAAAGACTCATCTGCGATAAGAAGAACAGAAGAAAGAAATACCATAAACGAAGAATAACTTTTGGGAAGAGTAAGTTGTTCTTTCATGGAACCTTAATTAACCAATCTTCTTTCAGGAACATTTTAAAGGGTTTGCAACTAAGTTGAGAAGAACAGAAGAGAGTTGTACAGAAAGAAAGATTCCGAGAACTCTCTACAAGTGATGTGAAAACAGAACAGTTCTGACAAAACTAACCCCTTGATAAAGAACAAAATTGTTTTCAAGAATCAACTTTAAAAATTTAAGACAATTTTCGGAAACTCGTGAAACAAAATGGATTCCTGTGTGATGATAACTTTTGCGCTCCGTTATCTCTTCACGGCAGGTTTCAACTCCGATGTAGAATTGTACGGAAACCGGCAGGACTGTTTTCGCACGTGTTATTCTAACCAAACGTGTGCATCCGTCCTGTATAACAACGAAACGCAACACTGTGTCATAACCAAGGATCTCCTGTCTTTGATTCCCGTGGATCCGGAATCAGGAGAGACGGCAGGATACTGGTACTACGAACTAAGATCAGGTAAAACATTCCACCATACTCAAGTGAGTGCGTGCATGATGGAGTGAGTACGTGTGTGTATGAGTGCGTGAGTGAGTACATGAATGAGTGAATGAGTGCATGAGTGAGTACATGAATGAGTGTATGAGTGCGTGCGTGAATGAGTGCATGGGTGAGTAAGTGAGTACATGAATGAGTGAATGAGTGCATGAGTGAGGGAGTGAGTGAGTGAGTACATGAATGAGTGTATGAGTGCGTGCGTGAGTGAGTGCAGGAGTGAGTATATGAATGAGTGTATGAGTGCGTACGTGAGTGAGTGCGTGCTTGTATGAATGAATACATGAGAATACATGAGACTTGATCTGCCTCTGTGTGGCGAGAATGTCGAGAGATGGTCTGATGACAAACAGCAGCTGTGGTAACGAGTGGCTGCAGTCTCTCCCTTCGAACCTGCAACTAGGCCAATACGAAAAGTTCTTATTGTAAACACAGTGATTTTTAATTTATACGGCAATATTAAAATATTGTAGTAGGTCAATGATAAGACGTCATTGTTGTATGTTGTGGTTACGACATAATTCTTGAACACTATCAAACTTGCTTTCGCTCGGTTTATATAATAGCTCGTTTTATATGGCATTTGAATGGATAAAAACTCTTTACCGTTCATTATCATGAATAACTGCCTTAAGAAATCCGAATATAAATAAGTAAATGTTTAGTTTAGGAAATATATTTTAACCCTGTGCCCTGCAATATTCTAATGTTTCTATCCAGGCGGATGCGACTGGGCGACTGGATGGAAGTACTACCGGCCGAGCGAGACATGTTTCCGTATCCTGCCCCATCTGACGCATGACCAGGCAGAAGCTCAGTGTGCCGCCGATGATGCCTCTATCATCACCGGGGAAGGCAAAACTCGAGCAAAATTCGTGAAATCTTTCGTCAAAGATATAGGTGATGTTTGTTTGTTTATTAGTAGCATTATTGATACCAAAGGCTGAAAGTTCCGATGCTCTTCCTTGATAGTGTGTGAGTGAGTGATCGAGTGAGTGAGTGAGTGAGTTGGGTTTAACGTTTTGGCCTTGGGTCTTGTTATGGAACAATAACCTTATGGAAATGCTTGACATGTGCCAGAATAAAGGCTGAAAAGTAAATGATATATTTTCGCAATATGTTATCAATTGCATCTTTGAAATATAATCTATATAAGATAAAACATAAACTGAAGTACAAAAGTAAAATTTTCGTATTCTGATATGATTTTTAACAAAATTGATTTTTTAAATGTTTTATCTTAATGTAACGAATGGAAACAATGAAAACATATCGCCCAAACGCAACTGAGGCATATCACGATTTTTCTGCAAATGATTTGAACACGCTAAGAGTATAAAAAGCGGTGAATTTGAACATTCATAATTCGTGTTACGGAAAAGGAGAAGAAAATGGCACGTTAAACAGCAGCAGAGCAAGAAAGAGTCTTCGGCAAGTCACAAGTGGGGGTTTCGAACAGCCAGATGGCCAGGACGTTTAGTTGCACCAGACAAACGGCCATTCGACTCCTTCAGCACCTTAACCAAACTGGCCAGACATCTGACGGTCCTAGAAGCAGAAGACCAACGGTCCTAGAAGCAGAAAACCAAGGGTGACAACTCCCGCAGAAGACCGCCCTCTGCGCACACTTCATCTGTACTGATTCGTCACCATGACGTCATCGGCATTGACGGCGTTAGGACACCAAATCAGTAGAAACACTGTTATGAGACGTCTTCGAGTTGCCAGTATTCGGGCATATCGACCGTTCCACAGAATGACCTTGACCGTGAACAGCACCTCAACCATCTTCACTGGGCAAGGAGAATGAGTCACTAGTAAATTCATGATTTGGCAAGAGTGATCTTCAGCGACGAAAGTCCAAGCAGAGTTGGAGTTTACAGACGTAGAGGCGAAGACGGGCTGCAGCATGTGCCCAAGAAGTTGTACCCTTTGGCGTTGGCAACGTCGGCGGGATCGGTGGACAATTCAACAGACCCTTACAGCCAAGAGATATAGGGATCAAGTGTTCCAGCCTGTGGTGGTCCCATTCATACAGATGCAGGAGCAAGACAACAGACGGCCAGGATCAACATGGACTTCCTAAACTGATAAAACATCCAGGGTTTGCCTTGGTCATCACGCTCCCCTGACATCACCGATCGAGCATCTATGGGACCATTTGGGAAGACGAATAAGACGTTCCTCACAGCAACCAGTCACCATACAGCTGGAACAGGCACTACACGAAGAGTGGCAACTTATCCTGAATGACGTCATCCGACGTCTTAACTTTTTCAAGACGTGTCTTTGCTTGTATTGATTGGGGGTCACACCTGATACCAACTAGATAATTAATGAAAATCATACAAACTGATGTCACCTGATCTGTCCATGTAATTTCAAAATGTACCCGCAAAAGGACACAAACGGATACAGTGAAGTGATATGTTGAACTAAACACACCAACATGTACTTGCAACTTGAAAATAGTTTACTGTCGATATTGAACACTTTAAATGCTCAAAGGTTTGAACTGTTTTCTTTAAAAAACCAAGTTCCTGTGGTGTGTTTATGTTTATCATACATCACTCCCCAACAATCTGACAACATATACTTATTTGGATAGATATACCAATGATCATTAATGAATTCAAATTGTTTATATTTTTTCTCTAACCCCCAGGCGAGGATATATGGCTGGGTGCCGAGACTAACGGGAGTGCATGGATCTGGACATCCGGTGGACTTGTTGACACCAAGGAGATCGACCTGGACTGTGGACCAGCGGATTGCCTCATGAGGAACAGCAAAGACTACTGCGCTACACCGTGTAACTCCATGCTTATAGCCATCTGCCAAAAGTTTCTCAACTAATGTGTAACGAAGAACAGGTAGTTATGGTCTTTGTAGCAGAGTCCCCCCCCCTCCCCTCCCCTTTGATGCATTAAGTCAACAAGAATATGATAGTATGTCACTCTTTAAGAGTCTAGTTGGTGTTGATGAGCCCGATATTGGTGAGGTTATTGTTGTACAAGACGAAATCAGAATGGTTAACATGTGGAATCTCTTATTTCTATTTCAATAAACTAAAAAATAAAGATATTTTTGAAACGTCAAAATGCTGTTTTTCGACATTGAGATGCGGGATGAAATACATAGGTCACATAATTAATGTGTTCCGAGCTTCCTTTTATGTTTTGTCGCAGCAGCTTGCCTTTTTGGATTAGAATTTTCTTAAGAGAATATCTAGACTTAATTTTTGGCACTGACTTGAAACTTAATTGAGGTCCATGGCACTTTACCATTTTAGAAATGAAATATCGAAAACTGTTCACCCAATAACATATAATACCATATATGGAAGCATGCATTGACGCTATCCTATGTTCTCTCAACCAATCATGACCTTGTGCATCCACCCTGTTCCAATCATGACCTTGTGCATCCACCCTGTTCCAATCATGACCTTGTGCATCCACCCTGTTCCAATCATGACCTTGTGCATCCACCCTGTTCCAATCATGACCTTGTGCATCCACCCTGTTCCAATCATGACCTTGTGCATCCACCCTGTTCCAATCATGACCTTGTGCATCCACCCTGTTCCTTGTATCAACTACTTATCAGAACAATATGCACATCAAACTATTAAATTGTGACTCTTTTGTGTACATCAAACTAATAAATTGTGACTCTTTTGCGTACATCAAACTAGTAAATTGTGACTCTTTTGTGTACATCAAACTAGTAAATTGTGTCTCATTTGTGTACATCAAACTAGTAAATTGTGTCTCATTTATGTACATCAAACTAGTAAATTGTGACTCATTTGTGTACATCACGCTAGTAAATTGTGACTCATCTGTGTACATCGAACTATTAAATTACAAATAATCAACTCATTTACCAAAACAGCATGTATCATTTGCTTGATACTTCACCTAAACGTCGCATTTCATGCAGTAAAGCAGTTGATTATCAAAAAATGCCGCCAAAGAAGATAGGCCATTCTGAACGAGAATTGATTAAAGGGGCAAAACTCAGCACATATATGCAGTACATATTTACTTTCCTTTAAATGCCCATAACTAACAGACTTTGCTGGAATTCAAGAGAAGGATCACTGCTTACCCATGCTTTATTCCACAGAGTTTCACCTCAGTTACCAGCTAGCAAATGCCTCTTTAATAGACGTGCTTCTTAAGCTTATCCTTTGTTGTAATTGTTACCTTATCCTATTGTTACTGTTATTGTTTTATCCTTTTCATACAAAAGATGTATAGATTGCTGTACCCCTCATTGTTTCCCCATATGCTTGAAAACGGCATCTAAAGGATCTATACCGAAACGTCATTACTGTCAAATAAAGAAGTTGTTCATCCATACTCTTGTCTCCTTTAAAAGGCGTGTTGTAAGAAAATATCAGAATTAAACCTTGTCTCGATTCTTCTCATATCATTACCCAAAATATAGAGCCATTGGCTCTGTAACTCATCATGCCTCATATTTAATTTTGCTTTGTGGGTGGCCAATGTGGTTCCTCCTTTTGTCGGGGCCACAGGGTTACCAATTCTAAACTTAAATATGTAGGGGATTTGATTTCGGATACCAGTAATCAATTCAAAAATGGAAATTGCTCAAACTTTCAAATAAAATGTAAAAAGTTGAAACAGAACAACCCTAACTTGAGTATTGTAAGAAGAGTACCAAATTTGCAATTCTGGGTATAGAATAAAAAGGTCCACTTTGTCATCACTATGGGGGCAGAGGGTCTTCAAAACTGTAAAATATAATCCTCACGTTTCAAGGCTAGGCCTTATGGAGAAGAAGATGAGAAAAGGTTTGAAGTGCGTGACCCCTTATTAGGGGCCACAGGACCACCAGAGCTATAACTCATAGTCCTCACTAGTCAATGAGTCTGTACACAAGGTTTCAGCTTTCTGGGCCTTATGGTTCTGGAGAAGAAGATGAAAATAGATTTTGTTTGCAGTAGAGAACTGTTCTACACGCAGTCAGGTTTGGGTGCAATGCTACACTGAATTTCAGCGCAGTAACACGAACACACATGGCTCGCTAGCTCTTGAAAGCGGTTATAAACCCCATATCATCTCACCTCACCTCTTCTCTTAAAGGGACACAATCGCATTGAGACTACAGGGAACTATAATCGCAGTTACCTCCCTTCCACCGTATACAAGTACTCGCTCAGACGACTAGGACTTAACAAACAGGATAAGTTGTTAATAGGAGGCGCCTTATATACAAAGCAATGAAAACGCCTTTTAAATTATGATTTAGAGTACTGTTTACCCAATGCGGTTGCTTATTTCTTTTCTCTCTATAATTTATATGTGCGGTAAGGGCTGGGAATATTCTTTCGCTTTATAGATAGATAACAAATAGATACAAATATCGCTATGTCGCCATTATTATTCAAAAGCTATCCTCAGTCAATGCGCCTTTCAAAACCAGGCCTTGCAACAAAAGTGTCACTGTAATGTTGTTGTTTTTAAAGATTTAGTAATATAAGTATTATATCCATTTTGGGTTTGCAACTTTCAAGCTTAACAATTGACTCGTGTTACGAAACGTTAGCACACATCATGTCTAGAACTTCAAGGTCAAATACCGATCTTTTCATGTGGTCTTTAAAAGTGTTGAAAAGGTAACTAACTCTACTACTATTACTATTACTATTACTACTGCTACTGCTACTACTACTACTACTACTACTACTACTACTACCACTACTTCTACTACTACTACTACTAGAACTGCTGTTACAACTACTCTTACTACTACTACTATTACTACTTCTGCTGTTACTACTACTGCTTCTACTACCACTACTACTACTACTTCTATTACTGCTGCTGCTGCTACTACTACTACTACTTCCCTCTACCACCGCCGCGACTACTACTACTACTAAAACTGCTGTTACATCTCCTATTTCTAGTACTACTACCACTACTACTACTACTACTACTACTACCACCACTACTAATACTATCATCACTACTATATAGCTACTACTACTGCAACTGTTACTATTATACCCCTACTTCAAGATATACTTCTGCGACGGTTTCTTTGTCGCTTTAAAGTACTTCCAATACGAAAAAGTGTAGCCCATTCTCTAAACGTTTGCAACTTTCGTGATACTAATACAACTTTGAATCTATTCCAAGGAATCATTCAAATACTGTCCCTGCTATCACAACTACAACCAATCCTACTGTTGTCAACAGGACACTGGTAAAGTGTCACTGCGTCTACTACGACTTTACTACGCTACTTCACAACTTCACAACCACAACTTTACAATTACCCTCTTACCATTGACGACTCACACGACCCAATTCACTGAAACGGAACACACACAAGTAGTAGACAGCGTCACACACCAACGTACTCTTACACCAAGACTGCATGTAGTTCATCATATTTTGTCTCGCACATATCTCTCGAAGAGCAAGTCTAGATCTAAAATTAACTATGAAATACCCATCAGACAGAGGCTCCTCCTTTAAAATATATCAATATCATTTCTTTAATATAATCATCGATATATAAAAATATTATTTCCGAGACTAAGTTTTAGTCTAACACCAACACAACACTCCACATGTGATGGGGTGAGGCAATTGAAAATAAATGATTCAATCAAACGACCTTGACCTTTAATAATGACAAACTGGGACTTTCGTTTGGGGTCAGGGTTGGTATTACATTGCTTGTTTACATGTTTTTAACCTTTTAAAGTTGTTTTCCCCCCAGTGCATACGGGTCGCTGGTTGCGTGTGTTTGTGTCTTAGTTGATGTCCAGTTTACTCTTTATCTCCCGTTCAAATGTGAACACTCTCTCCGTTGAAGTTATCATCAGAAATCAAGGCATTACTTGGGCTCCTTGTTGTTTTACTATTTGTAAATTTAGTAAAATATTGTTGATAATGGAAAAACTTATTTCTGAGACTAAATGTTAGTCTAGTGTTATCATATAGAGACCTAAACCTACGATCCACAAAAATAGAACTTAAATAAAAAATCTTAGTTTTTCAACACATTCTGTTAGCTTTAGATAAAAAAAGCCGTTTTATTCATTTACCTTTCATATGATTTTATAAAGAAAAGGTTAATTCATTTCATTTTGAATTAATACAGGCATGTTCACGAAAGGCGTCACCAAGTCCGTATCCATAATACTAATGAAGGAACATTCAATATAATCATTTTACCAAAATATATATCAACTTTGTTAGCAAAAACATCGTACAAGAGAATAATTGCCTAAAGATTATATAATCTCGTTAGCATTTTTTCTTTTCCAAGCGACCCGGTTTTATTTATTGCTCGCGGTTTTACTTTTACCCCTTTTGATATTATGTAACCAGCATTGTCAACTCATATCAAAAGATGCAACTTGCATTGCCAACTAGTATCATTTGGTGCAACTAGTATTATGGGATCCAACTAGTATCATTTGGTGCAACTGGTATAATGGGACCCAACTAGCGTTATCATCACATATGATATGGAATATATCTAGCATTGCCAACTCAAATGTGATGCAACTGGCATTGCCAACACATATCATGGGATGCGGCAATAATTACCAAATCGTATCATAGATGAGCTAGCATAACCAATATATTTCATGGGTTGAAGTTAGTATTACAAACTCATCGTAAGCAAACAACATAACCATATTACGAGATGCAAGGAATTTACCAAGTGAGTATATGACATGAAACTCGAAATTTTAAGCCAACACATTGGATTGCATTTCCAACAGATATCATGGGGTGCAACTAGCATAACCAAATCACTTCATGGGATGCAATTTTAGTACTTAGTCATATCATTGGATGCAACACGCATTACATACTCTAATCATTGGATGCTACAAGCATTGCGAACTCATACCATTGGATGCAACGAACAATTGTTCAGTAACCTATATTTAGACCAATAAGAATGAAATCTCATTAACCCATTGATGGATATGATGATGAAAATATTCTGATACTAAAGTGCAATGAGCTAACTAAAATAAAAAAACAGGATGTTTTAGTAGTCGAACTATCTTTAACAAATTTCTTTCACATTACTGTAATCAAAATAAAACATTTTAATATTTTCAAAAAAAGAGAAATTTAATGTTTCATTTTGTTTTATCCATTACATATTTATGTCATCTCTAAGTTTTTAGACTAAAAAAGACTTTATGGAAACGATCGAGAGCATAGATCTATAGATTGTGACTACGTAACAGGGCAAGTCATTATGAATTTCGCTGATACTAATATTCATATACTACTTGTTCTTTACAAAAAGTGGTAACATCCAATTGCACAAAACCCGTAAGCCATCATATCATTCTGGGCTACATGCAGTAACGTCTAGAGATTGTTTACAGATAAACTTATGCCCCAAACCCCCACTGCAATGAAAACTTGGCGTTTTGAGTTTAAATTGTTCTTTTTCTCCGCATGCTGCATACCCAATGCTCCAAATGTGCGTATTTGTTAGTTTTTGCAGGAGACCCATTTTTAAAACAAAACAATCGCGGAATACGTTCACACGGCTCAGTTGTAGAACAGCCCGTTTCATATGAGTGGCGGAGATGTCAAATGTAGTGGTTTCTGATTTAAAATCTATCCAACCTTACTTTCAAAACAATAAAACTTTTCCAAATAAAGGTTTGATCAAAATGTGATGTTTCATTGTCATCTGTACCCCTCAATAATGACGATATTCCGCTACATTAGCGGGTTCAGTGATTCCGCTCAAGCTATATTCATACCATATCTATCCTCGTGTGAATCGTTACTAGATAAACAGCCAATGACATGACCCGCTTCCAGCGATAGCAATACAATACAATACAATTCAATATTGCTTATTAGAGTCTCACCATTTATACAACAAATGTTAAAATACAGCGTTTTACATACTGAAGCGTAAAAGGGGTTACGAGAGACTTAAAGATACATATAAGAGTTTTTGACAACGATATATATTTAAACAGATATATGAATAATCTAAGAGATACAATAATCACACAGAGAAACTGCAGGAAATGTGGTACATTGTTTATAAAAGTAATATAAAAATTATGGTATACCCGGGTAGTATGCATAAAAACAACTTTCTGTGTATAAACTTTGGAGGCACATGCTTCCTAAAATAATTTGCAATGATTTACATAAGCGATTTTCAAGAGGAGTTTACGTTTTTGTAGCACGACCAGTCTCGATCATATCAGGCTTGTTGAATCTTGATTGGCCGCGACAATATACAGGCCACCTTTGCTAATATAATAACCGACTGTGAACGATAACATGCCCTTGATAGATGTCAGGGCATTGAGGGAGCTATGCGGGAACAAATCAGCTGATGTAGACTGATGCACTGACGATAGATGCATAACATTTCCAGATGAACTTCTCTTCAAAACACCGTTTAATCTGTGTTTATGATGTCATTATTTATATATTTCACATGTGTCGGGTTGAATATAAAATATGTTATGTTATTTCATTGCATAAGAAAACTATTAAAACTCTCAAAACAATTAAGTGTTTTAGAATGGTTAACCTAATAGTTATTCATTACAGGTGGCAATTAAAGTTTGCTGGATTGATGATTTGCAGTTATGCTATTTTTAATAAGCAGCGATATTCAAAATCGATATTAAGGTCGTTCCACCTTATTGTAGTTATTAAACGCGATGTTTACCATTTTTCTTATATTTGCAAGGTCGTCAAAAAGTATGCAAGTATATCGAAGTTCAAAATATGTCTAACATTCTAATAATAACAACGTTCAAACGACACGGGCTGTAAGATAAAAACAAACTCAAGTGAGCCACTGATTCCCGCGCCCCGTGCTTGGGAATTAATGTCGTAACGCATATGTCTTCTAACTTTTTGTCCACAAATATCCAATTTCGTGTTTATGACGACAGGCAGGCTGTCACGTGACCTATCGGGTCAGTGACACATGACAACAAGTGGTTTCGTTTCCCGCCATTTTGGCGATGCTGGGGGTCCATTTACAACCACTGACTGCAGGCGTAGTAACCTAGATTTTCATCTAGGCACGAGCAGTTTCCCGCCAGATTTTACTTATCTCTGCGTCACTGCGCCTGACAAAACGTGACGGAGTCACATGTTAATTAACGAGGCGCTATACAGAATTTTAAAACGACACGAATTTATCACCTAAACATGTTTTTTCTGGATTTGATTCTAACTTGACTACGACCTCGCTAGACAGCGTAAACAAATCGTTGAATAAGATTAAACTTACTTGAAACTTTTTTATATTGCGTCATTCTGTCAAATTCTCATCTGCTATGATACTCACAATGGTGAAATAATATGTCCCCCTTTACACGATAATCCAACTTAAGAGTATACATTTTTTAAATTCATTATTGTCATTAACTCCGATTTGTCTCAGAATTTTCAACGAAAAATAACATAAATACACGATTCAAATTCAAAGTCAGTACACCTTAAAGCAAATTTGATTGTAAAATTGTGGCAGATTGTATCCAAGTTGGCGATGTGTATGTGTAAGCTTGTTGCATGCTGTGAACTTCACTCGTGTTACAAAACACGTTATCATACATTACGTACAGGCTTCAAGGTCACCACACAGCAGACATCTCCCCCACTGCCTCGTGGTTTATACATGGGATCTAACTGCAGTAAATGCGTATCTAGTGTTGTAAACACTTTTATTTCTTCTCCCACTGCCGTTGCTACCGCTACTGCTACTGTTACTACTGCTGCTGCTATTACTACTACTACTACTACTACTACTGCTACTTTACTACTACTGCTGTTGCTATTGCTGCTGCTGCTGCTGCTACTATATTACTACTACTACTCCTCCTACTAATACTGCTGCTTTTGTCACTACTACTACTTCTACCTCTAATGCTACTGCTACTGCTACTGCTACATATACTACTACTTCTACTTCTGTCACTGCTACTGCTATTTGCTGCTACTACTACTGCTGCCGCTGCTGTTGCTACTATTACTCAGTTCTAACACTTCTACTACTACTGCTATTAAAACCAAATCTTTTGCCGATTCTTTTGTTGCTTTTCAAATTATTTCTACTACTACCAAATCTACTACTACAACTTCTACTTCTACGACTTCTACTTCTACTACTACTACTACTACTACTATTACTACTACTAGTACTACTACTAGTACTACTACTACTACTACAATGTTTGCTGCTGCTTCTGCCACTGCTACGTCTACTACTTCTACAACAACAATCACTACTAGTAGTCTACTGCAGTTAATACTACTACCACTGCTTCATCTAATACTCATGTTACTTCTACTGCTACTACTGAAACTATCATCTTTGCCTCTGATATCCAGAAGCATATCATCCCAACAACAGCAGGTTACGAAATTTCAACAGTTTATAGGTTGGGCCTCAGGAAGGACATGACTTGCATCTTCATATGTCGGCACATCATATTTCTTTATCAGTTTCTGACACCACGTCAATAGTCTATTGGTGGCTTATGAATCATTTTCTTCTCAAAAGGACCGTGGATAACCCTTGTCATATTCATAATGAAAAGTATGTATACAGACATCTCTTGTCATAAATGCATCTGAGTTTTAAAAATGACTGTATCTATAGACAAAACATTGTCAATGAATAGATAATTAAGAAAAATAGGATATCCTCTATGTACATTTGAATGAATATATGGTAAATGTCAAAATGAGAAGCGTGTATTAATGGTATCAGCGTGTGTGTATTATGACGGCGTGTGAAGTACACTCCTGTGTGTGAACATAGTGCACGCTTCACTGATATCCAGCCATGTGTGACACGTTATGGAGGCAGTCACGTGCTAACATTAGACGTGATGCAAGACAGAAGAGTGGAGGATTGTTAGGGATTGTGAGGTTGTATGGGGCTGAATTCCAAATTCGGGGGGCTGCAATTTTGATAGTCTGTAAATTTCTTTTACAAAATTGTTTCCCCTAGAATTAGTGGGGGGGGGGGGGCGGCCTAAAATATTCATTTTGTCAATGGAATAACTAGGGAGACAAACATATTGAAAGTATCAAACATTTTGTAGTGATACCATGTTCTTATATATATATGACACACGTGCATTTGAATAAGATAACAACAATTCTTCCTGCTCAAAATAATTATTTTCTAAAGTAATAACACTCACATTTCTTCATATCAAAGTTTTTTCTTCAATTTCGCTAAAAAGAAAAAAAACGATGGGCAAACTCCCAGATGCTATCCAAACAATTTTATTTCCGCGTATTGTCAACATGATATTGCATGTTAAACATTTCTCCATCTTACAAAACATTCCAAAGAACATATATCCACAGGCAATTCTTTATTTCACAATCAAATATGTTTTCCCCTTGCTATATAAACTTTGAAATAAAATTGAATGTTGACATGCCGACTGGGTGAGCATTTCTTCTCGTAACACAATCTAATTTGCATGGAGAATGAAGCATAAGGTCTTGGATGCCAAACAGAAAATGCCATTCTTGTATGGCGTTACAAGGCGAACAGGTCGACTTTATGTATATCATCAGAAGAAAAACGTATGTTGGAATGTTATACACAGATTTTCCTTTTCAGAAGCATATTTCTTTTACCTACATTCCACAAAACAACATAAGTCCGCAAAGAAAAGACGCTCTATTGTTGTAGGACCATGTGTGCATCATTTGCCGGACCAGGGGTCACTTGGGGTCAGCGTTAGGGGTAACCCCCCGCGGTGGGGGGATCATATTCCCCCTCAAACACTCTCTATAAAACACATGGTTGTAATTTGGTCTACTGCCTTATCAACCAATGCTATCGTTGTAGACGCTTTTTGTCATCATTTGCCTCTTTGTTCAATTTTAAAAAGATTTTTTGTAAATGATTTGAAATGGGAGCCATCAGTAAGTAAAACAAATAGCCTTTGGTGAGAAGAACTTATTAGGGCACTGTGTGTGAGACAAATAACCCGACTTGAAACAGAAATGAAAGGATTTGGTGTTTGCTAACGTTTTCTTTTGAACTTGCTTTTCGGGACAAACTGTTTTGATCTCTGATAGCCGAAACACAGAAAGAGATGGCTATCGAAGTAACATGCGCTGCAAATGTCGACCGACATGAAAGTAGAAAAGCTTTTCTCTTGCTTGTCATGCTGGAAAGGCGAAAATACTCTTCTTTCGTTTACGCTTTTGATAAAAACACTGGGACGAATTAAAAAAAACCGCAACTAAGAAAAAATAAAAGGAATGTCTGAAAGTCTAATCTGACTTTGAGACATTGTGATTGTGTCTTGATTGCTTTATTACATGTAAGAAAATGTAGAAAAACAAATTTCTACCTTCAGTGACTGTCTTTTAGTTTAACAATTAGACTCTGAAATGAAATGATCAATTAACATAAACTTTGAATTTTTTTATATAAAAGGTAATGGAGACTGAGTTTTTCTTCATTTTCAGGTTTTCATTTCAAATTGAGCTCTCAAATCTTCTTATAGGCTTTTATCTCATTTAAGGGTCTGACAGACTAACTGTCTTTATTAGCGGCTATGTTCATCACAAGCAGCATTACCTTGTTAATAATGTATTCATTTCATTTCAGTACTGCTTGATGAAGTGGATATAATTTCTACATGAAACATAAATATAACTTTTTATTTGATAGAATGGCACGCGAGTTTTCAATGCCATACAGATATGAGATTGATATTAATAGAATTTCGCCAAAGTATTTTTTCTGCTTCAAAACATGTATTGAAGTTATAGATATGCGAATTTTCATAGAATATTTAATCTTTATCAGCAAGATTTGATAAACTGATATAAGAAAACACGAAACAATATCCGTTGTCAACAAAAGAATGGAATTGGCTACCTCCGTACACAACCTTTTTTTTTGTCCAAAACGATCAGTGATATCAAGTTAGCTAGAAGTTATTTGATTTTTTTGCCAGGACATCGATCCATTCATGACTTTTATACAATATAACATAAAAAAGCTTTTGAAACTCAGCAGTTAAATGCTAATGCAATCTTGTGAAACTCACTGTTTTTAAAGTTTACTAAGAAATCACGATTGTGTGCATTTAAAATAATTGATGGATAATTGAGCTACGAATTAAGTCACACAACACCTGAGGATCTTAAATGTGAAAATAAAGAAGTTGTGCAACTGAAAGAAGTTGTTTTGACTGTATACATCGATCTTCCCTTTTCCCTTGATTGCGTGAAAAGTAATCTCAAAAAGTACAAAGGAGACCAAGATTACAATTGTGATATGCCTTCTGTAGTTTCTAGATAGGAAACAAGATTTTTATTTCATGCATTCAAAAAGACAACAAAAACGAAAATGGGATATGCTAATACTTGAAAACAGTTAAGATAGACTATATACCAGTGAAGTAGCCAAGATTAGATCGGTTTCGTTTTGTCATTTCAGACAACATCATGTCAATATCAAGCTTGTCACGCAACTTCAGCATTGTGACTCATGTCTATTTCATTGTGATGTAAATTTCACCCGTGTCAGTAACACAGGTGTGTGATGTGAATTGCACCGTGTCTATCGCTTCATCCACTTGGCCACCTCGGAAAATCGACATCGTTAGAGGAACAAAATTGCTTTTGTGGAGTTTCCACCTCTAAAGTGTACAGGATATAACCTAGATTGGATGATAAAGTCGCTGACGACTTTGTCGATAAGAAATTTGAAGAAAAGGTGTTGAGTTTTGTTAAGAATTTGACAATGAAATAACATGCACATTAAATTTAAATTTGTCCACATTCGACATAAGATAAAACTGAAATGTAGGTGTAAAACTTTACCATAACTTTAAATACTTACCCGAGTAAATCATTTTGAAATTAGAAGATATAAGATATTAAGCTATTTAAAGTTTGGTTTGAAGGATTTTGGACACTAGGGCGCTAATTTCTTCGAAGGGAACGGTTATTAGAAATTTGTGTGACTGTTTATATTGTTTTTATTTCCATATAAAACTTGAAATTAAACCTGAAGACGGTTATTTATGATAAGTAATAGGAATTTTCCCCAACAAACTACTTATACATGTTCATCCTTCTGTAAATCTGTATACACAATACATAAGTAATCTCTACTTTTGTCCTTAATGGCATTTACACACTTAATCTATATAATTTAGTTCGCTATTGCCACAAGAGAGTTTTGTGTATCGACCATTTAATTTTACTATTCACATTTGTCAACTTATAACTTTCAATTGTTTATTGATCTAATGTTATGTGAATTGAATAAACCTGGAGAGATGTGTGAGGAAAACATAAACTTTATAAAATAGTTTCATTTATGCTCACACGATGTATCAAGTGTCTGTGAACCGTTCAGTGTTATTAGCTCCAATTGATACAGCCCAGAGCAGAAAGATGATAGCGCTATAAAATACTCACGGCAACCTTTATAGACCAGGGGTGACATATTTACAACCGCCAAAATAACCTATACCTCAGGAAAATTAGCCTCTTACTGCGATCTCGTGAAACTCGAGGACGAGAATCTTATATAGATAAGCCATGCATTACAAAGTGCTAAAATTCTACCCGTGTTTATTTCAATTGTTTATTGCAGGAGAATATATCAGGCGTATATTTAAAGTGTATATTTCATGAGATTAATGTATATATCTACACATGCAGTTAGAATCCATGTGTTTTGTATTTCATGCCAGATGCCATTTACTCCGATATCCGTAAACTTTATGTGTGTGAATTTATTCGGAAGGAAAGTGTTTATTAGAATGCATGTTTCATTTAAATTAAATGTTTTTTGATCATACTCATAACCATTTTCACTACATCATCATCATCATTATCACCAACATCATCATCACAATCCTCCTCACAATTTTCATAATCATCATCATCACCAACAGCATAATAAAGCTTAATAAAAGTATATCAAATTTGCTAACACCTGTTAGATCTGTGTTTTTTAGCTTTTAAATATTTCTGGACCAAAAAAGGTGCAGCCTTCTACCAAACGTATACATTTTTCACGACGAATCAATTGACACAGGGTAAGCGATGTTATTTTAAAAAAGCAGTGTGGCAGTTAATAGAAACCTTACGTGAGACTTAAATAAAATATCTGTCTGTCTGTCTGTCTGTCTACGTGACCCATATCCCTTATTTATCAACGTGTCCAAAGGTTATCTGTTTTTCAAGAAAGTTCTCTCAATGAAGGCGATTCTGTCTCTACCGCCTTGTATCAGTACAAGCAGAGATTACATTTATGACAGAATGGATTTATAAAGTATTAGGCTACCTTGGATAGTATTAAATTATTTGTTCTGACACATCGGGATTAGACAACTGAAATCACGTTTGACGCGGGTAACGGGGTAATTGTGTATCGTAACGTTTGAGGGTAACAGTTTCACTGTTGAGTCATTCACTCAATCCTGGTTTGCTGTACACACGCAACATGACGTATGGTATGCTTGAACGTTTTGAATTTTAATCTAATACCTCCTGCTATTTTAAAAACAGTGAAGCAGTGCTTAAATTTACTTCGTTTAAAAATTGCATGAACGACGATTACAAAAATTTATTTATTGCCAACACCTTAAAATATACAACCACATATATCCAAATCCATCAGACAAACAATAAGAACAAACAGCCGAAGCATAACTATCTATTCCCCAATTATCAAAATATACTAGCTTGTGGTAATGCAGGCGTTTTCGCATGATCGTCCGACGTTAGGTGCAGTAATTTACACACAAATGCATGACATACTTTACATCCTTATATGCAGTAACCACTTTTCAAGAAAATTTAATATTGGTGACAGTTGATGCCTATCGAGTTATCATGTAGGGGAGAGTGGGGTCAATTGTAACACGGGGCAATTGTAACAGGGGCGATTACTCCAAAAGTTTGCGTTCAAGCAAAGTCCAACTAATATAACATTAAACCCCTTGCCTTCCTCTTGTTTAGCGTTAGGGTGTTGATCAACAGTTTCCCCAGTGGTAGATAAAAATGACAAAAAGTCGACTTTTTACACTTGAAGTATATTGTTCACTAACGTGTTTTGAGTTACAAAATACTAACTTGATATATCTATATGTGACCCTGACCTTTACTGCCAAATCACAATGCAGAAATGTATTTGAAACTTTAAGCGGTTTACTCGTAAAATGTCATGAAATAGAACTACCCCCATTGGGGGCAATTGTAACACCGTGTTTCAACCGTTTTAAAAATAAAAATCCTGAAACTAAATAAGTGAATTCTAGACGGTTCAATCTTTTCTGGATAGAACTTTCGGTTAATGAATATCCACAGAATGATTATTACCAAACAAGAGTAAAATTCGAAAATGGAAAATCAAAAACGTTTACCAAATTAACTGCAAGTAAAATAACCCAAAATGACACTCGGATTAAAAGCCGAGATGTCAATTTACATTGTAGTATCGCTTTATTCATCACCCGAGATACGACAGAAAACTATAGGAGGATATCAGGGGATAGGTTGTAGCATTAGCGGAGACATATACGCTGATGTAGCAGGATGTTCCTAGAAAGTTAAACATTCTTTTGTAAACACCTGTAAATGACTTGAGCAAGGAGATGGACGCACGTAGGTTGACCGGAGGTATGCATTCGTTTGAGAAGCCACTTTATTTAATTTTATATATTATTTCTTGTTATTGGTATAATTTTTATCCATTTCATTAGATATCTTGATTTCTTTCTATACCTTATACAGTGTCGTAATGACGCTATATAATCAGAAAGATTTTGGGTAAGATGGAATCTAAAAATAAGATCGACATATTTTTCTCCCACTGTTATGTAATACTTCGGGATTCAGCCGTCGCCGTCGCCGTCGCCGTCTGTCCGTTCGTAATGATTTCGTTTCCGGCGCAAACCCCAAAAGCATTTTACCCAAATCAATCAAACTTTGTATGTGGTTAGCATGTGTAGATGTACCTTTTGGAATTTTCAACTTCTCGGTTATAATTTTTGACGGTTTCCGTGAACACGGAATTTAGATGTTCGTTTGAACAGATTCTATGTTGCAGCATTTTCTTTATCAATATAATTCCCTAAGGAGTATAAGTGACTGAGCCACTAAAATGGTATATAATTTAGGGAGCATATTTATCATGAATGGAAAATCTTATACATTTTCTTATATATTACCTGTTTTCATTATTTGAGGTTATCATTTTATGATCAATGACTCATACATTCCCTATAAATTGCTTTAATTACAATCATGCATGCACTTTAAGACTTTATGTCAATGAATTCAATCTCATAATGAACCGAGGGATGTGAAACTCAATTAATAGTCCAATGACTTAAAACTAAATAAGGCCATCGTATGAAAACATGTTACACTAATAATTCTTAACATCAAGTGAAAATATAGACAACATCTGTATTATCATACATTTAATAAATATTTGTGCTGTTTATTAATAAAAAAATACAACAAATCCAGATCAAATGCACATTCTTGACATAGACAGCTTGTACTCTTAGTAAAGTAGACATAATTATAATATTACTATCTGCTGTCAAGCCAATTGATTTTCCCCTTGAACTTGCGATATACGTTAATTTTCCATTTTAGCGTTCAGTAAAGCGAAAGCTTTCTAAATTATATGTTTAGGTGGGTCATTTAGATGTTCTACGATAACTATGTTTGTTGAAAATCAGTGAGTGGCGTAAAATCATTGGTTGGTCATTTTGATTAACCTCGTATACGATCAACATCATGATAAGGTCAAACTATGAAAGGTTCTAACAGTCCGGTGACGATCAACAGTTAAAAATAGTCACCGTCTAATGAATAAGTAAAGGATTTCAATTCTCGCATAAACATAATAGTATCTGAAACATAGCATTTCAAAAAAAATAAATACACTATTGGGTTCAATTGTTGAATAATGACAATATTTACACAAAAGTGTCACCCTCAGACATGAAAATATTTACGTTAATTTCTATTTTCACTCCACGAATACCATCAGTATTCACAAAAAATCATTACTAAGGCACTTCGAGTTCCATAAATACTTATGATTTGCAACTGAAATGAACATTATTACACGACCTGAATATGTCTTATAAATCCCCTTTATCCCTCCCAGCGTCGGGGTCAAGAAAGATGCTTATCGGGTAATTGCCGTGTCAAAAACGCAGAAAGACACTTCGTACCAAGCCGGGAATAATGCTGTCACAGGGTAGGGTTCTTCCTCCTTCATCATTTACAATAATCTCATACAATTACCGGACACTTGACTCGCTGTAACCAGCTTGCTAAGATAGGTATTCAGGGTTAACCTTTTCTCATATTTTACTTAATTTGTCAACCTAGTAAGGTTGTGAGACATTTGAAATTCACCAGGAGTCGACATTTCAGCATTTATTGTAATTGCGTCTAAGTTTACGTGTCATGGTTGAAATTCGCCATCTCGATGTCTTCAAAATTGAAGCCTGCATTCATCACATAGAAAGATTAATGGTTCTGAAAGATAAAACGTGTCTTATAACAAAAAGGTCTGCGTCGAATCTAATTCAATAACACTGGACTTTGTTCATATGGTTTACGTTACTGGAAAGCTTATTCTGAAGACTGAAATATATTAGAGTTAGAGCAAAAGTCAAGTGCGGCGAACCCTTAAACACCTGCAGGTGAGAAAACACCTACAGATATAGGTAATGTATACTAGTGAGAGCTATTGTTCGGCAATTGGATGAAAAATTGAGCACTTAATATGGCATCTTACACAACTGAAACATATATTTATCTTTAATTAAATAGCTGAAACTGATAATTTGAATTTCAACAGCTTGACAGTAGTTACTTTTACGTACATTAATGTAACATTTAAAGAGTTTAAAACAGCCATCGTGTTCTGTCTTTATATTGCCATATCATTTTTATTGTGTTCTCCCAAACAGTTTCGTGTTGCAGGGTAAACCATTTTCAAAGTTGGGTTTGGAATTATGAAATGTGATTGTTTATCTTAATCATTACCTCCAACACAGCTAATCTCGGGCCCCACAGAGGTAGATCAAATCATAAAGTGCTGATTAAAACTGTGTTCGGGTAAAACCAGATGCATGGATTCTGATTGTTCCAAACCATATTCATATTTAATTTCCAGCCAATAAAACACTTCTCGCATAGAAAGGGTGGTTCTTGTCACCGAGGCCCAAAGTCATGATTCAACTGACAAAACGACGGATTGATCAGCGTCGCAAGCCATACTTTGATTGCCTCCAATCAGGCGGCTGCCTTTCAAGATCACAAAATCGGCATTTTAAACAGTGGTTGAATAAAATGTATTATATAATATATATTACACATTACGACAACTTCTATCCCTCTTTGCCAACTTTGAAGATTTTCCAACTACACAAGCGTATGCATACTGACCTAAATAAGTAAATGATCACCCCGTTTCAATATTGATATAATCTATCGTTCATTTAATTATCAGTGATGTATAACTATTGAATTGTGATGTGATCTATAACTTGTATTGTTGAGTTTATAATAGACATAATAGAAGTCTAGTAAACAGTCATAGCTGTTTATTGTCAATAATGTTCATAATGTGTATTCTCCATTTATCTTTATGTTTTGTTTTTCTAAACATCTCCTTTCAGATTATCTTATCTTACACTTTTGTACTCTGCTTAATTAAGGTGTCTGTGCAATAAATCATATCATATCATTATATCATAACACTTTACCCTAAAACACAGAAACATGTAAAGCTGTGCTTCAAGATCACGGTTCACGTCAATTCAAATCTGACAGTAATTCAAATTGATTTAAATTCCCCATAAATCCTAGGCGCTCCCTTCTATAGATAGCGAGGCTCATCAGCTCAATTAGTCGCTGTATTCAACGCATCTTGGTGAAGGAATCACTGGGGGTATCATTAGGGCTTGGAACCATTGTTAGAGAGCGTTCTGGACAGGTGTCCTGTAAACAGTGACTTATGGCCAGCTCGTATTTGTCACTTTGTTTTGACTATTTTCAGAGCATGCGGTTTGCACTAATTATAGACGGAGTTCGTCGCCCATTAGTGTCAAATTAGTATCACGACATGTGCATGTGTCTGGAGTGTCATATTTTTCATTAGTGCACACATATATGATAGAATACCCGTTGATGTGGGTATTTTGCTGTCTTTACTGCAGTTCATAGATCTGTAAGCCGCACTCTTGTATAAAACATCGAAAAGGGCATAGTTCCAGTGACGACCAATCGACGCATAAGAACATGCTCATGGCGCTACAGCTAAAAGTAACATGATAGTATAGGTAAATTAGATATAGTCTACACGGTCTAAGAAAGTCTATAAAAAGACTACACAGCTTGAAAAGGGAGAAATATCAATCTGATTTTGATTTTATCAATCGTTCTTCAAATTTGTTTTACTTCAATGGCATTTTGTTCATATATTATATTTATTTTTGTAAACATACAAAAATGGATCGGCAAACAAGCCAAATGCTTATATCAATGTGACTACACTATGATATCTTTTGTAACCAGCTTAGTTTCGAATGCGTTTTAAATGTTTTATACAAAATGTATATAATACAGAAATAAACGTAAAGTGCAATTGGTATAATTATTGTAATTATAGGAATTCGGAATCATGATATTTTCTAAACTTCAAACCGGAATTTAGTTAATGTTAAACAGGAAATCTTACTTAAGCCTTGTTTTATGCAAAAATTCGAGTCATGTTTTAAACAGAAATTGATTTCCTATGAATAAAATAGAATGATGTCATCTGAATCTTTACACTTGTTTCGATATACTAATACTAAACTAAATCTTTACATAGATAAACAGGATTGACCACTCCCCAGTATCGGATTTAATGATGTTATTCTCATGTCAAAGGATTTCCTTTAATCTGCCGAGATCTAACAATTCAATAAATGATAATGATTTAATGCCACACAACAACCTGTCGTAAAACAAATAGTAAAACAGCTTAAAAGCTTGGCCAGGGTGGCCATCCTAATAAAACACACATAACAAGGACTTTCATCTGACCACGGGTCTTATAAAAGTAACATGTACACGAATAAATCACATAATATGAAAAGATAAATAGATTTTCGGCTATGATAGTCTCGGTGTCTCTGTATGTGACGACTGGACAGAGGCTTGCGGCGCCGCGGACTGGTCAACGCACCGGACATACGTTCGTAAGTGGCGTTTTTCTTTGACACATGAGACTGAGTACACGGCCATACATCTTCAAGTCAGCTAGGGACAAGAGCCGCATTTGTTATAAGTGGTATTAGAGTCATATACATCGTAAATCTGACAGTTTTGTTCATACCACAGTCAAATTTACTTCTCTAACGAGGCGGCAAGTTCTTTATGAGGGAAGTATTCAATATGTTAGCCTGGTTTGGGTTGGGCAAATATTTTGTGGTTTTGTATCTGCTATTGTTGTGGCTATATGATACATTCTCCTCGTCCTATCAACATTGTTATCTTGTGATGATGGTGTTTAAAAGCAATATATCAATTGAAGTCGTGGAGAGAAAACTACCCTAGTAAATTCACAAATCTACGTAGCGTCGTCACATAGTCACAAGTGCTTTATGTTCTTTTTGTCAAAGATAAGCAGAAATCGTTAAAGGTAAGTATAATAACTAATTCAATAATGTTTTTCAAAAAGATGCATTTTGCAAGAAAATACATTGTGATAACCTTTGTTGTATAAAAACTAAAAGCTCACTCAGTATAAAAAGACAAGCCATTTGTGTGTTTTTGTAAAGAATTTGAAAGGCGTTTAAATTCTATGATAATGACAATGTGTGCCAAGCTTTCATTAAAATATTGCAAGTGATCAACAAAGGATTTAGCAAATCTTCAAAAAATGACTTAAGATTCTAATCCAATCATTTTGTTTAAAAAGAAAGGGACAGAAGCGTCAACCCTGACACGTACCGTCGTGAATAAATAATTCTTGACACTTTACAAAACAGCGAGGTATAATGAAAGGTCATATTTTTTGTAACCAAGCCGTGAATCCCTCACGAAATTATCAGAATAATGAAGACCATAGAACACACTGTTTGAAAGCTTGAAGAGAGGGAAAAGTTACAGTCCATTATACCCAAGCCGTGAATCTGTGTGGCATTGTGTCTTTAAATAGCCAAGTGTTGCTATTTATCGAATGGTTACGATTAAATCAGTCAAAGTTGAGATAGCCATTGTTGGAAAGTCTGTCAGCACCTTGGTAGAAGAATGGGAATTAAAGCACCCCCTGCCTCGACTTGGAGATCCTCCACCAACTGTGGTCTTGTCGGAAAATCAAGGATGTTCATTTCCCCATTGTAACATGGACAATTATTGTCGAGACTCGAGTCAAGCGTACTGTTAAGGATACAAGGATTCAAGGGTGATTTATTACTAATTCTAATCGAGGTCAAACACCGATGACCCCTGTGTCTCTGAAACTCTTTGATATCCAACATACAAGCGGATTGGGTGGGAAATATTGTTATTAATACCCTGCAGCTATTATCAGAGATCATTTAAACTGATAATCCGGAATTATTACACAGTGGGGATTTTGAATTTAGTTGCAAACTATCAAGGGGAAATAATTTCGCAAAGTGGGTTGGATTTCTTGAAAGAGGCATTTGAATCGAGAATTTTAAATTCGATAATTTGAGACTGGAAGACTTAATGATTATTTTCGGAAACTGCCTTCGGCGCAAATTTGAAAACCAAATTTGCGCTCATCAAAATAAAAGGAAAGATACCAAAACCACCCAGAATTAAATTTTGATATATTTTGGGATTTTTCATATGTCTAGTGTCTAAACGACTAGAAATTTTAATGAAAATATCTCGATAATCGAAGTAATAGAAATAAACTGAAAATATAGTTGCAAAGCAACGATGACAGGATTCAGCCAACTATATGAGCTCCATTTCAAGCCTTTTGATGCATTGTTTTAGGTCGAAAATACGATTTCTAGCGATTTTAGCAGTATTCTTAACCCTGTGATATCTCACGAACCAGTGGAGGTATTTTTATAATTTATACATCCTCATGTAGAGGAAAGAATTGTCTTCATTTCTATGTATCATTTGTCTATGCACGACAAGAAATAAAGAAGCGCCGTACTGAAGAAACGAAAACTCCGGGTGCCGCTAATTGAACTTGTAGTTACTCCGTTACCTATCGGCACTGATATCTCACGAACCAGTGGAGATATTTTTATAATTTTTACATCCTCATGTAGAGGAAAGAATTGTCTTCATTTCCATGTATCATTTGTCTACGCACGACAAGAAATAAAGAAGCGCCGTACGGAAGATACGACAAATCCGGGTGCCGCTAATTGAACTTGTAGTTACTCGCGCACCTATCGGCCCTCATATTTCACGAACCATTAGAGATAATTTTATAATTTTTACATCATCTTTTAGACAAAAGAATTGTCTTTTTTTCCATGTATCATATGTCTATGCGCGAACAGAAATAAAGAAGCGGTGGACGGAATAAAAGACCACTCCTGCTATCGCTAATTGAAATTGTAGTTACTCGCGCACCTGTCGGCCCTCATATCTCACGAACCATTAGAGATAATTTTATGATTTTTACATCATCTTTTAGACAAAAGAATTGTCTTTTTTTCCATGTATCATATGTCTATGCGAGAACAGAAATAAAGAAGCGGTGGACGGAATAAAAGACATCGTTCACATGATACACAAAATCTGCCATATATGGAAACACCTTTTAAGGGTTGATACTACGATAGCGTAGTGAAAACCGCTCTCCATGTGTAAGCTTCTTACTATCAAAGTTGTGAAATCCCACCCTTCTCTCGCACCATATTTCTTTTGAACGGGGTGGCGCAATTTCAAAGGGTTTATATCATTGAAAAGCGCGAAGAACCAGGTTCAATTCAATGTGTCATTTTTACATTTGAACGAAAGAGTAAAGAAACGGTAGACGATGCGCCATCTGTTGAAAATATCAAGTTTTATCTCGAGATGACTGGGGGTACTTGTCTTTCAGCACTGATATAACCCGAACCAATAAAGATATCTTCATAATTTTTGCACCTGTTTGTAGGGGAGAGAATTGTCTTGTTTTGTATATATTTTATGTTTATGAGCATGAAAAGGTAAAGAAACGATGAGCGATATGCGACATCTGTCGGAAATAACACATCTTTGACCATTTCAAGCTTTTTGGTGTTGTTTTAGGCGGGAAATACGGCTAGGGCTATTTTGAGTACACTTCCTGCGTCCCGTGTCCTGTTTAGTGACCAAAATCGAATGTACATGACTGGACAGCGTGTTTGCATGAAATGTCTACAAGCACAAAGTGTAGAACATGCGGCCGGGAGGAAATGCATATTTCAAAGTTCAGGAGGACGACAGGCATTTTGGAAAAGAGAGTTAATCGAGGACGTCACACCCTTGCGAGTGGAATCTGCCGAGCATTCAGGCAGGAATCAGGACGGCCTCCCTTTATCTAATGACCAAGAGCCCGAGAGCCCGAGAGCTGATAGTGGCCGTCATTATGCCCTTTTCAATTAAGGGAAGGTACACTTGCTTGTACCTACCTACGCACCCACCCGTGCCTTTGGTCTTGAAACTAAATCTTGACCACAAAGGCTATCAAAGTGTATGAGACGCACTTAGACAATTTATTGTCAGTCCCCAACAAAGAGTTTAATTGACAATGTGATCTATCAGTGTAAAGTTTTTCTATTTTATCCCTCAAATTAACCGACGGCACTCACCGTATGATACAAGGAAATGAAGACATTTCTTTTCTCTACGAGTTGATATAAAAATTATAAAATTATCTCTAATGGTTCGTGAGATATGAATGCCGCAAGGTGCGCGAGGTAAATGCAAGTTATATTAGCGATAGCCGGAGCGCAACTAGCGCGTGTGAACGATGTCTTATATTTCGCTTGCCGCTTCTTTATTCCTGTCCGCGCATAGACATATGATACATGGAAATGAAGACAATTCTTTTCTCTACAAGTTGATATAAAAATTATAAAATTATCTCTAATGGTTCGTGAGGTATGAGTGCCGCAAGGTGCGCGAGTTAAATACAAGTTCAATTAGCGAACGCCGGAGCGCAAGTAGAGCGCGCACCGCTTCTTCATTTCTGTGCGCGCATAGACAAATGATACATGGAAATAAAGACAATTCTTTTCTCTACAAGTTGACATAAAAATTATAAAAGTATCTCAAATGGTTCGTGAGATATGTCTGTTGATGATTGATGAGTTACGCATTTTGCAAATATACAGTTATCAAATGCATTCAGGGTTGACAATATTCAAAGGTCCGTAACTCAATGTAAATAAAAAATCAGAATTTTCTTTTCATTTTTAAAAAAATCTATAGACTTTTGGCTTTCATATGATACATAGAACAATGTGTTATCTTACGTCGTTGATTTGCTACGATGTTTTAAACATACCCACCGAAACACCACATTTCCAAAATGCAAACTTTGACCTCTGCTCCTGACCGGAAATGACTGTTCGCGAGCGATTTTATATCTTTATCCTAAAGACCTTGCCAATGTCTAGGTCTCATGCAAAAATCATCAAATTCTATGGTCGGGTTTTTGAGTTATCTGCCCTTGAATATTGCAAAATGTGCAAACTTTGAAGATTTTTATAAAAAAAACTATTTCGATTTTTTAAATTTTGAAACAAACTTGTTATAGGCCAATGTCTCAGCTACATCATGTGTAAGTTTCAACTTTCTAGTATCAGCAGTTGCCGAGTGGTGATTCCTGAAATGTGCCTGGGGTCGGACTTTTGAAAAAAATGCAGAAAATTCAAGATGGCGGCCAAACCACGTGACCTACGAATTTGCCATGATTTCGTTTTTTGCAGCATTTTTGATTGCGCACATTTTAAAAAAAGAATTAGGTCTCTAAGTGCATTTTGAAAAAAAAGTCAATGTTAAATTTTCGATTTTGGAATCGAACTGGACCTTTAATGTATGGGCCGAATTATCCCAAAAGCTTATTGTCGCCTTTCCACAACAAGGTCTACCAGCCTGTGAAATTTGGCTTCGATTGCATCAGTCGTTTGGTCTGAATCCTGTTCACAAAAATCGTGGAAAAATAAAAATAAACACGCCAATAACAATAAGGATTCAGCCTTATGGCTGAATCCTTAATGATCCCTTAATCCCTGAAACCATTTCCAGCAAGGGACCACTCTATCATATTTCTGCAGTCGCTATTACAGAAGGTCCTGTATCAAAATTCCAAATTCTGAATGAAGAAAAATCTTCACATCAAATAGGTGTTTTCAGAATGGATTGTAGGCTTGCTGGTTCTTAAACATAGCGATACTGCAATGGCTTATGACATGCTCACTGCATCAGGGGTAGTCTGTCATCCAGACCCTAAAGCAAAAATATTTAATTGATGACCAACCAAGTCTAGAAAAGTATAGCAAGTCTAGATCGCTCAGCTCTAAAGTTAAAGCATCTTCCGGGCTCCCTTTAGTTATAATACATGAATTGTTTAAAAATATTGTCAATATTAAAAAAATACTTCTGTGACTAAATGTTAGTCTATATCAGAAGGACTCGAGGCTCAAGATAAACTCCACAAAGGGTAATCTTTTTCATTCATGTGCTGGTCAATTTCACTTTCAACGTTATCTTCTCCCCACTCAACCCATACAGAATCATGCATATTTCTCGCATTCAGTACGTGTCCAAATCAGCATGCGTTATTAAGGAAATATTCTTGAAGTAGCCGACGGTCATTGTCCAGTGAAAGTGGTAATTTCCTGACTCCCCGGGTATAAATGCCTTGGTCATTTTTTCTCCGGACAATGACCAATGCAAAAAGAGAGACTCGCTGCATGGACCTGCAATTTCAAATCGCCCATTTATTCCGATCAAAACGCTACCTGAGAGAATGTTTCTTTCACAGGCACGTCTTGAAATAGACCAACATTCTTAATAATGAAACCAATATGGAATTTACAATTCTGAGCATGAATATTTCATGGACTGATGTTACCAATCATCATACCAATATGAATTTACAATTCTTAACATGCATTTTTATAGAGAATAACGTCGTTAATAATGAAATTCATATGCAATTTTAATTCATAACATGCAAATTTGTTAGATTAACGTTGTAAAACAGGTACCAACGTGAAATTTACATCTTGATTGTCATACAGAATACGATTGTGAGTTTTGAAAGTCTTGCTTTACAAGTGTCATAATCTGATAAAATTTGACATGAAATTAAAATACTAGTATGCAAATAAAGCAGCATTGAAAGAAAATATCCATTAATGTGGATAACAAATATTATCAAAATCACATATGAGTTTTGAAATACACATGTCTAGCGATATTTAGTAGAACCGTTATACAGTATAGAATTGAAACATTCACAAGAATAACAATAAGAAATACATTATACATTTCGTATATGAGGAAATAATACAATACAACATGATAGTAGATTTTCCCTATAAAGAAAGCAGCGCAAGAGCGGACAGGCCTTATCTAGGCCCCGATGTATAATTTTACATCTTAACTTAATAATTTGTTTAATTTCTAAAATTTTCTCTATTATAATTTCACGAATTCCAAACATAATATCGCTTCTTTTAGATACCATGTAATTGTCTAAATATGTAAACTTTTGTTAAAACAAAGAATCTTATCGAACACTTTACATCTAAACTTTACATCAAAACTTAATAATTTGTTTAATTTCTAAAATTTTCTCTATTATAATTTCACGAATTCCAAACATAATATCGCTTCTTTTAGATACCATGTAATTGTCTAAATATGTAAAATTTTGTTAACAAAGAATGTTATCGAACTATCTTCAAACAAGGCTACCGTTTTTGTAAAGATAAAATCAAGGTTAGCAACCAACGCTAACCGTGGCAATTTCTCAGATAGAAAATTAAACCTGATCGTTTCTGTAGCGCATCAAATACAGACGCTTTCCCCACGCCGCGACTAGAACTCCCTTTATTCATACTCGCACTGCGTATCGAATGTTTGATTTTCCCAAATTCAATTTACTTATTAACTTCTGACAGGTAGTTTAGATTAAGATCAGTACAAAACATCGAAAATTGTTACCCGCAGGCTGAGTTATACTCATTTATTTTGAAGGACGCAGTACTTTTTCCTTTAATAAAACCCTTGAGCAGTTTCGGGCGAGTATTCTCCACAATAAAACACTTGAGCTGTTCTTCGGGACTGTATTCTCCATAATAAAACCCTTGAGCTGTTCTTCGGGACTGTATTCTCTATAATAAAAAGCACTGAGCTGTTCATTTGTCATGTATTAAGTCCATTATAATTGCCAGAATGGACTACTTGATAACCAACGCCCACTTTTCTTATTAGCATTTAGCTCTTTCTGACAGAGCGAGTTTTATGAATGAAAACTTAATTCGTTCCTGGTCTGCCATTTTTTCCCAGGGATCTGTCCTTGCTTGACCGCTTGGACGGGCTAATTACTGGACAAAACTGGACTCGCATAAGACGCTTCAATGTTATCCTGTTTCAGCAATGTGGATAAGTCGCTTATCTGTCATGGGGGTTGCTGCATGACACTAACGAGATGAGTTTGGATTTCAACTGTCATGCCTTTTCACTAAATGTCAATCATTGCGAGAAAGATAAGGAATTTACTTTCCTTGATTTGAAATATGAGTATCTTGGCAGGAAAAGTGTACCTAAATTGAATAGATAAAGCTTGACATCTCAGATAAGCTTGGCGTTATCTATTGTATGTTTTCTTGCTCTGACTAAAACTGACATTTGTCCTACCATAATGTTGTGTAGAATGTCAGTTTCTACGTATATAAATGCACAAAGACTATACCATCCTCGGGTAGTTTAGACAAACGGATAGCACTTATGTTTCACTCACAATATGAGAAAATGTCCATACAGTATACATATTTCTCAAGAAATGAAAAGGAATCGTATTCTATAACTAGAAAAAATAATTCGAAGATTAAGTTTATGACGTCCTTCATATTTTGATATAACATTTTTATTCACAGAGAGTTTCTTCAGCTCTTATGTTTTCATCTGCTGAACCAAGTTTTCATCTCCTTCGGGACTTCTCCGAACATTACATAATCAGTCTATAATTCTAAATGCTGTATTCTCACTGAAATTCATTCTCTCCCCACAGGCAGATCAAGTCATGTTGATTTAGCCTCTGTTCTATTACGCCGAAATCCGTGGGTTCCGGCAGTTTCCCCTGGCGGGAAAAAAACAACCGCATCAGCATTTGAATTTCTTTATCGAATGACAACGCTTCTCGCATGGAAAGGGTGGTTCATATCACAATGCTTTTGCCATGATTCAGTAACCAAAACGATGATTTAAGAACAGCGTCGCTGATTGCACAACTCACTTTGATTGCCTCCAACCAGGCAAGTCCCATTCTATCCCACAAAGTCGGCGTAATATAACAGAGGCTAAATCAACATGAATTGATCTGCCTCTGTGGGGAGAGAATGACTGAAATTATGCTACATTGTTATCATTTGCAATAAATTGTTCCCCTTATTAAATCTGAAAGATATGAAAATGTAGTTATCCAAACACATAATTAGAAAACATTAATGTCTCTCTTTAATCTTCCCTTTGTCTGTCAATCTTTAATTGGAAGTTACTTCCATTTACAGACATTTAATATTAAACCAGGCATAGAACTAAACATTACAGTGTATATAATATATCTGTACATATATGAAGCCATGTAAGTAATTTCAGATATTAAATGTGTGTCGTTTGATAAACTGACATTCAGCAATATGGAACTCGGTTAACAACAACAGGAAACGGCACATAAATAATCAAGAACAAACAAGTATATCAACAAGACCTATATAAGTATACACGGAACTTAACCCTTATCTTCATTCACAGATAAGCTCAAATCACCGATCACCATTCATCGATCCGCAGTCACGTGACGCGTACATTTGCATATTTTGCATCAATGAACGTAGGAAATTGTATATATAGCTTGTTGTAAAAGTATATAGGACGTCATATGAGAATCGGGTTAACAGATAATACGTACAAGGGAACGTTGCCAGCGGGAATATACTCCCAAGATGTGGCTATCAACCCTGACCTGTCAATCATCACAGAAATTGACCACGAATTGAAATTGACCCTGACCTAGTTTCAAACGTGTTTTCATTCAGTGCTTGTTGTGATTTCTCGTGTATGAGGGCGTAGTTTGTAACAGTAATGATAAGAATGCCGGAATTTGGTCACGTGATGTTCATACTACGTTTTATTTTCTCTACAACACTTTATATGTTAATTTACAATAACCTTGGTAAAAGTACAAGATATCTGCGATATCATGATTCATACGTGTTTATTAAAATGTGAATTATTTATGGATGTGCACAATCGAATGGAGTAAATACGCATAAAACTACTCTACTGTGTAAACCACAAGATTGTTATGAATCGCTCAACCAATTTTCCCAAGGTGTAAAAATAAATTTGTATATACATTTTATCTGGCTTTCGGTATTTCTTAAGTGTGAAATATACATGGCAGGTGTCACTCAAGTTGACAGGACACCTTATCCATATTTATATACAGCATAAACTGGTGTTATTCATCAAATAAAACTCACATGGTCTACACATATACATGATTAAGCGCCGTGGCTGAGAATAGCAATATCAATATCATAAGTGCTTCTGAAATGTACACGAATAAATGTTGTCAATTTCAGCCAACATGAGGACTCTATTGCCGGACGAGGTCAACACAAGCGTGGACATCTGACCACAAGAATGCGGTCACCTGGGAACAAAACACAATTGACCTATTTCAGGGCGTACGCCTCTCACATCTACATGGTAGAAAATCTAGGACGTGGCGCCCGAATGCGGGACACATTTTCCCGCCAAATTCTATAAATAGCATGGTTTAAGTCACACTTTAGGTTCTCATATACCTAACTGTAAAGACGCTCTGCATGCGGACGCCGGGATAGGTGTAATGACTTATCATGTATGTAAAAGTTATGTTTGTGGTCGGATAACGTGAGATTTTCAAAGATTTCTATCCTCAAATATAATTGCGTGGTTTTGAAAGACAATTCTACAGTTGATTTTGTGAGAAAAAAAACTTTTTAAAAATCAAACGCTTTAAAATAGGCTGCATAAGAAAGTGATTCGGTGTGTTGACAATGTTTTTATGCACTGCTGAAGTTTTCTTTAAAGTGCACTCTAGAAGTTGCGATGATGAAGAAGATGAAGGCAGTATTATGAAAATACAACTTCTTTATTAAAGTTTGCGACGTTTCGACATAGATACTGAAGCTTTCGAAATGTTTAGTGAGATCATATCTATAAATTCTTACACTCGTTTGAGGTTAAGATGAAAGAATTTTTAACATAAGATTTTTTTGCAAGCCGATTAAGAATATTAGTTACTTAACATTTATGGTTTTAAAGACGCATAAACACAGAGAATATATTAAACATGCATATTC
The DNA here is from genome assembly GCA_916613615.1 of Steromphala cineraria. NCBI lineage: Eukaryota > Metazoa > Mollusca > Gastropoda > Trochida > Trochidae > Steromphala > Steromphala cineraria. Next base: position 68,582,458 of record OU744725.1, on the reverse strand, counting down.
TTGTGTAAAAAGTGTGAGACATATTTTATTCCACTGGCTTATATCAAAGATGCATAGAGGTAACACATGCTATCACACGAATCAAGCTTATTCGTAGTAAAAGGTAACATTCACGTATAAGCTCCAATGGATCCACGATATATTTGTGCGTATATAGGATGACACATAATGTGAAATAATCAGTTTCATGTATAACTGAGAAACACATAATGTGTTTTACAAACATTATAATGCTTGTGTATATGATAACTTTTTAATATGAACATGCATGCCATGTTTGTGATTAAATATAGCACACTGAGTTACAATGCATGCATAAAACATGTAACAGCGGGTAATACTCTAGGAATCTAACATGCATACCATACTTGTCCTAAAATGTAACATATAAGTTATATACCATGCATAAACGTTACCTATGTTTAACAACGAAATATACACTAGGTAACATACATGTATACAATGTTTGTGTATAAATTTAGCACATAGATGTATCAAAGATGCCTAAATAAGTGTGAAAGGTATGAGAATGATTAGTACATGAGGTATCTTACGTGCATAATCGTTTGCAATGGATAACAGATAACTGAAAAGCTTTCTATCATGGATAACTGTGTGAAAAGGGTAACAAATGACATATCAAAAGGGCATTTCAGAGATATAAGTTAAATTAATTATCAAAGAACATTGCTTTCTTATGACAATATAGTTTCTTAAACCAAACGTTTTGCACATACGAACACCAAATCATCATTATCTCTGATGTATATTTTATATAACCAAGAAAACACGTACATAATTTTGAAGGCGGTTTTAATTACGTCATGAAATATAGTTTTTTTTACAATTTAACCCAAAACAATAACATACGCAATATCAACACATAATCAAATACACAGAAAAAACGTAAAAGCATTTTTCAATGCACAACTTTGCACTATTGCGATCACCTCAAGAGGTTATGATTACCGCCAGTCAAATAGCTCACGTAGAGTTACCTCCCTTAGATCGCATCTCGAGGACTGGGTTCTTAGAAGTTCTTGGAAGTGAACGTTTTGCTCTGCGGAATATACATGAAGACCTTGAAGATAAACTATGTTTTTGCATTTCAGAAAAAAGCAAATAACGGTGACGTTATGTTTTATTGTCTTACATTAAACTTCGCGTTAAAAGGAATAAAGATAGAATTTGAGCTAGTGCTTTTATTATCATAAAAATCGTTCCGTCACGTTACGTTCCATGTTTGCACTCCGACAAGTAACTCTAGAACGCTGATGTACCCTGCAATACAAAAACTGTACTGTATAGTGTATTCCTTTTGAAAATATGTTTTTTTGTAAACACATTCTTGTAAGTACACATTAGTTTATATCGAGCCATTACTAAAATCTAGTTAATAAAATCTATCAATAAAGAAAGATAATACAAAATTAAAAAAAAACCTTTTTAAAAGGGTTCTTCCAATCTTTAATTGTCCAAAATAAACTTGTTTATCCAAATAAAATTCAAGATACATTAAAAATAAACGTTGGCTAATTTCAAGGCCATTTTTTATTACTTCTGTAACTCTGTTCGTAAATTGATATCACTGTTAAGGTCATTCGGGTTTTTAAATTTCCGTACCTCAAATGCGCAATGATTAAAATAAAATTATGAGAGAGAGAGTAATTGTTCCTGGGAGAGATAGCTGTCGTCAATGAAACAGTAAAAATCAAGGACCAGTTTTAATCGTCGATAACCAAAAGCGAAATAGCATTACGTTATAATGTTCATATCACTGCCACTGCTAAGGGCATTATTTATTCTTCTCGGTATACCGTATTTCCTCTAATCGGGGCCGGGCCTCTAATAGCGGCCGGGGGGTAATACCCCCTAAATGTTAATAACGGCCCGGGCCCCTATTAGAGGAAATACGGTATGTTTATGCTTGCACTTTTACATAGGAAGGTCATTAACAAACACAATTTGTAGAGAAGTATTAGTTTTTCTTCAAAGGTATCATTTAAACTGTCCTAATCCTTATGAAATAAATTTCATGATACAAAATACATAATTTTCTTGAAACAAACAATAAATAAATAAAATGGATATTAGCAAATTCAGTAATCGTTTTCGAATGCTACAATTAAGGGAAATTAATCCAAATTGTAACATTTTTGCCAAAAGGCTCCTGAGAAGTGCAACTCTATGATGGTTTAAACCAAGGGTGTTAATGGACCTAACCATTTCATGTGTTGTACCGAATTCCAAATGCACAAATTACAGGGATCAACAGCTTATGATAAATGCCTACTATGGTGACCACTACTGCACGAGGAATGCCTACAATGTTAATGGTAACTTGCCTGACACTTGGTTGGGCGTGGAGTTAAAAATAGACACATGTCTTATTGTTGACAATGGACGGGCGACAGGTATCAATAAATGGCAATAAGAAGATATAAAACATACTTTTTGTCACATTTGTTATTATCAAAAGTTGAATTGCTGATATTGATGACAATAAAAGTGAGAGGCACATCAATTCATGACAGGAGAAGATGATAAATTTCCTCCTTGAAATATAAACCACATCTTTAATAACGTAAATCAACCGAGCGGAGTGTCTATTTCACGAATGCATGTCAGAGTATATTGACAACAATGGCTTGAAATATACAAGACATCTACACAAAGTCATATTGTTAAAGACATGGACAGCGGCCTTCTGTTAGCGACAATATCTTCCCATGGACTCAAAGTAGCAATTATTTTCCTGGGGTTTTATTATTATCGACGCGGAGGCAAGCTTCAAAACCTGTCATCCCCTCTCCCCTTGTAATAGATGGGGGGAACGACAAGCAACGCACCGAGTTAAGGTCACAGCACCAAAGGAGGATGTCCCCTGTATTGATGCAAACTATTAAACTGTTGATGCCATTGTAGGTAGGTCGTACTGTACACAACTCGGTGAACCGTTTAACAGTTGAGGCTTCACTACAGTTCTTCCCAGGACTAGGGTGACTGGGTACGGGGGCTGAATTATCACAAGGGGTCAATTGGTTCACGAATTAGCCTGAGATGCAAAATGTGTACTAAATACCTCTTATACGCTTTATGGCTCTTCAAACGATTCTTTCATGTCTTCTTGCTTTTGTGTTTGTATTGTTTGCGTTTGGTAACATGTTGTTTTGTTATTGAGTTTACACAATGTTTTGAAAATATTTTGTAATATATTTTTGTTATAATATTGTCTATTGTCATGACAGATCATAGTATGTTGATGCGTTATGATATTGTTGTCTTGAAAATGTGAAATGTGAACCTTGTACAATTTGCTCTTCGTTAGATCCAACCTGCAGTCTAGGTTTTTACGTGAAAATGTATAGCTGGTTTCCTTTGACTACATAAACTCTACATAGTTATAATTCAATAGAGTTTATCCTATTGTGCAGTGCTAATTTTCATACATTGGTGAAAATATAAACAATATCCTAAACAACATGTATCAATCAGAGGAATCTCTAGAATATCTCTACCGGGTACCCAGGACGAATGTACCAATGTTCCAACACCCTGGGACTTTTCATGATGAAAATCTGCACTGCAATCGTTTTGGGGGCCGAGGAAGCTCCAACTGTCTTCACGTTAATCCGGTTGTAATGTTCTTTAAGACCATGTAGTCAAACCGTCACACTGAACCCATTTCAACAATTCATTATGTAAAGTTATTACTATCTTACTTCACCTTTCAATCCTTTCAGGATTTCATAACGTATTGCTTTAAAACATAACGATTCCTTACATAAATTGCTTCTCTATATCCTAAATTGTTGCTTACAATTGTAATAATATACACTCTTTGATCTTTTGTCCCTGTGTTCACTCCAAGTGCAAGATTTCCGCACGTATATTGTTCTATGATTGCGTGAGCTCTTAACAATTTCCTACAACAGAGTTATAGTTAAAGTTACGATGTAGTGAATGTATTTCTGTGTCATTGAGTTCGTCCGACCGTTAGGCGCCTTGCAACAGTATTTTATACGTATAGAACACTTGATAAGATTAAAACTCTCCAAAAAGGTTTCCTCGGGTTAAATGTAGTAAATATATTTTAAAGGTCTATTTAAAACCTTTCCCCGTTATATGCTTCTTAACGTATATTTTCGGCGCCTATTGTGAGATTACTGCTTCAGGCAGTGTTTCAACATCATCATATTCGAGCCAAGATGACATACGTTTTTGAAGTAGTGTAAAGACATTTTCATCGTTTGATGATTCACACGGCAGAAGTCACCTTTGTTAATTTTTGAAAAAGATTATTGTAAAATGCATATGTTAAAGTTTTTAGGATATTTATTTGACAGTTTTGTTTCATGAAGAAGTTATTTTTAACATCTATTTTCCCGTGTGGTAATTGCAACGTTGACTTTGTGTTACCTTTCTGCAATGGTACACCTTTTTAGAAGTCGTTATGAAAAGTAGAATTATTTACACAAATGAAGATAATCAGTTGGCCAGAAAGCATAGTTTAAATACAAACAAACATGATTAAAGTAACATGAAAATGTGCCACAGGTCTAGAAAGGAAGGTCTTATCAAACTTTAGAAGTTTTGATAATGAAATCATGTACAGGTTTTATTACATTTTGGTTAAGAGTTGGTGAAATTTCTTTTTTGCCATAAAGGAGTGATTACAAATCGTATATTTTACATAGAATAAATATTATTTCGAAATTCATCACATTATGGACATGCTGTGTATCTAATTGACATACATTTTCAGTTTTATTTAAATATTATGAATAACTGTCATTAACATATGAATTGTGTCGTATGTTACATATAAGATAGTTTTGCACCTTAAGAAATTTAAAAATAGTTGACAAGGAAAACGATAATGAATATGTAAGCAATCATCGAAAGGGATTGTTAAACGACGTCGTAAATTCGATTGCCGTAATATTTATTGAGAAATATTCGTATTTTACATCAATTATGTAAATTAATATCTATCAATTTTCAAACATCTGATACATTGATTGATAATAAATATGTTATTATCTGTTGACGAATAGAATATCACTACTGTAATGTACATACAGTACAGTTGAAATGGGTCATTCAAATAATGCAAGGACGGAAATTAATGAAGAATTACATTCTTTTGAAATCAGTTTTTCTGATATTTAATTGTCTATATACTACTTAATATATATAATTTTGATTAAATTTCAGTTTATTAAATCATAAATAAGCCGGTTTTATGTTCACTCGTCGTCTTCAGTTCTACATCTCTGGAAATGCCACATCCACATACATAAACAGCATGAACCCATTTGGAATAACACAGCTAATAAACTTATTTCAAAAATTAGGGGGCACCCGGGTTCGAACCGGGGACCTCTCGATCTGCAGTCGAATGCTCTACCACTGAGCTATACCCCCTTGCTTCTCTGAGCTGTACACTAGTCTAGTAGTCAGTTTGGAAGATAAGATCTGGTATGTATACAGGTAAACTACACGATACTAGACGATAATCATGCTTCACATTCAGTGTACATAATTCAGAGTTTGTCGATAGTAACTTTGTGTACTTGAAGTTTAAAATCCAATTACTGAACAAGCATATTCTTTATATGGCGAGATATATTTATAGATTTATATTTCAAGATAGTTATGGACAAATTATTGTCGTTCATACCAGACTACAGAGAATGTTTCTTACTCTTCACCATTGCTGTTATCACATTTTGTAGGTGCGAAACGGAGCTGTGTACACATCAGCCAAAACATACATACACTATGTTCATTGTTGTTCTATTACATGATCAAGAAATTGATTTTCAAATTTTCGACTCTTAATCTTATCATTGAACAGTTAATCTAAAACAACATTTATAATATGAAATGATGTTGCCATTAAAACGAAAATTTGAAACATAAAATTTAAAAGGGACTCCCATTTTTACTACTTTCTGCTTTAATTTAAGCTCTCAAGTCTTCTTATAGACTTCCGTGGGATCTTGTCTTATGTAAGGTCAGTTATTCTGCTTGAATACTCAATATTACCTCTGGGCGGAAATTTTAGTTTACGTATATAAACCCCATTTATTGAGAAAGCATTGTACTTTTCGGTTCTCACCGATTGCTTCTGAGGGACAACCTTAGGCCACGCTTCAACATTGAGTGTTTTCTCCGTGATCGTATTGTTATTGTTTGCCGACGACGATGCAACGCGAGGTGCTTTGCACGTGCTAGGATTGTTGTACACGTGCACTCTCAGCTTCACTCGTTAAGTGAACATCACAGTTTCATACTGGCATACAGATTTACCAGATCTTTCTGTCTTCCATAACCTAGTTGATAAAAGCGCTGGTTTAACATTTAGCGGCTTGCATGTTCGAATCTAGACCCATGTCCTTTAAAAGATTATTTCAAATTTAGACCATATAGAGCAACCAAATTTTAGAAAAATTGAAACTCCTATGGCCGGGATAGTCAAATAGCAGTGAATTTTGAAAATAATCCAAATAGAGTGACGTCATCACTATGGATAAAATACGAGCAAATGAGCGAAACTTTTGCTTTCAAAAATTAGGGGGCACCCGGGTTCGAACCGGGGACCTCTCGATCTGCAGTCGAATGCTCTACCACTGAGCTATACCCCCTTGCTACTGTTACGTGCATACTTTACTTATATAGCCAGTTGCCTACTTGTTGTGCAAGATAACCTCTTGTTTACGTTGTACACGTAACTGTGCTTGGAGCAGCTGTTGTCGTTATATACAGCTCGCTGAAATTAAGCTTGCAACATTTTGTAAAAGCTTTCACTTAATACAATCTTCAGCAATACCTGCCAATCAATCGATAATTCGTTATTAATTATTTACATGTTTCTTTCCAAGACACATTCACGGCCGTTTTTTGCAGTTAACTGCATCTTCTTCCTGCGGTACTGTACATTTAAACTCTCTCTGTGTATAGCTATTTAGTATTTAGAAATATTCCTAGCATATATTATATAATATCTAGAGGCCGAGACTAGAGGATTTATAAATTACTGCAAATGTCATTTTTGGATATTGTTCTTTTCTCTCCTGTTTATTCCACTTGTACAAAGATTGTTCGTAAGACTCTAAAAAGGACAAAGCCAATAAAAAGTCATGGGTCGTGGGGACTTGATATTAGGTCTAAGAGAAAGAAGAAGAAAACGCAGTCACCTTTTCATCAATTAAAAAATCATTTAAAGGGTTATCAATATATACTAGCTTTTACATGTTTCATTAAAATTAATGTAAGTTTTGGATGTAAAGATTTACATTTATTTTATTTTAAATCACAATCAGTCATTGCTGTTGTAATAACATTACAACAACATAACCATTTACTATTTCAAAAAATAGGGGGCACCCGGGTTCGAACCGGGGACCTCTCGATCTGCAGTCGAATGCTCTACCACTGAGCTATACCCCCATAGTAAACAAGGATATAAACTAGTCGACTAGTCACCGTGATAAGATCCTGTACGGGCTATTGAATAAAGCGACAGCTGTCACGGTCGACACACGTTCTATAAATACGCTTGGTGACAACACATTTCCTTGTCTGACGTCCTTATCTTTCAATTGTATAGCAGGACTCACGTTTGTTTCATTTGAACTGCTTTAAAGGGGCAGTAGCACGTTTTTTGATAGTTTTATATTTCAAAATTTTACTGATAATTGCAAGTTAATGTTAAATGTATTATTTTGACAGTGTAAAAAATCTCATCACACAAGTCAATCACCCATAGTCAGAGGACAAAGTATGAAGATTTACACAAAATCCATTGGCGGCCATTTTTGTTTGAACACCTTTAATTCATTTTGTGTAAGAAAAAGGAATCGCATGGCTGAACTTTACATTTTATATTTGAATTATTACTGCTCCATTTAGTTTAAATACATTGTCTTTCATTTGGAACCATTTATTTTCATTTTCATGACATCACCTTATATTCCCCCTTAAAACGTGCTACTGCCCCTTTAAGTTGGACATTTTTTGTATGATATATACGTATTTCACATGTCAAAATTTTCATTTCAACGACGGAAATGTTCAAATGACATGTGGTGCAATACGTGCCTTTCATTAAGGTTATAAATAAACATATTTCTTATTAACCAAAAACGTAATACGTAAATATATACAAAGAGTGATTTCGTATATCCAGTATTATATATTACTTGTAACTCTATGACAAGATTAAATTATGAATATTATGCAATTTTTCATTTTGGCCATTTGAATATCATATTGTTTGTTTTCAATACCAACACCTATCTCAATGTGTAGTGTTCTATATGCGTGTATTATAACATCCATTTTTAGTTACATTTTTCTTAAGAGAATGCTATTTGAGATGTAAAAGACACAAACAACTTCTCTTTTCCTGTTATGTTTAAATGTTAAGAAATAAGATACGTTTGTATGTCAAAATCAAAATATCATGTCAAATATCGAAAACACCTTTAAGCCGTCCATAATAAACGGGTATTAAGTTTTCCTTAAATCACCCCCTTCTATCCACGATTCTTTACCCACCTAATTTAAAAATAAAATTTTAATTTCATTTGAGATATAAAACTTTGCTAAATTCATTTTGGTCATGTTAAGCTATAACGCTATTTTACCACTTTACAATAACAACAAAATTTCAAATGTTATTTTGTATTAAAGCTTCATTTAACCTAAAATACAATTTCACATTCGTATCATTTTACAAATTCATCATCACGCTTGTCATATTATAACTGACATGTTTTGATGTAGATTTCATATTTGAAATATACACCGTGACGGGAATTTCTGAAACTGCCATTCTCCTGTTAGGTGAAGATTTCGTGGATTGAAATATACACTATGACAGATATAGCTCAAACTGACATCCCCCTGCTAAAATATTATTTTACTTGTACGTCGCGACGAAATGTCGGCTGAATGTCACTGACGCCATATCCAGATTCAAAAGGGCGTGGCCATCGTCCTGCCCGTCACGGTGTCTGCACGCGAACACGTGAGGTCACGCTCCGCTGACCCCGAATACATATATATTCAACATTACCTTAAGAGTTACTTTTGGAACCATCGATTTTTCAATATGCCTATTATGAAAACGGTTTAACACGCAGACTGTTATTAATAATATGTTGACATTAACGTAACCTCTGGTGAAGCAAGTCTAGACCTGAAGTAAAATATCCAATTCTTTGAGGCTCCTTTGTTTTATTCAATAACATTATGATTTTGGAGAATTATTTTGAAACTGAAACTGAAGATTAGTTTATTGGAATACAAATTTGGGTGAATATACTGAATCCGATCTTAGCATTTACTCGCTGACTATAAGGTCTACTGATATATAATAATCTTTATAAACTAACGAAAATGTCACGATTTTTTCAAAATGAAAAATGTTTACATCGTACAATTGTCAAATTGTAATGACTCTTTTGACCTTTTCGATTTTTCCAGCCCCCTGCGTATTTATAAATATGAAGTAATGAGCTCGACTTCAAACCAATAATTTGTTAGTATATCTGAAAGTTGCATGTATTTAGCATGTATTTGACAGTTTCGCCAATGTGAATATCGGTAAAAGAAGAACAGGTCCTGCGTCACCTTCTGTGATTATGAATATTTGTAACACGTCGGAACAATCTGAACATGGTTGTTTTCATAAATAATATTTGGTAAACTTGTGAAACAAACTACACTGTACTTTAGAAGACAACAATCGGCCTATGACCTAAAGGTTGTTTCCACTTTTATGATATGTTATTATAGTGTCATCAATAAGTGACATTAAAATCATTTTACGGCTTCTAGCTTTTGCATACAAAACCTATATAGAAATACACAAACGAATAGATAAACGATATTATATTAAAAAGTGATATGATTTAAACCCTGTGTTGACAAATCAAATAACTAAAAAAATGGTGTTGTTGCTTTATTTAAAGCTATCTGTATCTATTCATTGACTCATTCATCCATCCATCCATCCATTCATTCGTTCATTCATTCATTCATTCATTCATTCATTCATTCATTCATCCATCCTTTCTTTCTTTCTTTCTTTCGTTCATTCATTCAACAAGACTCAATATCAAGTCTTTGAAAGACATTTGTAATTTTATCAAGAACATCTTGCTGTTCTCATTCTTTATGTCTGTTGAGAAACAGTTAATTTCCACACTTCCTTTCAATGGCTTAATTTATGCCGTAAAAAAACCATTTCCTCCCTAAATAAACAAGACCACAAAGGTAAATGAACGTAACACATTGGCTGTATGTAAATGACTTCACGGGGGTTCTGAGTGACATAATGAAATTTACAACTTTACAGCAGGAAAGCGCATAAACCGTGCTGCACGTGAAATTTACATTAATGCAATAATTTCCACATTAAGGTTAAATAGGTATTTGAATGGGGTTAGACATAAAGTCTTGATTTAAACATTGTTATGTGACCGAGTTAAATTTACAGGTCCCGTTTATAGCTTAATATGATTCATCTCCTTATATGCAATACGACCTATACTTACGTCTTTCTCCTAAATCTCAGAAGGTAATAAAATAAAATGAACACAACAACATTAACGAGAAAGCGCTATTTCTAGTAATTCATGTCAATTTTGTAAATTGAAAGGTACTATTATATTATGAATACTATAAGTAATTCTTAATAATTATTTAGTCGGTAATAAGTTAAAAGTAAGAAAAAATGCGATTTAGAAGGTGAAAGAAATAACAATGTTATGTGGAAAACATAAATCTTGTTAACAACGTATCAAAATAACGGAAACACCATGCACTACGATGACGTCACTAACGAACACAGATATTTTGTAAATATCATAAATAATGCAAAGATGCATATCTCTAAATATTACTACCGATCCGAACTCAGGTATCTATCATAAAAATTAATTGAAAATCATGTACAATCAAGAAGTAATACATTAATGCAATGATGCATTAAACGACATACGATATCGTCTTATTGTGCACAAAATCTGAAGACGAAACTTCTGCTATGGTTAGTTCAAGCAACAGCTATGCTTATGCCGTATAAAGGAATTTGTTAAATTTACAAGTATGGATTGATAGAGTTTATTGTTAATCCTTTATCCTCGGTATTAAAGGTATAAACAAATTCATTCATGTCAATTCTTTTTTAAACAATCGTTTTCTCCCGATTGTGCACAAGCGACTCTTAACATACATGTATATAGAGACTATTTCATTGTTTTTGCCGAATATCATTTCTATCTCATCGAGTGGAGTGAGAAAGTGATATTTTCACGAGTGGCGAAGCCACGAGTGAAAATGACACTTTCTCACTTCACAAAGGCGCCTTCCGTATTTTAGAAAATCAGTTTGAACGCGAACTGATACACAGTGAGTGAAGCGCTATGTCGGTGTGACAGAGCTCTCGCTTCGTAAATTTATTTTGCGATAAAATGAACAATAATTAACTACAGCAACAGTATATGAACTTCGGTGGCTTTTTGATATCGAAGGATAATTGGCACTGCAAAATGTTAACAATTACATACCGAAAACATCGTAAAGAGTCGGTTTTCTTCAATCCTAAACAACGCCGTGACGAGAGGCGTGCGTTCGATTTCCTCAAAGGGAGATAATCGTGTTTCAAAGGGAGGTAATAGGTTCGGTTCTACTTTTCTCACCGCAGTGAAAATATAATCCATATACAGTGAAAATATAGCTTTCTATTGCATTTCTTAAAATATGGATTATATTCTCACTGTATAACCCTATATTTCATTGCTAATTATATAATGAAAAATATATTAGTGACGTCGGTCGCCTTTACTTTTTCGTTATTTTATTGAAGGTTAGTTGCAAAGAAAAGTTAGTATTTTGATTACATTGATAAAACTAGAACATAGATAAAGCTACGTGTATATGTCGTCGAATGCTCTCTAGTAGCCAACCTGAGCGAAATTGTGTGAATTGTCAGATATTTCTGAATGTTATATGAGAGAATGAAAATGTTCAGTTCTAATGTTAAACTGATAAATATATAGCATCTTTGTTGTGAAATGTGTTGTTACGATGACGATTTCCTTATAAGAATGTATATATATAACAGTAGCACATTTTAGAAATTATAAACGTCACATCCGATGTAACCCGCAACATATTCCGAGGAGAAAGTTCAAAAACTTTAAGTTAATTTAGTTTGTTTAAAAACCGGAAAATCCCAAGAGCGGATATCCAAACTTCTGCACGTGCTGAAACTGCACGCCTCTTGTGATTTACGTAAACCAATGAGAAGGCTTGTGAGTAACGAGAAGGCCAGTATAAACCATATCTGCATGTCGTTATCAGCTCATCTGGCACGCGCTAGTCTAACTAATATCATAATGGTTTACAGAAATTAGTATATGCTCTTTCAACTTCCACTTGAAATTATTCACACATTTCCTGCATAACAAAACAAAGCGGAAACGGATAACCGCTGTTAAAATTTGACCGGCGTGCTTCTGTTAGGATGCGTCCCATATGTAGTGATAACGCTTCTACGTCCGTTGGGTGGCGTAGCGTGGCGTATCTGGGAGATATAAGTCTGGGATCGAATCCAGACCTTAGGTAACCTGCTGTTTATTTCCTTCTCTCTTGTAATCAGGAGGATTTTGACAGCTGTCACAACTCATTTTTAGATGAACATCTGACAAGAAGGTGGGTAAGAAACTAAATCTAGAATTTCGATTGACACTTTGTCCTATAAGTGTATACAGTTTGTATACAACATGGCACTATTCTACACACTTTGGTATAAGACAAAATGATTAATTTAATAATCCACAATATTTTTGCAATTGTCATCGGTTGAAGTTAAAGTTGCAGTTGCTGAAATATATAGAGACTACTACCCAAATGTCAAAGAGTGTGATGACTGTTACGACATGAGTGCAAATGCTAGTATTCGTATTGTCCGAGCGAGAGCGAGGGTTATACAAAGTTTGCATGTCACTGAATCGCATCGAATAATCAGAAACGACCCGATTTATGACGTCAGGCCTTAGACAGAATGACAAATGCACGAGAGAGAAAACATATTCGAACGCAAACATCTCTGTAGTTACAATCGCCATACATATATGTCGCGAAGCTGTTAGAAATTCAAATTGACATACTTTTGGACTTTTGTTCCTGTAATGTTCGTTAGTTCTAAAGAGTATCTCATTTACTTATGGCGAGGAATAAGACTAGTATCAGAGGATAATTTAAGGATAATTTAAGGTATAATTTAAGGTAAAATATGAATAAATTGGAAAAGAAACATTCAGACAAATAAGTTAAGTCGGTCACTACACTGCAGTAATGTATCATGTTGGTCTGGCTAATCAAAATATTCGCTGTTAGTTTACAAGACTGAAATCTGTAGAATCAGCTATAAGGGACAACTCGTGGCCGCAAAGTCAATAGCATTAGTAGGAATCAGCAGTAGATGGACGATTTCGGCCGAATGTCCAAATAGTAATAGTTGCCTAAAGGGGTATGTACGGTTAGGCGAGTCTATAGCAAACAAAAGGAAAGACTTGTTTGTTATTAATGATACCAATAGGTCTCTAATTGAGACAAAAAGGGTAGGACGGTTGGACACAGTGTTGAGATAAGAATGCCCGGGATGGTTTGACTATAAATGGTCATGCCGTCCAATACCGTCCAATGTTAGTGACCACTTGATAGAATATATTTGTATTCTTGAATAAAGTTAGTCAGTCTGGTGCGGGCTGTCCTGAGGTTTAACTGAGTCTCTCCTTCTTGTGTGCTGTGCGGTGCCGTGTTGCATGTGAAGTACTTGAAGTCCACTCGAGTGTCCGGTGTGGTCAACAAGCGAACATCCCTTTACTTAAATACGTACCATCTCGCTGCATAACAACATACACACCGGGCACAAATATACACCCGTGGATATCTGGTGGAGATGCGGGGTACGACCTGAGAAAATACTTCAGTGCCACTGTGATTTCCGTTCGGAGGAACATACCATCGCTCCAGCTTCAGTGCCCAGGAACATATCACCTACCACCGCCTACCTCTTCATTCTACAGCACCAAGGATCTAGACAATTGGTTGTCGGAGGACAGCAGAAAAACCAGGTGAGATAACAAACATTTCATATCTCTACCATCAGACTCACCAATTGTCGCACGTCCTACTTAAAGCCTTACTGCAACCAATATCTTGACATCAGACAATGCCATTTACGCCACAGTTAACGCCCATCCGGCAGGCCTCTCGTCCCCCTGGTCGACTGACAATAGCACAAGCAATCAGAGTCAACTGTCACGACGAACGTGAAGTTCCAAGTATAATGGCAGGTTACAGACTTAGCCCGTGTATCAACTCCACCGGGTACTCACCCTGCTTCATGGTATACGGCCGGGAACCACTACTTCCCATTGATAACATCCCTCAACCTATCTCAAATGATTTACCAGCACAAATCAACACCGACCTCAGAGAACTTCTCTCCAACCTTGAAATAGCACGCAACATCGCTCATGCCAACGTTGAATCAGCACAACTGGAATACAAACGCCGTTTTGACGTTAAAGCTAAAACTCCTACCTTCCAAGTTGGACAAAGGGTCTGGTTAAAACGGGATAATCTTCTCCCGCATGTGTCACGCAAACTGCAACGACCATACGATGGGCCATACTATATAGTATTTGCGTATGATACCCCAAACTACCTCCTCCGACGTTGCGGTGACAACAAACCAGTTAGAACGGCAATACACGCAAATAGGTTGAAGCCATATCATGGTCCAGACTGTCGCCCACCTGAAACACCCCTTCCACCCGCGGACACGGATGCAGATCAGGACACGCATAGTGCGGAGGACCCCAACGAGCCCATCGTCCATCACGAGACTGATCAAGAGACAGAGTCTACCTGGTCCCCAGAGGATGAGCTTCCGCTGTCAGTCCTAAGAAGAAAACTCAAACAAGCGCGAGAAAGCCACCAAGAACACAAACGGGGATTCAGTCCTGAGACAGTGGAGATCAGAAAGGCGAAGTGTATAGGTGGTCTCAAACAGTACCTAGTTGCACAAGCAGCTCAACCGGCGCCACTGATAGAAGATTTTCATGCACGACGAACATGGGTAGGGAAAACAGGGGTTGCAGTGGCCAGAATGGAACGTTTGGCTGAAGAATGCAAGGGAGAGACAGACAAACAGAACGAATAAATGGACTTAGATGACCAAGTCCGATTGTAAATTAATAGTCTAGAATTTCTACTACACCATTCAGCTTCCCCATTCATGCCTCGATAGCTCCCAGTATTGTAAACAGACTACGTCACTGACCACAGCAAGGGTACCTCGTTATATCCCACCTGAACCCACAACGTTAAAAGCATACAACGTGATGCGAGAAGGCCCGCTGATGAACATCCCACACCACTGCAGAGAGACTAGACACCCTGTGAGGCGAGCGGTAGTGCCAGTCCACACCTTATAACGAGGCGAGATCAAAGGCCAGGGAAGCCACTGATACCATGCAGTGCCTGAGGCAGTCCACACCAAAATGGAATACAGAAACAACAAACAGACCAGACTACCAGTGACCATCACCACTGTTGGTCGAACTCAGCTCCCTTCACTCATCTTAAATATTAACAACAAAATAATTTGATTATAATATATAACTCTAGTTGTATTTCTCAGATAAATAAATTGTTAAAAAAATTTACTTAGACAAAGGCGACAGGAAAGATTAGGAGCCTTAATTATATATTGGAAATATACTATGTTAAAACTACGCTTGTAAATTTGACACCTGATTGCAATAGTATTCCGAACTAAAACATATGTGGTATCAATACTGAGATGAAAACCAATAAAGATAATTAATTAATTAATTAATTAAAGAATGCTATATTTTGTCTATATTTGTCAAAAAGCTTGAACGCTGATCAAATTAATATTTATGTCAGTTAGTTATTGTCTAATCTATTTTGGTAATATTGAAGTCTTAATTTTTGAAGGCATAAGCTACAAATTACAGCAAAATGACAGTGTCATATAACAACTTAAACAATAATATTAAAATAGTTTTTATAGTGTAATGGAAACATAGACCTGTGACTGATAACAAGGTATCAAAGTTGGGCAATTTTGACATGATACGGAAAACTATTTAGATACAATTTTTGTATAATTGTAATACTGTTCTTGTAATTCAGGGAAGAAACATGGAAATGTATCGCAACGCAGCATTCAGTACCATATCAAGTCTAAATAAAACGAAATATCTGACGGACATTATCATATAGAAATATTGCTGACGTAAGTCAATATGCCGGAAAAAGTTAACAGCGTACTGTTAATGAGATGTGATGTAAAAGTATATGTGAGTATATTGGCGACGCACTGCCAATGTGACTTCATGTAGGAACTGAGATAATGCATAGGGCGTCTGCAGTAACCTGGATTGCAGTGATTCTGGGAATCACTGGGGGACTTACCATTGTAAGTCTGCGCGCGTGTGCTTGGAGCACAACCACTAGTGGATAAGGGACAAACGAGGAGTTTGTCAGAGAAAAAGTGTATGGCCAACCTTTTTCTCAATTGCAGCGACATAATAGCTAGTCCTGTATAGTTAAAATTGGGAACAGCATAGATTTCCAATGTCGACCATGTTTGGGCGTGCTAACATGATGTTTGCCCTCTAAACTGGGTTTAGAGGTGCGGGTTGCCTGTATACTCAGGTTAACGAGGATTTATTCCGGAAATTCTGCTGGGCAGTTTCCGATGGACGAATACCAGAATGCGGCGTTCTGCAAGGCAGAGCATAATTCTGAAGAATCTTTATACAAGGTTACGGTTTTACAAGGTAGGCACCTGTGCATATGTCCCTAGATGAATTCATACGGAGCTCACATGAAACAAAGGTTACGTGGTTAACATGATCACTTGAATATTAGGGACAATGGTAGTAGTGTTGTGATAATATTGATATGATACATGACTTGATATGTGATAAAACTGAACGTGGCATTGCGAATATGGGAAATGACGAAATAATTCAAGAACAAATAAAACGAAAAGAATCCTAAAACTTCAGATCGAATATGAACAGGACTTTTTGTAGGGAAGTTTAATGTAACTTATGGACAGCAATAAATGAAATGGCATCAAATTAGACGTCAAGGCATACATTAATTGGATATGGGCATACTAAAATTAACATTAAGTTTAACATTAATGCATATTAAGATTATTTGAGGGAATAGTGTGTATTTCCAACCGCCAGTTAGACAGTTATGATTGTTCTAAGCCAGGTATTTACCTTCCCAAATATGAAGTCAAAGGTGATTGCCATTGAGAACGGACTGACGGGACATCGCATCTCACTTCCCGATCGCTTTTTGTCTCCCCATGGACTGGCCATCAACTGACAACCATCCTCTGAACAAACTACCTACTTCACCTCAATCTTGTGTACCAGGGCACCAACTACCCTATCCATGCTGAACCCCACCAACTGATGGAACCAACACCAATTCTCGTCCCCTGCAACTACGAGGCTTCCCTCCTTCCTCAGGGTTCCCTAGACGAGGAGACAGGACCACTGAACGCAGAAGTACCACCAATCCTTTACTGATACGTATTTATCTTTTCCTACATTAATGCTAAACGGTGATGAATTCACCCTTTCTAATTTTTCTGTGTTTATAGCTCTAATAAGAGGCATGATGGATATCACGTAACTTGTTTCGTGTAGCCTAATGATATAACCCATATTTAATCATACTATATGAGCTGAATGTATTGCATGCATTATAGTATCTATATAGACCAGCATACTGTGTGTTAACTCCTGTCTTGCAGATCCGACTTGAGCCTCTCACCACTCATCCACATCCTGTCAGGCACCCACTGGACTGTTGATCAGTGTGGATAACCGGCTACACTAACGCCATCTAAAGGGACTCCAATTGCTACATGCATATCGCCAATTTGACCCTTGGATCAGCCTGACGAATTGTTTTAACTATGGATGACTGGTGTAGAAATGTACCCTGGAACGTCACTGTTACATGATTGTCTGACAACTATCCACTCATACCGTTAATGATTAAATCATATTTTTAACAAGATTAAAAAATATATATATAAATATATTTTGAATAAATCCATGAAATATCGAATAATATGAAAACACGAATTAGAGCTGAGGACAGCTCTCCTCAAGAACCAGGGACAATCGAAAATAATATTAATATCATCACTTTTCAAAATCAGTTTTCAAAAATTCAAATCTATAAAATATATGTATCCAGTTCATATGTATATTGCTTAAATATCTGAGTGGCCAGACAAACCTGACAACAGGACGAGAAGGGACCAAGAATAATTTCATAATATTGTTATCTGCAATTGTACAGCTAATATATTGCCAGTTATTGTTTATAGGATGTAGCCTGAAGTAGCCAAATTGTATACCAAATATATACCAAGTATAATTTTGTTGTTCATGTGAAGTGTATATGAAAAAAAGAAACCGACGGGCATACAAAATAACTGATATTGTCCATCCACATAAAACCATTTAGACAACACTATCTCTCGACTGTGTCCACGCTTCAACCACGGGGATTTAGGAGTAGGGGAAGGACAATGGGTTATTTCGGAGCACGGGTCGTGCTCAATCGAGCAACCGTGAGATATCAGAGGATAATTTAAGGATAATTTAAGGTATAATTTAAGGTAAAATATGAATAAATTGGAAAAGAAACATTCAGACAAATAAGTTAAGTCGGTCACTACACTGCAGTAATGTATCATGTTGGTCTGGCTAATCAAAATATTCGCTGTTAGTTTACAAGACTGAAATCTGTAGAATCAGCTATAAGGGACAACTCGTGGCCGCAAAGTCAATAGCATTAGTAGGAATCAGCAGTAGATGGACGATTTCGGCCGAATGTCCAAATAGTAATAGTTGCCTAAAGGGGTATGTACGGTTAGGCGAGTCTATAGCAAACAAAAGGAAAGACTTGTTTGTTATTAATGATACCAATAGGTCTCTAATTGAGACAAAAAGGGTAGGACGGTTGGACACAGTGTTGAGATAAGAATGCCCGGGATGGTTTGACTATAAATGGTCATGCCGTCCAATACCGTCCAATGTTAGTGACCACTTGATAGAATATATTTGTATTCTTGAATAAAGTTAGTCAGTCTGGTGCGGGCTGTCCTGAGGTTTAACTGAGTCTCTCCTTCTTGTGTGCTGTGCGGTGCCGTGTTGCATGTGAAGTACTTGAAGTCCACTCGAGTGTCCGGTGTGGTCAACAAGCGAACATCCCTTTACTTAAATACGTACCATCTCGCTGCATAACAACATACACACCGGGCACAAATATACACCCGTGGATACTAGTTTAGACCCTAATTCGAACTCACTTGCATGAGTTATGTTCATGTTCCGGGCTAGGTTACAGATAAAGTTAAAATAATTATAAAATACAGTGATAGGTAAACATGGAAATATTATTGAAAGAGAGAAGAAGAATGAAGGTTGCGAAATTTGAGAAAGAACGCCCGAAACCACCGAGGAAAGTTTTAGTGAATGAAAGACAAATGAGGCCACTACGGGAATTCTGTCACAAGCGTAACAGATCATATATAACGATGCTCTTTTTCATCCAAATGTCCACCCAGTTCAGTCGCCATGCAGAGTCGTTTTGTCTGGGAAGACTTCCACATGATGTTACAATGCGCTGTCAGGAGCTCACCTCCCATTCACGACTTGGGTGACTCAGAACTCCCGTGTAGAAATCAATAAGAAAAACCTTACAAACTCTACACAGGGTTAATAACACTAATTCATCAGCGCTGCTGGAAGCTGAGAAATATCATCTTATTCTAATACTCTAAGTCATAGGAGTCAAACCTTTAAAAAGGAGTATTGGAAATTGGGCGGTGGCAGGGTGGGCTATTCGTACCCGTATTATTAATGAAAGATGCTGAAGTGATACAATTCAATTATTTCTATAGCTGAAAGTGTATGTTGAGAAGGATAATTGACTTAATAGATTTATGACAGATCAAATGAGGTGTTTTCAGTCAATTTCAAATTGGAAAGAAAGATAAAATGAAATGTGATAAGGATAAGGGTAGCTATTCTTCTGTCTTATTTATTGAAGATGATGGATTTACAGATGTAATTGATTCCCAAGATGGGGGTATATTAGGGCAAGACAACAGTGACTTAATATATTTGTGGCACAATTAATAAATGTTATAATTTGTATCATGTTGGAAAGAAATATTTAAATGTGAATTGAATTAAAGACGTGACACTATCTAAATTCTCGCAACTATCAGTATTCCCTACTTAAAGTTTAAGGTAAATCGCACAGCACAACCTTATATCTTATCTAGTGCCTGAACGTTTAACTTTAAAAATAAAGTCTTGAGTATGACTATTTTGCAAAGTATTGGATAGGAACCTTCGAAACATCATATTCACATGAATAATTGCGGTTTATAAAATATCCTTTCAAGGGCCAAGGTGAAGTTATGGTTGAATTATTATGAGCTTAATACCTGAGTTTACAAACGACAAAACAGTTTCGCATACATTTAGACAGTTCTACATACAGCATGCCCTGACAGGCACTCTAAATACGCTCAGGTTTATCACTAGTTTGTACAAGTGTTGACAATTAAGCCCGACTGACAGTAATTCTTGCTTCCGGAGCCCTCAGAGCACATTAATCACAGGAACTTCACATTACTCGAGGACTTATTGCCTCTACACATTGTGATGAAGGCTGCTTCATTATTGAAAATCTAGTCTAACAATTAGACTCTGAAATAATTTTTTCAATAAATCTAAAATTTTAATTTTTTGTAATATAATGAAAAGGAGACTGAGCAGTTATGGGAGTATAGTGAGTATTATTGAGGCTAGGTTTACTTAGACTGGGAGACTGAGAACATTCATTTTCCGAGTTGAGCTCTCAAGTTTTGTTATAGACTTGCTTAGGCCTTCATCTTATTTAAGGGTTTGGCTTACGGACTATTTAAATCCTTCTTTACTGCTTCATTATGAAAGACTGACATGCAAAACCACACCAAGATTGCTGTTAATAAAATGTCTAGGTCTTAAGTAAGCAACACAAAAGATTTCGACTTACTGTCTCCTGTGATAAAAGCATACTTCATAGTTTGAAATCCAGTTCTTTACTGCTTTAGTTTTGTGTTCGTCAGATGTAAGCTCCACGCTTGGCTTATTTCACAGACTGAAATTCATAATATTTCTACCTTAACCTCTTGAAAAGCAAGCCTTGATTTAATCTAAAAGAACAATTTCTTATAGCTTTATGTTTACTTGAATAATATTTTTCGAGAATAATATCTCAGAGACTGAATATTAGCCTACACTGAATTCCAAAAGAAACTTTGCATTTTTAAAAGTGAATTTTCAAAAACGATCTCATATCTACATTTTTATTTAATTTGGCAATGACATACATGTAGTTGAAACCCACACTTTCAAGTTTAAAACTTTTAATTGAGCAATATTCATGCATTTTTGCAGAAATGGCCGAAATTGTCATGATCACGTGACGTTTGCGCTGGAACTTGGTCACGTGACGAAAAAGTTTAATAACTGTCCATAATGAATGTTTGTCACTCCAAAAGTGAAAAAAACACCTTAAAACCAGTAAACGGTACAGCCGTGAAACCCCTCTGAAAATTGACAAAATTGATCAAAAACAGCCCTTTTTACAAGAATCGGTAGTGTTCCTTCATTTCTAATGGTAGCTTAATCCGGCTATACAAAGAAGTTGTGAAGATTGCTGACAACCCTGAAACACCAAAAAACCAGCTGTTTTTTCACTGCAAGAGAGCCGATATCTGTGACGTTAGACCACCGCCAACGTTGTCTCTTAGTGACGTTAGAAATAGCAAACATCAAAGGTCGGCATGTTGTTATGTTCTCGTGCACTTTATGAACTTGGTCAGATCTAATCAGAGCTCATCGACTGCTAAGTTGATAGCTGTTGGTCACTAAACATCGACACATGGCAATTTAATTCGAAGTTATAACGTCAGAATTGGCATGCAATAACAAGATTTAGTTGCGATTGTTGAGCTCTTAAGGCTGGTTACCATTTGTACGACTCAAAGATGTGTCAATATGACAAATAAGACTTGTGTCCACACATTCCCATTAATGGAAAAGCTTCCATGCAGACGAAATGTGAAGTTGAACCTACTGACAGAAGACGTAATTTAACGTTTGACCTTTTTTGTTACTCATGGTAGATTTGGAACTTATAACACTCGGGCAGCTCAAACCTGGTACTAAAGTAGCATATTTTAGTACTTTAACGAAATTATTGCGAAAACATCATTTCAAAGAACGTCTGAACAACACAAATTTCGACCCCTGCCCACTTCAGATCAAATAAGTGCAAAACTGGGTTTCCAACCTTTAATTTGGATTCGCTGGTTGTTTAAACAAATGATTGATTAATAAGGGGTACTTTGTTTTAAATTTCTACCCTTTTTCATTCTTCAATCAGAATCATTACAAAATGGTGCAAAGTTTCTTTTTGAAGTCAGTGTAGATGCATTTCTCAGTATATTGAAGTATTGCTCCATGATATTTTAGTCCTTTATTGAAAGCTTTTTGCATATTTAAATCACATTTTTGCAACAGCAACTGTAATATCAAAACATGCAATGAGTCACATTAGAACACCAGGATATGTTCAATGTTTTATTGGACAAAATATGTTTTCAAAATGCATAATGCATAAATGCGATAACTCAATGTTGTTAGTTAAACTTGTGAACTCTATGTATATGGACAATGTACAAGGTCAGCTATTGCACAAAAAAAACGTGAACAATTGAGATCTTTAGAAATATATCCATTGATTTAAGCCATTCATATACAAATGTTTTGCGATTTTAACTCTCTAAGTAATTCAGGATTCTTTGAGAAAAACTAGACTGTATTAAAGGATCCTAAATTAGAATTCTACGTACATCCTTGTTTGTTCATAAAGAGCAAGGTGATGAAGTTACATATTAATGATATAAAATGAAGTGACTGAGTGCAACGCTGTGCAACCTTTCATCCCGTGCCTCTAAAGGCGTGGACTTTACTATAATGCAAGACATATGTGACAGAAACGGTGGGTACTTAAGAAAATACGCACCGGTGATGAAAAGACTTATTAAAAGGAGAAAATGTTTTTGCAAAAAAATCCTCTTTTTTATCGAAAGGTCAATGTGCAAACCGGTATACATAAACATGGAAACACCTGAAATGACTGTTCCCGATATGGAAATCTGAATAAGGCACAACGACAAATTGCCAACTCTTTCATGCTATCCATATCATAAGCCGTTTAAGATGATATAACTTCTAGAATAATTCTCAGTTCCTGAAATTAATTTTCGAAAACGAATATTTTATCAAATATAGGAAAGGAGCCCAAGACTAATTGCAGTAATTGAGTTTAGATTAAGACTTATTTTATATCTACAAATTGAGTGTAAAACTTAATGTATCTTTAATGTCATAGATGTTATTCATATATGAAAAGCGATAATTTCATAGAAACTCAATTTGGTTTTAATGGTTTTAAGTTAACAGACTAATGACACTGAAGAGTATTAAGTTATAAGAAGTTATAAATCTGTAAATGCTATATGTAACGCACATGAACGACCTCAAATGACATGTAGTTCTTAAAGACACAGAAAATGTCAGTAAGTAGATCCTCTATATTGATTGTAGAAATGAAACATATATGTCATTTAGGTCTTTATGTCACAGTTGATACAGAGTCTTACTTTTCTTTGTTTTTGCCATATTAGATTGAGAATGTAGGTTATGGATAAAAATGAAAACAAGCTGATCTGAAAAACTTAAAATTTAACAAAATATTTATAACGTGATTAAAACGAGATTGCCATAATTCATTAACCACATTGGTATATAATAATTAACATCAGACATTGGTTTAAAAAAATTGTCTATAGGCAAAATCGACGAATCTACAAAAATTCAAATCAAGGTGTAAAATAGACATCGGCGTGTTAGGAAAAAACTTTGCATGGGCGTAGTTAGGAAGAAAGTTAATTTTATAAGGAAAATATTCCATATTTACTGAAGGCCCACAAGGAAAGATCGGCGATAGGATGTCATCGCCCCAACTTCCAACCACATGTGAAAAAATATGGCGCACTTTGAAAAACACACCATTTACATGCATGAGAAAAGCCAATGTTTTTACAAAAAATCTCCCTTATTTTCAAAAGACCTACAACATGTACAGGGGACAACTCGATGCCAGCACCCCCTGAAATCTACCCTCACAGTGACCCCACGTGACCTTTGGTAGATGACAGAAGCTAGGAACCCGGATGAAAGATGAACGGTTTGGAGATAGCTTTGCCTTAATGATTCCAATATGTCGTGATTAAACGCATCAAAGACCCTAGAGGTTTAAAAAAGGACCATACAAGTTAGATTACAACGCTGCGGGGTCACGTAGGGTCGCGACATTTTCAAGTTCTCTTCCTTTTTATTCGTGATAAGGTCAGTAAGAAAGACTTTGATCGCATGAAAACATCTTTACCGAGGAAGGTAAATAGAACACAAACGGTTTGGGAGGCAAGCTATGTGTCCAGATTTGTCGATGGAAGAGGAATAAAGGGAGGGGGGATCGGGGGAAGAAGGGGGGGGGGGGGGTGTCGAGGAAGAGATGGAGAGGGGGGAGGGGATGAAGTCAGAGGATTCTTTAACCATTGCAATGACTTCATGATACGTTTAGTCAATATTGTGGTGTACTTTCGGAAACAGTTTAGATCTCAAAATGGCCACAAATTAAAGAGTATCTTCGTATCAGAAATGGTAACTTTTTTAGGACATCAGTAACAAAATGTACAATATATGAAAAACAGCTTTCAGTTATTATAATTAGGAACACTTTCGATGTGTTGAGATCAGCAGGTTACTAGGGTATTCTTTTAGATCAAATCGTACAATGAAGCACACACAAGAAAAGTTATATAGCTTATAATTTTAATCCTTTCAGCTGACAATATATCTCGTCCGTTATTTAGTATTCAAATGAATCAATTAAACTAATTATTGTGCAGAAAATAAGAGATTTTATTGATTTAGAAAAATTCAAAAGAATACGTGATAAATAACTTGCTTGTCCCATGGTACACATCAAACACAGCTCGTTGTTTCATTAAAGCAACGCCCAATTACTTAGTGACTAAACTACCGTACTGAACATAAATAACTGTATGGTTGACATAGACTTTATCAATTTGAGAACGAAAGTTACATTCTGATTACCACTTATTATTCAAAATGCTTATTAGAAGTTTTATTTTATGGAAGGTAGACATTAAAAGCATATTTTGTATGAAAGAGAAAGCAGGCCAACATACGATGAACCAAAAATAATCAAGGGAAAACCTCTTTGTGCACTGAATACGGATGTGCAACGTGATTGACATTTAATACAATTAAATAACATGTTCCCATACGAAATGGGACTCAATTATGATAATTATTTTTGTTTCTGTGTTAATTTTCCTCGTGACTGATTGCACTTATCGTTCTCAAACTCGCCGGTGACAACTCACAATCTAGAGACTCGTTTATCAAACCTAGTTGAATCAAACTATCCTGCTCTACCCTCTGTTGGAAACAGAACAGTTATTGAGCTTGAATTTGAACTTACTCGACTCTCGAACCTCACTTCCTCGGCGGACTCACCTGACCTCGGCCTGTGGCATTGGTCAGGTCATACCGCCTCGGGAGTCAGGTTTCTTTTTTCCTTTGGATTTGTTATGCATGTTTTATGTGTTACGTAATCATTAAAACAAAGTATCCCTAAGTTAGTTTAGTATATATGGATCATGGATGAATACTGAAAAATAAATAGATTATCAACGATCAAAATTGAATACTAATACTAATACAACTAATACACTTTACGGAACTTGAATGCATCATAAATAAAAAAAATCATACCATCTTTGATAACAAATATATAATATATACAAAAGAGCATTAACTACAGTAAATACGGTAGGGAGGACAGCTTCAACTGGCCACCTGCATCTACGGGCGTCTTCCGAAACCCAACAGGGCGTGGTTGACCTCAATATGTCAAGCTGATTACGTTTGGAGACGTAAATGCCTTTGTACATATGCAGTTCAATCGAGTGAAATGTACATGTGATCAGGACTTTCTTTACTCAAAGCGTTTGAAGTTAACAGAGTGTCGGGGAGAGGTCACGCCTCACTGCGCACGGTAATGTGTGTTGCAGTAAAAAATAAGTTCACAATGCATTGATCGAAACTGTTTTTGAAACGAACAGTAATGCTTTTCCCATAGGAAAATCTTGTCTATAGCAGAAAGGTTGAAATCTACATTCATGAGGATAATTAGCTGTATATTGTATTGACATCGGTAGTGTACACTTTATTGGTGTTTATAAATGCTTAGAGTGTGAATTAATCAACTTATTATTTTCGTCATGTCATGATCTTTTAGGGAGGGAACGTTTCTCTTTGAAGTCAACTATTGGATATTACACATAGAGTAATCGCGTGTATCGAAATTGCATGTTTGCATTATGTATGTACTAATCATATGTTATCCCCTAGATATATGCCTTATAAAATCTTAAACATACAGGACATAGTTGGTAAATGTACGATTATTATTATTTTACTGTCCTTTACCTATTGTATTATTGCTAGTCTTACCATGGCTTCTGTGCATTCTTTTTCACAGTTGAAATAGAAAGCCATGCATAATACCATCTATACAGTATTGCTTGATTCTCATCTTATTATTACTGATGACGTCGTTTGTAACATGTTTATCAATGTGTCTTAATTCTTTAAATTTTATTCTAGCATTTTGATTTTTGCGATGCATTTTCGAGACTTTGTTTGGCCATATTGTTGAAACTACTTAAATATTATGATATAGTGAAATAATATAATCATAACGTAAAAGCCAAGAGACATTTAGAATTCTATTTACGATATTGAAATGTGATTTTTTCCCGAACCGCAATCAGTTGTTATTAACACGTCAAATCTTCAAGAATAATAACAAACATAACATGATCACTAATAAATTATTTATCGTTCCGTATGGAAAAATAAATATTCATCAAGAATACATTTTCATGAACCTTTACATCTAAGAATAGAATATAGGACACTTTTAAGAGTATTTGATTTTATGAGTCTTATCACAAAAGCAATAACATTCATACAATCTGCATTAAATATATTCTGACAAATTTATGAGTGAACAATTTTGTTTTCATTTTCATAAGATCTTTTAATAACTGAATTGGTAAAAATCTTAAAATCACATGAACAGCTATGAACGACATTTTATTCACGTGGTTTATCATTTTCATAATTCGTGTTGCAATTAAAACGGGACTAAACAATTACAAGCCTATGGTTGAAGCAAAAACGAATTTATTAGGTCTCGTTATGCGAAAGGAAAGATTTCTAACTGTAAACTACCGAAAGTGTTATAGGCATGAAAGGATATATTAACATACCGCGGCATACAGATATAGTAGCAATGCGGGGAAATGATACAGCATTTTAATTATTTTATTATTGTCGTTTGATGAATTGGTTTGAAGACATTTTAATGATTTATCTTCTTTATCATAAATATTGTATTACTATATCATTTGCTTATTAGCTATTTCCCCTGTGTTAAATAAGACATACATTATATAAACATATTATTAAAAAAATTATGTATATATCATTTGCAAAATTGAATAGGTTATTGCCATTTTATGAGTGGATGAATATGATTCAATTATCATATTTCACTATCAATTTAGCTTAATATTTGAACTTCAATGAAGAATACACAACAAATAGACGAATATGTACATACATATTTATACACTTAGTTATTAAATCAATGAGATATAGTTTATGGCCAATTTTATGAGATACTGAATATGTAAAGGAATACCATAAATAATAAGTTTCAAATAATTTTTACGTTGTAGTATTCAAACTTAGGGTAATAACAACAATACAATTTGAAAAACTTTTGTAATAACTAAATTACTTGTTATGAATAAAGAAAACAACATGTAAATGATACTTAACATTTGACATGATAAACACTTTATCATGGATGTGAATTAAATTTCTCATTACCGCCCCTTATATATATTTATTGTATCTGGTCAAATGATAAGTTTAAAAATTGATTTTAATTTATAACATTTCAACCTCAAATTCACTATAGTCCGAAACAGTACCAAACATAACATGTCTAAGTTTGTATATTGCAAATAACTCATTTTTGAAATTAAATTAAAAATGTTAAGAACAATATTTAAAAAACTTGGTGAAAGTCTACCTAATTCTTTATGATTCAAGGTGCCTAAAATAATTTTGTAAACACAGAATACGATCCACGTGAACCCCGTGAACTTTGTAATCATATTAATACGTGGGTGTGGATCACCCCTCCTAGGCTGGGTGTTTGTATAGAAATATATGAAAATAAAGGCGGACCATAAAAACAAAAGCCTCCTCAAATGATGCATTGTGTGTTCTTCAATCCAGTCTGTAAGAGAATCTCTAATTATATGCATTCCTCCTCAAAAATATGTGTTATGAAATTCAGGTTACATGCATTCGTTGTGCTGTGAAATAAGTTTTGAGGTTACCCCGCTAACGTAAATAAATAAGCGTGTTTTGAAAAGACGCTTTGTTTAAATCAGCCCGATCTGTGAAATAGATGTTATTAGTGAAAATACAGCCGAGCTTTGAATAACAAACACGTGTTTTCATTTTACACGTGCGGTGATAATTGTTTATTTCTACAGAGAACGGTAAATTGCGGTGTATTTGAAGATGTAAACACAGAAGCAGGTGGATAGTTTCACAGAAGAGACATTTCAACCCAATTATAGAGGTTTGATACTTTGAAGGATTTTCAAAGCTGAAGTGGAAAGGATGGGTTTGAGTTCA
Organism: Steromphala cineraria; assembly: GCA_916613615.1. Taxonomy (NCBI): domain Eukaryota; kingdom Metazoa; phylum Mollusca; class Gastropoda; order Trochida; family Trochidae; genus Steromphala; species Steromphala cineraria. Next base: position 68,553,362 of record OU744725.1, on the reverse strand, counting down.
TTTATGACAAAATATATTTAAAAAATATATATTTCGTAATTGTTGATCTATATACTAATATACGTCCAGCTTTAGTAAACAGGATAGAACAAATAAGTTGGTGGATAAATTGGAATTGAATAGATTGGTGGCATTATGGATTTGATTAAATTGAATAGGATGTTTTGGTTGGATGGATGAAAGAATGAAAAATCACTGAGAGAAGATTTTACAGATTTCATAGGTACAGATGGATGGATGAAACAATTAAAAGCAGGAAAAATGAATTAAATAATTATTTTATGATTTACTTAATGTTTGAATGCATAAGACAAGTGGAAAGATGAATAAAGATAATACATTGAATGAATCGGTTGGTCATATAGATAGACAGATTGATAGACTAACAAATGAAGGAAGCGTCACGTCAACGCCGCTCAATTTAATGGTGTTGTACCTAAGAACTATATATATTTATTACGTGTCTGTAAATTTTGACACGTTGTTAAATGCTCTTATTAAAAGTATTTAGCGCTTTATCAGTTTTATGACCAGGTGCTTATAGAGACATCATTAATGTTGCATGACTGATTATGTTTACTTCGTGCCACCCACGATGCGGTAAACATGAATAGAACGATTTTCCGAACCAACAAATTAATAGTGTTTATGAAAGTATGTTTGCATTTAACCTCAAAAACACATTCTTGAATAAATTAACCTCAACTTAGCCGCGGCGTCGTTTTCAAAAGTTATCACACATAGTCGTCAAGATTGGAACGGCCTTTGAAAACAATGTAATAATGGGACACATTTTTTCCTCAAACACGAGAAGAAAAGATTATCCCGATGAAGGGAGGAAGACGGTAAGGCTTTTTGTCTGTATATTTGTTCAAAAATTCTCGGCAAATACTTATCGCCCCCTTCGTCTTTTGACAGTTTCCCCGCATTTCTTTGAGGGTCTCGCTGTCAGTCATATCACTTTCAAGTCCCCCGTCTCCCCATTCACTCCCCCCTCAAGTCCCCCTTCAAGTACCCCCTCCCATTTCCAGGGTTTGTCATCCTATACCTTGAACTAGCCCCTAAAGAGACTGGCAATCTATTGATGAGTTTCGATGAGCTGGGATAAGGCAGGGATGTTATCTCCCTGCCTCTTTTTATGTGTTATCCATTTACCTACCACCTGTGGAAGAATGAACGCTAAATCAAAGGATAATTTAATTTCACGGAAGGCTTTTCATGCATATTCTCAAGTGAAGTGGAAGGAGAAGATAAGGAAAGAGGATAAAAAGAATTGATTTTTAGTCTAAATTTGGTAAATAATTACAGTTAAAATGAGCTGTCCATTGTTGTGCGACGATATATATAAGTTAGTTTTGTTCCATATTAAGATCGTTAGGAATTGTTTATGATTTGAATAAGTTTACAAAACGGTTTGCAAGATAAGAAACGCAGATAGTGTCATGTAAACAAATTAAACAAACTTGAATCTGTCACATTTATTCAAGATTCAAGAGTCTTTATTCTCTAAAACCACGCCAAATGTGATATACGTATTCTATGTCTGACCTTGATCTAAATCTGTTAAGTATAGCAGTGAAGTAAAAATATCCATGAATAAAGGGTCTTCAATCTCAATAAATATGTGTTTTCATGTAATTTGTAGTAAACTATGTCTATTTGCTGTCTGAAGGCCAATTATAACTGATATTTACCATATATCACAGATTTAATGAATAAATAGAGGTATTTACTAGTTTTACTGCACAATAACTCACTTAGAGATGAATAACAAATAAATTAGCGGATTTAATTGGATCTAGTCGGGAGACGGAAGTAATTTACATTTTGATAGCCCAGTGGATATGCGTTCGCTTCACTCAGCTAACCAGGGTTCTAATCCCAGCAGTTAAAGGATTTAGCAGGTGTTGAACCACTCAGCATCCCTGATTACAAACCATTCATAGATTAATGGTGAACAGGTAAAGTGGATTTTTATATACCTGAGAATGACGGGGGGAGGTGTGTTCTCATCACTTTATACTGTTTCTATCTCTCCTCAGTGTGAGCTTCATGAGACAGGTAAGCCTGGGCTATAGGTCTGTTAGAATAAAGAGTTGATTTACCTCTGCTCCCATGCTTGTAAATTAAGGACGATTTGATTTATGAGGTCATAAATAGGAATTTGTTTTTGAAACAGTCAGTTTTATTTTTATCACAAAAAAGAATTAATTTTATTTTACTGTTCATATGATTTTATATCAAAGGTACATTTATTGATTCAAAGGGACGTTTTTATTACTAAAATATTCGATTTAAACTTTCTTGCTGTTCCTTTTTATTGAAGTCTATTACTCAGTTGTTACAAAGCTCAACTGTTGTAAAAAAATAAAGTAACAAGATAACATTCCAAAATCATGAAGTAACAAGATAACATTCTAAAAACATGAAGAAACAAGATTCCAAAATCATGAAGTTACAAGATAACATTCCAAAAACATGAAGTAACAAGATTACAAAAACGTGAAGTAACAAGATAACATTCTAAAAACATGAAGGAACAAGGTTACAAAAACATGAAGTAACAAGATTAAAAACATGAAGTAACAAGATTTAAAGCATGAAGTAACAAGATTATAAAGACATGAAGTAACAAGATTACAAAAAAATCAAGTAACAAGTTGACATTCCAAAAACAATGAAGTATGAACTGATCAAAATTGTCATACGTGTATAAACTGTGACATGACAAAGCATGACAAAAGAAGGTAAGCACACACATAATTGCTTGAAGCAAAACGCGTCATGAAATGCTTGAAGATGCATATAAATATATATGTTTAATAGTTAAGGATAATTAAATGTGGCAAAACAATCCTTCCAATGATTCTAATTTCAATTTGAATTTTAATGAAGATATTGCAATTGCTTTAGAGACTTTAGAGTCTTTCGTTTTTGAATCTCAATAGTAATTTTGGCAAAGCACAGAATGACACCGCGACTTGTTATAGTTGATGTCAGTTAGGAAATATATGATATTGACCTTACAAAAAATCTCTGGAGCAAAGACACGAACATCGAGCAAGCACGTAGATTTATCATCAGTTTAGGTAAGACTGATGTATCAGAAGTTTGTCTTGAATAACTTGATGGTTCATTCTCTCCCCACAGAGGCAGATCAAGTTATGTTGATTTAGCCTCTGATCTACTACGCCGAAATCCGTCGGTTCCGGCAGTTTCCCCTGGCGAAAAAAACTCGCATCACAATCCATTTGAATTTCTTTATCGAATGACAACGCTTCTCGCATGGAAAGAGTGGTTCATATCACAATACCTTTGCCTTGATTTAGTAACAAAAACGATGATTTAAAAACAGCGTCGCTGATTGCACAACTCACTTTGATTGCCTCCAATCAGGCATCTCCCATTCTATCCCAAGAACTCGGCGTATTAGAACAGAGGCTAAATCAACATGACTTGATCTGCCTCTGTGGGGAGAGAATGGTGATGGTCTTGAAACAAATGTACAGTTCTATCATTGAAAAGAGACCATTAGCTTAATCAGTGAAGAATTTTAACTAACCCTTGAAAAGAAATATACATATAGCTCTTTCCTTGAAGAAGACCTAAAGGTTAAGAAGAAGAAGAAGAAGAATTTCGACTCTAGCCACGAGGAAGGATGTAACTCTATCCATGAAGAAAACTTACAACTCAATCATTGAAGAAGAACTACAGCTCTAAATATTTCAAAACTCTTATCAATTTGACACGCAATCACCTGTCGCTGAACACACACTTGCAACTCTATTCTTGAAAAAAACCCATTACATTTATCTTTGAGAACAGACCTACAACTTAAGATACAAGCTTTTTAAATTATTTCTATTTCTATTCTATCAGACAGATGTACAACATTCTCTTAAATATTTCCTTTTGCCAAATCAAAGGAAAACAGCGCCAAAACATCAATTTAACTGAAATGTCAATTCGGACAATTTGAAAGAGGATGGATGCAATTCACATAAATTTGGTCAAGTAACTTAAAACCATTTACCACATAGTTATTAACTATTTAATCAAACGAAAATTCAATGAAGTATTCACTCGAGACAGACGAAAAGAGATAAACAGACAATTTTCCGCATCATTTTACTAAACAAATGCTTTCCCCCAGACATCATGGAGTGGGACACGACACATGGGGACATTAAAACCCTCGTGAAAGACAACCAAGTGATTACAGAAAACGTTTAGCATTTTAGGGTAGATATACTAAATCTCTCCAATCCCCGAGAATGAAATGAATCCTTATATCTGTACATTTAAGGATTGGGACGCTCACCCTACTAAAAGATCCGGGTAGATTTAAGAGTATTCACTAATCGCACATAAGTACCATGTCATTAGTAGAGAGCTTAAGAAACCGGTGATAGGTGAGCTGGGTTACCCCAATGTTAGGACCCGGAATAAATATACTAGACAGAATCTCACCTGTCTTATTAGAGGTTTGTAAGAATAATGTATAGAATTGTATGGAAATATTTGATATAATGATTAGACCTTAACCCATAGAGACAGCAGTTTATGAGATCACCACACCAACTTCACCACGGCTTGAGACAAAACCTGAGACATAACCTTTTGAATTGTTTTATGACCCATTATAATGTGAGGTTATTTTATATATCAAATGAAGTACATAATTATTTGTTGAAAAAAAAAAGTCTTTTTTTTCAGATTAGGTTAACACTAAATATAAAGTAAGAAAAAGTTGTATAGTGTTGATACCTTTTCGTTTCACGAAAGGGGTGTTACTCGAACATTTTTTTAATTCCCATAATTAAGATGTTATCTTTGTGTTAAAGACTTGGTTTATTGCCATTAGTACTTTACTTTTTCTTTCTGTGTCTGTTTTCTACATGCGGGATAGAGCGTTCTTACCACGGGCTACTTCGTACACATCGATGCAGTAGAGAGTACACTAAGCTGCATCCCAAAGGTTTGATTACCTACATGCATATATCAATGCATAAAAATCGAGCTTGTGACGTCAATCGTTACATGGTGATTGCGAGGCAATAAACTAGTTTGAATTGATGTAATACCTGACAGCTATTAACAAAATAATTGGCAGCTAGTTTTAATAACGAGGGACAATCTTATGATGACACAAATACTAACTCTAGTCGTTGGGAGCGAAAATATATAATACATTATTTCTTTTCACTTTTTTTCACGATACAGACGTTGGTGAACAAACTTTTCGATAGCAGTGGCGTCTCCACGTAACTCTTGTTTCCCCCCTAAAACATCATTCTCTCTCAACAGAGCCAGATCAAGTCATAAAATGTTGATCGAGCCTCTGGTCTTATTCCCCGAGTGTGTGGGTAAGAATGGGTGATGCCTGATTGGAGGCAATGAAAGTCAGTTGCGCAATCAGCGGCGTTGTTCTTAAATCATCACCTTGCCTAATGAATAATGGCAAAGGCATTGTGATATGAACCACCCTTTCCATGCGAGAAGCGTTGTCATTTGCTATTTTCTAATTAATTCAAACGGATTGTGGTGCAAAATTGTTCCGCCAAAAGGGAAACTGTCGGAACTAACGGACTTGATGTTATACAATAACATAGGCTCGATCAACATTTAATAACTTGATCCTCCCTTGTGGGGAGAAAATGTTAAAAGATACATGAAACAAAAGGAAAACATTCTTAATGCAATCAAAAGATGAACGAATAAAAATTTTTTTCAATGAAACAAGAATGAATTATTTATAATCTTTTATTTTTTTTAACACCGATGTCCAGCATTTCAACTAAACATGCTTCTTGAATGACCAGAACTAAATCAAATTACCTTAGCTAAAAACGTAAACAAACAAAGTCTTTAAAATTTCCACGCTTTTGAAACAGACGTTCCGGGAATAACAACACTCCCAGACATTTTGAGAATCCTTCGCGACTTATCCTAAGGATGTTGGCAAGATTATCCCTGCAAAAGCCATGTTGGACTGATTATCTTGTTCACGGTAATCCACTGTTTAAATAAATCCGACAAGATGTTGTTAAACACACCCTTTGATCTGTGACAAAAAGCCGTCTCAGAGTGTAAAGAAACTCTCGCGTAAAAATGTTTTAAAAATGTTAGAAATAGTTTGAATCATATCGTTATAAGCCAAGGATGTTTGTAAATAAGTTTAACGGCTCTGGTAGAAAATTTAAGGTATTTGAGACTAAAACATTTGTGCCGGCCTAGGATTGAAGCTTAACAAACGACCTACATGTATGTAACAGCAATTATTTTCACAAGTTGATGATTTGTAACAACAACAAATTTGGTATTTCATTCGTAGAGTTACATGTTTTATATGGGAAAGAGTACCTGTAGTATTAGTTGTTCATTTAATCAAGCAAATATCCGACACTGTGATGAATACCATGTTGATAGCGGTACTATCATTGTGACGTCATAACGTGTATGACGTCATTCAAGGATGACATTACGCTAGTTTAATGATGCTATATACATATTTCACTGCAGGTACTACAATGGTACTACAACTCCTAGTTTTTATAAATAAATGTAGGACCAATTTTAATCTAAAAAGTGTCTTATGAATCATGTTTTTCAATATTTGCCTGGAATTAATATTGTTGAAGCATCATTCAAGTTATGTTAGCATTCTTAAATATTGTCTGGGATAAACATACATTATACTTGAAATATCAAAGATTTACACCTGCCGTCTTCAACTGAGAGGAAAGAAATCTTGTTAGCGAATATACAGCCTGAAATCTTTCATAAGTGCATGCCATATTTACACACGTTTGATATATCTTTGATAACGAGTTTTTCACATGTGCATGGATATTCGAGAAAATAATGTCAGACCACTGCAAAGTATGTATCAGATTCCAGAATTATAAATGTCACCATTTGATTTATCACCATAATTTAAGACACTGAACCAATACTTGTCATACTCGTTGGCCACAACTTCATAACACGATCTTCACGTGGGGTAAAGACATCCTTGCTTCCCACGTGCGCGGTTGGCCCGTGCAAATCGTGCAGGTGCGAGTGATGTCAATTTCAGCGAAACACATGTGGCTAAGTAACTGGGAACCTGTCATTCGCGTCTGGAAGGTATTTCAGTTTCAATATGGTAGGTGTCTCATCAAGTTAGGAATTTGTCTATTTATTAGACAAACCAGTCACATGAAATTAGCTAAATAAGAAGGGAGGACGTAGCGGGTCATAAATAGTCACCTAAGGAAGTAGCCCATCGCGAAACAGTCTCTCATTACATTGAAATCAACAAGAGGTGAAATCGAATACATTGCCGTGAAATAGGCAACAGAGTGACCGAATCTGACACACCCCTTTGTGATTGGGATACGTCCCTTCCTGACAAAGCTAACCATAGGTACTTGTCAGCAGTGAAATTGAGTAGACTAACCGTGCAATTAACAACGTCGTCCCTCCGCTGTGGTGGTGATTGATTGACAAGTTAAGTATGTCGATGTATATTTCAAACTGTACCCCGCTCTATGGTTCCCTTGTTCACAGCAGTTAAGTCTTTAATCCGACAAAATGTCTGATAGCTGAGAAGTTCCATGTACTTATAAGTCGGAGAGAAATTAAAGATAGCGTGATCCTGTTGTAATTGACACTGTGTGGATTTCAGCTTGTATATCACACGTTCAAGTTGACAAGTATGCACGTATCTAGATTACCCGCTAAAATATTAAGTATTTCATTGACTTTCTGCAAGAGTATTCACTTTCTATAAGAGAACAAGCTAATATAGTTTGCATATATGTGTATATGAACTAGAATATACGAAAGAGCGTTATCGAAATAGCAACAGTTATTATGTAAGGTCTAAGGATTTACAGGACAATAGACAACACATTCATTTGAACAGTTTTGATTTTTTTCGGAAATAGGTGTAAATGAGCGGGGACAAGCAATCTGCTTTATATTGCCAATCCAACTATATAGTTATTGACCACCACAAAGTTGCATTTTAGTCATACAAAAATGATCTCCAAATCTTTTCATTAAAATGGAACGCGCTTGTAACAGTGTTAACCTCCCTGCTTTCGCAATCTTGATCACACGTGAAGATCGTACATCTTAATCATGAATTCGCACAAAATCACTTTCGTGTTGCAATGTTGTTATTTAACTGTAGGTAAAAATTCATTCTTTTTCTGTTTTTAGATTTGAATATAAACGTTAAAAGACCTCACAGATGTCACAAAGCTGCAAATCAATTTCATGTTTTGGTTTGCGTCCATGTGTAACTTAACACTTAGCCTAAGCTTAAAATCATCTTTCCTGAAATTGGTTGAACCCTAAACGGTTTCTTCTCCATACATTTATGTACACGTTGAAAGATATGAAAGACGTATTTAGTCACTACATAAACGTTTCCTGTTCATAAGGCGACACCAACATCTTATTTCGCAGCTCATACAATATTTCAAAAGACGAAGCACGCGTCAGCATAATATGTGTCAAGACATCAAATTAAAGGATTACAAATTGAACTGGCTATCCTTTCAAACGTACCCCAGACATATTTTTGTCACTACATAGCGTGTTATCCTTCGAGTGAACAGATATATAGACGTCGACAAGGTACAAAGACCTTGAACACTCGTCTTGAGAGTGATAGGTAACCTATGACCAAAAGGGGATCTTGTCTGGGGAAGGGGGTCCTTTGAGGGGGTATATAGGGGAGGTGGGGAGGGGAGTCTTGCGAACGCTCCTCAGGGAGATTAACCAGGTGTGCTCATTTGTTACGAGATTGGACACAACATTGAGCAAATAATTTCGGTGAGGTTAAAATTTGACATGCTTGTGAAAAACATTATGCCTTGACTGATAAGTGTTCGGACTTTGTATCTGTCTATTTGTGTATTTAGGCTTTGAAGGGTATTTCAAAGTGGTACACATACACATAAACCAGAAGTATTTTCTGGATAACAACTTCTTTATTGTGAAGATAATGAGGTTTTGGAGCATATGATTACCCCCTCAACAGGCGGGATATGACAAATGACTGCAGATGTTTATGATGATGACGGTGAAGACTTTTATTATGACTATGATAACTAAGCTGATGAAGATGATGCTAAAAATTCAATGTTAATTTTTAGCCTACAATAAATGAAGCTCTTCAAACAACAACACTTTCCTATATATGCCTATCATAATGATATAATTTCAATATTTCAGTATTATTATCACAACGTACTAACGTACGTAGACACGAATAAGAATAAGAATAAGAAGAAGAAGAAGAAGAGGATGAAGAAGAAGAAGAAGAAGAAGAAGAGGAAGAGTATTTATTTCATGTGTCACATGCTGTACATATCATATATCACAAAATAAAAAGCTGTTAAAACTCAGCACCCAGCCATAAGGCTTACGAGACACAAATATACAATTACAAATTCATAACAAATACGACAATACATTTGCATTCGCCAAATTTCACACCACCTTTCGCCATATTACACACCCCTACCCCACCCCAATACATTACTGCACTCATAAGGAACCACGATATACAACGCACCAGTATTACAATATTTTATCCTCTCATTCAACAGTCAAACATCAGACTCACACAGTACTCAATAGCGTTTGTATATCCGAATCGTAGAGCCGCTATTTTATATACGAACTTAAATTCTTTTAGAAACTCGGGTCGTTTTTAGTACCGGAAACTTACGAGATGGTCTATTGAAGATAAAAAACGTATTTCACGGTTTACTGTTATGTTCCCGCCACTGATAACGAATTAAGATATCCCACTTGAAACTGCTTTTTGAACAATGTCCCCATTCGCACCTATATAACTTTATTGTAAAAGACGTTTATTTTATGTTAGCCCATAATAAAACAATCACGGCTGTAAAGAACATCTTTATGTGTCAATTTCACCGGTGTGTAGACCGGGACATGACTCAATGCATGGGATTCACGTTCTGGGTGGTCTATTTCATGAAATAGACAAATTGCGTAGATAAATCATGATTCCCGTGGATTCCCACACTTGCGCACCTGTGACTGAAATAAGCATCTATGAAACGGCTTCCGACAATGGCTTCTGTTTTCTTAATTCAATGCCTTGTAATAGAAAAAGTTTGTAGCGGTAACATGATAGGACGTAGGTTAATAGACAAGGGTTACCTGTCTTCCGCTAATTAATTGTAGATTGGACAGGTACACACGATCTTTGCAAGATGGTAAATACATATGTTTGATGTCGGTTGTCCGGGAAAAGGACTAAAAGCATATGAAGATTTAATTTTGTGCTTGTCAAACTATACATGCAGACTTGCGATTTTATGCTTGAATTTCTCGCAAAAATATCCGTATTTGTTAATCTAAAACAATAATTATTATGCGCATTTTTCATAAAAAAAGTAATGTCACCCAAACATAAACAAAGAAACGCATCAAAACTTTTGCAACGATGCTCCTATTAGACCCAACTTTTCAAGATTGTTTTGGGGTCATAGAGTTTGAGCATAAAATTTAGCATAAAACATTATATAATAAAGAGGAGAAGGAGAAAAAAATTACTTTATTTAGATGTCACAAGTTTTCATTTGTTTACATGTCTATAAGAGGTCAAAAAGAATATGTATACATATTTTGGGTTATGACATACGATTGTAAAAAAATGGACATATAAGTAAAACATAAATAAATGATATGATAGATATAAAAAAAAACTTGATTGAGAAGAGTTGTTTTAATTAACGGTGTTTATACGCTTAATAGGCTTCGGGCACAAGTGTGACACGCATATAATAACCCGGCAATATAGGAAATAGTATGCCACTCGAATCTAACGGCAACAAATCGGCAAACTAATTATTTGAAATGTTCTAGTGGTATTGCTCCTAATTAATCACTTAATTCAAGTTGGTATTTCCGGTATTTAAACGATCTGAAATACAAAATTAGTTTAATGACAGTTTATAGCTAAATGGAACGATTTCCTTCATATTACCATACATGTAGGTTAAGCGTGGGGTTTAACTTTGAATGGAAAATACAGAACATATAGTCATGATATTGCTATATTGTTTTTCATTGGCTCTTCTTTCAAAAATATATTTCTATATCATCAATAACAAAAATAAAAATTTTACTACTTATATATGGTGACAACATCATGTAAATTATCTGTATCTTGAAGACACCATTCAAACAAAATTACAATATTTATTTTTAAGCGAACTTAACACATCAAAACATTATTACTTCTACAAGTTTTATTTCTATCAATCTTTCAACTTATGTAAATTCATTCATTTACATCGATACCGCTATCAAAACACTCTTTCTTCATTCATGAGCCAACCACAGAAACCTATTTCAGGCATTCGTTTCACATTATTTACACATGTCGATATATCGTCAAAACAACTGTAAATTTCACCCATAATATTTTCCTTTCAAGAGTGACGAGCACGGATAACGTTCACTCGGGAGGTTTAGATGGTTTATTGGGTGTATATTTCACGTTTCTTTCAACAAACTGGCTCTGTTGAAATGCAATAGAGCGGAATCAAGGGCAGCTAAATGTCGATTTCATCTTTATGTCATCAATAGCTCTTGATATAGAGTGCGAGGGGTTCAGATGACAGGTTGATTGTGCTGAACGGACTGCAACATACAATGGGCTTTTTGTACGCGTAGTATCGCTGGTCTTGAAATATACTCCCTGAATTATGATACTTATGACAGTTATGACAGGTGCCCGTTATGCGTCATTGATTGTGGACTGAAAGCTTCTTATGTGATAAATGTGCTTTTATGGTTAACCTATCTGGTGGTTCACTGTCTCATAGTCTCATATCATTGATGTTTTGAAATCGACGTGCTATGTTTTCTTTTTGATGTTATTTATGAAAGTTGTAGTTCTAATTCTTATAATGAACTATTTATTTCCATTGAAGCAATTCTGCAAGTGCCACATCTGATTATTTTTCGGTTAGATACAACACTATATCGAGCTGAAACTATGTAATACTTGTCGGAATATCATATGCAAACCCCATTACAACTTTTTAGACCCTTACAGGAACCAAAACAATGGTTTAGCATTAATATAGTTATTAAGTGTAAAATTAAACTTTGGAAAAAAAATATTTTGATCGACTTTATTCTAAGGCGGAGATGAAGATAGAAATTTAATAATTTTCCGTTACTTTGTGCTTTCTTGGCGCCGAAATAATTACAAAAGCGCATGAAACTAGGTTTTGATGTTTATATTCTGTACTGTCGATAAACCCGATAACCTTTGGAAAGAAAGCTATCGTTATTGCAACGCTGCTTTAACTGGAGCCAACCCAAATCTCCGTCGCCATGTCAATTAAGTAAAAGGAAATTCCATCAATTCGGCGTCTACGTAACAATAAAGTTAAACATAACGTATATGCTTTATTGTCATGTATCGGAAGTTGTTGAATTATTTAAGTAATTATTTTCTGAGTCATTCTAATAACTTGAGAAATTTACTAACAAGTGGTACACTTTTCAAGTTTCTTTTGTCATATTTCTTCAATACCAAATTTTATAACTTATAAAGATTAATGCCATTTATATTGTATTTATAATAATTTAAAATATTCTTGCCAATTTGCTGTTGTAATTGCCAACTTTCAAATAAATGATTAATAACGATGTTAATATGAATATGGGAATCCCGTCAAAATTGATAATTCGAACATGAATATTTAAAGTAAAAACCATCTTTCTACAATATTGCAATGTCATTGAGCAGAGGGAAGTTCAAAGATTTGAATGACTTAATCCTTATCAGTTGGTAGAGTCCATTTATGCAAGAGGGGTAACAGGTCAGTGACACCTCATTACCAAAACCCTAGCACTAGTATATAAAGCACTTGTGGTTAGCTGTGGTAATACTGTATGCTATAAAGTGCCTTGAAACCAGAAGCGATGCTGTCCTCTAACGTTTATCTTTACTTCATAACACATAGCACCGAACACGCCTTTTTATCAATAGAATATAAGGTATTCGATTTTATTGGTCTAGAATTACTGAATGAAAACTAGCCTTATTAACACTGGCGGATCCAGAGGGGGATGCATCCCCCCCCCCCCCCCCTAGAGAGAGTTACATATATAGATCCAAAATAATAAATTTCAAAAGTTGCGCTTACGACACCAAATTTTCTTTAATTCACGATGAAGGTATGACTATAAGACTTGTTATGGCGGGTGTTTACCAACAAATTTCATATTCGATATGTCTGTTTTCGTATCGTAAGATTAAATCGACGTATTAGACTTATATTCTCTGAGAAATAATAATTCTCAAAAACAACTATTTTATTAAATATAAGAAAGGAGTCTCGGAGAATTGGAAATTGGAAATTGGAAATTGGATGTAGTTCACTGCAGATCTAGACTTGCTTTTATAGAGGTTTTGTTAGGTCAACATGATATTAAGAGAGTAAGACTATATGTGCTCAGTGCTAAATGTTAACTATGAGAACATGTCCTTTTCCACATTAACAACTGAAAAGTAATATATAAATAAAATAGACGAAATATACTGACATATATAAGAATAACACGAATCAGTTGGACGTACCTACAACACCTCTCTACTTATCTGTATAGTAATGGATATGATAAATACGAGTATCGATCAGACGCTGAATTAACAGCTAAGAATAGATGTGAAGTTTTGACATGAAGGTTTTTTCTTTTAAATCTTGAATCCTTTAAATGAGGTATATTGAATAGAGCACTGTAGTTGCGTAACGGACCAGAATTACCTCCCTTTGACTGCAAGCTGACTGCTCTCTGTATGGTATAACTATAATTTCATATGCCAATTATTAATATAATTCGTAATGTTCATAAGATACTTTGATCTTATTAATAACATGTAAGTGTGACTGTAAGGTTTCATTATATGACATAACTCTGCTGATTTTGGAATCGTTGAATTGTAATGCACATCAATATGTAAATCGTCTATATGATGTAACTTCTATGGTGAATTTCAAAAAGTGCAGCCGGATATTGCTTTGGAATATTATTAAAGAGTTAATTGTGATATGCTAATTGCTATCCTTGATAAGTTGAAGTTTAGAAAAAACAACTGCCGGTGAAATAGCATAAAAATATCAAAGCATAAATGTGAACATCATTTATCATCCAAAACTGTGTTCCACAGGAGATATCGCTTGTGAAAGATCAAGCGATATCTCCTAGGAGATATCGCTTTGACAGTAGATTTTGAACAATGCCCTGCAATCAGAAATTACATGACATCACAAACGTTTTACATCATCAGTAATGACGTCACGATGCTATGACGTCATAAACACAATGACGTCACAATACTATGACGTCATTAACACGATGACGTAACAATGCTATGACATCACTGGTTTAGGAGTTTTAGGGTCATGTAGTGTTCAAAGATGTACATTTATCATGCTAATGTGATGAAAAATGATTTTGGATGATAAATAGAATCTCACCCTCGTGTCTTCTGATATCAAATATATCAACACTCGTTGATAAAAGTAAAATATCCTCGGCAAGCCTCGGATATTTGTTACTTTTATCAACTTGTGTTGATATATTTGATATCAGAAGACACTTGGGTAAGATTCTCTATATATGTAATATGTAAATGACATCGAACTGTGATTATTTATTCATAAAAAATTAGAACTAAAATGTACTAACATTCACCCTTGTGTACATTTTGTAACAAAACAACCAGCCTCTCTACTTGTGCGTTGCATTTAACAGATTTCCATGACTATTGGACAGTTCTAGTAAAAAGTTTGCGTAATCACGCCTTTATATATTGGATACTACATCTATAATGAAGTTCCGGGTGCCAAGATACACAGTTTTCAGTTAAGAACCTGGAGTGGTTTTGACAAAACAGATTGGTCAGTCCGTCAGTTCCCCTAACGGTCAGCAAGAATTCGCAATTGGTCAGTTCGACAGTTTCCCTAGCGGTCAGCAAGAATTTGCAATTGGTCAGTTCGACAGTTTCCCTAGCGGTCAGCAAGAATTCCCAATTGGTCAGTTCGACAGTTTCCCCAGAAGTTATGGTATACGCAGGTGGGGATGCATTTTCAGCTACGATGAATTTATTTCATGTGAAGTTATAGATAGAGCCGCTAAAATCAAAGCTACTTTGGAAATGCGAGCGTGAATTATAAATTTAAGCAACGTAAAAAAGTCCATACTCTCAATGAAGGATGAGATAGCTAAAATTCCTTCTCCATTTGTCAACGATTAAAGCAACAACACCACAACAACTTGTATGAATTGTTTAAATATCCCCAAAACATCTCTAACTGTAAACCCAAAACTTTTTAAAACAGCCAAGATGTCAGACCATCTTTGACAGCTGTGACGTGAAAGACGGGGTTTGTTGTGGAGCCATCAGCGACAACAAACAAACAAAAGTAAACAAGCGAGAGCTTCGAATGCACGTCAAGTTTTTTCCACATCCCCGATAAGCTTGCGTAGAAATTTCAGAACATGTCTTGGCCTGCTTACCAAACGTGATGCAAGTTCTGACACGCTCCGTTTTGTCACTGCGTAAGGTCTATTTTTAGAATGTCAACACGTCACGTGACCGTGTTTACATTTGAAGGGCGGAATACGGCAGATGACGTAAACGTGGACTGGTTTGCACTTTGTAGCCTATTTTTGGACAAGTTTTTAAGTGAAGGCTCTTATAGATGTTGGCTTTAATCTGGAGCGTGCTCTGGAAGTGATGGGAACGATTGTTTGTCCTCGTTAACTGAATTGTTTAGACGTAATCTCTGTGGTAAAGACAGTCTATTTTATATATGATTATTTTTACTGGGCGACCTATAATTTACTAAGTATAAGGAAACGTAGTAAATGCTGAAAGGCGTAATGAAATAAACTTTGGATATTCAGAAATCATACTTGTGACGTCATCCTATTGTTCTCCGTTAGTTTTCAATGGATAGATGCCCTCTACTTACCCTTTAGATTGGAACGTTTTATAAGGTTTGCTTGTGGTACGTTGTTCAACCAATGTGACGACAGTCGACGTTCTGCGACGTTTTTTGTATTATATGCATTGAACACTGATCATGCTTTATGAACAGTTAGCCATTTGAAACAATCAAACGCACGTGCATTTCGTGCAGACTCAAGGGTTCTCACGTAACATGAAAATTAGTCTGTCATCCAGACCCTAAAGCAAAATATTCAATTGACGACAACATAGTCTAGAAAATTATAGCAAGTCTAGATGCCTTAGCTTTATCAGAAATCAAGGCATTGCATGGGCTCCTTGTTGTATTACTATTTGTAATTTTAGTAAAATGTTGTTGATAATGGAAAAACTTATTTCTGAGACTAAATGTTAGTCTACATGAAAATTAGCACGTGTGTGTCATGCTATCTAAGGACCATCTTGTCCATTATAGGTCACATTGAATTGCGAAGTATTAAAGTGCAGTTATATGGTTCGTAACATGCTACACACATGTAATTAAGAACTGATGAAGAATTATTATTTGTTACTCAAAAGAACAATAGTACAGATGTATACTGCATTCTTAATTTTCGGAAATGCCTTTGTAACCAGTTGCTGATGAATTCCCTCGATTCAACTGGTTCTTGCGATGAATGGTACCCATTCTCTCACCACCGATGCAGATCAAGTCATGAAATGTTGATCGAGCCTCTGTTCTTATTAGCCGTTCTATCTGCCTCTTTGGGGGGGGGGGGGGTGAGAATGAACGGCTGTTTACGGCTTTTCCCTTCTGTTTAACGGTTTAATCGTATAGTACATTCATATCATCCTGAAATGGCTTTCACGATTCTTATTGTTAGATAATAGGCCATTAAGTGTTTCTAACAATTTCGTTTCCATGTCGACCCGAAAGTTGCAAAGGGGTAATAGTTCATTGATTCGTATATTCATTTGTTGCCTTGACTTCGACTTTTGCCTGTATGTTTTACCTGTTTTACGACAAAGTGACTTTGAATTCTCACGTTTGTATGCTAATTTGATAAACATGTAACTTCGTATATTCAGACTGGCAACCTATTGTGCACTGAATTTACTTATCTACCTTTCACAGCTATAACGTCAATGATTTTATTGCCTCTTCAACAAAGGTCAACAGAGGAATAATGCACGACTGTGAAGGTCACGGGAACACAAACATGCGTACGTCGTTTTCCTACACCCATGTTGAATGTCAAATCTTTTCTGTTATTCTTCTTTTGTGAGTTTCTTTGCTTTTCCTAAATATTGAGATGAAGTGTTTATAGAAAACCTCAGGTATGTCATAAGTCTTTTCAGGACCGTTTACACCTGCCATATTGAATTTATACTTATCCCAGGAAAGTCTCTTAATGTTTGCAGATCAGTAGAGAGGAAAATGGTGGCGAAATAATCGAGGTCATAGGTATGAAATAGAGTCTTAGAAGTTGCATTCTTACCTCGTAAATATCAATTTCTATGGCCAGTCAACCATGGTTGAAATGAATCTGAAAAGCGTCAGTCATTGTATACGTTTTTCTTGAATTCCTATATAGAATGTGATGACAGATATTAAATTGGTTTAGCTTGTGTACAATGTTTACAAATGCGTATTATTTTTTGTCAAAGATATTAATCATTTTAGTAGAGAATTTAAATTTTCCAGCTGGAAGGTATTGTGAAATGTATATGATTACATGCGTGTAATGCTCAATAAATATAATTTGTAAAATTTGAGAATTTCTTCTGACTCTTAAGTAAAACTAAAATGATTAAAGGGTTGCTAACAGAAACAGAGGCACTTGTTCTTAAACATTTTTCTCTCTCCAAGTTTCCTCTTTTAATGGCAAAGATCATCCGAAAACTACATGTGGCAATTTTATATGAATACCTTTAACCATTTGAATTAGAATTGATTTGCATAGCTTAACAAAGCATGTATTGATTAAAGCAATTGTCTTACAATATAATCGACATTTTCTTCTTCATTTCTCGAGATAACTATTTCCCAACAAAACGTGTTACAAAACTTTGAATTTTTGTCCAAAGAAAATGCATCCGAAGTTACAGTCTAAAACTCAAACTTTAGTTTAAATTATTTTGTCCTGAAAAGAGCATGGATAGCTTTGCAGTGAACTACAGACCGAAATAGCCATTTGTCAGATGCACATTTCCTATTTCATAAAACATTATTTTGAAAACTTGTTATTTCATAGTTTGAATACTAGTCTATCGAATTTGTTTTTGGTTTAATAACATTCAAATTGCATGTCATACTAAATCAATTAATTCAGTCATTTCAGTCCATATAGAAATACATAAAGATGAAAAAAATATCTTGTGATCGTGAGATAAGTTTCGGTAAGGGATTTATATGGCAATTAGGTATAAAAAGTGATCATAGTATCGAAATCAAATTATACGGTGTCACCCAAGTTCGATGTTATTAAAGTATTTTGCTTTAAGGTAGGTAATTTGAAAGGAATCACCAAAGCATGACGCATTTTAGATCTTGGCATCTAAATTGATGTTGCTTTGCTCCTCTCAATAATTGAGTCATGTTCAATATATGTTATCTGCTATATTAAACCTGCCAAACTTTCTAAGAGATTTCACACCTGGGTTTTGTCATGCATAAAATCTTTAAAATAAACCAAATATTTATGAAAACCTCCCAGATATCTTTGAAGATTCGATGTGCTTTTGTTATATACTTTTCGATTTTTATAGGATGTGGATATTTATTCTATGAGTAATTTGTTATTTTTACGCATCAGTACTCTAAACCCCGTTTGCGATATCATAAGTATATATACTTATTGCCAACGTTTATCGATAAAAATAAAATTGTAGTCAATTTAATTAGAAAATATTAATTTGTTCGATGTTATTTTCATTTTTAAATATGAATCTATTAAATTCTAAACAACACCTTATATTGGTCATCACTACATAACGATAATAGATAACCCCTATTATATTATATATGCACGTATGAATAAAAGTTTTAAAGTAAAACAATATTGAGTAATAGAAAGATATCTTAATTGTGAAAAACATTTAATCAATCACTATATGGTTATCAAAAATGTCTTTTCCCATTGGCACTTATACTTTAAATTCCGATTTTATGTAAACAACATTCTTTGCGAAATGTTCATGTAAAAATATTCTTTGCGAAATGTTCATGTATACTATTCTTTGCGAAATGTTCATGTAAAAACATTCTTTGCGAAATGTTCTTTATACGTTGATATATGGACTTTAAACTATGTAAAGAATGTGATATATGTAATAATGCTGAGGAAGATATGGATGACAACTTCTTTGTTCATTGTATGCGACGTGTCGACACAGATTCATGTGTCGTTCACAAGCAGACACAAGAGTCTGTGTCGAAACGTCGCATACAATGAACAAAGAAGTTGTCATCCATATCTTCCTCAGCATTATTGTCATTCCAACTTCTAAAATGCCTCTCAAAGAAGCGATATATGTTATCAAACGTAGTCCGGTTTCAATATTGTTTATAATGAAAGAAATTTTATACTAAAATACATTCTGTAGCAGTCTGAACTCATGAAAAGGACAGTAGAACATTTTTGAAAATTTGATATTTTCAACTTTCCACTGATGATTGCACGTTAAAGCTAAATGTATTAGTTTATATAGTTGAAAATTTCATTTAACAAACCAATCATCCATAGTCTGAGAACAAATTAAAGAGATTCACTTAAAGTCCATTGCTGGACATTTTTGTGTGAACACCTTTAATTCATTTTGTGTAAGAAAGGGAATCGCATGGCTTAACTTTACATTATACATTTGATTCCTTACTGTTTCACTTAGTTTGTCTTTCAATTTGAACTATTTATTTTTATTATTACCCTTTAAAGTCAAACAATCAAATCAAAACATGAATTGCATTATAATTTTTTTTTTTTATCATAGATAAAATTTTAGTTTGCATTAGTCACAGCATCACTTGATGGACCCGAACTCCGTGACTCACAACCGTGACTTTCATAACTGCATTCTGTACATTGCTACCTGCGCTTTGTACTAAGTATATATTTGATGTGACGTAAATTAACGTCAGATGATACGCTTGTATGATTCCTTTATTGTAAGGAGAATAAACACAAACTGGAAAACCTTCAAAGGAAATGAAAACTTTTTTCGTTCTTTTGAAGACACTTTGTTGTAACATTGACTGTGAAGTTGTCAGAGCAAAGGCGTCTGTATTGTCATTATTTAGACAGTCTCGATTGATGGGGTTAATCAAAGAGAGTTTTTATGATATACACTACTAAATGGTTTCTCTTGTTTTGTGTTTGAGGCGGACTGGTGGTTTGATAACTTGGTTTACGTTTTGTCAGTTGTGATCCTGCTTTATCCATATGTTTACATATAGTTTTATCTGTTATGATTGTTGACCAGTAAGTGAAAAGGTGTGACGTGGTTTTATTTATTCCATCTTGTGTATCAGAAATAATTAAGGTACATCATATACGATTGTGTTTCAATCCCATCGTTTGTTTCTGAAATGATTTCAACCTTTAAAGATATCTAAACTGCAAATCAATTTTCTGCTAATTTACACATTTTATTACGCATGTTTGATTAGATTTTGCAGTATCACACGGGGTAATCAATAATCCATTTCTCTGAGAAATCAGCCTTTTCTCATTGCGACAACTGCTTTTCTCTCTCTCCAAAATCCAATATGGAGGCTAATTCGGACACAAAATCGGCTTCGAAAATACAGTAAGTGATCTTCTTTTATCAACACGTATACTTTATCAAGTAGCGGGAAGGAATATCAATATTTGGGGATAGTTGTCATTTCAATAGGATTAATTTTTCATTTTCATAATCGCTGCACAAGGTGAACCAGCTCCCCGCTTCGTGTCAAATTTCACTCAGTTTTCATACATTAACCACAGTTTGAGGCTGTTGATGCATGTCGATGTTTCCATTTAGGTCTTAATGTTATAGAAAACAGCTTAAATTGGATGTATTAGTTTTTAGTTACTTGTGATATCCCAAATTCAAAACGCAAAATACAACGCATTTTCTCTCAATATGACAACGTCTTATTCTCTTTACACTAAATGTCAACATTCAAACAATATTTTACATGTAGAGGTACAGTCATGCATGTAAATCGTTTTATTATGTTAAGTTGTTAGGTTAGGCTTCATACAATCTATACATTCACATGGTGTTTTGTTTTCTTACAGTAAACAGAAAAGAAGCCATCAATTGTTTTCTGTTAGAAGGATGAAAATCCAAATTCAAAATCAGTAACGTAACCGGTAACGGTGTCCGAATTAGCCTCCATATTGGATTTTTGAGAGAGAAAAGCAGTTGTCGCAATGAGAAAAGGCTGATTTCTCAGAGAAATTGATTATTGATTACCCCGTGTGAGTATAAATGGTACAGGATTTAATGCTTGTGATTGATTCAAGTTCCTTTATATATATATGATATGACTCAGCAGAATAACGAAGCAAGAAAATAATGTTTGTGATGGGTTCAAAGTCATATATGTATATGGTGAGACTTTGCAAAATAACGAAGCAACAATATAATGTTTCTGGTAGAATTGATACTTTAGTGTACCTGGTACAATTTTACAATATACAATACACTTGTCTTGTTTCTTGACTGTTATAGCAAAAGAAGCCTTTGATACAGGCTAGGTCCTACTTCAAATCTAGATTGACTGAATATACAAATGAAATGAAAAGCCTAAAGAAATAAGATATCAATAATGAAGGTAAAATATTTATCTATGTATTTATCTTAGTCTAGCAACATACCACAAATATGCTCTACATTTATATGGTATTCTTTTTGACACATTTATGTAATAACAAGTGTTGTGTTATGCGCTGCGGCACACGTATAGTATTTATATGTTCCGGATGCTGTCGTGTCAAACCCCTTTAACACAAGGAGCTTAACTCAACACTACAAGATTGCAGATAAAATCACTGCATGGAGTATTTGATTGACTGATAACAGCAAGTCTGACGTCATAGTAGTTATCGCACGTTATAATGCAATTTGCATGTAATTGTAAAAACTAATTGTATAAGTCTTTATCAAACACCACACGAAGTTTTCATCATTTTTGATTTGACAAAAACCCTGACAAAATCTCTGATTATCTATTCAAAAAATGTGTTTCGTGTTGAACGTCCATTAACATTTGATACCTCACGACAAACAAGGGTGTCTTTTTAGATTCCTGACTTGAACAAATATCAAAACATAACTCAAACCCGTCTTTATATGATGGCAGCTTCTGTAACCAATTATACGTCCAAATCTGTCTTCAAACAGACAAGCTTGAAGCGAATGTTTTACTGCTAATGGGGAGAGGAAGATGATGATTGAAGCAGGAAGGAAGGACCCAGAGGGGAGGGGATGAATGACAAATTGAAAAACATTCAGGCAGATTACACAGCTTGAAGTTACATACACCCATTAACTAATGCTTGCAATTTGATTTGAAGAATGTTGTTAAAGAACCCCTCTCCGGAACTTCCTACTTTTCGATGTAACCCCCCTCCCCCAACCATAATTTGAGCTTTAAAGTTGACATCCTCTACACCCATCCAATCCCTCCCCTCCCCCAATCCAACAACATCCTCACCCCATCCCCATGCTATAAGCTTTCGTCAGCTGTTGGCTCCCTCAAATCATACCATCAGGAAGTGCAAATTACAAAATACGTTGGCGTATTGGTTGACGAAGCCAAGGGATTGATAAAGGATGGTTTTTAGATTAATTGGATTGGAAAACGTCAGATTGAAGTTTTTAAAAACGTGAATTAAGAAATGACATTTGATACGGAGTTAGACTTTGATATTCCATAATCTAAATTACTTATCTTATCTTTTTAACTATTCGGTAATGCAATCTATCAAGCTGTGATGATCTGTAATGAGAGCTTTTAAAACTAGATTTTTGGTTAATCTATATGTCTACATTTTTATACATTTATACATTTTGGTTTAGAAAATATTTCAAACTTTTTTTGTTTTCATTTGCTAATTTGCCAACATATCAGATATGATTCTGGAGATGAGTTTCCAAAATATCACGATTTAATAAGTTTGTCAAAAGCCTTTTGTTATATTTTGCTTGTTTCGATTTCCTTAAAGGTAACATGTGACAAGTAAATGTGATTTTCCAGTTGAGTTCAGCAAGCAAAAACATCTACCTAAAAATAAAGCAAAATTGGTCAAATGCATGTTTCACATACAGTAAATGATGTCATGAAGTTATACACAGTTAGCAAACTTTTTGGGCACTTTCCGAATTCTGCATACGTTAATGGTTATACTTATACTTGAATCTGATTTCCCCATGTTATCGATCATAACCACTTATGCAGTATATGAATTACCTCCTGTTATTGTTGTAAAGTGTTGCAATATTTAAGTACGCTTAAGTGTCCTGCACTTAATACTCTTAACATCATCCGTGTGTCGAATTGTGAATGAAAACAGGTGTTTGAAATATTACTTTTAAACATGTTACATTTTGTTCACGGTATATGTGTTACACATTGTCACTACGGGACGCGTATTCCGTTTGGCGTAAACAGTTACAATGTCAGAATCATTGTCCAAACAAAACTGAAGGAAGTGGTGTTGCAGGTTTACCTTCAGTTCAATCTCAGTATTTAATCATTTCAGGAACAATTTATATGATATTTTCCTTTTAAAAGTATTATCTCCATTGTGTCTGTCCATCGAATAATGTCATAAATTCTGTGATTGACGAATGGGGCGCGTCCACTTTCCTACGTTTAGATTTTGTTAGGTTCCTTTTCGTAATGCACGATTTCCACGGTAACAGTGTTTGAAATCTGTATTTGCAGCATGATTCTCGTGCAAAATGTTATGTAGATTTTGTTGTAAATTTCATCGTGTTTCACGTGCAAAAACACTTCCTCGTGATTCGACTTACAGACTGACAAGTTTTCGCTCCGTGGAGAATACGTTTCAAATATGTCATATTTTACAAAGAGGCAGAAGACTTTGATGTTTTGTAAAAACATGATTTTCAATAAAGTAAATGAAATAGCTTACTTCGGCATAGCAAAAGTACCTTTCGTTCATGTTACTGACATTTGACAGACGAAAAGGTAAGTTTAGCTGAAGTAGTTGGGTGATTTATCTACAATCGACGGTCTAACCAATATTTTACAGATTCCTGTATATGTATGTTTGGGCTAACATTTAGTTCATGATACTGTTAAAAGTACAATTGTGCCTTTCCAGTTATTTGTTTCCTTTGGTTTTCATTATCAGCATTTATCTAATGTAGTAATGAATCTAGACTATGTAAATGCATTTTGATATCTGCACAACCAACCTTGGGACGAATTGTAGCGTTGTTTATCTGGTAATGTTTATTTTGTTGATATTTAACCCTGAATCTAAACTGAATGGATATTTTTATTTATAGATTTGCAGGAAGCAAGCTTTATAGATTATACGGGACGGTCAGGTTGACTTGACCTAACCAAGAACGTTCAATTGTTTACCTCAACTTTGGAATTTATCTATTTTTACCAGCAAACCATATCCTTGTTGTGAGGCTATTTTAGGCATATTGGCTGTACTGATTGGAATTTACTTTCAAATATTCAAGGAGCAATAAATCTTTTAAAGGAGAAATTTACTCGTTGCAATCTTTGTCATTTTAAGAATAAAACATCTCTGTCTTAAACTATAACATAGCTTGTTTGATGGATTTTAAAAATCTAAATGGATTCTTAAAACGTCATTTAAAAGTGCATGTTGTTAATCTGTCCAATTTCTGTTAAATCTTATATAAAAATTTCCGAACTACATCATGCCTTTTCTTCACATTGATTCTGAAGACGTTATGAAGAACGCCAAGAATCTAAAATATTCGGCGTGGCATTCGGAGAAACTGTGCGAGGACAATACTTGATCTTTCACTGTTCTTGTCCTACTTAATAATTAAATTAATTAGTAGAATGGCCGGACAAGGTAATAACAGTTTACGTCTTTCTCAAGAGTTAATAACCATCCATTTGTTTGGTAGGAATCTGTAAACTAACCGAGTTCACTTGTTTTACCTACATGTAAATTTAATACAGAAAAGGCCCCAATTTAGCTAGTCTCAACTTGGACAATAAGAAACCACGTCGTACAGAAATAAATAATTAATAAAACATATTTTAAATTTTTTGTAATAGATTATGTTTGTAAATTTGTGTCGATCAATTGACAAATGTTCTCTCTGTTGCTGACACTATAATTTTATTGGCTTTAATTTATTGACTTACAATTGGATTATGATTATAATCAATTATAATGGTAGATCTGTAGTTATGTGTGGTTTTGAGAAACACTCCCCCCCCCCCCCCCCAACCCCCCTAAAAAAAAAAAAAAAAACCAAAACCCCAATGTTTTTATTGTTATGGGGTCTTTGAATTATCCAAACTTGCGTAAGTCATTAAAACGAATATGTTTACTTCACGTAAACATGTCGTCAGTCAAATAAATATATTTTAAACGAGGACGTAATAGTATTCAAAACCTGTGACCTTTGACCCTGTCACACTTCTATCAGGTGACGCACGCGACGCGATGATTATGGTTGATATTTGAGTAAGTCACTTGTCAATGTTGAGTGGTGACGAGAGGGGAAAACACTGTAAGCTGATAATGCACGTGTGTCAACGAGGAAATATTTCATGGTAACTCCAAGGGGGAAAATTCATAGTCATGATTCAGTTTCATAAACTGCCAGATGACATTCCTTGATCAACTACAATAAAACCCTTTAAGGAATTCGATTGTAATGCTAATTTTCGTCCAAAACAGTGTTCCACAGGAGATCTCCCTTGTAAAAGATCAAGCGATATTCCCAATGCTATGACATCACTGAATTGGCAGTCTAAGATAAGTGCAGTGTTAAAAATGTACATTTTTCAAGGGATATGGTTGATTTTTGATGATAAAAAGAATCTCATCCTCGTGTCTACTGATATCAAATATATCCACGCTCGTTTATAGAAAAAACATGTCCTCGGCAAGCCTCGGATATTTGTTACTTCTATCAACTTGTTTTTTATATATTTGATATCAGAAGACACTTGGGTGAGATTCTCTATTTATATCATATTGACATTGTCATGACCATTATCTAATTATTATATCACAGGAAAGATAACCAATGGCTCTTTTGGTCTAGGGGCGTTTTTGGTTTTCAAGACAATGTAGTCGCACAATCGTTGGTAAAAAATTCATTAAAAATAATGTTATCTAGTATTTTATAACAAATACGATGCGCACATGCAGAATAAAAATATTCTTGAAATAGGCACCAAAATACCTTCATATCTGTTCGCCTTAAGCTGAAAACGAATTCAATGTCAATCCATACTGTTCTCATCAAATCTTATAAGTTAGGTCAATAGAGGTAAAATAACTCAATGATGGGGGAGGAAGTGGAATGGTAAAAGTGGAATGGTTTGGTAAACGCGTTGAGCACGTGCTACCCCCCGCAGTGAGGAAGTGCAGCCGTGCAGGGGCTGGGTTTAGACTTACCTACAGTCTTGGAAAGAATGTTCTTTAATATTTTTCGAATTTATTTAGGAATATGTCTATGAGTTGTTTGAAAACTGAACTTCTGTTTTATGAACCCTGACAATATACTACTACACATGCTTTCTTATGTCTTTGAATTACACTTGTAGCGTCAACCTATTGTTACCTCTTCATTATAGTTAAGCAAGGATTTTAAAAGCTATTAAAATCCGCGATTTTACTAAGGGAGCATTGCATTTTATATCAAGTTTTATAAAGTTGATTTTCATATTTTAAATTGTTTAAGGTATATTGTGGAACAATAATGTTGATTCTAATAAAAGTAGGTTTATATCCTTGTAACTCTCCATTCTATGAATCAACGAGCCCGGACCTCAGCTCCATTACTTCAAGGAATAGAGTTACTTGAAATGGACATTACAATTTACCCTATATGTTATTCCAAACTAACTAAATATCCAAAAGCCAGCTGGAAATCAGAAATTTGTGAATCAAAATGATGTAATACATAGATTTAGTTTATGAAACGTATATCAACGGTTTAGGGTTTCTGTAAAGAATATAGAATTCTGGTTCTGGGAGGTTTATGCAGTCTAGATATGTGTGTATGTGTGAGGTATGACGCGACGGGGGAACACTTCCTCTCATTCAGTCACCTCGTGTGGCGTCATTTGTGAACGGAATTATTTCTTCCTGTCGATCAGCCCACGAACCGAACTTTTTTCGTCAAAAACAAAACTTAAAGGAAGTCTAGATTGCCCGAATTTCATATTAATATGTATTTCTCCTTTCAAAGTAAAATGTAACTGTCGGATGTCAACTTAATTTTCGATGTTTCAAATATCTTAATTAACAAAGAGGATGTACATGTATTAGAGCACCCGCCGTACGATATTTACTGCGCGATGGTATATTTTTGGTAGACCCCGAGCAAAATCATTCTCTCCCCACAGAGGTAGATCAAGTCATGACATGTTGATACAACCTCTGTTCTATTACGCCGACTTTGTGGGATAGAATGGGAGATGACTGATTGGAGGCAATCAAAGTTAGTTGTGCAATCAGCGCCGCTGTTCTTAAGTCATCATTTTGGCTACTGAATCAAGGCAAAAGCATTGTGATATGAACCACCCTTTCCATGCGAGAAGCGTTGTCATTTGATAAAGAAATTCAAATGGATTGTGATGCAGTTTTTTTCCGCCAGGGGAAACTGCCGGAACCCAATGATGTCGACGTAGTATAACAGGCTTTATCAATATTTCATGACTTGATCTGCCTCTGTGGGGAGAGAATGGAGCAAAATCAACTAATTAAAAATGATAGCAATCTCATTAAAATGATATCATAATTTCTTCACTACGTTACGCAGATTATGGTACGTAGCGTAGTGTAGCAAAAAGATCATATTTAAATAAGATTGATAATGATAGCATCTTTCAGTACATGCATGTTGCTTATATCCAGTCTATAAAACAATTCCGAAAAACATTATTTCAATAAATGAGTTTTATTTGAGTTCAAATATTATCATCACGACAGTGTGTGTTAGACTAGGGTTATTGAAACAGTTCATTTAATAGAAAATAGGTAAAGAAATAGACTGGTGTTTGGGATGGTGTAAAAAAGAATCACCTTTACAATTATCTCCTTAATGTAGATGACTTTTCGAATGGTATTACCTAAACGGATTTTACCAATCTTGTGTTGATAAAAAATGAATGTCGGACTAGTAAATTGAACAATAAAGATCAAAGATATTCCTTATACCCTTACAGGACATAATATTCAGCATTTGTGTACTGTTAATTTCAACAGCTTTCAATGCACTTACAAAGTCAATTTTGCAATCAAACCATACAGTCTGCATCTGTGCAATAAAGCAAGCAGGCACCCGTCGATTAAGGTTCAGGTACCGAATCCCCCTTCTATCTTTATTACCTGGAGATAACTCCCCTTCACTGGAGAACCCTTGACCTGAAGATAAGTAAAGATAAGTAAAGTGCCGTTTTGGCTTAATGTGTTCCTACTGCAATTAGCGGCGACTTCAAAGAAACTTTGAAAAGCGGAAGATATATCACTGAAAGATGTACGTATATATCTCGCGTGCTTCCTTTGATAGCGGCTATTTTGGAAAGGTGGAGGTATAACAGATTAAGTTAAGGTTGCGTAAGGAAAGTTTGATAAATGTGATTACTTTTGTAAAAAAATGCTTATGTATGATAAGACATTTATTTAGAGGTTGCATGTTTTTGATGATTGTTATGTTTTGGTTATTGTTGGTTTAAAACATTGTTCTGATGGTCTATCAATATACAGTATATGTCTGTGATGATGCTTGTTAAATGTAGTGATGGTCAAAATACTTACACCAAGAATAAATAAATCAAATTATTGAAAATGATGTGATCCATGGACAAATACTCTCATGTCATAGTTCGAAAGATGGCTGAAATAATGATTTTTTTTTGGTAACATAATTCTCAATGTTCGTTTTATTTTGAACAAAGTTACATTTTCTTGATTATAAATTAAAAGTGATATTGGAAAGCGAACTTTGATTTGTTTACATTGAATCTCTTAAATAAATCATTGTAGAGTTGTCAAACTATTCCAGATTAAAGGGAAAGTTAGATATGAATCAGTTTACTCTTTCAGCCAAATATCTTTGCAATACAACGTTCAATAACACTGCCATATGTATGTCATTTTCAAAGTGGCGATCAAATCAAATTCCTCATTGTTAATTTTATTAGAATAGATTTATTCGACCCAGGTTTAGTTTTCACAAAACATCAATAGCGTGAGACATTATCTTTGACGCAACTCTACCAACATAAAGGATAATGATTACCAAACAGCAGTGTGTAGCAGTTTAACAACCGCCATTACTATAAAGAAAATAGGTTCACGGAACATTTAACTAGCAGTTGTTGAAGAGCTGGCATTTAGTGACGCGTGCACTGTTTCCCTCTTTCCTTTTATTGGTCAATTTTCTTGTCCACCCTCAAATTATCCCTTGACCGATGACCTTTGTAAGCGTGGCATCTGAAAATATCAGCACCAATAAAACCCTCTTCCTGACACGGAGGGTGTTGATTTGAAGTTTATTGTTTAATTTGGTCTGATTGTCGCCATAATATGTCTTTCCCCGTCTAATTTGTCGTGAAATTTGGTACCCCCTTTGAAGTTTATTAGCCAGTGTCCGGAATGTGCTTTGACCACTTTGCCGGACGTAAGTGGACATTTCCAAGGACCACATCAAAGCCAGTATACTTTCTACACATTTCAACATCGCTAGTTTATGGTCCATACACCCACACTGTAAGTTGTTTTATATAATGATGAACCTCTTTAGCAAACAGAACGTCAGAAACCAAATATGGTGATGGATGAATTTACAGCAATGCATTATAAAATGATTTCCGCTGACTCTGCTTATTTTGGTTATTCGCCATTAAAGCAAACTGTTGTATGCAGACTTACCTTTGAAATGAAAAATAAATCTTAAACTCACATCAGAACGTTTCAATTTAACAAACAGAATGTTTCATCTATCGTTGCAAAATCTACATGATAAAAAAAAACAGTATTTCACCTTATCAAGTAAGGGAAACGCGTCTCTATTCCTTTGTTTGTAATCTTTCAGAGAAAATGGTCTAAGGGATGAAGAACCAACGTAGAGAAAGCTAGCAGCAATGCCCAAAACATGGAGGGAGTTGTAAGAATTCAAACCCGACCATACTCGTATCGATTTTAAAACTTGAAGTTTTCAGTTCCCTGATACATTTATCTGCACACGTTTCTTTAATAAATTGAATTCATTGAAGCAGGGAATATATTGAAACATCGTGAGTCCAAGTTTGGTCAGGATAATCACTTTTATGTGCACGAGTTTGGTTAACGGTAAGGGAATAAGCGGATACATTGGACATTAGATTTATTAGATATTTAGATGAAGAATACAATATCGAATGGTTCTAAGATCTAGATCGAAAAATCAATTCCGTACTTGGTATTGAGAGACAAATACTACAAGCCAACAACATCTATACACCAACCGATTGGCCACAAGGTGTTTATATACAGAAGCATATATCACAATATACACGAAGCGTGCTGGCTTAAAGATAACTTCCTGAAACTTGACCCCAACATCAAAGGATCTCTCTAGCCAATTCTGACCATGTGACTGACCAAAACTGACCACGGTCCGAATAATGACCACGTGGCCAAAACGTTGGTGTTACCCTGGTGTGATCCCTTGACCAATGCCCTGAGGTCAAGCAGCACGCTGACCATTGGTGCTATCTACAGTAATTGATTGCATTTCTTGTTAGTGTTCTGTGTTATTTACACATGTATGGTTTGTTGTACATTTCAAGCGTGCTCCCCGTGAAATATATCACTTCCTGATGTCAATCTCCTGGTGGACCGTGACAAAAGACTAAGATATGGTTCTTTGAAAAGAGATTTGGTTTCAGGAAATTGATAATTCTGGAAAATAGTTTTGATCACTAAGATAAAAATTTGGGACGTACATTTCAAAATGAACGATGGATTGGCATTATCACTAGATTTGTTTAAAATATGCACGTGCTGCGTCCATAAACAATGAATCTGCAAGATAACGATGTAAAACAGATGTGGACTGGTCGAGGTCGCTATAGATTTAAGAGGTCCGTTTTCCTAAGGTTGAACATCATTAGTTTCGAGTTAAGAGCAAACACCTCAAGCTAAAACAACACATTATTGCCAAACATCAACATCAGTATTTATCTCAGTTATAATGACCAAAGCTTATAAAACCAAAAAGATTTTGCCTATTACATACTACTAATATGCTTCTAATATTTACATTAAGACATGGCCACACGTTCACGTAACCAATGTGGCCACAAATCACTATGTGATATTTTGTTCTTTTAAGAAATTGTGTTTCAAAGTTTGCTCTGTAAAAGGAAGCCCAAATTGGTTTCATTATATAGACAAAGGTAATACGCCGATGCGTGATGCCAGGCACGAGAATGTAAGGCTCTCCTTATATGGTATGGTGCCACGTGCCTCTTCGTGGTGCCTCTCTTGGAATGTTTGGTTATTGTTACCGAAGAGGCACAGATAGCTGAAGTGAATTTCATATGGGAACGACCCTCGCAAAGAAGACATAATTCTGGATGTTATTTTTGGAGTTTAAAGAAAGCAAGGTCGTTGAAATATCACCGATGCTTGATTCAAACTTGGAGTGCTAATAACTCAATGAGAAGATCAAGAAATAATTGTTCGACAAACCCGAATGATTCATAAATGCCTAGAGAGAATGTTAAAATGCATTGGAAAATATCTTTGACCGAATTCTGATATAATCTCTGAAAGCATGTTTTTGCATCAGTGATACTTTTCATCATCATATATTAAACAGCTACAGATAATTGTCCGACGCAATCCAATTATTAAGGATTCCTTAACATTTATATCATTACAATCTGATTGGTGCATAATTAGGATTTACCCTGAAAACCTTCAATATGTAGTGGAATCCTTGTGCCTCCCGCAAATTCAAAACATAGATCTTTAACCAGAACAAACGTTGCCCACGATATTTTTCAAATAACTAAGAAGTTTAATCTGCGTAATTCTATGGAAATACAGATCAGATCAGCGAAAACTTTGAAAACTTAGCACGCTATAAACATGAAATAAACAAGACTTGTATATTTCATCACCACGTGAAGACCGTGCAAGGCGTGTGGAGCAATTTGCACGGAGTTGTACATCCCTTCACGCCAAGAAACCAGAGACGGTCGACATATTGCCAGTAGATTAAAGGTTGGGGAACAGATGTGCAACTTTTTGTGCGAGACGCTCCCCCATCCCCCTCGCCCCCCTCCCGGATGTTCATCTAGCGTCCCCGGCACTTCCTCATTCCACTGCGCTCTCCGGATTATTACGATAATTCGTCCTGGTTCTATTTTCCCATACGTACTTGGCAATGTCAGTTGTAACTTAAAGGTGCTCATTTATAACAGACGTATGTGTATGACTTAGGTTATGTTTATGGTTTAGGAAGTGAATTGTATAAGGGCCTATTGACTTTGAACGTATAACGAATACTTGATCAATGACCAAAATCCCCACAGGAGGATAAGGTTAAAGATTCAAGATGTTTCTTGTAGTAACACCCTCGTTAGGCAGGGTACAAGTAGGATAAGAAACAGGAGTATAGTTTTTTTATAGTACATTTTTTTAGATATTAATGAAAATATAGAAAGAGTTTGAAATTCCTATTTTAACATATGAGATAAGGATTGCCTGTTCGAACGTTTCAAGTGTTAATTTTAAGTAAATCAGTATTAAATGGAATAATAAAATAAAATCAAAATCAATTTATGATTATCTGTATTAAACTTCAATTTCTTCATTCTTTGTCAAGATACCATTGAATACAAGTTCAGTTTCTTTGTTTACGTTTTGAATTGATAGTTTTTGTTATAGTAAACTTCACCACAAGTCTCGCCACCAGATGGCGCACAGATGGAACTCTTGCGTGAAAGAGGAGCTAACCGGATGTCTTCCGGTCATGTGACTTTTTTCCAATCAGATGAAGATGGCCTGTTGCCACGCGACTGGTAAATAAGTGGGATTTAGACGTGCGATGTCCCGTACTTCCGGGAGCAGGCTGTTACGCCATGGCGTTCTTGATGGCATTAAAGGTCCTGAACCCTTCATGCGAGGGAAGCTGTCGGAGTCGCTTCTGTGCACGTGAGAAGAAGAGCTTGTGGAAAATCTGTTCTTGTTCATGAATCGTCCAATAGATTTCCTACATATTTTGATGTGTGTTTATGGGACCTTGGGTATACACATCATGCGCTAAATTCTGCACATCGCATGCTCAAATCGCTACACAAATTGATACCAGGGTATAAAGACATACAATATTATTATTTTTTCATTGTGTCGGGACTCAAAGTATTTTATTCATTAAAATTTTATCAGGGTCACGAATAAGCAACAATTGCAAATAAGAGTTATTGAAACTTTATTTTCATTAGAATCTTTCATTTCCAAACTACTACAATTTTTACCTACTGGTCAAGTGAATATGCCGCAATCGCAGTCATTCTCTACTTTAAGACTTACACTTAAGTACATAATATTTAGACATTAATATAACCACTTGGAAATTAAGTCTAGACCTGTAGTTACCTGAATCTCCCAATTCTCTTAGGCTTCTCCTTGGAAAATCAATTTACACATGCACTCGTTTTTTAAAACTATTTTTCAGAAGCTGATTTAAAGTCTAGCCATCCAGGACAGACACTGATTCTCTAAATCAAAAAAGTTATGACAACTTTAAATTTGTTGGAAAAATGTCTAGATAATCTGCCCTCAAATGTATTGATTTGCCTTGTGTGAATTTAAGGTTAAAGTGACACAGAGTATCTTTCTTAAAACAAATTTTGGTTTTGATAAGCTACAAAATATATAATATGCTGATATCTCATAACTGGACCTGCAAATATATCCATTTATGCATAATATCTCGAAAAAGCTTGATTTTATGGAAATATCCATCTTCCGCACGCATCGGGCGAGATATGCATTTACAAGAATGAATTTATTGTAAATGCATATCTCGTCCGATGCGTTCGGAAGATGGGAAATATCAAGAAAACATCTCAAATACGTTTAATATTCGAAATTATGCATCCAATTAATCTACCTTTTAGTTACAATACCTAATAAACACTATCGAATATACCTTTCTGTAAGCTTATGACAAGGTTTCAAAATTACGTTTGGCGAATTTTCGCGCGCCACTCGAGCCGCATTGTCCGGTTTTCGATCAAAATCCCGACTTTGAATGGCCGTATTTTCGCTCTAATGTACTGATTGACCTTTAACTTGTTATTTTCAGTAACAGTTAGTGGTTCCCGATGTAATAATATCGATTTAAAATTTTTACATATGTGATCCTATCAACATACTCTGTGTTTCTTTAAGAGCTATGGTTTGTCACATTGACTCGTTATTAACATCTCCAATGTGTAGAACCAAACTGCTAATGATAACTATATTCGACAATTTGTCTTAAATAACAGATATAGACAATGCTTGGAGGACGTCTTGCCGAAACATTTTCAAACCTTTCTAGCATTTAATTTTAAAATATCTGTTGCAACGGAAGTGTGCCTGTAAGCATTGCCTCGTGAATCTTAATGAGGCGTGTGTCTCAATGGGCTTTCTTCTTATTTCACGCCGTTTAAAGGAGAAACACAGGCTTTAAAAGTTTCATTCTAAACAAAAAATGTCCTCCCCCGCTTATCGTAACTGCGTAATAGCTATGTTCGCTTATTCAGTATGGAAATTCTTTGTGTGCAAATTCCTCAAATTTGTTTGAGTAAAATACCTTCAATTTGCAAAAGTATTTATCTTAACATAAGACTTTTTTACAAAAGATAAGTTAAGTCGTTCTAATCTTTTTATATATCGAAATGCTTTTTGTTTCTTTTTAAAACATGTCTAAATTCGTTTATGGTACATATATATTCATAACTCATTGAATATCATTCATCAAAGACAAATAATAGTATTTCACGATATAATAAATGCCTACGAATTTTACAGTGACCTGTTCATGCCATGAGTTGACATCCACACCAACTTCTGTATATCTCATATCATCATTCTAACCGTATATTCTATAAAACATTGTCGTATCAAACATGCTGCTTCTTCAGATTTCGTAACAAAATCTATATTTATGCTTTTCATAAATCATTCTGTTATAGCATTTATCTATTTATGAAATAAACGGACACATCTCCTGAGGTTATGCAATTATCTTTTAAAAACGATTTCTTTTCACTTCATTTTGAAACAAACAAGCATGTTTGGTAATGTACAGCGAGATAGTGAAACGATAGCGGATTAATAACCAATTTTACAATCATCATTGGGAGATACAGCATTAAAATAATTGTATCAATCGTAAGAGCTCAATATTATAATAAGATGATATTTTCAAGGATGTTCTATTTCTCTCAAAACAGTTGATGTTGACATTTTTTTCTAGTAATGATATATTTCTTGATGATAAAAACATCCTTCAAAATATTTTATATAATGTGAAACTTGGCTTCAAACCTTTAATGTTCATAACAAAAATATGGCGTTTCGTTCATAATATCACAAGTGGTTACTATTCGCACCAAATGACATAACTTGATCGGAGAGTGTGGATGTTGTATGGAAAACTCTTTTGACTACGTTAACAATAAGACGTTAAATTTATACATGGTAAATATTCTCACTCAGACCACATGTTGAACATATGTCATTATCAACAAGTTTCACTTTTTCTCGTGTAGTATATATATGTATAGTCCTATGAATAATTTGTATTGGAATTCTAGAAGTTGTATGTTTTTTGTTGATGCATGAAGATATACTTACTTATGTAATTGTGTTTACATGACCACTTTATTAACTAAAATACTTTTGCTCATAAGCAGATACTTAGATAAGTAAAACTGTACATGTCACAGGAACTTTAGTGTTTTGCTTTACTCGTCATGATAAAGAAATGTTTACTAAAGGACTGACCCAAAATATTTCACTATTTACAAATTTTTGAAATAAAAGTTCATATTACTGAACTCGTCGACAATACACAATATAGTCATTTATACTAATTCATTACCTAAACGTAATTAAATCTTAAACTATTAAGATTAAGATCGAAAACAACATAACATAAACTAAAATCCAAAAGAAACGTCCCCTTTTGTTTTTTCACACACATCAAAAATCAAGAAAGATAACTAAAAATGACACCATTCTTATACATGTATATGCCAAGTCACTATCTGAAGAAATACATCGCTTAAACGCACAAAATGCAGTGGTTAAGGAACAAAAATATCGTTTTGTCATATTTTGTGTTCTATCGAGAATCAAGAATCAAATATAGAGGGGACGTTTCGTTTGGATTTTAGTATACATATACAAACACAACATACCATGAAAAAGCATCTTGATATTGCATTAAACGATGCATATATTGCAGAATACATAATTATATGTGTACCCTATGCTTAAATCAAGTTACAATGTAAGCACAATATGCACCCAGATAGTTATCAACATAAACTACGGTATTTTGTAAACATACAATTTTGAACGCTGAGATAGCGTCGGTTTCTGATTAAACACATATTTACTTTATTATATATTTGATAAATACTTACCCCAATGGTACCCCCTGACCCCAGCGTTCCAGTACATACTCGACTCCCCCTGTAATTACACCCATGGTCCTCAATGGGGGACGCGTGTCTATCACTACGCTGTAATTTACTTGTCTAATTAACCAGTAAGTATTCGTAGCTCATGCATGAATAATAAAGTACATTTCAGCATGTTTACGAAAATGTTTTGAAAAGAATCATATGTAGATATAGGTATGTATAGGATTTGGATACATTTTATAGTACTTTGAATAGTCGTTTGCTATTATTCGTTGACTTATCATTGAGTGCAAATCTATTTATGGTTAAAGAAGTTTTATATGATAAATAATCCATTTAGTACAAATGGGCATTTGTCCCCACAGTTGTATAAACGGCTTCAAAACATCTGTCATCTAAGTAGGTCATATCATTAGTATATGACTCTGAAAGGGAAAAGGCAATTTCACTGAGTAACACGCGAAGTTCAAATTAACTTCAAAGAAGTATTTAAGTGTTCGCTAAAAACTAAACTCTTTAAGCGTAATCTATATAACGATCTGACCGATTGACCATCTCCTTAACATCAAGCCGTGGTCATTGTGGTCCCAATAGGTCAGTTGTTGTGGATATGATAAAATGAAATTGTTTAATTGGCGTTTTGTTTTATCCAGCCATTAGTTCTAATGTGCGTTTTTCTTTCTATGCAAAAAGCACACCAGTTGTTACAATGGAGGGTTGTTTATTCGCTTTGATCATCCCTTCACCTTTTTATGGCTTTTATTTTGTCAAAAGTTATCGATCACATGCTCTTCCTCATTCATAGAACTCGTAGTGAATACAAAATTGTAAATCAGAAGATGTTGGAGTTTGTATTTTTATCGACATGACTTTCTTTCATTGCACAAAATCCATCTCATTGGTTTGACAAATTTAAGGAATGTTAATTAAAAGATTCTGTTCTATAAGAAATGGATCAATTCTTGACAAAATTAAGGATGCATGGATGATTTCTTGTGTGTACAAACCCAAATTTTATATAATTACTGATGACGTCATGCGACAAAATAAGGGTTTGTACAACATACTATATGGATTTGCATTTAACAAATATGAATAGTAGAGTAATTCAAATGTTTTAAGTTTGATAACATTTTATTGATATACATGTACTTTGCTGTCGACAAGGTTGTTTAGAAACTCTTTCAAAAATCACTTTCATTAAAAGAACATGACATTAACACCATTGTTGTTTTATAAACAGTCATCCCGCATCATACAAATGTATGAACACTCTTTGATATTTGTTATTTATACTAACTCGTGTTAATGTATTTGATATAACAAGACACGAGGCCGAGATCATCTTTTTTTACAAAGAAAAATCTTCACTATTATAAATATATCAACTTAACATTATATTTACAAACTATATATTTACTATAGTTATTTACAAAATCGGCAAAAACGATATTTTCGGTAAGAAATGGTACATTTTATAGCTATAAAATTCTTAATAAGTTATTTACAAAATATGATGATTTGTTTTTGAATCAACTATCCCTTATTCGTTTTTAGCTGATCAGTCCATGACAAACATGATACACAACTATAGTGTTTGTGTAAGCCCTGAAAGGTTTGAAATCGTGTGACTCACCATGCAAACTTTAAACCTTGCTTGATCGGCTTGGTGAACAATGAAACCCTGAATCATCCTTGATAAGTCTCGTTTAATCTCAAGTTGGGGATTGTATTGTGCGAAACTGGAGACATAAATCATACCCTACTTCATACCCCGATATCTTAAAGCTATAAACTGTATGAAGTTTATGCCCCGTAATTGCGTGCATAATGGTAATTATAAACGATTACTCACATTCTTAGGACTTTCGAGGATAATTGTGTATGATAAACTTTATGAAGCTTGGTCCTTTAACTGCGGGTATATGATCACCATTAGTGTTATTAATCTCCTTATATGCAGGATAGGCTAGGTAAATGTTGCTTGTGAGGTTTATGTCGGATGAAAAACGACCATAACCGATTGTGCACATGCTCGTGAGTTTCAAGTGGTAATAATAATGAAACTTTACAATGAAATTGATAATCGAGTTTCGGAGAATTAGATATGACCATGAACACACACCGACAGCGAGTAAGAATTTTAATTTATCTAATTGCTTAAAAAGACCACACTATACACTTAAAAAGGTCTGCCATTTTGTTTCGATTTGCCTTTTGTGAACCCTAAATCTGCAAATGGTCATACGTGAATATAAACATTTTTCAAAAAAATATGCAGACAGATTTTAACAAAAAATCCCACCTCAATAAAAATAAAAATATAAATATAAAAGTTATAAAGTATAGCGAGTCACTTATAAATTGGTACGAATAGTAATGGGCATCTTCATCCTCGGTTTCTTAGGTACGAATATTCCGACTCTGTACACTATAACACCCCTAAGACCTTTCATCAGGAAATTCTATTCTGAAGTTGCACGCCTTTGACGTGAATGAGGAAACGAAATGGTTACGTTGATTTGCCCCCAGGCTCTCAATAGACGTTTCACAGCAGATTTTGATTTGGGTTAAGGAAATTTCATTTTTATTCCAACTCACACTTTAATCACGGCGTTGTTAGCCTCCTTGGTGAATTTTTTTCTTTGAAGTTTTAAAATCACGTCCTTGAACATGCTCCATAAAGGTTCATGAAGATCTGAAATAGCACGACATATTTTCCATCGTCTAATGTAGAAACCTTGGGAAATTGTCTCAAGTCAAAAGGGAGGATAATTTCAGTACAGAGATTTCACTTCATGAAATGTCCAAGGGGTGATATAGTGTAAAGCAGCGGAGAATGTGTCCCTATAAAACTGACTGAGAGTTGGAATTTTACTTATATGCATTTGAAATATGGACACAATAGGTAACTGTATTCCGGACAATACAAACAAAATGGCAAAGACACTTTATCGATTTTTTAATACCAAACATCATTTTCTAAGTCTAAATAAATCGTCAAAGCATCAAAATGACCCATTCATACTGACTATTGTTTTTAAATAGTTTTGACTGAACTACAACATCCATAATGTTTCTTAAAGGCAATTCCTCCCATCTCCCTATCTACATGTTTATCTCAGATGACCATTTAACATCAAAGAAACAAAAGATATCATCAATATTAAGGTACTTTTCACGCTAAAGGATCAACAATATGATTCATCAAACAAAGCAACTGGACACTGTTTGATCTGAGTATAAACTTCATGTTGATTATCTGATATGATTGCTTCGGATCAATGATTATGTTTTATCAGGACTTCTTCGGTTGAATGATTAGTAATGGTTTGGTTTCAAAAGCGGATTATGTATATGAATCGGACGAATGGTTGTGAATGATTGGAAGACATATGGCTTTAGTTAATTAGAGAGGTGATTTTTATTGATGAATTTAAAGATATTTTCTTTCAGGCAAATTTTTAAACGTAGAACTTTGATGATTTAGAAACGATTTTGAGCACCCATTATTGAATTTGACTTATGTCGTTGCATATGGTCGCCCTCTTAGTTGAAACTAAGTTGAGTTCAGCACAAAAGATGCAGCTGGCATATGAAGTTTGCAATCATTATTATGTAATTATCACTCTACATTTTTGTATAAGTTATAGCATGTTCAGATAAGTCGCGTACACACGTTTTAACACTATCAACTAAAACTATGAATAATAGAGTTTATATTTCAAATAAAAAAATATTCCTAGTCTTCTCAAATATAACCAAATGTGTGTAAAATCTACGTCAACCTTTTCGATTCAATTTATCCGGACACGCTAATCACTCCTTCAACCTCGTTAAACTCTTCCAATGAAATAACAACACGGGGGAAACTTACCCTAACACTGAAAGCTTAGAAGTTGGGGTTAAGTCGGAGTTTGAATCCATAAAATCACAAAAAGATACTATGGTGACATTTCTCATTTTCAGCTCGACTGACTCCATTAACTCAGAGCGGGGATAATTTGTAGCCAGTAAAGCGGTAGTTTGGTCTAGCGGTTTGTATACTAAAGAAGTTGGAGATTGTGTGTTATAACAGTTTAGCCACGGAGTTGATTGTTGTAATGCGACCTTCTGTGTATAAACAGCTGTGTCAGAAACGTGTATTTTACTGGTGGTCAATTACATTTTCAAGCCTTTTTGATTCATGAACATACAATACGGAATTTTCATGATACATTTTATGTATTTTTACGGATGAAAATGTCAAATTTGAAGAAATTTTTAGCAAACTTTGACAATTTTAAGATTTTAATGAATTCTGAAGCTGACACAATGAGTAACATACACGTAATTACTAGTGTAAGCATGTATCATTTATGCTTACTTACGTTATCAAGAGAGAAAGCGCCTTTGAGCAGCGCTCTCTGAGCTGGATAGTGGCGCTATACAAATGTTTAGTAGTAGTAGTAGTAGTAGCAGCAGCAGCAGCAGCAGCAGTAGTAGTAGTAGTTAAAATCCATTATACGTCAATCAGATTTGATTCTTGTAATGACAGAGACGCCTAAAGAGGATACAAACTATATCAAGTAATAAAGGTTTTCAGTATTCGGAAAGGAGAGCATTTAAAATTTGAATGAAACGAATGTATACGGAATGAATATATAAATCTAACTTTTAGATGTATGTACATATAATTATATATGTAGTTAGTAAACGCATTTCAGTTGGATTTGATTCTAAGTAAATCAATTCAGTTGGATTGGAACTTTCAACTCCGTCTAAATATCAAGATGTGAGCTTGTTTAAATTTTCTTTAGCTCCCACGGATAACATAAAATACTTATGTTCGGCTTTCTTCTTTTAGGATATACATTCAATAATATAGACTGAAAATGTTGTGTATTTACAGCAATATTTAATTTATAATTTAGGCCTACTAGGATTAGGAATTTTCATTTTCTTTAATTCAACCATATCATTGTTTTGATTTAAAATGTATTTTTCGACACAATAGATTTCCTGTAGGAAGTTTTGAGCAGTAGTGTTGAACAAGCCTTTTTGTATCCAGTGCATTTTAAAGTAATATTAAATACCACCATCTTTCTTTTTTTCACCAAACAACACCACGCTCGTCCATGGATATAAGATATAAAGACACTCCTTTATCCCCAAGACGCTGAATCGTCGGTAACATTGTGTGATAATTCAAAATTGTTTTGGAATTTTTGTGCATTGTGGGGGGTCTTTACTACTTCAACATGTGAGGTCTAAACGATATCGAAATATGACGCTCGACTTTTTAAGAAGGCAATACACTGTTAAATTTACAATAAGGGTGTATTTGCGTAAAGGCACGTAATTGGTACACTTTTCATAATGATATGTACGCATTACACATTCAGGTGTTAAATGTAGTATGGTAGTTTGAAACATGACATCTATGGCAGGATGCCTTTCTGTTCTCTGCATATATAAAAGAGTGATTATTGTTCAGCATCTATGGTCGAAGATCACTTTTTTCTATTGATTAAAGAATAATAAACTAAATTGTTATTCATATACACCTTTTTAAATTGAAAAGTACTGATATTCACATATTTGTTTTCATAATTTCATCCCCTTTTTTTTCAAAAATGCTAAGTGTTGTCATCACAGTACTCATTACGACGTCATAGCTAAAATATGACGTCATGGTATCTGTTGCCTCAAAACCCTCCATCCGATGAAGAAATTTAGCTGGTTCTAGAAACGTTGTACATCGTGTGATATTTCAACTTCTATCTTTTACATCACTTATTTAGAATGATCTTACAGGTTATTCACATTTATATACATAAGTTTTTATTGTAAAGAAACGTGAAATCAATCTATATATTTCATAAACATAGACGATATAAACTAATGATGTCTTAAAATCCAAATAAAAAAAAATGGATTGACAGAATTTTACCCTCAGGTCTCAATGTATATGAGTGCAAGATGGGAATAACACACAGAGCTAATTGACTTTAATGTCTCTGTTTGTACAAACAATAAAAACAAACAACGATTTGAAATTCGCCAGTAGCCTTCGCACACAGAGGAATAATGCTACGTTGTCGGCGCATGTCATTTTCGAATAACCGTCACTTAAATCAATGAAACGTGCAAACATGATGAGCATGAATTTGTATATCCCATGCTCGTTGTGTTGATCATATCTGACTTTTATAATGGTCAATAAGGACAGCTGACCAAGGCATTGACCATAGGAATGTCCATCAGACAACAATCAACACAGTGCATATTTGAAACTAACATCCTTTAACCTCGGATTTAAATTTAACTTGAACAGTTGCCAATATTTAAGGCAGAGTCTAAATCCACACTGTGACAAGCAATTGTTGGCGAGGCAAATGTTTAACCTACGCCAACGTAACAGTTACTTGTTTACATTTCAAATGACCTTAGCGTGACACAATGGTTGCCCCTCCAACAGAAGCAGTTGTGACTTGCTTCATAACAGTAGCAGTTGAATCAAAACAGTCGCAGTGTTATTGATGTCGATCTGCCACTTTTGCTCTTTTTGAATGGTCAGCTCGACATTTAAACAACACATGTGTGAGTTGTCAATACACATGCAATGTGGTGTGTATTTCTAAACGAAATGTACACATAACTAGGCGTTGAGGGCTCCTATGTTAATTGACGAGCTTTTCCTGACAGCGATGTATTTGGACTGTCAATCAAGGCGAGACGTTTTTTTAAGAAATACAATAAAATCACTTTGCTTGGCAAATACAGGACAGGAAACGAAATGTCTTGAAAATAGCGGGAGGTTTCCGTGAAATCTTTAGAATAGGTTATGGCACAAGTCGTTATATGGAAAACACACATTAACACAATGATTGACGCAGATTGGATATGGTAAAATTGGATAACAATAAAATGGGAGGTAAACATAGAAATATTGAAATTATGAACAATAACGTATTTCATCAATGACCACCTTGTGGAATACAAATCTTTAAGAAATAAAAACATTATCTAATATATGGTGATCAGTATAGATGATCCTAAATTTCTAACAATACACGTTCGTATTTGTTTTAGAATTGTGCCTAATGTAATGTCTTTTTTTCTGAATAAGTAATGCTTTTTTTAGATATGACGTTGAAGACATTTTTTAATCTGGCGATACTTTAAAAAAATATCAATTGACTTTCACGTGTTCAAAAGGTTAACACTAGACGCATTAAATTACCATTTAACATGAAAGTTACATTAGACAACGTTTAGAAGAATATAGATATTAGCAAATGTGTAAAGCACGTTTAACTCTCATGTTGTTTTTCAAGCTTTTCAGATGATTCAAATGATTTCATTTTTCAAACTAACGGGTTTGAGTTTAAGGTTGTAAATTGAAAAAAGGGTTTAGTTTCTCTACTTTCTTGAAAGTAAGGGTTTTCAATACTGAAAAGAATTTGATTGATCTTTCAGAGCATATTCGTTAAATAGTGTTAATCTAATACATGCTATCATACAACTCATATGTTATTGGCTTCAATTTATTGTTTTCTTTGCACCTTGCAGGTTCCCAACACATTTGCACTTTTTATCAACATTGTCTCTTAATGATGCATCGATTTTGGTCGATAGATTAAAAAATAAATAATAAAAATAAATCATATTGAATTCGAATGGTTACCAATAACACATTTTCGTCTATTTGGACTTCAATAATCTTATTACTTTAGTGCCTGACTATTCATTCTCTAAAATTTTAACAAACGGTTTAAACAAGAATGCTAAACAAAGATCAAAACTTATTTCATGTAAAATATGTGTAGTGAAAAAGC
This sequence comes from Steromphala cineraria, assembly GCA_916613615.1. Taxonomy (NCBI): domain Eukaryota; kingdom Metazoa; phylum Mollusca; class Gastropoda; order Trochida; family Trochidae; genus Steromphala; species Steromphala cineraria. The sequence continues at coordinate 68,508,649 of OU744725.1, read as the reverse complement.
ATTGTTTGTTAGAAATATTGATGTTTTGATGTCTGAATGATCGTGTATCAAAACTTAGGAACCTTGTTTGAATTTTCCCAGTTAACAAATCTATTATGTAATATAGTATAGATTTGAGAAAAGTTATATAAAACTATAGTAAATGAATATAATGTAGTATATCAATATTAATAACATCCCTTAATGTCACGAAATCATAACAAGAAATCTGTAGATATAATTTACTATTAAACGAGACAAGATTACCTAACTAGATATAACGTTTCCTCTCAAGTTCACGTACTTTAAGATTTGATCTTATCTGCAAAACCTTCTGAATACAGCTAAACATGTTTGCAAAACTGTTCTTCTTTGTTATGACATATGCCAGGCTTTACTGAATAACACTTAAGAATTGCACTTTCGATATCTTTCTATAAACTAAGAACACGGACTAAAAATCATGACTTTGTATACAGATGCGTATCTTAAGTTTGTTCACGTGCTAGTATATCTAAGTGCAAATATCATGTCATTTGGGTTTTGTATTGGACGTCAAACAAACAACTCCTACAGCACTGACAGATCAACAATTGTCCATGTTGAAAAAGCATTCTAAACCCATATTTTGGGACCGTCTGGTCAGTAATGAAGAATTTCGAAATATAAATGGTTAAATTGACATACTGGGTCATATTGTTAATATGCCGCTTTTCTCATATTTCGATTTAAATGTTCAATGTAGACTCTCTGAGAACAAATTCAGTACCTAATCATTGACTTACTGTAAATAACAAATGTGACTTAGGCCAAAAGCTGTTGCTCACTGTTGAAGGATTTTGTAGAGAAAAATAGAAAAAAGTGTTCTCGAAATGTTGACCCCTGGTCAGTTTAAGGACCTGCCAAAATTGTTAAGGATAACTGTTAGGAATGGCATAAGCGTAATGATATGTAAATGCAAAATGAATCTTAACTTATATGTAGTGAAATTTCAATCGTGTCCTTTCCGCAATGCTAGCATGCCTCAAAGTCATTCCGTCTTACGTGATTTTTGCTCCAGACTACGCAGGTGAGTGAACAAACTTTAGGTACGCAGCTGTATAACCTTGGCATGAAGTCAATTGTCTTGTATACATATCCCCGGTTAAAGAACTATCATTGTTTAATTTTATGACATGATAAACCGCTTCCATAATCTCTATATCCGGTTAATCACTAAACCTACTTTCAAGAGCCAATCCTTTCTTTTTATCAACGAGTACTTGTCACACGTTTTTATTTTACAAAAAGGTTTTTATTACAATAACTGAACAATGAGACACTGGTAAAATATCTGTTTCAATCTTTTCATTAGGAAGAATAACAACATCCGGGACTTTTGAAGGTTAAACCAAACTTTCAATATAGGTTTTTATTACAAATAATTGCAAATTTATTCAGGTTGAAATTTAAGACCGATGGACAAAAATAAGAATTTCATGGTTTGTGTGTTTTATAGAAATAGTTGTATCAAATGAACAAGGTCCGTGACTTTCTAACAGTTGTGCCCAAATCCTTAACTTCAAACCTTTGTAATAAATCCACGCATTAGGGGCAGTTTACGGAGAAATTTAAAGACGCCATGCAATTTCCCTTAAAACCAAGTCAAAACAGGACATGATACGCCCTTGCGTATTCCGTATTATCTAACAGTACTGCGTAATTCTCAAACATTCAACATGACGTTCCAAGGTACACCTCGCAACAAGACAGAACAAGACGTTGTCTGTTACATTTAACCAAGATGCAAATACCTTTGACTTTTTCTCTAACGGTTTCACTTTTTGAAAATCCCCATGACCCAAGAGGACCTTTCAAGTATTGGACGGAGGAGAAGCCGATAATCTACTATCAACACATTCCCCCAGAAGGCTCTTTACCCTGGCGTTTACCATTGGAATATAACCACTATTGTCTAAACCCTCGCTAACACGCACGATCACAGTATAAAGTAGCCCTGGTGCTAAGCGTTATGCAAAGCAGTGCATCTGTTTGTCTCTTCTGCCACTGCTTTGATCTCTGCCGACCCTCAAAGAAAACTGGGGGTCATTTTGACAATAAAAAATTTTGACGACCAACCATATGTTTGGATATTTAATTTGCTGAACGATCAGCAACAGGTTTGGAATATTTCAGATGTTTTGTTTGTTTTGAAGAGATGCTAAGTTTACGGAGATGCTACGTCTGTGGATTTTCCGGATTAGGAGATGAAGCGCAGACTAGTCCCTGCCAAGAGCCGGGATTTGAAGCAGGATGCGTCGGTCTCCTCTGGGGATGGGATTTGGAGCGGATGATGAAGTCGGGACAGGGAACGCTTTTTGAGAATCTTCAATTTTTAAGCTGAAACTTTTCATGTAGGCGGACATTTTGTTGAGGAAATTTTGCTTCAAGATTTAAGGTACCTTATTGATGGATTTTGTTGAGGAATATAATTCAAAGGACATTAGATATTTTTCTTATTTCTTGTTTGGTGACATCTTATGAAGACTAAGAGAGTTGTGGCGGACATTTGTTAAATAAGTCTTACATTTTTTAGAAACATTTCTCGTTAGCATACATATTTTCGATAATTTTTGGATTTGAGATGTAAGGCTTATTTTTTGTTTCAGATGATAGGGATATGTTGTGTAGATGTCATTTTGTTGAGGACATTTTGCTTCAAAATTATTTTTTCCCCTGGATGTTTTTTGTTGAGAAGCTAGGGACTTCTCGTATTAAGATATAAATATTAAAATCTTGGCCGGAAACGACATCGTTTGGTGTATGACACTTTCTTGTTGAGGAAGTCTTCAATTAATTTAAAAAAACTGTAGGCGGATGTTTTGTTCAGGAAAGATCTGATGGACATTATTTTGAGGACATCTTGCTTCAAGATTTGATTGATATTTTGTGAGGGAAATATTGCTTTAAATCTAAATGAAAAGTTCTTGTATAGGCGAACATTTTGTTGACGAATTTTTTATTTCAGATTAAGGTATTGTGGACGCTTTCTCTGTTAAATTTTTCAAGGAGCTTTTTTAAGACCGTATCAATCTTAAAAGTATTTTGGACATTTTGTTGAGGAACTTGTAATCCAATTTTTGCTTAAGAAACTTTTCTTGTGGAGATATTTTAAAGGAATTTTTGCTTCAATTGCAAAAGTATTCTCCTTAAGGCCGAGATTTCTAAACAAAATATTGCTTCAATTTTGAAGCACTTTTTGTAAACATTTTGTTGACGAAATGTTGCTTCAGCTTTTGGTTACTTTTCATGTAGACAAACAGTTTGTCAAGAAATAATGTTTTAGGAACATTTTGTTTTGAAAATTTTGTTCAATAGTTAGGTCCATTCATGAAGACGGACACATTATTGGGGAAATCAAGCAGCTAATCTTAAGAAATTTATCTTATGGAGGATTTTGCGTTGAGAAATAATTGCTCAAGGTAAAGGTTATTCTGTTTCAAAATCTAAATCTGCTCGTGATAGAGGTCTTATAGGCTTTCGCTACATTATTTTGAAACTATATTATTTTCAAATATATCAAGTATGCATATGTACTTTTGCAGAATAACAAAAACCCTTACAAACTAGGCAATCTAAAATCAAATACAAGTTGATACAATGAAAGAGTTCGAGGTTATCCACATTAAATTATCTTGTACAGGATGTTGGCTATTCTAAAACTAACGGAGCCTTTCCAATAGCTAATTTGACTTTAACCAAGACACATTTCTTCTCAATGACTTGTGTGTGTTCAGTTAAAGTGCAAGTTTAAAAGTCACTCTTCGGATCGTGCAATATCGCATTTAATCCAATTACTGGTACCTGAGAATGTTTACCCTAGTAACATGGCACTGTATACTTTAACACGCATTGCAAATAGTCCCGGCAAAGAGAACAATTCCTCCGCCGACTATCATGAAACATTGAGCAGGAAAGCGATGATTTGCTCTCGGTGTTAACATGCCTCTTTCATTAACTATATCGTGCTAATATTTGAGTGTATGTTTGCACAGTTTGCAAATGGTAAATGTTCAAGGATGTATATAGAATATGTGCTTCTATACAAACATAGACGTCCCAAGTAAAAGGAATTAATGGCAATTCGCCCGCCACCCCACGCTGTGTTAATCAAATGTTTCATTAGTGTTGTTTGAAGGGAATCGTAGACTTCCTTTCCCATTACAAACACGTGAGGACAGCGTTGTTTGGTTGAGTTGGGGGGGGGGGGGGGGGGGGGGGGTGATCATCAATTGAGGTCATAGTATTTCAATACATTCAGCCTAACACCTGTTTCAAATGTTTGATTTTCGGCAAACAAAATCATGTTTTAACTTACAAATGGAGACAACACGGTGTTTTTGTTAATAAACTATTAATTAGGATTATTAATTGATGGACACTTATTACAATAATTTTAGTGTTTTAAAACAATATTGAAATCATGTTATATCTTACACAGTGTGGGAATGAATTTATGCATTTATTTAATATATCTTAAAGAAGAACTCTTCACCATAAATGATGTCTTGAAATAGTGTGATAATCTATCGTACAGAATTCGAATGAGGAACAAGATCATGAAATATTCTGTAGTCAAACAGCAGTCCTAAAAATAATGTATAATCCAAAACGATATAAATTTATCACAAGTTTATCAAACCGAAATCAACGACTCCCAACTGTCAAACATGTCTATCGCATCTAACCCGGTGCAAGATTATCTCGTGAAACGACAAGGGGGGCACATCAATCACTGGAATATCTCTTGCTGTGCTGATAACTGCTGTCACCCCCTGACAGACGCAACGATAGCGTTACAGCGCTGACAGATTCTGATTAAACCCAAAACTTTAAAAATATTGTTTTAATCGTGCGTGTATGTTATTTCTGTCAAGTTATTATTGATGGCAGATGAATCCGGGGTGGTGTGATTGCGTGAGGTGATAGATGAATTCGGACGATTTATTTTTAAATTATCTCATTTTATCACATTTTTAAAACTGTGGTCGAAGTGGTTACTTTTTATACGAAAATATTTCCCTGTATTGTTACATCTTGATAAGTGCGTGATAAAAAGTGTTATGAAATTGTGCACGTGCACAAGTGAACGTTTGCAAATGAAGTGAGCGGAGAAATAAAGGGAACAAATATTCTGAAAATACCCCCAGAACACCTTCGACTTGTGATCACTGAAAAAACCTTTTTGATATAATCTATTTTAACAAGTGTTCCCATAAAGTTTGATTTGAATTCATTAATGTTTAGAAATGCACTTTATTGAGAGAAAGGGGGAAACGAGGATCATTTGGATAGGTCTGGACCAATCTAGGTCACTATATAAACACTATATGTTTCCTAAAAGGAACATTTAATATATATCTTCATTGAGTTTGAAAAACATAACGCCAGATCTACAAACACTCAATATTAATGAACATTTTAAAAACTGTTAGTTTAACAAAGAAAAGTGGTTTTTAGTTTTTACCAAATCCCATCTAAGCTTTAGCCACATATTCGCCGATTTGTTTGGAATTTTACACTGTAATGAGAAGAACTACGCAATAAAATACTTTGGACCATTTTAATCTGTATAATATCTCCTGTCAGGTTGTCCTTTCTATTTGTGTGAAGAAACTAGTGGGGTCTATTTGATAAAACATGAATGTAGGATGAAACTACTCCAAACAGTTCGAACTGTTCCTCATCCTGTCTCAGGGTACTAACGTAACGCTATATAGCCATTTTCTCGCCACCTTCTCGATAAGATTTCAACGAGAAAATGATTTGATTGGCTATATCCCAAGTCGGGCCGTGCGAGCGAATCTAGCTTCTGAGCCCAGGGTACAGATTAGTGGAGTTAGCGTAACGTTCGTTCCTAGACTAACATTTAGTCTCAGAAATAAGTTTTTCCATTATCAACAACATTTTACTAAAATTACAAATAGTAAAACAACAAGGAGCCCAAGCAATGCCTTGATTTCAGCCTAAAGCTAAGGCATCTAGACTTGCTATAATTTTCTAGACTATGTTTGTCGTCAATTGAATATTTTGCTTTAGGGTCTGGATGACAGACTACGTTCGTTCCCTGAGACAGGATGACCGGCCCTGTTAACGACGTTCGTCCAGATGCAATATTCATAAACTTTGGACGTCTTCCAAAACCTGTGTTATCTATATATATATCATAACTCTGGAGGTTAACACTCACATTCGATGACTAGGGGAGACCAGGGCAAAGCGAGCCCCCTAACATTTAAGCGTGTTTTCTGGGCACATTAACACATTTAGAATGCAACTTGCAGCATATCTCTAATTCTCATCAGGTGCACTAGAGTTCAATCTTGCCTTTTATGTTTATATGAAATAATTGAATTCGGACATATTCTTTCCTTAAAGAAAAATGCCGTTTTTTCAACTTTTTGTATTCGTCAGTCTCCAACTCACGCTAACGATGCAACCACAACGTTTCTTAACGTTTTCTATCATTGGTTGATATTGACAAACCACGCCATCTGTAGATCGTTAAGGGAAAATAACGCTAAGTCACTTTGCCCCGACGGCGCGCTTTGCCCTAGTCTCCCCTATACGAGGACCAGATTAAGTTTTTTAGGACTTTTTCATGACTTTCTGAACTTTGTCTTGTCTAATGCAATTGGGTTGTCTGAAAACGTCCGAATGATCCCTCCTGTCCAAAACATCATCAAGGGCATATTACGAGAACTTCAAGTAATGCAAGATTCGGATAAATATAAAAATATCAACGGAATCGTGATCTCGAGTATATTAACATTATTTACAAAAACAATATCCTGATGCATGTTCGACTTTTTGCAAGAAATAAGGAAACATAAATTGTGTTGAGCTGAGATGTTATTAAGCATGTAGTGTTGTACATTTCCTGCCGTGACACTTGGGTTCAAGGCAACGAGTTAATTTCAGCAAGGACGGTGTTTATAAGGTCGCTTCTCTGACAGGGAGCATGTCCACGCTTTCTGCAGACTCCTCGCTTTTCTCGTGCTGTTTACATAAGGTCTTGACTCGTGTATATTTCACTGTCACTCATTATCCATTGTTGAACATTTCACGTGCATTGTCACGCATCTGTTGACACCTCCGTGAGTTATATCGCCATTATCACCCCTCGTGCGACCCGGCGCACGCTCTGTCCGTGCTGTGACGTCGACGTAACCAACAACATCATGTAAATTGCTGTCAATCAATCTCGTTAGCAACATGTGATGCTGTTGTAAAATGTTCTAATGTATGTACACGATTCTAGTACAATGGAAATAAGTGATACGAAATGAAATTGAAACATATACATGACATTGACCACACTATTACTAATTGACACAAATTAACATTCATACTTACACTATCGAGGTTAGGTTTTCTGACGTCAGTACAAGAAAGTATATGAACAAGAGGAGACAATTTAATCAATAATCTCTTAATCGAAAAGTTAACAATCGACATTGTTGATTAAAATACAATGCACTTACTAGTAACCTGGGAAATCGAGGGAAAGCCAAAGCGCCTTTGAGCAGCGCTCTTCTGAGCTGGATATTGGCGCTATACAAATGTCTAGTAATAAATAAATAAATAAATAACCTCTTATGATTTTAACAATGATACATTTGCAAAGAATACTGAAGAGATAAACGTATTTTAAAAACGCCTTTAATTGTTAACATTCCAAATAAATCTCATAGTCAGTCAGGTCCATTTCCAATCAGCACCTTCCTTTCACAATAGCTACAATGTAGTTCTCACTATGACAGAATATCTGCAGACTTTAGCTCAACCATTTCCTTTAAGTATTTATTTGAATAAAAGGGATACTTATGAACTTAATTTACAAACATCAACAAGGAGCCAGTTTCTTGGTCACAATTGTATATAAGTGAGACATCTATGCATAAGGGTGTACGTTCTTTCAGGCAATAGTGTTTGTGTAAAATGCTATTATTGTCAGCAATTTGATATCTATTTTCATCGAGCTAGTCAACTCAAGCTTCAAGTGGTGAAGGTGAATGTAATGTTTAAAAAACACAAGAGTCAGTTAAGTAGAGCAAATCTATTTCGTTCTTCTTTGCCAAGCGTTGTCAAGTAATTGAGTTTGTGTAAAATGTTATTATTGTCATCAATTTGATTTCTATTTTCATCGAGCTAGTAAACTCAAAGTGAAGGTGAATGTAATGTTGAAATACATAACACAAGAGTCAGTAAAGTACAGCAAGTCTATTTCGTTCTTCTTTGCCAAGCGTAACCGCTGCACCTATCACGTAGAGATGATGTGATGTAATGTGGCCTGGTCCCTGACACACTTGTGTCACACGAGATTTATTGCGGCAACTGACAAGCTGCAACATGTTCATAACAATCCCCTGCTCATGTATCTTCACTGCACGAAACTGGGTTGAATATACACCGATTGGAATAAAAAAGGGAAAATATTGTTTATTCTTAGATTTGGAAAATATTTGTATTTATGTTTTTGGAAAATATCATGTGTGTATGATTAGTTTTGGAAATTATACAATAAAATGAATTACTGTTGTAACCTTCAGTTAGAACAAATGTAACAGACATTAGAAAAAAAATGTCAGTGTATACGTTTTGAAAGAAGAAAAGATTTACAGTTGGCTGATTTATTTTGTATCAATAAGGAAAAGCCGAGCCGAACTATATCCTGTACAAAGGTTTTTTTCATCAAAATATACATTGATATTGATATAAATATACACTTACACAGATTGTATAAATCACTTCACTTAAAACTGTACGTATACCATATGTCTTCAATGCAGATGGGGGACTTCAGGAATGTAATTTAACCTTTCCATCCCTTCAAGACAGAAATAAGAGTAAAAACGTACTTATAACCATTTGAAGGGGTGAAACGTTTAATAGAAATCAAAGATGCTGAACAAATGTTAAACAACAACCGCCATTAGGGCAAAACAATCGTCGAATGGATTGTATACGTACACAGGAATATGCATATTGTGTGAAATGTCGGAATGATGACATGTTTTCACATCGAACTAACCCGCCGACAACATATATGCTTCAGTGAAGTTGATTGAACTTCAGTATTCAAAACTTTGCAACCATGGAATGCTTAAATTTACAAATGTCATTGATATACAAGTAATTCATGAACAATAAGTATACTCCTGGGTGTGTTTCTAATATAAACATTTCTTTTTGATTTTTCAGGCGCATTATAAAATTTGTGAATGGCGGATTCAAGTATATACATTGTAGGCGTAGCTATCGTGAGCGTATTCATTACAAGCGCTTTTCAACGAATGTATGGTGAAATCGTGTTTGATAGTATTTTTAGATACTATTTTCGATATATAGTTACACACATTATAGTGAGGTATATTATTGGTCGAACTAGACTGTTTACCCACTAATATGAGTTCTATTCATTCTCTTTTAGTAAAGATGATCGTATATCAAGTAATCGACTGTTTTATTCCGGAGATTCAACGATACCCACATACTCTTCAACGCACAATTATTCAATAAGATGGAGTGTGAAACACCTTACCCATTTGAAAACAGTGCTATAAGCGGCCACTGTTGTCTATTTCTCCTTGAAAGAAATGACCCCCTGTTTTTCTGAAATGGAGTGAAATACCTCCCATTGTTACGATGACTTGTAAAGAAATATACAACTGTTCGAGGTTGTTGGTTTCATTGTGAAATCTACATGAAGCCCCGGTAGAGTTAACTGACCAGGTACTGTCCATCCTACCATCCAGTCATGCAGGGACATAAAATGATGTCCATCGAGATGAAATGTACATAGGAACAACACGTACTGATCTGAAATGTACATGACTCTGCTACAAGCAGCAGGTAATCATTTACACATAAATAACAACCTCGTGGGAGAGTTTTACATCTGAAGAACACTGAACGAGAAGGCTGATAAATATAAATGTTTCGTTTTGGTGATGGAGTATTGTTGTTTACAACCACACTTACAGGTATTGATGTATAATGGTGTTATTTTAGGAGTTCGATGAAGAGAAACAAGACGTTTTGGTTGACAATGAATTTATTGATTGAAACGATTACCTTTTTTTATAGCAGTAGAAATATAGTATAAAGAATAATAAATTCTAGACTAATCAGTCACTAAGAATATGTCTTAAAAGCGATCTTACAGCAATATTATTGTAAAGTCACCACACTGAATTAGTGTTTGCAGTTTATTTCAGATCTAATCGTTAATGGAAGTCATCTGGATTAAGTATACATATAAATTCAAGATATAATTAATTCATATTGAAAAAGACATCGTAAACACTTATCAAAATCTAATTTTTTTAATCTAAATCGAATAACCATTGAATAAGTCATAAGAATTTGATTTCTTCAAAAGAGGGCAGCTGTACAAGTACACCATTCATACCTACTATATGGATGTAGGTAAAGTATATTGTGCTTGTATGTACCTCATACGTCATACCCCCAGTCACATGTACAGACAGGTAGATAGATGATGAACCAGGTAGGTTGGTTAGTAAATACACCTGGGTGACTTGTCTATCTACATCTGAATCAGGAGTGATTTAAAAGGACGACCGTGAGTCATGCTCGTGATCTTTGACTGCACATGTCGTTTAAACCCGCCCTATACCTACCTATATATAGTGTTATATGCATCGTTTCAACCCGCCCTATATCTACATTTATAAACTGATATATATGCATCCTATCAACCCGCCCTTTACCTTTATATAGTGTTATTTGCATCGTATCAACCCGCCCTTTACCTATAAGTTGTATATGGCATGATGATGTAGGCAACTTCCTTTATCCTTTCCTCGTACATCTACATCTACATCTAGTAGTGTTAACGAATTGATAAATACTTTATCTTTGAGGTTCGATAATAACTTGTAAAAACATAAGGAGATTCCTTTTAATTGTGATCAAAGTTAAAACTTGACAAACGTATATTTAAATAGATGTTGATGTTTAATAGTTTGAACGTTCTTTGCACGTGTTTACTGATCGATATAAGTTGATTTGCTTGAAAATGGAATTACACACATGAACATGACACTTTTCGATGTAAATATTTCCAAAAAACAAAACATTAAAAAAGAAATCTACAAAAGCAGTTAGAATGCATTTAAATCTTACGTTATTTATTTACGTATAGTTGAATCCTAATACTAATAACTTTCGACGTTATGGCAAGGTTGAGTGAAAACAAATTTTTGAACACAAAATCTATATAATCTCAAATTAAGCTTTTCATAGCACATTTATGTCAGATAAGATAACAGTGAAGGCAGCTTCTAAAACCTCTTTAGGATAAGTTTGATTGTCGTATGAACGGTGCTAATTCTAAAATCATATCATGATAATTATATGATTAAACATCAGGGATGTATTTAAAAAAATAGATTTGAACCTTTTGAAAATCACACAAATAAATGTAGGCCATGAAATATCATGCATAAACGCCACATGTTCCCCAAACAACAAGCTTCATTCACAAGTTAGGATTAAGGAAGTATTTCATTCGTCAAACAAATTTTCATAATTTTCGAGAAGATGTCTGGAAAGTTTAAAATTTGAGTATATCACGTTATATTGCGTAATCATTATGAAAATTTCTGTGTGTGTGAAAACAAATTCATTATTATTAAGAATTGAAGCTTTAATGCCGGTAAATGAAAGTTGAACCGTAGTATCTACTCGAGATTGAAAGTCGTGGATCGTATAGTTTGAATAAATGAAATATTTCCGGGAATCGAAGCATTAATTGGAATAAAACCGTTATCTACTCTATATTGTGCATTCAAGATCTTGTATATTGTTTAAACAATTATATTTCCTAGAAATAAAGTCAAAGTTGGTAGTAAAACTGTTGTATTTCCCCGACGTCATGTTTATTATCGTTCATTCACAAGTGTGGCGGAGATGTGGGCGGATAATGATGTAGACTGGGCATAGCGCCAAGATTTCTATAAAGATATACAACCCCTACTGGTTGCCAGGGGCAGTTGGCTCCATTCTACATTAAATACTAAAACGTAAGTAATATAAATAGGATATAGTCCCATCACGTGATTGCAGATGACTATCAAATTTGCATATGAGTTGTACATCCCATATAAGAAAACACTGTCCTTTTCCTAACACGATTTAAGATGAATATGAAATCGACACCTGAAATGTACATCGAAAACGTAAGAACAATGACCTTCACTCACATGATCGAAGATGATTGATATTCACATCTGAAATGTACATTTAAATACGCAATCAACGTCCTTTTACTGTTGTAGATGACAATGAAATGTACATCTGAAATGATCACCGAGATAAAACGATAAAAAATGTTTTCTGAACGTCATTGAACAGGATAGCTTTGCCAAAAATTTACTTTTAAATAGCATACAATCACATGACCTTTATGTCGAAAACTTGGTGAAATACATGCCAATGGGATAAAGCACGTGATACATGATGTACAGAGTAGGAATAGTCTAAACAAGTTGGGACAAGTATAGTCTCGATGACTCTCATACGGAAAGTTTTACTTGTTGCAGCAAGCCCGAGCTACATCAAACATGTTGGAACACATACTTACATGTTCAGACCTATCTCGTACACGTTCTGACGTAAACTTGCAAGTTAGAACATACAGGGAGTTTGTATAGTCGTGTCAATACATGACTCAAGCAGGATATACGACAGCTTCCTTTTTCTCTACAAAATGTTTTATTATTTTCGGAAAAGCAAAATTGATAATGTGTAGGGCATTGTGTACAGGATATTTCATCATTTCTTGAAAACTCAACTTATTTTCAACTTATCATGCTTAATCAAATTTGTAAAAGTAAAATGTGTTTTTATGGAAAATGTTTCTCAATAAAATATGAAGTGTGCATAATTCCTGATAAAAAATGGCCTTGATTTTTTATGGAAAATTTATTGTTATCACATTGTTCGCGGCCACAGGATGAAAATAAGCTGATAGATACATGTATATAGTTTGAGGAAATTATTTCAACGACAAAGTGAAACTGATTACTTGTACTAGGAGTTGAAGACTTGTGAAGTCATGTCTACAAGACACCCAGGGTAAAAATCTTAATATTTCAAACAGGTAATACCGGAGATCTGGATAGTATAGAGACTTCGACAGCATGCTGACTAGAGTGACGAGTTATAACGGCATTACATTGGTTACACATAATTTGTTAATTGCATGCATTCATGGTTATAAAATGTCACTAACATGATACAGTCCTCAATCATAAATATGATAAATCTTTAATTTGAAGTGTCAGATTGAATGGTGACAACAATCTACTGGATAATATATTCCCCATGATGATGAAGAAAATTTAAAAATTTAAAATTAAATGTTTGAAATTGATGTGTTACATATATATGGATCGCCCACAAGAGGATTAGGCACGATTTTATTGCACAGAGACAAAAATAGACCTTCGTGTTGTTCGAGAACAAGTTATTGTGAGTTGATGTGTACATTATCAAATCTGGAAGCACAATGGGTTTATAGGGGGAACCTTTAAAGGCTGGTTCCAAATATAGAAGGGAAATCCCCACTTAAATGTCACTCAGGCTTCCTTATGCGAACACGTGTGTAAATAGAATGTCAATTTCAAGTTGGGACTTGTCTATTGCTGCGGTCGGGGCATCGTATTGAGGTAGACGATATATAAAGGCGATTGTCTAGCTCTTTGCCAGTCTGTTGACCCAGACGGCCACTTGCGTCAATGGCTTGCATATTTCAGATACCTCAGTCGGCAAATATTAAGAGTTATTAGCTAAAGAGGACGAAATGGCATGTCAATTTCTGGTCAATTTCATCCCGTTCTATCTAAGTCCCTTCACAATAGAACATTGATCCCGGCGTAAGTGACATGCCATGTTTCGTCAGAGTGTCTATTGCTGATATAAGCTTGTCAATTAAGCGCCGTCTGTCTACTCATTGTAGTGGAATATATCAAGATAATGTAATGACGGTTGTCAATTTCAAGAAGAAAGCTGTGCAATAGATTTGAAATTGACATGATTTTCTCTAATAGTGCTGACAGAGAGGTATTTTCTTCTATGTACTCTATTGATCTGGATGATAGAGTCACAAAGTTCCCAATACATGAAATAGGCATTATTTCTCTGATGTATGTATATACAAACCTAGATGCCGATTTCATGTCTGTCTCTAACCCATTGGAAGAGAAACAGAATGACATACATAGTTGTATCTGATTTCATTCAATGTGATTGATCCAAATTGAAAAGGCGATCATTAGAACTGATTTCGTCTCTAGGAGTGTCGATAACCTGCCATTCGTTATGTTTGTTTTTTATTCCGGAGATGTCTGAAATAAGTTAAATTATTTTAAGTCGCTTTCCAAGTGTTGTAAACCGATATAAATAACTTACTAATTCTTGATTCTCACTCATAATTGTAACTGTACATCTTCCATAAAATGATATCACTAATACACATGTAATTCTTCAAAGAACAAAGGTTATATATTTAAAAAAATTTCTTTTATAGGAGTATATTCTATATAACATGGTGTACTTTAAAATAAAAGAAACAAATATGTTTGCTGTTTTAAGTGTTGTAAGTTTATTTTAGGTTACAGGCCAATAACACAATTACCTTTTAATTTAACATTTCATGATTGACCGTATGAATGTTTTCTTCACACAAATTCATTAATTGTGTTTTAAGAGAACAATGAAATAAATGACATAACGATTGGGAAATTAGACTAATTCCAATACGAAAATTTCACATTTTAATTTTCCCTGGCTGTTACAATAAAATAAAATTGGATACTTGGGTTTTATTGGTCATCGCCACAGAGTTTCAAATGTATAATCTAAAGATTATACATGTTATATTTATTCTACATTTGTGATACCTATTTCAGTGAATAAAAGCGGCATAAGATCTTAGCCATCATCCAAAAAGTGTTTACGAAAATAATTTGTAATATTTTATTGATTCTTAAGGTGTGTCTCTTTTTCTCTTTCTCGTTTCTTTTTATTTTCTTGTAAAATCTAATCTGAACAAATTTGTAAATAAAACTTGCGTTGGTCTAATTTCCTCACAGCTTAAATGATCACATATTCACTCTTAATGACCCTATTTAGCGCAAACACAGTTAGATTCAAGATTCAAGATTCAAGATATTTATTGCACAGACACCCACACGGGGCAGAGTACAAATCTACAAACTATACATGGAATAAAAAAACGATATGATACAACCCACACAGATACTGCTACAGACATACAATGAGCAAGTATGAACGTGTTGGGGAAGCCCGGGGGATGTTTTATAACCCGTTTATTTGACACAAGGACTTCCTACTGTGCATCATGTGATAATCTCCAACTTTCTGCTCACGTCAATCTAGGTCATCTATTTTCATATCTTACGTCGTAAGTGTTCAACTGCCTACAATAAAAAGCACAAATAAACCTTATTCAAGTGATAGAGATACAGATACATTTGAATTTGATATTGAACGAGTTGTAACATGGGGTTATCTTCATTCTGTAAACTAACAATGTCTTTAAACGTTGCAGTAAAACTTATTGCATTGCATTGAAGAGGATAATTGATATAAAATGTTCATCCGTGATATCCGAAGTTACTTTAGGAGGCATTTGAAACAAAAGAGATTTACATTGACTTGTAATTTTGATGAACATTTATCTTAATGAATGTATTTATTATAAGCAATGTCTGATGACATAAGGAAAAACATCGAGAATTAAAAGGAATCAACGTTATGTATAGAGCGATACTAGTCATGGGTGCTACCTATTGACAGGTACGCCATGATGAAGCACGTTGTTAGGTAAATGCTACGGTTTTCACTTCTTCTCTTGGTTTAACGTTCACAGTCGAATTATATAAAGACTGTCTGCTGGTGAGTTGAGGACATTGATACAGATGATATTCAGCACAACACGCCGGATCTTGAAATGATCATCCAACTGATGGGCGAACACAATAACGCGAAATTTGTCTCAATGCCAATGACACTTAAACTTGTACTTGCATTGATACTATTGTTAAACGATTGTTTTCGACCATTAAGGCTTTTAAATACTTACAGGTAGATGAAAACCATGTACACGTATTACCTAAAGATGTTGATATTAATCATATGATATGACCAACGAATTCATTTATCTGAATCTTGGGTGTTGAAGTTTTGCATTAGAGACCAATAACCTAACTACATAGGAAGTTGAATAAGTTATTAACGAATGGTCGGACGAATAAAAATGATGCCAGCTGTGATCTTTAACAGTCTAAAACTTGATCTTTGTCTTTCACAACTTAAATATTCATATCACAAAACAAACAAAGGCTATATTTCAGTATTCATTTTAATATTTACAAGTTCATGCCCGGTACCACATCATAGTATCTTGGCACACCCTTTATTAAATATAGTTGTCATAATCATATTGTTTTCCAAAAACAAAGATATTACTCATTTTCATATTCCAAACACGAAATACATTATGTCATGTGCTATACTTACATGGTAACACGAATAAATATAAAAATATTAGAAACTCTATATTCAAATCACAACTGAAACAAAACCACAAAATTACCATGCTGTATGAAATGACAAAGGTCACATGAATATTAATTATGCTTTAGTATTGTGTGAATTAATATCCCAACAAAGTTGACAAGGTGGACCATAAATATTGACAAGACTAGACAGTGTGTTCTAGTGGACAATAAAGCCGTAGTACTAGTCTATTGTCTGACACTTACCTATAACGTGTCTGTATCAGAATGAACATAATCCTATCAAGCTTGTCCATTAACTTTAATTTATGATATCTATAAAAATGTGAATAGATTGTCCGATTAATAAGCAACCGACATATATAGTGTATGATCCGATTAGAAAGTAAGTTAGATAGATTAATTCATAATATTCTTGAATAGTGTTAATGTTTTGGTTTATATCCAAATTGAATACATGAATAAGTTGTTGGTTATTGACGGGTCTTTTCTAACTGTTTTCATGAAATAGACGATTTAAATATATACTTTGATTTTCTGACAAGTATGAAAGCAATTATCAACCTTGTATATTCTTGCTGGAGCCTGGTTGAGGTGCCGTATTTTCAGCACGTATTGAGCCGAGGCCATGATCTTGTACTTAAACGCAAATACAAACACTTCCAGATTCCACTAGACCCAATCCACAACACAAGTGTCCTAATTTGGTTTGCTTTATTTAACGACCATTGAGAAACTCGGGATCGCTTGTTTAGTTTGGACCGATCGTTCACGATCCTTGCCCCCTTGAGGCGGGCGTTCGGAGATATCTTACAATGGGGTTTGGATAATCAAAATACAACTTCGGACTTCCATAATATTAGCATTCGCTGTACATGAGATTTCCGCTTTAAAGGGTTTCTAGTTTCAAGTCTTCGTGAGGAAAGCTGTACAGGGATCTGCCATGTTCTTACAAATCTCGCGATCGGTCACGGATAATTAACACCAATGTCTTTGATGTTTTACCTTATCGAGTGACAAGTGGTTAATGATGCGTACTTTCCATGCTAATCTTAGGTGCGATGTTTGCTTGTTAATTTCAGGTCAATTTCATACTTTTGATGTGTGATGGACAGAATGACAGGGGATACATGTAGGCTAAGTCTCCTGTGATCTTCAACACGTCTTGTAGATATCTGATGTGAGATCACGTCTTCAGCTTGTATATATCGCGGATGTCAGTCACATTTCATCTTGTATACATCAGAGCTTGTAGATACCATCAAAGATATAATCATCGCTAATTGACCCTAACGAGATAATGAATGTCCGAAACCGACTTGTGTCCACGTTCATACAAAATTTTCACGCCTTCATTTTTTCAGGATCTCATGTATGTCATATTTTATCTTGTATATTGTATATATCAGAGCTTGTAGATATCATCAAGATCAAATCATCACTAATTGACCCTAACGAGATAATGACCGCCCGAGACCGAATTGTGTCCACGTTACTAACTTTCTATCAGATCACTGCCTATCTGCCTCCTTTACATGTTTGATCTTCGAATCAGAGAGATACCCCAAAGTTTCCTATGAAAACAGGAACCATATACGTCCATTGGTCCGAATCAACCAAGAAGAAATACCATCATACACATATACTCAACATATCAAGGTAAATACTACCTCAATATAATTTAGCATCATATATAGATCATTATGAAGAACTATAGAATTCTAAATATTTATCGGGTGGTCCATAACTTATTGTTAAGTATGCATGTATGATCGCATTTCCTTTTTCTTATTGTCCATGCACCAGGTATTATAATTATTATTTTTAAATTCAGAGATGACTGACATATATGTTTTTTATGTGTATTGTTGGACTTCAATTTCGTCACGATTGTCACGATATTTGCACTATATGATACACCAGCAAGTGAACAAACTTAAGATACGCAGCTGTATACATGTACACTAGTCTACCGAATGTGATATCGAGAGTTCGAGTTTATAGTTTGTGATCCAATATGTCCTGGTGGTTTGTGGATCTAATCATATCTTGTTTTAAACAATCATTTATGTAGTCATCACCCTGGAACAGATTCCTGCATGATAACACCATGGTCTTTTGTATATGGAAACGTTGGCGAAGAGTTCTTCTGATCTTATCATGAAGCTAATTGACCTGTTAGAGATAATGAGCGTTCACCGATGTGATGTTCACCTTTAGGTATACTAGTAAACATAATATACACGATATCACAGTACATTTCCTTTCAAAATATATACGTTCCGGTACTTTTTACAAATAACCCAAACCACTATGAGTGTTCGTCAGATAATATATATCTTTGGTCACAAACTAATTTAAAATGAACTTTTCAATCATTAAGTTCAATAAGGGTAACGAATGTCAATATTTCATATCGCCCTGTATATCACTAACACCGTACATGACCTTGGTGTTATGATGTTCTATTAATGACTTATAATCGAAAAAGGGGTATCTAACAACAACATTTACTTATCACGGTAAGAGTTTTGATACTTTTTCGAATAATAAAATACAAACTTATTACAATAATTTAAAAGGCGATGATAGGTATAGGTTCTATGTATGAGTTTTCATCTGTGAATACTAGCAGAAAATATATTTCCTGTCACAGTACTAGTTTCTGTTGGATACTTTATTTGAGGTTAAATACTATAACACGATAGATAGCTTAAACCATGTGTCATCCTTGTGTTTTTGTAGTAAATAATGACCCGGTACCGAGGGGTTATGGAAAATAACCTCGCGAGGGCGTAGCCCGAGCAGAGGTTATTTCCATAACCCGAGGCAAACGGGTCATTATTTGACTTACACTCCCGCGGAAGACTCCTGCAATAGTTTCAACTTAATTTGTTTATAAACAATTAATTTAAAAACGTTTTACTGATATCATTCGCGGGTTTATCATTTCTTGATAAGAAAAAATACTTAAATTACCCCCATATTAGGGTTTTAGAAATAAACGCTTTATTTCGTACAATAACAACTATCTTATTACGGTGTTTTAACTAGATTGGTTTATATACAAATAAATGAAAAACGGTTTAGTGATCTATTTTGCGGGTCTTGGTAAGAATACTATTTTAGACTACTTACAATACCCCCTGCTAAATGTTTTAGAACTAAAAACTTGATTCCTTACATTAAAAACTATTTTATTGCAATATTTATATATATTATTAGGGAAAAATAAAAAAACAAAAATGACACACACAAAATTACATCAACTGGCATGGATCCACGGTAGCTCAACAGGTACGAGCGCTGCTTGACAACATAGAGGTCCCTGGTTCGAATCCCACTTTCGTTGTTCATAAATCTTAACTTTCTTGTTTGATTAAAAATCCAAATTTTACAAGTCCAATTGTTTGCAATTGTTTACAATCTTATAACCGACCAAGGTGGTTATGAGATAACCAACCTACGCGGATGGCGCTCACGGCATATAACAATCAACAAAAATAAAGGCAATAACTTCCCTATAAGAAGGTAGTTATGAGTTAAAACCAATTGAAAAAAGAAGGGATATAACCGCCCAAGGGGTGTAAAGTGAAATAACCTTATATAGACTGGTTATAAGAATGTTTGAACAATGGTGTAAAAATAAGAAGAAAAGGTATTTTATAACAATAATATGTAAATTGTTTAATAGTATATCTGAATTCTTCAATACATGATCCGAATCAGTTCCACATATGAAGAAACCTTCATCTAAATTTATAAATGTATTGGAGAAATACATCTCCAAATATCTAAAGTAATTAATCAGCACATATACGAAGAGTTATGTCTCAGGTAGAGTAGATTAATTATACACCTTTAGCGTTGTGTCACACAGGTGTGATATTGTTACCTGCCGGACCGAGTGGACATAACTCACCTGGAGTGTGAGAATGCAAAATGTTACCTGTCTCAGCTCAGGTACAGACCACAGGTGTTGTCAGGTAGTCGATTTGTATATGAACAAAGGTACAAAAACAACGTTAATTAGCACTTCAATTGGTTTTATCATATATATGATTTTCATTTACAAATTATTCAAAATTTTGAGGTCGCACGAAAAAAAATGACAGGCTTTTAATATCAATCAGAAAATAAATTTACAAATATATTTGATTCATTTTCCAAAATGTACTTTCACAACGTTTGAGGATATACAATTATTATCATATGTGAAAATAAGTAAATGTCTCCTTTTGGTCTCATGTTAAAATAAATTAAATAAATAACCCCAGTCTACATTAATCAGAGAGAGTTTAACCAGACGGCAACTTATCGATTCGAATTACTGCAAATGTGTCTTATTGTAGTCTTCACACAATAAAATTAAACCCATGTCTTTAAGATATTGAATAACTTGAAATCAAAGAGGTTTACAACTCTTACACAATTGGAAACCAAAATGAAGTCAGTCTCTTAATGCCGACATATGTTGCTTCCAGATGAACACCACATTTGAAAAAAGATTCAGCAAATTAAAACTAACCGTAAAAGCATAATATACAACCTCATGTGATCAGAATCGTACACAAAAAAACATGAGTTATGAATAAATCATCAAATATGAATTGAATGTTGATAATAAAAATACATACAAGTTTCTATAAGAATATTTAACAGTTAAGATATAAAAGATGAAAAAATTATAAATTCGTGTGAAAAATGAAAAATATAAAATGAAAAAAAAAAAGACATTTTTTCCTTACCGTGACAAAATGAAAGATTTGCTCGTCACCCTGTCATGAATCATTAGGAGAATATTTCCGCTATGTCATGAGTGTTAAAACTATCAGTTTTTCACACGAGAATTCAAACAGAGCCAATTAGTCATAGAACTCGTATCACATGTGGTGTCAATGTTTGAAAGCATTCATTAACAACCACGGTTAAACAATGACATTGAAGGCATATTTGCACAGCTTACATTATGCATGTGGTTATTAATGCATTTGTTATGTAAGGTATTACATTGGTTTGCACCTGGCGAGTAAAACATTTTACCAAAAGGTTTTGATTTCATTGAAGATCATAGCAAGACTTATCGGAATTCATAACAAACTGAATTAACATTAATAAGAAACAAGTTTTGAATATACACTTAACATACGTGGGATTTTTATGTTTGATATGCGTAAGAGAACTTCCCATATATTTTAAGAGTGTCCTAGGTGTGTTCCTAGTGTCCACGGGTGTATTTAGGTACCCGGTGTGTATGATGTTAGGCAGCGAGATGGTACGTATTTAATTAAAGGGATGTTCGCTTGTTGACCACACCGGACACTCGAGTGGACTTCAAGTACTTCACATGCAACACGGCACCGCACAGCACACAAGAAGGAGAGACTCAAGTAAACCTCAGGACAGCCCGCACCAGACTGACTAACTTTATTCAAGAATACAAATATATTCTATCAAGTGGTCACTAACATTGGACGGTATTGGACGGCATGACCATTTATAGTCAAACCATCCCGGGCATTCTTATCTCAACACTGTGTCCAACCTTCCTACCCTTTTTGTCTCAATTAGAGACCTATTGGTATCATTAATAACAAACAAGTCTTTCCTTTTGTTTGCTATAGACTCGCCTAACCGTACATACCCCTTTAGGCAACTATTACTATTTGGACATTCGGCCGAAATCGTCCATCTACTGCTGATTCCTACTAATGCTATTGACTTTGCGGCCACGAGTTGTCCCTTATAGCTGATTCTACAGATTTCAGTCTTGTAAACTAACAGCGAATATTTTGATTAGCCAGACCAACATGATACATTAGTGCAGTGTAGTGACCGACTTAACTTATTTGTCTGAATGTTTCTTTTCCAATTTATTCATATTTTACCTTAAATTATACCTTAAATTATCCTTAAATTATCCTCTGATATCTCACGGTTGCTCGATTGAGCACGACCCGTGCTCCGAAATAACCCATTGTCTTTCCCTACTCCTAAATCCCCGTGGTTGAAGCGTGGACACAGTCGAGAGATAGTGTTGTCTAAATGGTTTTATGTGGATGGACAATATCAGAAATTTTGTATGCCCGTCGGTTTCTTTTTTTCATATACACTTCACATGAACAACAAAATTAACTACATTTGGTATACAATTAGGCTACATTATGCTACATCCTATAACAATAACTGGCACTCTATTAACTGTACAATTGCAGATAATAATATTATATATTTACTCTGGGTCCCTTCTCGTCCTGTTGTCAGGTTTGTCTGGCCACTCAGATAATTAAGCAAAATACATATAACTGGATACATATATTTTATAGATTTGAAATTTTGAAAACTGATTTTGACAAGTGATGATATTAATATTAATTTCGATTGTCCCTGGTTCTTGAGGAGAGCTGTCCTCAGCTCTAATTCGTGTTTTCATATTATTCGTTATTTCATGGATTTATTCAAAAGATATTTATATATATTTTTTTAATCTTGTTAAAAATATGATTTAATCATTAACGGTATGAGTGGATAGTTGTCAGACAATCATGTAACAGTGACGTTCCAGGGTACATTTCTACACCAGTCATCCATAGTTAAAACAATTCGTCAGGCTGATCCAAGGGTCCATTTTGGCGATATGCCTGTAGCAATTGGAGCCCCTTTAGATGGCGTTAGTGTAGCCGGTTGTCCACACTGATCAACAGTCCAGTGGGTGCCTGACAGGATGTGGATGAGTGGTGAGAAGCTCAAGTCGGATCTGCAAGACAGGAGTTAACACACAGTATGCTGGTCTATATAGATACTATAATGCATGCAATACATTCAACTCATATAGTATGATTAAATATGGGTTATACCATTACGCTACACGAGACAAGTTACGTGATATCCATCATGCCTCTTATTAGAGCTATAAACACAGAACAATTAGAAAGGGTGAATTCATCACCGTTTAGCATTAATGTAGGAAAAGATAAATACGTATCAGTAAAGGATTGGTGGTATTTCTACGTTCAGTGGTCCTGTCTCTTCGTCTAGGGAGCCCTGAGGAAGAAGGGAAGCCTCGTAGTTGCAGGGGACGAGAATTGGTGTGGGTTCCATCAGTTGGTGGGGTTCAGCATGGATAGGGTAGTTGGTGCCCTGGTACACAAGATTGAGGTGAAGTAGGTAGTTTGTTCGGAGGATGGTTGTCAGTTGACGGCCAGTCCATGGGGAGACAAAAAGCGATCGGGGAAGTGAGATGCGATGTCCCGTCAGTCCGTTCTCAATGGCAATCACCTTTGACTTCATATTTGGGAAGGTAAATACCTGGCTTAGAACAATCATAACTGTCTAACTGGCGGTTGGAAATACACACTATTCCATCAAATAATCTTAATATGCATTAATGTTAAACTTTTTAATTGTAGTTTGCCCATATCCAATTAAAGTATGTCTTGACGTCTAATTTGATGACATTTCATTTATTGCTGTCCATAAGTAACATTAAACTTCCCTACAAAAAGTCCTGTTCATATTCGATCTAAAGTTTTAGGATTCTTTTCGTTTTATTTGTTCTTGAATTATTTCGTCATTTCCCATATTCGCAATGCCACGTTCAGTTTTATCACATATCAAGTCATGTATCATATCAATATTATCACAAGACTACTACCATTGTCCCTAATATTCAAGTGATCATGTTAACCACGTAACCTCTGTTTCATGTGAGCTCCGTATGAATTCATCTAGGGACATATGCACAGGTGCCTACCTTGTAAAACCGTAACCTTGTATAAAGATTCTTCAGAATTATGCTCTGCCTTGCAGAACGCCGCATTCTGGTATTCGTCCATCGGAAACTGCCCAGCAGAAATTCCGGAATAAAATCCTCGTTAACCTGAGTATACAGGCAACCCGCACCTCTAAACCAAGTTTAGAGGGCAAACATCATGTTAGCACACCCAAACATGGTCGACGTTGGAAATCTATGCTGTTCCCAATTTTAACTATACAGGACTAGCTATTATGTCGCTGCAATTGAGAAAAAGGTTGGCCATACCCTTTTTCTCTGACAAACTCCTCGTTTGTCCCTTATCCACATGTGGTTGTGCTCCAAGCACACGCGCGCAGACTTACAATGGTAAGTCCCCCAGTGATTCCCAGAATCACTGCAATCCAGGTTACTGCAGACGCCCTATGCATTATCTCAGTTCCTACATGAAGTCACATTGACAGTGCGTCGCCAATACACTCACATATACTTTTACATCACATCTCATTAACAGAACACTGTTACCATTTTCCGGCATATCGACATCGTCAGCAATGTATTTCTATATGATAATGTCCGTCCGATAATTTGCTTATGTTGTTTTATTAAGACTTGATATGGTACTGAATGCTGCGTTGCGATATGTTTCAATGTTTCTTCCCTGAATTACAAGAACAATATTACAATCATTTGTAATCTAAAATAGTACTCCTTATTATGTCAAATCACCCAACTTTGAAACATTGTAATCAGTCACAGATCTATATTTCAATAACACTATAAGAATTATTTCAATATTATTGTTTTAGTTGTTATATGGCCCTGTCTTTTTTTTTACTGTAATTTGTATTCTATACCTAAAAAATGTAAAATTCAATATTACCAATGATAAATTCGGCAATAATTAGCTAAATATCAATTTGATCGGCGTTCAAGCATTTGTAGTATAATGAAATATGGCTCCCTTTTGCCAAATATAGGCAAAATATAGTATTCTTATAATAAACTGATTTATTGCCTTTATAGGTCAATATTGATACTAAATGTATTTTAGTTCGAATACTATTGCAATCAGGTGTCAATTTTATAAGCGTACGTTACATATATTATCTTTCCAAAAAAAATACAATTAAGGCTCCTAGTATTTCCTGTACTAATGTTGCCTTTTTTTTTTTTAAGTAAGTTACTTTAACAAATTATTTACCTAAGAAAGCAACAAGAGTTATTTAATGTAATCAAATTATTTTGTTGTCAATATTCAAGATGGGGGAAGGGGCTGAGTTCGACCAACAATGATTGTGGTCACTGGCAGTCTGATCTGTTTGTTGTTTCTGTATTCCATTTTGGTGTGGACTGCCTCAGGCACTGCATGGTATCAGTGGCTCCCTGGCCTTTGATCTCGCCTCGTTATAAGGTGTGGATTGGCACTACCTCTCGCCTCACAGGGTGTCTCGTCTCTCTGCAGTGGTGTGGGATGTTCATCGGCGGGCCTTCTCGCATCACGGTGTATGCTTTTAATGTTGTGGGGTCAGGCGGGATATAACGAGGTACCTTTGCTGTGGTCAGTGACGTAGTCTGTTTACAATACTGGGGGCTATCGAGGCATGAATGGGGAAGCTGAATAGTGGAGTAGCAATTCTAGACTATTTATTTACAATCGGACTGGGTCATCTAAGTCCATTTATTCGTTCTGTTTGTCTGTCTCTCCCTTGCGTTCTTCAGCCAAACGTTCCATTCTGGCCACTGCAGCCCGTGTCTTCCCTACCCATGTTCGTCGTGCATGGAAATCTTCTATTAGTGGCGCCGGTAGAGCTGCTTGTGCTATCCACTGTGGTTCCGATTGATCCTTGAAGGCAACTAGGTAATGTTTGAGACCACCGATACGCTTCGCCTTTCTGATTTCCACTGTCTCTGGGCTGAATCCCGGTTTGTGTTCTTGGTGTCTGTCTCTCGCTTGTGTGAGTTTTCGTCTTAGTACTGACAGGGGAAGCTCGTCTTCTTGGGACCAGGTAGACTCTGTCTCGTGCTCAGTCTCGTGGTTGACGATGGGCTCGTTAGTGTCCTCATTGCTGTGAGTGTCCTGACCTGCATCCGTGTCTGCAGGTGGAAGGGGTGGTTCAGGTGGACGACAGTCTGGAACATGATATGGTTTCAACCTATTTGCGTGTATTGCTGTTCTAACTGGTTTGTTGTCACCGCAACGTCGGAGGAGGTAGTTTGGGGTGTCATACGCAAATACTATATAGTATGGCCCATCGTATGGTCGTTGCAGTTTGCGTGACACATGCGGGAGAAGATTTCCTCGTTTTAACCAGACCCTTTGTCCAACTTGGAAGGTAGGAGTTTTAGCTTTAACGTCAAAACGGCGTTTGTATTCCAGTTGTGCTGATTCAACGTTGGCATGAGCGATGTTGCGTGCTATTTCAAGGTTGGAGAGAAGTTCTCTGAGGTCGGTGTTGATTTGTGCTTGTAAATCGTTTGAGAGAGGTTGAAGGATGTTATCAATGGGAAGTAGTGGTTCCCGGCCGTATACCATGAAGTAGGGTGAGAACCCGGTGGAGTTGATACACGGGCTAAGTCTGTAACCTGCCATTATACTTGGAACTTCACGTTCGTCGTCACAGTTGACTCTGATTGCTTGTGCTATTGTCAGTCGACCAGGGGGACGAGAGGCCTGCCGGATGGGCGTTAACTGTGGCGTAAATGGCATTGTCTGATGTCAAGATATTGGTTGCAGTAAGGCTTTTAGTAGAACGTGCGACAATTGGTGAGTCTGATGGTAGAGATATGAAATGTTTGTTATCTCACCTGTTTTTTCCTGCTGTCCTCCGACAACCAATTGTCTAGATCCTATGTGCTGTAGAATGGAGAGGTAGGCGGTGGTAGACTGGTAGGTGATATGTTCCTGAGCACTGAAGATGGAGCGATGGTATGTTCCTCAGAACGGAAATCACAGTGGCACTGAAGTATTTTCTTAGGTCGTACCCCGCAAGCTCCGCCAGATGTCCACGGGTGTATTTAGGTACCCGGTGTGTATGATGTTAGGCAGCGAGATGGTACGTATTTAATTAAAGGGATGTTCGCTTGTTGACCACACCGGACACTCGAGTGGACTTCAAGTACTTCACATGCAACACGGCACCGCACAGCACACAAGAAGGAGAGACTCAAGTAAACCTCAGGACAGCCCGCACCAGACTGACTAACTTTATTCAAGAATACAAATATATTCTATCAAGTGGTCACTAACATTGGACGGTATTGGACGGCATGACCATTTATAGTCAAACCATCCCGGGCATTCTTATCTCAACACTGTGTCCAACCTTCCTACCCTTTTTGTCTCAATTAGAGACCTATTGGTATCATTAATAACAAACAAGTCTTTCCTTTTGTTTGCTATAGACTCGCCTAACCGTACATACCCCTTTAGGCAACTATTACTATTTGGACATTCGGCCGAAATCGTCCATCTACTGCTGATTCCTACTAATGCTATTGACTTTGCGGCCACGAGTTGTCCCTTATAGCTGATTCTACAGATTTCAGTCTTGTAAACTAACAGCGAATATTTTGATTAGCCAGACCAACATGATACATTAGTGCAGTGTAGTGACCGACTTAACTTATTTGTCTGAATGTTTCTTTTCCAATTTATTCATATTTTACCTTAAATTATACCTTAAATTATCCTTAAATTATCCTCTGATACTAGTTTATGTATTTACAAGTTAGAATTTACCTCGATTTTCTCGGTGTCTTTAATCACATGAATTAACACAGTTTGATAAAGAGTTAGAGTTGAACTATGCACTCATAGATGTATTAAGACCTAGTACTCATAGCTCTGTTTTTATTATATACTCATGTAATCTTAGGATAGTAATATAAGGGTGCAATACGGAATACGTCTTCAAATTCCGTATTGCACTCCAGGATCCGTATTGCACGCCTGCCGGTTCTACTTTTTTAAAGCTTCGGCAATTCTCGGAATCTTCCGCAAGTAACAATCATTTTTCTAATTAAAACATCAAATTAAAAAAAAAAATTAATGTTTCTCAATGCATTGGTAAAAACGTACTTTTTAATATGAAACGAAGAATAAAATAGTGAGAAACTAGAGTTATCATTAGAAAAGAAACTGTAAAACACTTTCAAAAGGAAATCCTGAACCAAATTCCGAGAGCATCGCTAGCGATAGATCTACTCGCCATTATGACGTCTTAGCCGTCAACGATTATGACGTCATTTCCATGGTGACGTCGTTTGAATGAAGCCCGTCGCTCGATACCCTGAACTTTACGTTTTTGTTATTCAGGACTATATAAACAATGGCTATGGTATTACTTTCATCACGTTATTTTGTTTTCACACTTTAAAAAATTATCCTTGTCGTATTACTTTGCAGAATAATGAGAAAATAATAAGATACTTGAGGTATCAAATCACCAGTCGAGCGTGTTCTGGGTCATCGCTTTGTTCGCATTATGTATAAATGCGCAGTAGTCTTCTCAGATGATTTAAGAAATTAAAAAACTAATTGTAAAAAGGTTTAAAATGAGTATATAATAAATACAGAACGTCATACGTGTGCATTTGGGTCGTTTGTATTGAACTCAAAGATGTCATGGACGCGGAGGAACAACTCGTTCTTCGAACTCGTTGTTCCTCCGCGTCCATGACATCTACTCGTTCAATACAAACGACCCAAATGCACACGTATGACGTTCTGTATATATATATTGAATTTTCAAAGATTTTCTTTGGACAGGTAGAGTGCCATGGTAAGAACGTAAACTTATTTTGACAAAATTGTTGGTAATGAAGATTCTTTCTATAAAATATAATCTTAGCATTCCAACTGTTTATTCCCAACATTTAACCTCGCGAAGCATATTCTACGAAAAGATATGTATTTTCACTGTTCAACTGTTATCAAGAAAATTTTGCTTTCTTACAATATATCTTTATGTGTTTCTGATCAGATATTGGATTGATCTTCTCTGACAAATTATCCCATAAAGCAAAGTCCCCTTCTAAACTTATCTTAAGGGATAAAAATAAATAAAAAGGCAGCTATATGGTATTAAACAAATAATCCCACTGAAAATATTCGTTTTCAGCAGTGATCGAGACTCGCTACAAAAACGTAGACCTGGGTGGAGGTTTGCAGATATTTTGTTTAAGATCTGCCAGACAACTGCACCCCTCCCAATACCGACCCAATGCTGTCTCCAGACACTGACTCACTGCCCTATTCTGTGATAAACTCCTGACCAACACCCAAAAGTTCAGACTTTATTCAAGTATAACGTACACCAGATTTAACAATTGCACAGGCCTGCCTACATATAAAGGTCTATTATATACATATATAAATGTGTTCTTACACTGACACTTCTCTCTGAAAAATAAAAGTTGTTCAATAATCATTTCTCCATCTTGTAGTTTCATATGTTACATGTATGCTCATGTTGATACATATTTTGTTTAAGTCGAGAATTGATTATTGAAAGGGGCAGTAGCACGTTTTTAGGGGGAATATAAGGTGATGTCAAGAAAGTGAAAATTAATGGTTCCAACAGAAAGACAATTTATTTTACTAAATGGAGCAGTAATAATTCAAATATATAACGTAAAGTTTAGCCATG
The DNA here is from genome assembly GCA_916613615.1 of Steromphala cineraria. Classification (NCBI taxonomy): domain Eukaryota; kingdom Metazoa; phylum Mollusca; class Gastropoda; order Trochida; family Trochidae; genus Steromphala; species Steromphala cineraria. Next base: position 68,478,656 of record OU744725.1, on the reverse strand, counting down.
CCATTCCTTTTTCTTACAAAAAATGAATTAAAGGTGTTCACACAAAATGGCCGCCAATGGATTTTATGTGAATCTTCATACTTTATCCTCTGACTATGGATGATTGGCTTGTGTAATGAGATTTTTGATACTGTCAAAACAATACATTAAAATGGAACAGGATTTATAAATATATTGTAATGGAAAATGTGTCAATTGTTAATCGGACTCTTGAAAAACCTACATGCATTGCATATAGATTGCTGTTCATCGTTTGACATAGGTTAAATAGATGATAAATATTGAACAAGGGACTGCGAGAGAGTCTATATTCGCTGTATCTCCAGTAGCACCACCCTGTAAGGAATTTACCAATGAAAATAAAGATCAAGACGAATTCCTGAATTCCTTTTAAATGAGCAATGTTTCCAGTAGGACCAAGCAGTGCTAAATACGTTCACATAAAAGTGGCAATGTCCATTCGTTTGGTCAGAGCGCGTGCGACCTCGCCGCTTGACCTCTGGGTCTAAATTTGACCATTTGTTGTGAGATTGTTAGCATTCTTGTGGTCAGTGGAATGTCCACTCGCCTGTCTGACCTGAGAAATCCCACAGACGCTGCTAGAGTGCAAACACAGAACGAAAGGATTATCAGAGGAAAGATAATATATACAGAGTTCCAACGTGACTATCAAATAGAAAATAAAATTGAAACATACACTTTGGTTTAATGAAACGAAATAACCTGTTATGGTTTTGATTTAACTATAGAAGTTAAGGAATACTGTGTAGAAAGACAAGTATCCATAAAAAGAAACACGTTTCATAGAATATGAAGTTATGAACTATAGGTTACTGTGTTACCTCAGAAAATCCATGCATTTAAATTTGAAAATAACCTGTCCGTAATGAAGCAATATTTTCATCTGTATAAGATATATTTACTTGAATTACAACAACATTATATTTGCTTGATCATGAGATCCAACAAAAAGAAGATAGTTCATGATTTGACAATTTATCAAAAGCAAAATTAACTGGAATGATATTGACGGCCGGATATTTCGGCAAATGTCCCAAAGTGCCAAGAAAACTGTTCCAAACGGTTAAAAAAGTTATTTTTATAAAAAAAATTCTCAGAAATTTTAAAACAGCCATTTATTCCAAAACAGTCATGGGAGTCAATTGATTTACTCTGAAATGGAAATTTTATCAAACAATTCTAAAAACAGTATTAAATAAACTTAAAAGTAGACTCTGTTTCTTCACTTCAGTCTAAAATATAAGGACCTGATTTAGTGACATATTTCATTCAATGATATACGCGTAAATATTTGGACATGGAAATAAAAGTCAGTATGTTATCGTGTTGTCTCATTTTCCAAATGATATGTACTAGGTACGGAAAATTTAAAAATCTAGACTTAAGTAGAACATCTGAATGTTTTTAAACATTCATCGAGCATGACTAATATGGGCGTCATTTATATGCTATGTATAACCTATTTTAAAGTAGACATTACGAACGATTTATAAACGTTAAATCTAGAATGATCATTTTGAACATTCCATTTTGCTTAGTAGTTATATTGAACTTAACGTTGCAAGTGTAACACCTCTACACTTTTAGAATTTATAAAGATTTCGTCTGAATTTGAAAGTTTACCTTTGCTTTTGAAGCACCGACTATTCCTCTAACCCGAGACCTTGATTAGTGTCAGAATACACCACCATACACATACGCATCAGAATATAACATACACATACGCATCGGAATCTAGCAGTAAAATGATAACTTATTCTTATATACATTGTAGATAGGTATGTTTTAAGCATTGCCTCACTATTCTAATGACAATATTTCATTTATACAGGAACACGTATCACAATCTAACAAACAAAGTTTGAATGATTATATATCATAGATAGGTATGTTACTGTGCCACCCCCCCCCCCCCCCCCCCCCCCCCCCCCCATTATTAATGACAATATCCCACTTACACTGAAACGTGTATCAGAAATTGACACAAAAAGTACGACTTAATCTAATGAACAATCTAAATAGGTAAGTAAGAGTGCCTCCACAGTTGATGGCAATATCTCACTTTTACAAAAACACGTATCAGAATCTAGCACAGAAGTATTACTTATTCTAATATACATTTACATATAGGTATTTTACAGGCAGTGCCTGCCCACATTTAATGACCATATTTCACAAAAACACGTATAAGAATATAGCAGACAAACTTATACTTATACATATAAACGTATAGATAAGTATATATCAGGCAGTGCTCGCACCGTGTCAATTTCACGTAGATCAGAAGGGTGTCACATAAGCGTGGTCAAACACATCAACAAATACGTCTCTCTCAATCTAAGAGATGAGGTCATGGGGTCATGTCATGGGTCGTGTCAAAGGTCAAATCTGAATGTGATTCAATTAGAAACATAGAGGTTTAAGCCGAAGCACGCGGTACGAGACGTGTAGATAAAAGAAGGTAAATAATATATATAATAGAGCGAATAGATAGGTATTTGTAGAGTAGATGGTAAATATTTGACAGAACTGTTTCTTTTCGATGTAGTAGTTTGGGTGGGGACACAGATCGAGTTTTGGATGACGTTTTTGGGTGGGGATCTTTTTCACCATCTGGTTTCAGTACTTTTTCTCGTGGTAGTCATCTTGATACTGCGGTCTCAATGAGAAGGTAAATATTTGGAGGTTGATGTGAAAAACACTTGCTTTGAATTTGAGAAGGGTCCAGGAGCAATTAGCCAATATATCAAATACGTTAGCCTTTTATTTGAATTAGTTTAAGAGCTATCAAATAGTTTGATGTACAACGGATGCCATGGTAGCATTCGCCAATTATAATTTGACTACAAAACGAAAATATTTGTTTGAGTTAACTTAACTTAAAGTTTAAAAAAAAAATGTATAAAACTACATTGCCGCTGAATAACACTAGTGATAATGGTTTCGGACATTTTCCAAATATTTCCTACTAACTGAAAACTTCCTTACATCAATTTTTTTATTTTGATAATGGATTGAACAATTCATTGAATAACTTAAAAAAGTTCAACTAAGATTGATGCATTAGAATTTAAAGTTTAAGTTTCAACTATGTCGTTGCGATATTTTCCGACACATTCCATACTGTTAACTTTTTAGTATTTTAAGTGTAAAAAGTGCAAAGTTGTTTTGACTGAAGAATTGGTTTAAATTTTAATCCATTCCGCATGGAAAGCACAAGACATAACCATGACGACTGCCTATACTCTTATTGAATCCTATAATATTACATTTATTCTATGTATGAGAATTTAAATTGAAAATCATCGAAAATAAATGCATTATTGATATATAAACACATATACAATATATTATATATATAATATATATATATATATAAGTGTTAAAGGGGATACAATATAAACTATTCAGGAACAAATGAAAAAAGGTATAAAAATCGAGATAATAAATTTGTGACTGATTTTCACAAACATCCTCATCAGATTGCTGAAACATTCTCAGTACTCAGAAGAGTATTATTTTACCTATTGAAACGAGATGAACAAGTTACATCCGGGTCACTTCTTCCCTATTCCTAGAATTGAGAATCGCATCTCCATCCGTTTAGTTTCTAGGTATACCATCCGTACCTAGAACGGAGGATCCGGGTATAAACAATGAACTGTCTCCCTCCATTTTACCTGGAAATTCGACTTGTGATCGATTTATGTGTATTCTGATTAAAAATCTTGAAATATTTTATTCGTTTAAATTTCTATGAACCCGTTCAGGTTATAAGTTAAGTAGACTCATATTCATATACTCATATGTATTAAGTCCCTGGAAAACTTATTCTTAAAATGATCATTAAATTTATAATAGAAAATAATTTGGCAACGTATTGTCTAGAAATGATTGAAATACTTGTTTGTTTTCTGTGTTGTCTCCCAGCTTCAGGATATGTGATATATATAATATATATAATATATATAACTTATCACTATCGGGGTTGACTATGCCATGATATAAACCTTTCTTACTCTTATCACCTGACTGATTATTAATGATTCAATAACAAAAAGGAATCTTATAGTTTAATACTGTTTACAAAACATGTACACCTATACAAAATTAACAAAACCAAGCTTTTCGTCGACTGTGGTTTTCCCACAGAGCAATTTGTACTATTGCAATAGGATGTATTTACTAAGTGAATTACTTTTATACAAGAAATTGCGTACATAAAGAAGGTGATTGAATTTAAAAAAAAACAAGAACAGATCTCTACAATTTTTATAAAATATAATACACATGTACATGTATTGATACATTCTTACCTATTTTTTACGTTGTTATATTATTCATGACTATTTAAATGTTTGTTTATGTAGCTTATAGCATTTGTCTCTACTTCATATGGTGTGCATTGGCAATATAATATCTTATCTTATTTTATCTTTTCTTATCACCCTGATTTCATAAAAAAAGAAGTTAGTATACTATTGTCCGAAACAAAAACTGTAGTACATTATCGTAACAATATACTTGGTTTTTCTTAAAACCCATCAGTTCCATCCACATTTTCTCCACGTGTTCGCGGCTTTTAAATGACCTACTTAGGGTTGTCAGAGTATCTTATAAACGAGCACGGACTTGCTCACCACTTGTTTGACATTATATGTTAATCCCGTCTCGGTAAACAGGAATAAGTGACATCCACAGAGCACTCAGTGACACATATTGCACTGAAATGTACACATACGTGCTAATTCGTTGTTTTTGTCGATTTCAGGATATAACCAATTTCCTCCGCGATTGACACAATTTGGTGTATATTTCAGAAATGTACAGCTTTACTATTGTGAGTATTTACTCTCGCGGGTGAACTGGTATGGTGAAATTAACAACGATGAATGTACATTTCATTGCCCGATGTATATTGCAGGTGTTGGTTTATCTTTCGAATGGATACGTGACTTCTATCAGTGTTTTCACTTAGGGAGTTGGCACGTGCCGATCTAAGAGAAGACGCCGTCCCGTTATCCCCAAAAATATGAGCCCCTCCCCACATTAACGCTGAAAGATTACGAGGGTTCTCAACTTTGTGATTAATGTGAACCCTCGGGGGAATGCTAATCTCCTAAAGCCGTGCACTTAGCAAAAAAAATATAAAAAAATGATTTATTTAATACCTTTTTGGTTTGATGGTAATTAAATGAAATTATTGTTATTCAAATCAATAAAGGCAAAAATACAAGGTTTATTATAACAACTTAAAAGAAATCAATCGACCCTACATCAACCCTCACCAACACCCCACCCAACCCCACACCAGTCACCACATATGCCTTGATAACAGTTATTGTGCACATATTTTTAAAGATATCTACATCTACAATACAATGGAATTACTTGTTTAAAAAAAGGTCTTAGTTTGAGTGGCATTCTGAGAAGTTGATAGTATAAGGAAGACATAAGAATCTATACCCGAACGTCGCTACTGTCAAATAAAGAAGTTGCTCATCCATAGAATTATTCTTGTCTTCCTTATTTATCTTGGCAATCTAATTTTAGTGTCATCTGAGACAGAAAAATCAAATCCGTACACAGATAAAAAGCCAAATGAACTCATGCACTTCCATAACGATTTTCAGACACATCAATTTACCTATCAAGGAGTTGGGGTTCCAATGTTTCCCCATATATGACGAAATAACAATGAAGGCTTTGAGGAAGATTATGAAGACAACATGAGTTCAAGCTTAATTTACCAAACCGAAGATAGTGTGCAAATGCCGTTATTAGTTCGAATGTATTTAAAGTTATTTAACAAACCTGAATCACAAGCGTGAATCCTGATTAACCCTGCACGTTTTTAAATGATAAAGCAAGTGCCGATTAGCATTGATACAGAACAATCAACAATACCGATAAGTTATATACGACATCCAAACACATAGGTTGTGTCATAATAAACCAAGTTACTCTTGGTCTAAAATGTTTACAGTGACTGAAAGAGTCTTGGCATGAAAATGATGCCTAAACGCAAGCGTTGATGTTATGCTCTGCCTCAGAGTGTACTGTTCTACGCTTACTTCTGTGACAATACGAACACTATTGGGGCCAGATATGAAAAGCCTGATTCGATAAAATTACAATTAGTTGCGCAAACAACGCCGGTTCAAATGTATTAATTCACAAAGCCTCATTTCATATGCTAACAATTCTAATGTATACCGCCGCGCATTTTGTACTATTCTTGACACAACAGAACGTAGATACATAACAATGCGTCTGAATCATGACATGGCCTCGTGAAATAGCAAGCAAGAAATGTTTTCATTGGATGAAGGTTGTCAAACATTATGTCAGTGCTGTAATGTTTGCAGAAAGAACATTCCGTCAGGCGTCCGAGAATTGATCGCATCTTACAGGAGGTTAGCACTGAATTTATGACTTGAGATATCTCTGTTTGGATATAATTTGTAATGTCATTTTCAATGGTGTCTGAACCGTCACGACAGTTATCTCTGTTTCTTGATCTCACAATATAGTCTTAATGACCGACACAAATATAAATACTAGTAAACAGCGTATACATTATTTTCATTTATTTGTTCCATTGTTTCAAATCATATTTAACATTTCATTCTTGAATGTTTAGGTACAACTCATGATACTTTTGATTTCAAATCGAGTAACATGACACATTACAATTACATACAATATATCATTCCCACCCTTACCGAATAATGATATATACTTGAAATGCCTGTCACCGCACCATTATGCAGATGCCATATTTAGTATTTAGTTAAAGTCTATGAAATCGACAATGACGGGTATATATTTCACTTCGCACGTGACTTTAATTCCAAGTTAACAAACGGATTTAATATTACGCAGTAAGGGTAACCCAGACAATGTGTTAGAATTTGACCTTTGCCACTATTGAATAGATACAGTTTACTATAGAACAATGCCAGGCTCGGATAAACAGTCATTGTTTGCGTAGTATCTGCTCGCCCACGACTGAAATTGACATCAAATGCTAAAGACAAGATGACTGACATGTTATGAATTACTGTCAGCGGATAAAGCGAGCGGCTATCGGGGTGTCATACATCATGAAATTGCTTTCAGTTTCGGGTAACGTCTTTGGCACCCGCCCCGGAATGTGAGCGATTTGTCGCCTTGATTTATATTTCTACATCTGTTTCTCAAATATACGTATATGTAACTTCACTCTGATCTAAGGTTCTGATTAATTTAAAAAACGTTTTTGAAAATTTAAACATTTGCATTGATGAAATTATCCATCATTCAACTTCCTGATGATTTTTTCTAAAGAAGATTGCAGCTGGATAGAATGTGTGGAAAAACTTTAATGAATTACGATCAAATAAAAAAAATATAATAGCATATTTGAAAAAAGGTTCCTGTAAGTTATGAATTTCATAGCCAGTGTTCCCCGACAAACACTACTTTCCCAGTCACGTACGTAGGGATATTTTTATAAAGACATTGCTTAATTCATTATTTGTATACAACTCTATGCTTAAAGGGGCAGTAGCACGTTTTTTGATACTTTTATATTTTAAATTTGTCACTGATAATTTTAAGTTAATGCTAAATGGATTATTTTGACAGTATCAAAAATCTCATTACATAAACCAATCATCCATAGTCAGAGGACAAAGTATGACAATTCACATAAAATCCATTGGCGGCCATTTTGCGTGAACACCTTTAATTCATTTTGTGGAAGAAAAAGGAATCGCATGGCTAAACTTTATGTTATATTTTTGAATTATTACTGCTCCATTTATTTTAAATACATTGTCTTTCAATAGGAACCATTAATTTTCATTTTCCTGACATCACCTTATATACTCCCTAAAAACGTGCTACTGCCCCTTTAATACTTTACCGATATCATCACTTTAATTGATACTGGCCTGGTTCTTTGTCCTTTGTATGTGAAATAAGCAGATATTTGATATGTGGACATTATGAATATTCTGCGATAAGTATTTAACAACCCAAACAAAACAATAGGTTGTAAGACGCGAGTTCGAGGAACATGTTATGCACTTACGCAAGAGACATAACCCAACTGCAACAAAACTTCGGATCCAATCCAATTTCATGCAATAAAGAAGTTGACTATCCATATAACTTGTTTTTCTTCATCAACCAGCTTCAAACTGCCTCTCAAAGGAGTTCGGATCCAATCGGAAGCAAACTAAAAAACAGATCTAAGATTTAAAATTTTATTTATCACCAGTTAAAGAAATAACTACATGAAATAAAACAAAAACCGTGAAAACTATATGATAGAAGATTTTCTCCACAAGAAGTCTGTGAGGTCCATCTATATTCATTGTTGAAACACAATATTTCTGTGCAATAACTAAGCCTCAGTATAGTGGACATTGTAGTATAACAGTAACACTAGAGCTGACAGACTGTCGCCTTCATTTGTGCTTTATGCTGACAGATTGGGAAAAGGATCCATTTGCTTAGGATGTTTGGCGAATTTAGAATTCAAGAATTCAGATCCCTTTTCTAAATGTTGTTGGTTATTAGGTAGGCATAAGTATTTTAAAAAAATCAATTAAAGGATTACAAACTGCAAAAATAGTTAAGTTCAAAAATAATTTCACATAATATAAGTGAAGTATAATTGTAACACAGATTTATTTCATTTGACTGATTGACGCGCGATGGTTTTGATGGCAAAATTTCGAATTATCAATTTTTAAAAATAAGCTTCATCGTTTTGTTTTACTTAGATATCATTGATAAAGTGTAAATTAGCAGAAATCGTAATCATTTCTTTGACAGCAAGGGGAACATTAAAAATCTACCATTTCTTTGATTGTGATGGGAACATTAAAAATCGTGAACATTTCTTTGATAGTGATCGAAACATTAAACGTCGACCATTTCTTTGATAGTGAAAGAAACATTCAAAATCGTCAAAATTTCTTTGATAGTGATGAAAACATTAAAAATCGTGACCATTTTTTGCTGGTTATCGATATTCAATGAAAATTGATTACAGTTTAGAAGTCAAATATGAATAAAATGCAAGATATTTATGGTTCGATCATGTACTTAAAATTAAGAAAAATATTTACAAAACGTCAAAAAGTGACTGTTGCATTTACATTCGTCAAATCTTAATAAACGTAGTAAATAGGTTTTACAAAATGTATTTATTCTTATTATATTTCTGATGAACAATAATTATATCGTACACAATGCATGTATGACTATATATTATAATGGTTGTACGTGAATCGCATATGTGGTCAAAGTATACATATACACAATGGCGATGAATAATTCATATCTCATTCATGTTAAATATACAATATTGTAACAATGTCTTTGTCTAATTATTTACTTCTGTAAATGGCAAGATAGAAACAAGAATAATTATTCCTACAGAATGTCAAATATACAAATTTGTAAAAAAAATATTTGTCTAATTATTTACTTCTGATAAATCGTGACACAAAAACAATGAATAATTTATCCTAAAAACACGTTGAATATACGATATAGAAACAATGTCTTTGTCCAATTATTTACTTCTAATTCGAGTCACATCAACAAGCCAAGCATCATCAGCGCGTCCCTAATTAAATACCAAGACCTTCTGGCGAATGTTTCACCTGTAATCGCCAACAGACAACATCAATGGGGCCCAGATAAAGAATATGAATAATAAACATCATTAATTTTAATTTGTTGTCCAGCTTGTGTCAATTTCATATAATAAAGCAACATTTTATGTACATTTCGGCCACAGCTGGTCACCACTGTGATTGATAGTGACCTCGGGCACCTTACGGGGAGTTACGTCCCTTTGAAGGGTAGCCGCTTGCCAGTCAGACAGACACGTACAGAGAAAGTATGTAAATGTATTTAAACTCTGTAAGACACAATGAAGCACAAACACAAATCTGGGCATCTAGGAGCTTTTATTACCAAGTACAAATTAAAACAATTAAAATATTGCGTAAGCAAGAATGTTATGCAATAACATTATATTAGAATGAAGGTCTCCAAAAGGAGAATGCAAATTAGGTAAAATTATGAAGATAAGCTCCCTTTCCTACAACTAAATAAATAAACTAACACAACAATAGAAAAAAAAAAAAAAAGAATAATATATCAATATGCAAATACATTTAAAAGGGGGAGGGTGGGAGGAATTTAAAACAAGAGGGCCATTAAGGCAGAGAAAAAGCACGTGCTGTTGCTTGCTGGCCGAGACTGCAACTGATATCACTGCCCGGCACTTGGAAGATATATTTTAGAATTTGGCGCGGAATGAGGGGTCAAGGGTCAGTTCTACGGGTTAAGGCGACAGTGGAACTAAGGCATGAAATACATATGGTAAAGGCCTAATTAAAGGAATGGTTATGGGACATAAGGGTCATAGCCAGGACTCACTAGAGGGGAAAGGCGCCAGTCTATTTGGAAACATAAATGCGATAACAAGAGCACGGAGGGCGTCTATCTAGTTTAAAACATAATTAACAAATCAATTACTTACTTAAACTCTGTAAGACACAATGAAGCACAAACACAAATCTGGGCATCTAGGAGCTTTTATTACCAAGTACAAATTAAAACAATTAAAATATTGCGTAAGCAAGAATGTTATGCAATAACATTATATTAGAATGAAGGTCTCCAAAAGGAGAATGCAAATTAGGTAAAATTATGAAGATAAGCTCCAAAATACCCAGAGTCAGTAGATAAAGTAGGTTTTGTAGATTGAGTAAAAAATACAGTGGTGGTAATGTAGTTACAATGTCCCTACGAGAGGGAGAGAGTTAACAAAGGCCTGCATGGCTGAGAGTCTAGAAGTGAGAGGGACCTCAAGGTATTCCCTGTAAGCGTCACTACGCCAGTCTCCAAGCATTTTTATCCACTCCGTAGGGAGACCGGCTTGCAGAGCCCAGGACGCCCCCCCCCCTACGGAAGGAGTGGGATGTGTATTGTTCCCTAGGGTACCCTAAATCACCGAGGATTGTTTTCAAGCGCTGGATAAAGTCCGAGTACACGAGGGGCGTGAGGCCACCAGGTCCTTTGCTCATAAACACTGGTGAACCTTCGGGGGCCTCACACGTAAGGCGCAACAAGTTGACCAGCGCTGATACTGCACATAGGGGGTGATTTGGGATAAGGGGGAGGGGAACGGCGAGTATACGTTCCCCGAACTGGATGGTTTTAGTGAGGCGCATTTTCATGAGAGCTCCCCATGAGAAAAAGGTTAGGTCCCTCCTACTGGGATGACGTAATGGGTTAAACTTCTCAGGTGAGTCAGGAAGCAGATTTGACTTTCTGAGAAGCGCAAAAAATGCAATAAGACAAACTGCCCAGAACACTGCATCACGTAGGCACTGAAGATTGAGCTTTTCCCTTATTTGACACAGAATGGCTGGGGTGATAGGTAATTTTTTACACACTGCATCACCCTTAACACGTTTGATGCCCGTAAGGGCTGTTTGCAGCAAGTAATTATCTTGCAGAGGATTTGGTAAACCACATTCCTTGTGGATATGCTGAACGATATTAAGATACTGCCTTACAGACGAATATTTTAGAGTCCTGGCCAGAAACGTAGCATATCGCGCCACCATGAGTGGTGACGCAGGGACGGGGTCATATCCAAGCTGACAGCAGAACTTGTAGTAGGCTCGTCTGTGGGTGCTGTAAGCTCTCTGTGTGTTTGCCGAGAATGCTGATGATCTGAAGAAGGAGAGTTCCTGGTCCAGTTCTTTCTCAATATCCATTTGTGCACCTGTGAATCAAGGAAAGCAAGGGTAGATTGTGACATATGTCCGAATAACAGCTCCACAGGTATTACACATTGAACACACTTGGAGTTAATCAACTGGCTACATAAACTGAACAGGTTAACAGGCTTGTGTAACCTAGAGATGTCATCAGCAATGACATTTAAACGACCGGCTATGTGTTCAGCTTTTATGTAGAAGTTATTGATGGACGATATCCAAAACAGTTCTCTCAAAGCATGCATAACGTTGGGATTCTTGCTAGTGCCTTTATTGATAGCTGCCTTTGCAGTGATACTATCGGTATATACTATAATCCGCTTGTTGCGCCATATGGCGCCCCATCTACGGGCGGCAAACAACACAGCTAAGATCTCCTTGTTATTGATATGGAGAGTGGTAGCCACTGGAAAGTCTTGCTGGAAATTAACATAAAACCAGTCGGCAGCACTAGTTCCGCCACATCCTTCTAAACAGGCGTCCGTGTGAACAGTTACAACCGCCCTGTTCTCCAAGAAAAAGCATTTTCCATTAAAGACGGAAAGGAATTTTTGCCACCATGCAATATCGCGCTGAAATTCCTCATCTAAAAGCACTTTATGATGAGGTTGTTGCAAATGCGCTATGGCGTCGAGTATGCGTCGGAGAAACGTTCTACCCCCACGAACAACGTTGCCAGCAAAATTGAGTTTTCCTGCCAAACTCTGCAGCTGCCTCTTCGAGGCTCTCTTTCTTTTGCTAAATTCATTAAGCAGTTGTACAAGCTCTAAAACCTTCTCGCCAGGTAATTCCATAGTGAGGGTGACAGAATTAAGGAGAATGCCCAGAAAAGTAATAGCTTGCGTAGGGCCCACCAGCTTCTTCCAGCTGAGGTAAAAACCGAGTTTTCTTAGCAGATCTATGAGAAGTACTAGTGCCTGTTGACATTCACTGTATGTCGGGCATATCAGCAAGAAATCATCGATAAAACAAATGGTGCCTGCAACACCTTTCCTAATCATCATACGTCGGATGGCCTGAGTGATGCGGTGGAAGATTCCCGGGGCCGCCCTGTTACCGAAGGGTAGGCGCGTGTCATACATATATGTAAATTCCTTGTCACCCGAAAACTTCCACCTTAAACCTGTAGCTTGATAACAGTCCGGATGAATTGGAACCGTGCGATATGCAGATTTTAGGTCCACTTTTGCCATATAGTAATTAGGCTTGATGGAACGAGTAGCTTCCTCCACTGTCTGAAATCTTTGCTTTTCAATTGTCACGTAGTCGTTAACTGCTTTTCCCTGGGGCCGTGAGCAATCATGAATAATGCGTATGTCCTTAGAGTCCGGCTTTGGTATGGCACCCAGGGCACTGACAATGGTGGGCTTGTCATTACATATGACGTAATTTCCTTCCTCTAATTCCGTATGTATCTGACTTTCTACAGCGTTTCTATGTTCTGTGCAGGTAGCTGACTTATAATTGTCCATAGAAACATCAGTGTATACAGAACCCTCGTCTGTTACACGAAAACCCTCTCTGATGCCTGTTAAAATAAAGTCCCTATCCTTATCTTTTTCTAATTCTGTCACCCACACATTTAAACGCTGCTGAATTAGGCATTCTGGTATATTTATGTTCGCGGGGGTATCACGTTTTTTGCTTCTCTGCTGTTACTATGTTGATGACGTGGATGCGGCTCACTACACACCAGACACACATGTCTGTAGCGACATCTGACCCCAAACTGGCACCCTGCTGGCATGTTGAACTGCAGGCAGGGGTCATCTGATGATGGACGTCTCATCGGTTGACTTCCAGGTGCGGCTATGTTTCGTGGCTTTGGAACTGGTGCCTTGTTCCGAAGCATGACCGTTGACAGATGTTGAGAGTCTGATCCCCACGGAAATTTATAGCTGGCCTGGAGATGTCTGTACTCTCGGTCATAAAGGAGGACCGATATCCATTCGAACCGTTCAGCGAATTCGAAGACCTTGACGGTATATGCCATGTAATTTTGAATTCCTCCTTCTGACAGTGCTCCCGTTTCCATGAGGGAAAACATGATCCTCATGTTTGCCGAGCCCCATTGCTCCATGGTGACACTTTCCAGGCGAGGTCTTCTTGGGCCCGCTTCTATGAGGATACGTGAGCCGTTGTCACTGGCTAATATTTGCTGGCTCTTTACAGTGATAGAAGCTTTAACATAGTCAACAATGTCTAACGGTTTCTCACCTTCTTTCATCCTAAGGAAGACCGATGGGTCCTGATCAATCCTGTGGAGATGTGTAGTCTGGTTTGTGGTGTCTTGTTGCAGCAGTTGACTGTAACTGAGTCCACCTTGTTTGTCCGCTGCACTATCAGTTTGCGTCTGGGTGGTGTCCTGGTTAGTAAAGGCTTCCTGCCTTATACCTTTTACTCCGATTTTTAGGAGTATTCCCTGGCCAAGAGAAAGTCCCATAGCGTCGATCATACTATCCGACATGTACTGCAGGACCCGGAAATCGGCACATTCAGTGTCCATGAGTTTTTTGTAACTCTCCTCGGTGAGACCAACCGAGGTTGCCCACTCTTTAACGTTGACCAACGTGACTTCGCTTTGCTGCGCCATAGTTTGCGAGGTGAGCAAACTAAAAGTGAAAATTTAAAACAAGAGGGCCATTAAGGCAGAGAAAAAGCACGTGCTGTTGCTTGCTGGCCGAGACTGCAACTGATATCACTGCCCGGCACTTGGAAGATATATTTTAGAATTTGGCGCGGAATGAGGGGTCAAGGGTCAGTTCTACGGGTTAAGGCGACAGTGGAACTAAGGCATGAAATACATATGGTAAAGGCCTAATTAAAGGAATGGTTATGGGACATAAGGGTCATAGCCAGGACTCACTAGAGGGGAAAGGCGCCAGTCTATTTGGAAACATAAATGCGATAACAAGAGCACGGAGGGCGTCTATCTAGTTTAAAACATAATTAACAAATCAATTACTTACGTAATATAGCTTTGAGCAGTGAAATTTATTTCTACACAAAGGCTCCAGAATATTTGTACATGTGACTTGATTTTACAAAGCTGTAAGTCACAAAACATACAGATTGTATTTTAATTGATTTGGGATGTACGAAATTTTAACTTGATTAGAAAACCTTCATTGGAACGCAGTGTTGATTATTTGCGCTGTTTATTCAACGCTGCAACCCATGAACCATGAAACTTCAGGATATTAATGCGCGAGTTACACATTGCGAACTGTCACATGTATCATTTTTCAGCACAACTTCATAACTAAAATGTCTTCGAAATTTTTGTTCAAATCCAAATTGTTATCCACTATATCAGAAATCTTTGAAACGTTAGTTAGAGTTGTTCTGTAATGTGAGTACCATACACCGAAACCTACTAAATAGCAGCTAGGTGTTTAAAGCCGATGTGCTGTGCGATAATACCACATACATGTTTTTAGATTAAATAAAATTGTTCTTGAGCAATCTTATCGCCATTAAAGGTCACAAGTGAACAAAAAAGTGTATGAGTTAATGATTAGGTCTCCTTTGATAATGTATTTCCGCTTTGATACATTTTATAGCAAATGTCGTGACAGTGAGTGTTCAACTTATTGCAAAACAAACTTGTGAGTTATTATGTCACTATGTGCAATTGACATGCTACAACGAGATTAAAAGCGCAGAGGAAAAACAGCACGTGCAACCCGAGGAAGTATACAACCTATCGCCCGAGAAAAGCATGCACAGTGAATCTAAGCATTTGGTTTTCATGGAATGAACGGTAATTGCGATAGAATATTGTCACTTGTTTCTCTAAAAGGTAAGATAAATAACATGGTAATATCGAACAATTCCCTTTCAAAAACGAGTACATAAATTGGCCAACGAACCATCTATAGCAGCAAATGAATTAGACTCAGTTAAAATGAAAATTAAATTTGACCTTTGACCTGCAATTTGACAGCTGAAGATTGACAGGGTAATCTTGCTAATAGATTTAACCTATATTATCACAGTGTATCAATCGTAGTAAGTAAATATACAGTCACGTGACCCAATTAAAGGTAATGAGTGCAAAGGTCAAGGACCTTAATTACCCTTAATTATCAAGGAGGGTGATTATAGGTTATACTATAATAACGGTTTCTGATTGCTGATATGTGAAAAGGTTTCGACCTTTTGACAGATATGGAAATGCAGATGTATTGAGATTGTTGAATGGTCTTCCAAACTGTTCCATATTTTCGATCATTTCACCAATATATTTTGAAATGTTTGATTCTCTATCACTCAGTTGTACCCGTAGAACTTCTAGTCGTCCTGCTTCGTGGCTGTGTATTATATAGGAGCCTTTAATACAGTCTAGTTCCTATTTCTGCAAGTCTAGATTGAATAGATTGAAATAAAACGCCTCAAGAAATACAATAAGATAAATAAAGGTACAGTAATTATTTTGAATATTTCAAATTTCCAAATTTTAGTCAAAAGAAATTCGTGTATTTCTCGGTAAAGGAGGGAGTATTTTGAGGTTATACTCTATGAAGCTTCAACTTGCTAGATTGGTTTGAAACGTGCTGTATATGTTATATGACACGTGCTTTCATCACAAAGAATTAAATTTGGGAGTATATAGCGTTTTGCAATTATTTCACGAATTGTTTTTTGGAAAATGTCACAACCATTTTCTTTAAAATAGCAACCACCACAACTGTCGTCAGCTTATCAGCATCACATTCATCATCATGATAATCATCATCATCATTTTATCTTCGGAATAGGCTCTGACTTTATCATTGTGGTCGTCATTAATATGTAAAAGAAATCGCTTGTCGCTTGGTCATCATACATCTGTCAGCATCGTCTTACTGTAAGTATATGCAGTATGAAGTCAACATTATTCAAACCTTTGCAAACATTTCGATGCATTTCGGACGTCAATATAACATTATCTCCAATATGCATCTCACATAAGAATTGCTTTACCAGTTTTCACAACGATTCTGTCCAGTTACTCTATGTGTTTGGAAAACATCTTGGTGTCCAATGCACTATTTCCCTTACAATAAGCAGAGGGCATACCCATGGACATACAACTTGCTTTGTTAAATTTTTAAGCTAAAAAAAATCAACTGTTTATAAGTTTAGACACTTTAGATAAACTTTCTTTGACAAAAAGTTTAAGTCATAAAATGTATTTTCACAATGTTTGTTTTGTGAATGCTGTATTGTCGCTCGCCATGGTCGGGCAAGCTACCGCCATACTCTATCACTCACATGACTGGATATGTGATGGGACAAATACATGTATCATTAGGTGGTGGTATATTGCTATACCATTTATAGTTGTTATTTTACGAGACTTGTGATCTTTTAAATTCGAATTTAAAACATATTGTTTTACAAATCATAGACCACTTAAATTTACAAAATCAACAGATATAAGTCAACTTTAATCAAAACCATATCTCATTATTTATAAAAGAAGCACGCAATGTTTGAGATTCATCTATTACTCTTAAACCAGAAAACAAGTTACCCATTTCGAAGCCAAAGTAGTATATAGATTTTGATCACTGGTCACGAGTATTTTATATTTACATGTCTATTGGGTTATTTTAATCCAAACTTAAAGGATTTCTTTTTCAATTTTGATATGCATAGAAAGCCTTAACAGTGAGAAGAAACAAATCAATGTTTGACAATATGGCTCATAATTTCAAGCCTAATGTTTTTAAATTTATCAACATTTTAACGAAATTATTTAATGTGAGAAACGTTTGTGACGAAGTAAATTTTTGCAACAACACGAAATTTTTTGTACACAACCATTTCCATGATTTAGAAAGATATGAGCATATTATTAGATACTTCCTAACACTGTATGAGCGAAGAGATATTTTCACTAACAAAGCACTGTATAGTGTGTAAAGCTGTAAGTTAGTATCAAGTCTGGCAGCGGGAGACTGCGGGCAGGACCAAACCCGTCCCCAGATACAAATGTTTTGGTTTACATGCTAAATTACACTGCCTAACAACATCGATCCGCTCACTCCTGCTGATGTCGATATCAACAAGCAATACCGATATGTGCTGACAACACCTTCTCCGACTAATTACTGGGGATGATGTTTGATATAGGCACGTGTACATTTCTGCATGATGCACGCACATCACGAAATCCAAAGGTCAATAACTGAATTGTGTGTGAGCACGAGTTTCTCGAAACTTTCTCGTAGCGATGGATGAAGTTTGATTAAACATGTGTAGATTTCTACATAATGCACGGGCTTCACGAAATCCAAAGGTCAAGAACTCAATTGAGTGTGAGCACGAGTTTTTCCTTATTAAATCAACACTTTCTCGTAGTGATATCTGGGGATGAAGTTTGATTAAACACGTGTACATTTCTGCATGATGCACGGGCTTCACGAAATTCACCGGTCAATAACTGAATTGAATATGAGCACAAGATTGGTATGAGCAAAAGTTTCTCTATATTTACTAGCAACACTTTCTCGGTGTAAGTGCTGGGATTGACGTTAGTATAAACATTTGTACATTTCAGAAGCATGCCGCACGGACTCAGCGGAATACAGGGGTCAATATCTGACTTGAGCTCAACAGAGGCTAATTACAGTCCGTTTGACATCCACATACTCTCTCTGCTATGAATTGATGCACGTGATTTGTTGTAGACTTCGGTTAATTGAAGTCAGTATCATTGACTGATCACTGAACGAGGTAAAATAAACATTTAGGAAACCCCACGCGCCTAATCGATTTCAATCATTAAACGTGTTTGTTATCGGGGAGATACAGTCGATATTCTCCATTGAAATGTTTCCCACATCAAAAGCGTTCATCATGAATCTGTATGAATGAAATCGAGTCTATTAATTATCAGATATCGATTAGATTGAAATAGACAGGCGTTTATGTCTGACATGTTGCGATAGGAGATTGAAATCAGCGGTAGAGACGCCTTATGACAATCGGCTCGTGGAAAATAATAACACTTACAAATGATCGGACCAGTGAATGTAATAGTGATAGTTGAACCAAGAGGTATGATTATCATAACAATCACAATAGAAATGACGAATATAATACTGTATACTCGGACTGGTGAATTTCAAAACTATTATGAGCTGCATTATTAAAGTATTTTTATTTAAGAGAAAATGTAAAACTATTTGTTTTCTTTGTTTATGCATCGTATTATGGTAAATTAAGGCAATGTGATATTTGCTAAATGTTCTCAACGAGGTGAACCAACATTTTGGATGCAACTGTTCAATACGATGACGTTAAAAGATCGAGTTATACATGAACATGTCGTTTTCAAGTAATTTAGAAAGAAATCAAACCACTTGAAAGAATGAGGTAAACAAATAATTGTTTTGACAGATAGAATACAAGTTCCAAAAGAACAGACAAATATAAAAGATTGCTGATAAACAGAAAACAACTAATTAACTCTAGAACAAAACACTCAATTTTGTCATCGTAAATCACAGGAGACATTTTAATTAAGAGTCGAAATAGGTTATGGCATTGATTATCTAGCAACGTTACAGAGACATAGTGGAGAAATGGCAGCTGTATCAATTTGCATATTCGCTGTTTCTCAAATTTGTAGTATGGATGAAAGAATAGTACTGTTAACCTAAAAGTTATTTACAATAATAAAGTAGCTTTTAACATGCTACTTCAAAAGATCTTTACTTTTATTCGCTTGATTTTTTTTCTCAGTGTGACGAAATTCACAGTGGCTTATTCACAATAAAATAAATAATTTTAAATCTATCATCTTTGTTTGAATAAAGGAGAAGCTTCTTTTGGTTTGTGATGGCATTATCGCATTATCATTAGTAAACATATCGTTGTAAGAATTGCCGAATATACATATCTATTATTCAACAAAATAAATAAGGAAAATAAAACACTATGGACATAAATTAAACCTTAATCTTTCATTAAGATATAACTTTTCAATTAATGAATAAATTCAACAACGTTAATCGGTCAGTTAAACAACGCACATTAAATAACTTGAATAATGATAAATTCAACAATTCCAATCTGTAAATTAAATAAATGAATTGTGGTAAATTCAACAATGTTAATCTGTCAATTTCACCAAACACATAAAGTATGTATGACTCATCCGATGACGACAAGAAACAAGACACTAATTACTGCATAATCTCACCAAAGAAATGAACAATATTGGGTAGCAATCAATAGCTTGTATATAACATAACGCTATGTACATGCTCGCCGAATCGATGTCAACCTTATACAACGAGCTGTGATACCATTGTTTGTTTATTCGTTACCATGGATATAAGAAATATTTATTTCAACAAATACTCGTAACCAAGCATCCCAAGGCTAAACAAAATGAACGGATAGTTGATCTAAAGTAGGTTTCAGTGTGTTCATACCTGTCGCTGATTTGCCGCCCTTTAAGAACAACAATAATTCACAGGTTGTCTTTTTCATTGTACTTTTATCATAAACAATAAGTGCAAATAGACCCAAGTGCAAACATCAGTCTCACTAACCTTTATGCTAGACACTCGATTAGATAAAAGATTGAGTAAGTCTATCATAAGACTAGATAGCTTTATTATAGGTTGATTCTTTGAATGAGGAGACTCCTTGTGCTTTTCGTTTTTTTTTTCATAATTGAGCTTTATTGAATAAATCCTCATTTCAGAGTTTAATTGTTGATCTACTATGAGTGTACGTGTGCGATGGCCTACTTAATACTTAACAATTGTGAATGTTGGTTTAATTTAAAAAGATATTGACATATTATATTTATACTAGATTAAAGATTTTAAATTTATCTGATTCAATATTCAAAGTAGTATTCAATATCAAATATAACGTAAAATGGTCACTCCGATATTATGTTATCATATAACTATTGATGGTGTCTGTATATTCTACCTATGACACAGTACATCACAGTGAGTTGAAGTTTTGTTATTCTCTACCTTTTGATCAGTTAAATCAATCTTTCAGATCTGCTTATAACTATTGGCTATGTTTAAATTAAATTCTACTTTCGAAACATAAAATAACACATTCTATTTGATTAAAAATATAGCTGGATACTTTGGATACTGTACTCATTTTAGAAAGATCTGGGTGTTTTTTTCGAAAGAAGCAAACATTAAATTGGAAAATAAAACCATTATAATTAATATGTAAACTTGTAAAACTGCGGCATCAAAATCGGATAAAAACTATTTATGTGTATTTAAAGTGAAAATCTGAAATGAATTTTAAGTATTAAGAAATCGAATTTGAGGTTAAGAAGTGCAATATTATAAACAAAATTTGAAAAAAGAACGTCATAAGATTATCTTTAAAGTTTTGATTTATAAACTAAATTTGAATTGAAGTTCTTAAGACAAGTGCCTTGCCCATTATTACGAAACCATGTAGTGTGGATTTCGTGGGTTTAGAATAAAAAATACTCCCAAATATGTTCGTCATTTGCACGTAAGTGGCACTGTATATGCCCCCAACGTAGGACGAACGTGTTAAACTATTCCGCTTATGTAAATAAACTATGAACCTCATGGAAGCAAAAATGACAAAAATGAACGTTGGCCGGTTAGTAGTGAAATATTTGCCTCACCAGTCCTGGTATAAACAGACCACCCAAAGCCCGGCGCCATGGACATTACTAGCTAAATGTGACCCCTACTTTTATCCCTACTACAAAGGCTGAGTAATTGACATCTGTAATGGAGAAATCCGTCACAACCAACATACACTTCACTTATGAAGCATATGTGTTTTGATGTCATAACATAAACATATTACGGTGACTTGGAAAACATGCTTCCACTTCGGAGGAAACTAATAGCGGAAACTGATTGATCCAAGGTGTGAATGTTTTGTTGCTTCATGAGAATTCGTTCAAAAATGTCTTCAGTGCGTATATCGATAACGATCTTCACAGATTGATTGGTAAATTTGATCATGTTATTCTTAATTATGATTTCCTTATTTATAAGATCATTGTTTCAATTGATGTCCATACGTATGACGCTTTACATCTACATTTGTATGCATTACGTATGTAGACTGTTATAAATAAATGATGTATCACATGCATGGTACTTTCACATCAGCACATGATGGTGATGCTTCACTTAATGTTCCCCCTTATCAGATTGCTTCTATTTCAATAAAGTACTGTTAATGTTTCATTTTGACTGTGCGATAATTTATTTATGTATGCCATGATCCATGTTCTATAAGGTGAACTGGTTTAAAGGGACTCGTTAGTTGATGATGAAATATACAAACTGTTATCACTGGTGGCATTTGATCGAGGAGTAATTACTGTTGCCTTAAGTATATTTTTAAAGCTAAATTAAGATACAATTAAACATGCCATAAAGTCGCGATAATGATTTGAAAATTCCGACAGAGATTACTATTATTGGTCCGTAATACGGTGCTTCAAGGCATCTAGCTATGTTAAAAAGTCAAAGAAGCACATTACACTTTAAGTTCAATGTTTCTGCCAATGCCTTTCACAATTCGTCCAAGATGTAGTCGTAAATAGTCACCCTGCTAGATTTGTATTCGCAAAACTTTTACACTAACCTCTAATAATCCTTATCGAAATATTAAGTTTGTGGCATTGCCGTTCATCATTGTCCAGTTTACGGTAACAAAACCAGAATGTAACCTTGTTTTACTTTAAGCTCTTGTTGATCGAGTATAACTCACATTCACTGCTTCAGTCTCAACCAGACCTATTGCTTCCATTACAAGACGGTGCTGTCGATTATGTATGTATGTATACTAGTGCACTCAGATTCCCACAGCGTTTACTGCAGTCGACTGCAGCTGATACTGAACTAGTGCAGAGAGGTCGGCTTTGTTTACATTTTCACTAACATGTTACGATTAAGCATTACTTCAATTCTAAGTCTACATCATCAATCTAATTGAAAGAAGTCGATCTTATGCCCCGTAGCGTATCTGAGGCACAGAGAGATACGAGCAACGGGGTCTCCGCTGGTTTAAATGAGATTTTATCAACAACCTCTGAGATAACCATTAATGTTTAATGATATTCTTGAACATTTTGAGTAAATTAAACTTTGTTTTTCAAATTTGTATATAAAACCTCGGTTTACGTAAAAAGAGAACAATACAGCGAGAATAACGTTGTACATGTATGTGTATGTTGTAATGCAAAGTCTTGAACATAAGAAAGTAGAAACACATGTGATTACAAACCACTAAAAGTGCTTCTGTTGACTGCACTTGCGTGTTGGAAAGCTCTTAAACCCAAACATATATCTAAAACGTAATCTGTTGAAATACATAACAATATCAGTCAAGTTTAAAGTGAATGTGACGTGCGTCAAATGCGTGTCGCACGAGCAAATGGTGTTCATGTCACTTGAAATGCGTGTCGCAACATTGAAATATACACAGTTACATACAGGCTTTGTTTCAGCGTTCCCAAACAAAGGGTACACTATTTGCAAACAAAACTGGTCGTTGGGGACATTACTTTTATCGCCAGGGGAATATGAAATGCCCCATTATCTCTTCACGCTGGACACATGTACATAGCAATAACCCGTCAAACACGCGATTACAGTCCTGATGAAATGTACACTTGTCAAAGACAATGCGGCCTTGCATATAAATCACCGAGTTGAAGTGCACTCGTCTGAGTATGACTTTCTCAGATCAAATACTCAGCTGTTTACGTCTGTTTCACATTATACTTTCGTGTATGCTTTATTCTTCGTATGCTCTGATCGCTACATAATTAATAATACATAAAGGAATGTCTCTTGTAATAGGGTGGCGAAGATGTACTTCGATGACAAGATTAGAAGCACAATTTATTTCGTTCAAATTACATTCACACGTGACTTGCTCAAGCTGTAAGTGTTACCGAAGCATACTTAATGAAAGTACAGTATTATCTCTTTGCAGGTTAGTCTTATTTATAACGCGTGTCGAAGATAATGCCATAACAAGATAAATACTGCCCTCTATGTTCCTGTTGCTGATAAATTATTTACCTTCAAGACCAAATAGAAGTATATTCGTCAGGGATCAACAAGAAAGGTCCGTCTCACATTACATTCACGTGTGAATTCCTCTTTCAGATGAGACTGATGCATTATCAATGAAGTAACTTTACATTTTTTTCATTTAAGCATCTTTTCAAGCAACGCTGGCGAAGGTGTTATGGCTTGTTAAGGTTCACACTTCGTTGTTTCCTATCTCTTCTTTGTCTTGATAATCCTTTTGCCATCATAGGTGAGCACGTTTCGTTAATGCCCAAGATTCCCTATGTGAATTTATATTTCTATTGGGGGAATTTTCAGGTAAATTTTATAATTTGTGAATTCGGAATTCTCAATTTTGATGAATTTGATTGCACGATTTCAGGTCAATTACTTTTAGTTTATACTCAAATTTGGTACTCGAAGGTCCTCCAAAGTTGAAAGGCTATCATTGCACTAGATACCTTGGCCTGTTTTGAATTTTTAGTATGTTTATTTTCTTTTTCACGTTTAAAACATCAATCGCAAATGCTCCTTATATCATAATTTTGTCGTTAATGAATTCTTGCTTGTTTAAGAATTAAGCGTCGACATATCCCCCATTATCTCCCCAAAGAGCTCAATGAAGTAATAACATGTTGATCCAACTTCTGTTCCAATAAGGCCAGTTTCTTGGTTTCCGGAAGGTAACTCTAAGGGCGAAAATTTGCATAACAATTTATTGAAAATTTCACCCAATAAAAACACTTCTCGCATAGAAATGGAATCTTGTCAGGAGACCTTTCCTAAGATTTAGTAGCAAACGGGATATCTTTTGAACGAAAAGCATTGCTTATTGCACAACTTTGGTTGTAATAAATCAGGCTTCCCCCGGGTTTCTGGCACACAAAGCTGCATTTTTTAAACCGAGGTTGGATCGTCATGATGACTTGATATACCTCTGTGATTCTTACCAGGACGACGCAGTATTATAATATCTCTAATTATTCATCAAATTTAGGAAAGGTATATACATTTTTGTGGTTACTAGGATCATATTTCTCGATATTGTGAAAGTATACAGAAGACATCAATTTTGAAATTATTTCCCTTTTTCTATTAATCTATTCAAAATTTACGTTTTGGATTATAAAAATTAGACTTTAAAATGTGTTAATTCAAACAAATCTAAGTATACTTTAAAACGAAGGAAATGTGTGCTTTCAGATATATGTGAAAGAGACATTAATATAACAACTAGTATCGTATTGCAATCAGTGAGGAAGGCAGATATACATCTGATGGTCGGGAGCCACCTGTGTATATATACTTACACACATATGTGAAAACATGATACACGGTGACTCACACAGAATCTCATTTAGATAATTGAAACCCCGTGTATCAACCCGTGTACGTGTTAATGTTGACAGACAGGCGATATGTACGTACTCATTCATATTGGATTTCTATCATTGGAAATTTGTATTTGTAAGCTCATTTCAGAAGTGTATTAACACACATATATGTTGATATCAGATAGGGAACCTTTCACTAAAAGGATCAATCATGTTTATCATTTATTCTATTAAATGTTTATTTACCTGTCTATCTTTTGTTTGTCTATCATTTGAATAAAGGAGGTGAATTTTTGAAGAAAGGTATTGAATTTCCTTCTGTCGGTAAACTCGCAATATTAAGTATAAAACACATACTTGTGAAAACATTGATCATAGGAAATATCATTTAGATGATAAGGTACCTGGAACTATCGTCCTCAATGTATATGTATAAGTGTTGTCAAAAAAGATACAAATAAAGGTATTGGATTTCGTAGTTCTTATTAACTGAGAACACTTTCTCACGAAATGTATATCTTGACATATATATGAGAATAAAATACAAAGACAGTCAAATAATGTATATTTCCATTTGAATGTATCTTTCAGATTGTACAGACACACGTCTGACGAAGGGTCGCTATTTCTGACACGTCTCACATCAAAGTTGTTCACTGTCCAAACTGTCGGCCCTGACCAATCGGACAAGTAACACGAGAATGGTCATTCATATCCTCCCGCCATGCTGACCACTGACTATAATGTAATGTCCACTATAATACGTTGTTTTCTGTCACAACCTGAGCCAAACTGACCACGAACTTGACTGGATGTTGAAAAATACATTGACCATTCCTCGGACAATGACACATGTTGCGGTTTGACTAATATGCTGTTTATCTGTCACAATCTGAGCCAAAATGACTACAAAGTGGCTGAAGGTTAAATGTGAAGGATAAAGACTATGCGCCGGACAATCGTTTCTGAAACTTGAACCGTGCGTTACGTTTAACTGTTTTTTTCTTTGAGTTAGGCTACCACAAACGTTACTGACGTCAAAGAATGAATTGACAGCAATCTTGTTGAATTGACAGTGGCCATCTATGGACAATCACAGACACGTGAATGTTTGCATGTTCAGCTTTCACTGGCATGCTGTTTTCTGTCACACTTTGAGTCACAGTGACCAAATACTTGACCGTTTGGCAGACTATCCTTCGGACAATGACTTCTGACGCCTGTCACGAGAACTCCCGCAATTTAGATCTTGCTGAAGAATATAAGCATCTAGGGTGAGAAGACACCTGGTGATCGTTTAAAATGATCCCTTACTTTCTGGTTTTTGTTTCAATTTATCGTTGTTTAATGTGTGGTCCCTCGAATCATTATTCGAGGTAACGTGACCTTCGATTTGTCAGTTAGTGGAAAATTTTAAAAACATGGACATTGACAATTCTACGACAGTC
Organism: Steromphala cineraria; assembly: GCA_916613615.1. Taxonomy (NCBI): domain Eukaryota; kingdom Metazoa; phylum Mollusca; class Gastropoda; order Trochida; family Trochidae; genus Steromphala; species Steromphala cineraria. The sequence continues at coordinate 68,452,002 of OU744725.1, read as the reverse complement.
ATTCAAGACACTTGAACCTTTACATATTCCATTTTGTAAAACAAAGCAAAGTTTCAAATGATTTGACAAATGTTTGAACAAAACAGGAACTTACTATAATATAATTACTTTGATACATTCTTTGGTTTCATGGTTGTTACTGTTTACTGCTAATCTCTTTCTTGTCATAATTTAAGCCAAACTGACGACACACATTACCGATGTTTGCAAATGAATGAAAGATTTTAGCTCTTTTTCCTTTTTGTTTTATTTTTAACTAATGTTACACTAAACGGGACTGAGTCTTAATAATTATTTGTCGTTATCATATTCATCAAACTTAACGCAAACGGATTGCGCTTCAGAGAAAACTGGTCCTGTACCTCCATTGCGCAACACATTTGCGCAACACATTTGCGCTTCGCTTGTTAAATAGCCATCCTGGACAATGACTGACCACGTCTCCGGAAACATGTACACTGGTCAGCGATACCCGAGTACCCCCTGGCAAGTGTGAACACCTCTTCCACAAATATTTTCCGGGTATTTAGTTTGTTGTTGGAGCTTCCTGATTTTAGTATTTAGTGACACATTTGCTTGCTTGTTCTCCCTACATGTTTATTCCAAGGGAGGATATGTTTAGAAAACAGCCACGTAGTTGTGTCTTACATGTATCGTGTTGTTGATCTCCTGGGTGGCTCCATGGTGGAATTTCGTTGAGGAAAGTTGAGGAGTTTAGGAAACAAAGAAAAAAATGTGAATTGATCGTTGTTTACAAATCAAACAATTAAAGGAGGAAAGTACACTGAAGGGAATATCAATTTCTTCATCGGAAGTTATCAAAACACATATCGTATTTTTAGAATAACCAATTATACAAATAACTTTAAATAAACTGTTTTGACTGAGACGAGAATATGTGAAAATGAAACTTCTTATCTTTATCAACCTTCAAATGATCGATGATATCTTAAGTATTGTTAGTGTTCATCAAAATAGATTAAGCAAATACTAACACTGGGTTTGGTATCGTGGACATGTTAAGGCAGCAAAAACTACCGTGACATATAAACAAATGTTTTAACCATATGCACTTATCCCTTTAATCTGAATAAATTCAGATCAACAGAGTTTTATTTTAGGTCATTCTAACCACCCTTTCCATGCGGGGTATGTGTTCATAGATTGAAATGTTTCCAATCGTTTGTACTGCCTTTCTTTGCTAGGAAAACTGCCGAGAACCCCGGATTTGGTCTTATTTGAACCGAGGTTGGATCAACTAATCTGACTTGACTTGGCATACGAAACATGGACAGTTTTTGTCATTCGTTAAGTCCCTTTATTTTGGTAATACATGTCTAAAAGGGCCCCTTCAATTTTCAACCCTTCACTCGTTTATGACCAGCCCATCCAATTGCACGATAGTTCAACAATCAGCCATTAATCTACACGTTGTCAACACAGATTTTAATAGCCATTCTTCACATGTCTTCCTAATAAACTTTCACAATTTACAACCCCATAGTTTAACGTGGCCACGTCTGATTCACACAGCGCGGGTAAAGCATGCATGCAATCTACACGTGTCAATTTCACTTATGTAACCGACAAGGCTATCTAATTGACGATCGGTCAGCAAGCTATATATCTATCTGACCCCTGATCGAACCAGGTTAACTTGACCGGGGGAATCGAAGGCCAGACTGACCTATCAATAGCCTTTGAAATCGACTATCTGTCAATCAAACTGATAACGTTCAGTGTCGCTGGGTTATATCTACATTGCGGTGAGACTGGATTAGCAATAAGTACTAAACTTGATCCAGCGATTGTCTGTAGCCTCTCGATGACATTGTTTGGCGACTTTCTCGACGGGCGCGAAACGTTTTAGGAGAAAATTGGGGACTTGGGATTAAAACTCTTGCATAATTAAGTTTACAGATGTCTGTGGTTTGTGGGAAATAATCCGAAATGATCGTTGGTTTAAACGTGGTCAATAAAACTTGTAGTGGCATATACTGGGACGCTGTGGTTTTCTATTGAGCCTTTGCTTTTACAGTTAACGTTATTATGGTGGAAGGAAGGCTGGTCCCAATGAACCAAAATATGTGAATAACAGCATGCTATAATATTTGTGATATTGATACGATGGGTTTTCGCATGTATGAAAATCTCCGCCATTTTCAGAACATGTATAGATAATGAGGATTTATATGGTATCAAGTTTGAATAATTTCTACAATCGATTCAACGTATTTAATGACTTAGGATTTTTGAACAAAGGGTGTTTTGTCGGTTGCGGCTTCTATCGAGTTAAGATGCACAGTGAATGTTTAACTGGGTTGAAAGGTAGATTTATTTGTCACATGATGAATGAATTACAATTTACTTCCTCATATTAGTTGCTAATTTCTTAAATCAATTACTTGACCATAGGTAACTAACAAACTTTCAGATTTCAATAAATGTATGAATACGAAAAGGAATTGCTTAAATTCTACCAACCTTTGTTGACTTCATGACATAATTTTATGTGCCAAAAGACATATAAACATCTGCTCTTTGAAAAACAATATGCCAAAACTGAAGAATTTTATAAAGATTTTAAAGGACATATTCACAATAGAAAGATCTATATCTAAAAGAAATAATACTTCTGACAAATTTTCCAACAAGTGGTTTCTATTATTTTCATTTTTTAAATTTAATAGACATATAGGTAGTGACTGATTGGTTACATTAATTCGGTTTTGACTTTATGTCTAGAACCTCTGATTGTAGAACATTCTGAGAGGTTGTAAACTCATTGTGTATAACTTACACTTTTTTATATTGTATATATGACTTGGGAACAATAAAAAAACCAAAAACAACATAAAAACTTTTGTTGACAAGATTGAAGTCTGAAGTCACCAAGATGAGATTCAAGTAATCACTATACTATATTTCAATGAAATTTTTTTACTAACACTGCATTGACACTCATCAAGCCTAGAGCAAAATATTCAATTGACGACCAACCTAGTCTACAAAAGTATAGCAAGTCTAGATCACTCACCTCTAGGCAATTTTAAAGCATCTTCTAGTCTCCTTTTTGTTATAATAGTTATACATGAATTGTTTTAAAATATTGTCAGTATTGAACAAAATACTTCTGAGACTAGATATAGATGTTTGTCTACATGATATTAACATGTCATGGACACAAAAATCGACCCATGACACCAGCGAAATGTCCTTTTGAACACAAATATGAATACGAAGACAGTAGACGAAAGAGTTGCATCACTGACATGTGCAAGGGATTATGTTTATTTCCGAGTAAAACTTGACGACAAATTTCGTATTACTCAACAAAGGTCGAATGACTTCGATGAAACCCCATCATATGGTTTTAGTAAGTGTAACAGCCCACGGGTACAGAAACAAAAGTGATATGTACCTTTTAACCCAAATAATGATTTCTTTTACTGCTTTATTGTTCTTTAATGTGTATCCTTTAAGTTAACAAAACACATTAAGCCCATAAAAACATAATTTAATTCAGCAGACAAAGCCGTTTATTGAGGAAGCATAAAGCGAAGTGTTACAAAGTGTCCTCAAACGACAACTACAAACACCAATACACAGTGATTTATGGATTTAAGGCGCCTGGGGATGATATCATCCTTTATAATCTTACTAATGTTTGTCTGCAATCAAAGTTTCAACACGAAAGACAAAGAATCACTTTCAGACTAAACAAGTGACAAAGGACGTAAAAATACTGAATCTTTGATGACCACTCTAGGGCTGATGGTCAGCTGCCGAAATTTGACGCTGGTCGGAGCGGGGAGGGGATGGGGGGGATGTCAGTTTCGGACTCTCTAGATAGCTATTGGGGTGATGTGAGCTAAAAGGATGGAGTTAATTCGATTACCGGCCAAAACGTTTTTGTTGGCTTCCTAAAAGAGGCTATTCTATAGAAGGATAATTTTAAAAGTCACAAATAAAGTCAGAAAAAATTCTAAAAGTCACAAATAAAGTCAGAAAAAATTCTAAAAGTCACAAATAAAGTCAGAACAAATTCTAAAAGTCACAAATAACGTCAGAACAAATTCTAAAAGTCACAAATAAAGTCAGAACAAATTCTAAAAGTCACAAATAACGTCAGAACAAATTCTAAAAGTCACAAATAAAGTCAGATAAAGTTAGGCTTAATACAGGAAACGATGACAGGTTTGGGGAGTGTTTGCTGGGTTGAAATGGTCATCGTTTTGTGCATTGAGGACAGAAAAGTAAGGGAGTGGTTGCCTTTGAAATGTACTGAACGGGTATACCAAGGCACTTCGGTGAGTCTTCGGTTTACCTAGGTTGGGGACAGTGACATCATTTGAGGATATTCTTGCGAGGATTGGGTATGTGGGGTTGGGTGAAGATAGGGGAACAATTCTGGAAGATATGGTGACGGAGGAAGAGGTACAAATTTGATTACCAAAATCGGATAACTTTGGGTATATTTGAGTACTGTGATAGTTTAGTTGATCTTTCCTGAAGAGTTGTGACAGTACAGCATTGAGGAAACCGTGAGTTCTGCACCCAGGGAACACTCGTTGACGGGGGTCAGTATCGGACCTACGGGGGTGTAAGGGTCTACATGTCAAGGTGGAGAACGCCTCGGGTCCGGTGTGAAATTGACACCTCATCAAAAGGATGTACATGCGGAGTGAAATGAGTTATGGTTATAGCTGCTATTGACGGGTGGTAATATATTACTTGTCAATTTCCCAGTGTTATCTACAATCACTGCAGTGATTAATCGTTTATCTGGTAAATTCATACCACTGGCTCGTTTTATGTGTCAACAAATGATTTATTTCTTGGAGTGGGGCAAAACGATGTCATGATCATTATTTTCAAAACGAAAATGGATTCATAAGTTCAAAGTATGAATTACTTCCTGGTTTGAAAGTTATCCAACACTCACTCAGCTGTATAAGTCCTTGTATATTTGTATTTTTGAGAAATACAATGTTGATTAAATCTCTTGGGGAAAACGTTATTAAATCAACACACATGTTTCATATACTGAGTATATGTCTATTACTTTTAATGATAAGTATCTATTCATAAAGGTCTCGTTCAGTCAACCATAAGTATGTCACTATTGATTCCAGTATATAATCAATTACCCGAGTACAGGAAGGTTACGTCTATGGTTCTACAAGGAATCCATTACTAATGATTGGCGCTTATGGAGGCATGGTATACAGTATCAATTGACTTGTATGTATGTAATAGTCAAAACATTATTGATTAATAACTCGCATATCAGAATAGGATGGTGTTCTCCGCACACGGGCGTAAGCTTGTTGCCATTGTTTATGTAAATGGAGCATAACATTGTATATGACACAATTAGTAATCATGGAACTCTCAAAGCCCTACAACTGTGTGGGTTCTTCAAATTTCGTCCATATTCCCAAGTTAATGGCAGAAATAGCGAATATATTTGTTGATACTCACTTAAACTGTTGTGAGGCACGTTTACACACAGCAAAACTCTTGAAAAGCAAGTCTAGATTTGCAGTGAAATATAGAGAATACTAAACGACGTTTAGTTTAATAACATATTTATGAAACGAGTGGATGGTATTCGTATTTAAAGAGCGAAAGCGAGTTAAATACAAATACTATCCCATCTTCCTACGCAGAGCCTAAAAATATGCCTTGCTGCATAGCCTTGAGTTTTCTGTGCTTGCTCTCTACTCTGTAGGGGCACTATAGCAGCACAGAAAAGTAAAGTCTCTGCAGCAAGGCATAAAATAATTAGTCCATTTCTAAAGCGCTAAACTCCACGCCGGGGGCATGCTCATAGCGCATAATTTCATCTGACTTCTACAACAAAAAGGACCGCTTCTTTGAATAGCGAGCCCGACGTTGAGTTGCAAAACGCTGCTAGGAGCTTAGGGCTGCAAGGGAGATAACTCTAAAAACCTTTTAGCGTTTCGACGAATTTGAACTTGTTGCCGATAAAGATAACGTTGCTAATGCTCACGGTAAATCACCAAAACATGGGTTGCTTTATCGAAATTCTGAAATACTGACGCTGACATTTCAAGAATCGACCGTAATCGGAAGGGATGACCTGGCCAGGTCTACTATCGAATGCCGGCTTGACCCTGATTTCGAGGTCATGTTAAAGCATGTTTACATTTGAAGATGAATGTTGTGGAGGTATCTCTGATTCTTTGTATTGTTTCTCGCACAATTTAATCATAAACAAATAAACACGTTTATAAAAAGAATTTTACTTTTATCTCGTATTGTTTTCGTTTGGAAAGAGAACAATATTTTTAAGTCGCAATTTTAATTGACGTTATCAACCGATAACTTGTCATGCGACAGCAGGAAAGTAGTTCCGGATGCGATCGCTATCACGTGCAATGTTTCACAACAGTGTTGAATAACATGTTATTGTTTCACAACTGTAGTATCTCCAACGAGAGTGTAATAAAGCCAAATTCTCTGAGGCTTCTTTCTTATATCTAATGAAATAATCGTTTTCGAGAGTTATTGTCTCACAGAGACTGAATATAGACATTGTTTTACAAGGACAGCCGCGTATGCTAATTTGGTAGCTAATATATCATGACGTTATGATGGGTTTAAGACTTTTAACATCTTTCTTTATGGTTTTATTCCGCTTTGCCAAAATATCACAAAAACTGATTTTAATCAAATCAACTGACATGCAATTCCACCCAAAATTGGGAATCATGCAAAATCTAAAATATTTACATATTCAAAAGATATTTATTACATAAAACATTAAGCACTAAACGAAGAGGTGTCCTGTTTAAGAAATATAGAAGTTTGCATTAATTTGACTAACTAGCAGTAACCAATGGTAGATTGCATATCCAAACTCACGACAACGACATTTACAATTCCATACACTGAATTAGATCAAAACATTATTGAATATTTAAGAAGCTGAGAGAAGAGTACTAAACAGACTCAAAGATATATCATTTCGGGTTTATCAAAATGGAAATGTCACGTTTCAGAAGGACTAAATTAAATTTTACAAATCCCCGTTCCTCTGATGTCAGCCCAGCGTATAATTATACACCAGGATCTGACGCTTGTACAGAGACACATCAATACAAGGAAACTAAATCAAGCTGGGAAACTGATACATTGAGGCGGTGGCAAGCACTAGATCAGATGTCCGGGGACGCTACCAGCTGACCAGTGGTGTCAGAGATGACCAGGTCATCAGATGACCAACACCGCATCATCGCCGAAATTACAAGCAAGTGTCAAATTAGTGGAAATTACTGACAAGTGGAACATTCCTGGTTCCCCCAATCATGATTTGGTACCTCAAGATAAAGCATAATGCGACCAACATCCCTTTATCTTTTATCGTATCATATTGCTCCTGCTAGTGCCATTGTATTTCACCAAACCGGTTACCTCCCTTTGAATGAAGAAATGTGCAGAGAATGAATGATGAGTCTTCCTAGACAAATAGATTAATCAAGTTGAAAATTTTCAACTGCAGTTACCTCCCTTTCAACCTTGAGTGTACTACGAGAATGCTCAGGACTTATCCAAGCCAGACAGTTTTCAATTGCTATCCTTGTTGGATCTCATCCAACCTGTTCTTAATTACTCTGAATAGACACTGGAAGAATTCTGTTGATAAATAGCCTCCCATAGAGTTCGGCCAGGAGCCGCCAAATTTAGTTTGTCTGCCATAAAGCAGGACTGATGACGGGTAGATAGGATTAATTACCTACAAAACATATCTGACACGAAGATGACTTCCTATCATATCTACCAGAGATATGCAACTATCTGGAAACCACAATTTGAGGAAAATACGGATAGACGCTGCCCTCTTTCATGGCCGTTTGTTTTTATCGAGTTCTTAAATTATGTTTATCAACAGGTGCTAGGCTAGTACTTGACCTGGGTCAGAAGTGGAAGTGGTTTGATATATAGGAACCATTATACATATGTTGGTAGAAGTTTGTTACTTTCTTTGTAATATAGGAACCATCGTACATATGTTGGTAGAATTTTGTTTCTTTCTTTGTAATATAGGAACCATCGTACATATGTTGATAGAATTTTGTTACTTTCTTTGTAATAAGTTTGTTCGGTCATTGATCAAATTCCATGAAGTTTCAGTCGTTTTTTTTGTCACTTCGATTACAAAAAAATATCGCAGTGTTTAAAATCTCAATGAAATGGGAAAGACTTATTCACCACAGATACAGAAAGAACAAAAGACACACCAGTAGCAGAACTTTTAGGCAAGATATAAAGATTAATCAAACAGAGAGCTGAGTTTCAATGAAAATCCTTAAACTATATCTGAACCGGAAAATCTCAAACCTAGTAGACAAACGATTCTTTAAGTCTAAATGAAAAGGGAAAGTACAATCACCGAAATACAGAAATAACGAAGGACATAGATGCTTGCCCTGAGCCAGACCTTGTGTGGTTTTGTTAGCCTATTAACAGCAGTGAAAGGGAGTTTGTGTGGAGACACTTTATCTATTGAAGGAGGAAATAAGAAGATTTTCCTGCAGATTAGACATACATAAAGGCTGGTAAATGAGAAATTCCACCACCAGTGTGTCAGCATTGTTCAGACAGAGGGTCTTGTATTGAGAGAGGCCCTGGTCTGATCGACCTCTCTGTTTCACATAAGGCTTGCTTTGATCCTCTTGGTGTGGGGATTATCTGTTTAAACACATCACTATCACCTCAGTACACTTGCAATACACATCAGTACACCCTGTCCGTACACGTCAGTGTATCAGATTTTACATTCGTTTTCATCAATATAGTTCATGTACAAATGATTTTCAATTGAACTTTGTGATTTTTCTTTGTATTTTCTCTTTGAAATGCTAGTATCCTCAAGGTACGTATAAATGGCTCTTTGATATGTAGACATAAATGATCATATCATGAACATATTTATGATAGGGTGGTATTATGATAATCATTTATGAAATAAGAAAACCACATTAAAGGTCAAATGTTGTTTGAAAAGTTGACAGATCTATTGAAGTTTCATGTTTGCGTCATGTTTTACATATAACAATTGAAGTCAAAATGAAAGGAATTTATCTTTGTTCAATATTCAAATTAAAGAATCTTGACAAAGTATATAGGCATAAATGTTTAGGCACCTCTAGATTTCAAATCAAGGAATTCATCCAGGATTCGTTTACTTTTATTACATTTATGTCTGACAAGTATGAATTTACCACAAATCTGATTACAGTAACATTTGACAGATACTAGTTATATTTGCACGATCACGGGATATCTCCTTAGCAGTTTTGCACCATCAAATTCTAAATCCAATTTTAAATTTCCAAAGTCAAGAAATATTAGAGATGAAAATGTTTGTTCAGTTCCACATTAAAAGAGTTGGTTAACCTTCTCTCAAACGAGAACTCTTCACGATATCGAAGTTCTAAAAGGCGCTTCGAGGTAACTCAACGATTAAATCCCATGATTTAACGAAAAATGGTTCAATCCAGTCTCTTTATGTACCATCACCCGGCTGAATCGGAAGAAATTCTCTGACAAAGCCTCCATCTTCAAATTTGTCAACGACCACTGACACGTAGAACACGTCTGTAATCTTTCTTCATTCTCCGGCGATAGACTTAGCACTAATCCCTTCTTCAAAAGACAGGGCGTTTTATCTAGTCTACATCTAGCAATAGAAATCCTTACTGTCTAATTAAATCAAGCGCTACCACCTGACCCAGTATCAATGAAGCTACAAAGCTCTTTAGATTACTGATACAAACTCAAGAGACATTGAAGATAGTCGTTAATGTATTGAATGTTTGAATATGATCAAAATAGAACATTGAAGTCATAGTTAATAGGTCCTAAATGTAGTGGCTATTGTGAAATTGACAATGATGTCCAATCATTGGAACATTGGAACGACTATCAATACGTATACGTATCATGCAAATGACAACATGACACTTGTTTATCAGAATACTTCTTCACATTACTTTATTTGATGTATTTTTCAAGTGTTCTCAGGTGTCAAAATTGACACCAAGTTACTTCATTAAATTCTCATATTCGTGTAGTGACTGTTTTTAAAAGGATCAGATTTATGTACCGAGGTTAAATCTAGTGCAACAACGTATCAATTTAATGTCCGTGTTAACAGCCAACATAAACTATGTTAATTGTTTGAAGAAAATATTTCAAAACTAATCATTATAAATCTTTCCCAGGTGTTTAATCAATAAACAAAGAATGCCTAGATTGGTCTGAGTAAAAAGAGTGTGTTTTAAATTCATCATTCTAAATTACAACATGTGACAAAACGTGACAGCATTGTCTCTAATCAATGTTGATATCTTAACTGATGTATGTAGTAATGATTTGTGATTAGTCTTGTATCATTTGTAACAAATATTTCATACATTAATTTTTCGATATTCACATGTGAGGCATTGTCTATCTTCGAAAATTATTGATCATGGTTTGATAAAATTATCAACACGTCTTGAAATCAAATTTGAACACACAAAGACTAGGCCAATGTTAAATGATGTTAAAAATAAGGAAACCAAAGATAGTTAACATTCTACATGTTATGTAAGAAGGTTCATGATTCGTGTTACACTCCCGAGGTGTCAGAATTAACACATCACTCCCAACCCTCCCATCTGTCCAAGTGTCACCTCCCCTACAGTAAAACCAAAACATCCTCACCACTACAGAATAGGAAGCTAGCGATTAAATCATTGTTCCTCCTTAGTGTAATTCTTTACCATTGTAAACAACTTCAATGTCCCATTCGCGTGTAGCCAATTGGCGTTATCACAATTTGTTTTGCTAGTTTCAAGTTTCAAAGATCGCTTAAGCAACTCGAGAACATGCTATTGTGATGTATTGGTCTTGCACAACCACGCTCGGACAAAACTGGACATTAGTGACCATCTGCCGGACACGACACAATTGTGGTCGCTGGCTCAATAAACAACACAGAAGGACACGTAATTGTCCTTTAAAAGCGAAGAGGTTGATTTTTGAATCCCAAGCCGTTTCCTCTTTGGCGACTCTTTTTAATCCACCCACCTGTTGAATGAAATCGACAACTGTTGAGAGTGATGGAATCTCCCGCTGGGTGACGTGTCAAATCAACAGGTGCCCGTCTTCGTGCGTTACTGGCACGGATTTCAGTGAAATCAACATCGCGGGGCGCGACTCACGTGGATTCCGTGAATTGAAACATCAATAGGGTTGCGCAGAGCAGAACATTCGACACAAGATTGAACAGATGTGAATTGATCGGTCGAGAGTTAGCAGAAATGATTGCTACAATGTTGCATGACAATATATCGGCAGGATATTTCCTGAAATTGACGATGTGATAAAACTCGCATTGACGCATCGACACAACACGCAGGAAATGATGAATTACAATCTCGAGATGAGATATTTTTCCAATTGTTTGGTTTTACTCGACATGTGGACAGCGGAGATAAACGTAACGAATATGACAATGCATATGCAATTGATGTCAAATTTGATTAAGATATCCTTGACTCATCTGTAACATTGTGTAGAACTCAAAGCTTCTAATTGCTCTAGGAGTGGGCTGAATATTTGTGAAAAGAGGAAAATGGCTGTATATTCTCTTAGATTTTCTTGTATAGAAAGTATGTACTAAAGAACACGATAAATTTGCCTACAATATTAAGTAAAATCACTTTTTATACAGTTCCTGAAAAATATAATCAGCTCTCAAACTTATATGAATGTTAACAGATATGGATGGTTAATAATAATTCAGATATTAAAATAAATTTTATGAAATACGGATTCAGAGTTAATTGACAACTCTTCTGAGAGTTTTAAAAACATTGAATCCACGTCAGAGGTCTCATTCAACCGTTCCATTCTGAAAACCGTTCAAAATCATTCTTTCTTCAGCTGACCAGTCATATGTGGTTAAACTGATACCAAATTTTCGACAAACTTTTACCAAACTTTCAAGACTAATTCGATACCCAGTCTCTGTTTCACCATTATACGTAGAATGCGATTCCATCTGTTCCCTATATGTTACTAAATGGAACTCTCGTTTCTATTTGATTTTTATAATCAAAGATGTCAAAAAGTTCTAACAGGCCATACTGGGATTTCTCCTAAAAGAAAACAAATGTTATCAATTACAAAAATATGTGAATTGCGTGCGGTTTAGATTCGCAATTCTATTTCCCCATATCAGAATGTTGCAAAGGTGTTTATACTGAAATGCCCCTATGAAGTTTTTGTTTGATTTGAGTTTTAAGATTGTGAAATACCCTTTGAAAAAATGTATTTTCATTCATATCTAATATTTCATTATTTTATTCAATGTGAAAATCTTAAACAAATGATAAATCTAGATATTGCTACTGTGTATAAAATAGGTAGATTGTCATTGTATCTGCACAATGTCCAGAACGCATGCAATGTCATAAACTATGGATCTGCTTCTGTACGAAACATAATTCCGGCGAACGTTATTGAAGATTCCACATTAACCCTACCGCCCTTCATTGTATAAGCATAATGTTTTGGGGGATTAACAAATATGATAACTGTCACCAGAGCAATGTTTGCATGAACTTTGTAACAAAGGTACGTAACCTGATGTCAGTGAATAGTTTCAGTACAAGACACAATTTGTTGGAAAAGAATAGCCTGACGTAACATTTTGTTGTAAATTTTAAATGCATCACAATTGATGAACGCATTGAGCATATATGCATGATCCTATTAAGCGGACACAACCCAAACACATGACGATGACGCAACAGTAAAAAATAAACTTGACGGATTTCGTTTGTCATGATCTAAAATACACTTTCCCTTTAACGCCAACAATGCAGTTTATTTGTATAAATCTGAGTCATTAGGAAAGTGTTTCCGTTGCCGACATTCTTTAACTAACAGTAAACCACACCTGATGGCGGGAAATTACGTCATCGATCAGACCACGTGTCAATCAAACCGCACGTGGTGGAAGTGAGAATTGCACGGGCTAAGCGTGCATAGATAGACGCATGCGCAGTCAAGAGTAATATGCAATGACATGTTTTGAGCCGAGGGCACATTTAACCTGAGAAATCAGTGACCTATTTATTTCGCTGTGAGCATCGAATAGATAAATCTTAACGCGCCCAGTGGCTAATGTATTCTAGGAGCTAACGCGAGCCAAGAGATAAGAAGTGTTTGAGCATCGCACAGGCAAAGCTCGCTTCGCTTGGTTACTCAACGAAATAGTAACTTGGAAAGAACATAACCGCCTTTCTTAGTTTCTTGTTGGTTGCTTTCTATCGTGGGAAATCGTTCTTAATAATAAGATATCTATATTAACTGTGACAATAGGACTATCTGTTTGCATTCCCCTATCGCTAGTCATAATATTGATGATATTATATCGCATAATGGGAGTAGGTAATGCGATTATTACAGGCGGTTAATTATCTAGGAAAGCATATTTTGCTTGGTTCCCATAAGAGATGCTCCAGCCAGTGTTACTAAAGTTTGTCGTTGTTAGTCAACTACGACGATTTGCTTGTTGGTTGACAATGTGATGACATTTGCTATTAGTGTGTTTGATCAATCTATTTCTGTATTCCCACGAGTATGTTAATAATACGCTGGATGACTATAGATGATACACACATGAATGCTTACGGAATTTTATAAATTTTGATAAGGACATTTAAGGTTCCTTTTATTGTGAAGCATTTATAACAAGATTCTTTATTTTGATGACCTTTAACTACCTTTGTTATTTGTGTAAAGTGAATTTTCATATTAATTTTGACAAAAGTTTAAGAGAGTATTTGATGTATGAAGTATCGATTTTCATTCAATGGAAATTGTATAACGATTTATCGATGTCATTGATGAATTTGTGGTTAAATACTCTGAACCTGTTCACTTTATTGTCAAATATCAGAAGTAGCAATGCATGTTAATCTCCCGAGACATGTGTGACTTGGGTTGTTTAACAATATCCTAGAACAAATTTAGAATAGCGTTTAACTTTACTAATATATCCATACATATATTGATTCAATATTTAAAATTGGATTAATGTTAGTGAAATGTTCAGAAATAGGTGTTAAACTTTAAAAAATAAAAAAATTTGAATAGTGCCTACTATATTTGATAAAATATAGGTTACTGTATGCTATATCGATCAAAACGATATAGAACGTTTTGCCCAGACTATTCCCAAAGTGTGGTCCCGTTACTTTCAATACGTTTATTACGCTACGTATTGATTTATCACGTGACCTCCAACCTGAAACCTACAAGCTGTCACTCAGGAGAGCAAACAATACACACCATCGAAAATTGCAACCTTCCGTTATCAAACAAAACATTGCGCTAAACTGACAAAAGTCGATGTTCATTGAATTAAGACAGCACACAAAACAGACGGGGTTTGTTTATAAACACTGGATTATTTTGACGGAAGAGGGTTGCTTAAATTTATTCTGTCATAGTGTCCTTCAATCTTGGGTTGGGTGACGTTTATTTTGGTTTGACACGGAAAACTCGCTGACCATTCTTAAGGTCATCCCTCGAAGGTTGACCAGTGATATAATGTCCATGACCTTAAGGGAAACCGCTGACCATCCCGTCTCGGTCATCTTTAGGCGAGCCTGACCTGTGGTCAAATTTGTTCATGACCTTCATTAAGCCCTGTAAGTCTTAAAAATGTTGTACATAGTTTCAGAGTGCACGTAAGGAGAGGATACCGTAATGGCCAGAGCGTTCGTTTTCTGATCAAACAATTAGGGGTTCGAGCCTACCACACTGAGTCTTGATTAAAACATTGTATATTAAACTTTGTTCAATGGTTTTAGCCGATGATAGCATGGCGTGTTTTATGCACTTATTTATGTGGTTACGGTTTCCACCGTCCTTACAAAATACACTTTTCATCGATATTAAAATATCACTTAAAATTGACTGTTTTTTAATGTGATTACTTGATGTTTTTAAAAGTTAAAACAAAGCTAAGTGATAACACCATTTTGTTATGATTCAAGTTTTTTGGCTAACTTAAGTTAACTTGTTATAGAACCTGTCATTTTATTTGAAAGCAATGTCACACAAATTCATATATTGATAATTAACAAACCTCACAGTTAATAAATACGACAGATTAATTAAAGACATAACCAATTTAAATGAAATGTGATATATAGGTATTATCATAGCATATATTCCGTATATTCCACTATGAAATACCAACGATTTTAGATACTTTGCTATAGAAATCATAAATATGTACATATCGTTCTCACGGACTCTTGGTCACTGAATGGTCAACACAGGGTGGTCAAACCCTTGACCATTGCATCCCGCTATTATAAGAGGGAGTTTTCATTGACACATTTATAACTTTCATCTTATGACCAGAGGTGGATGAAAAAGGAATTGGTTTTTGTGGTCACTTTTAAGAGGGGCATATTTGTTCAGATCTTAAAGGGAAAATAACTTTGATTCAAGGTTAGATTCCATAAATCGTGTTTATTTACTATCGTCAGTGGTGGTCTGTCTGTCTATGAATAAAATATACAAATGAATAGTCATTTTGGTATGTCTGAGTAGGAATAATACATATCTCATTTATATAGAAGACATAATTATAGAAGTCATACTTTTATCGTACAGAAAAGAAACAGTCGCTCTTTGGATGATGGTTGAGTTTTATGCGATTTTGCTACTTGATACCAAAGATAAAAGAAAACATTGAAATTCAATCCTACGAATTCTAGTTGCATGGTGTTTAATATTAACGAATTTATCGACTGTCTGAATCTTTTGATGTAAAAAACAGACCTTTTCAATTATATAAAAATCAATATTCATTAATTCATTCATTGTTCCAACAAACAGTACACTATTATTCTCGAACTACTAGGCAAGAATAAACGAATCCTTGGTCAACGTGTTAGTTGAGGAAAATGGTAAATGAAAACAAATATTGCAGGTGATTGTAATTTCAAACACTTACATCACATTCAGTATCCAATCCTAATTATAACTCAAACCTTAAACGATAAATTAGAAATTACAAAACCTTAACCACAATGATATTAAAGAAATGCTACAGACTCCAGACACTGTCAAGGCAAGGCTTACAACACATTGAGAACGCTTCCAGACTAAGACTGTTCCAGTTAGCTGATCGACCAGTCAGTGTTTGCAAGGACGGGGTTCGAACCTTACGTCCGGTTCGGACATGTCAGATTTTGGCAGACGATGTCAAGTAAACAGACCATCTTCCCCACAAATATGTCAAAACTTTACAAACAGACGGAAGAAGCGCTAAGAGTAGTGAGAGAGAGTTTGCGATGAGCCGGCGTGTGTTTCACGATTGTTTAAGGCTTAACTGAACTTTTTTCTTCTTTTTATATGTTTTACTTGAAAATTTGTTACCGCTTTTGTGGTAACGTTGGGTGATGAATGGATACCGAGTATGACTAACATCTGGATTATGTCAATATATAGCTGAAGGTTTTGGGCGATATTGAAAGAAGGGGAAACAAGAACGTTAGACCAATTTATATATACATGTTCATGTTTTCATATGCACGTCTCTGACATTAAACGGGAACTACGTCGTTCTCAGTCTGATTAAAATCGACCTTGTTCGGAGAAATAAAATATTCAAAATATTAACTGCATTGAGATGTTGAATGCTCTATACAGTGGAGGGGATACCTATCGAAAAAGCATGTTCGATTCCCACAGAGTAAATATGTTTATAAACTTTTGTTCCTCGGAACTAGGCACATTTAATCAGACTGCGTCATACTTGAATTGTGATTAAACAGCATGAAGTTGACATAAGAAAAACAACCGCTTTCATTTTATTTAACATTGAATAAAACACATTTCATTCACTTGAATTTCATTTAACTTGAAACCTTACATTTTCCTTTCAAACACTTGCAGCAGAAAATTTTAACAAAAACGGCGATTGTAGATTTGATGTATCCCTTACTAAGATATTTTCTCTTCTGCATGGAACCAAGTGAGTTTTATATCGTCGTAGGGTATTATGATATTTTGTGAATAAAGAAGAAACCGTACCAAAATCCTGGAATTAAAATTATGATTCCATATTATTCCAAAATTTATATTTTTTTGATAGAGAGGTGTTTTCAAAAGTTTTATTTCAGTCAAAATAGGCGATATATGAAACGCGTGGAAACGTTTAGCAGAAAAAATGCTATACCACAAAATGTTACGTCATCCTATGAAAATAATACCAACATGGCATTTTTCAATAGAAGTATACGAAGAATATAATTAAACGTGACGCAGGAATACTTTACTAAATGAACCGCTTAACAAATCCGACCATATAACAAAATTCCAATTTTAATAATCTATTTCGAATCCGTTTATTAAATCAATCCATCAATCAAACATTGAACTTATCCCGATGACATATCAATAACTTTTCAATCTATATTCATACAAGATATTGAATTTATACTTGTCAATTAAACACTCTGAGACGATTATGTTGTAATAATCCCTGGATAAATTTCACGTTAGACCTTGCATAATTGGAAAATTCATAATGATCATCGAATTTTCATAATCTCTGGTAAACCATATAACAAGGAGATCTTTCTAAAGAAAGGGTTCATATAGTAAATGAGATAAGTATTTAACAGAGACATATAGAAATTTATTTCTAATATTAATATTAATATTCATGATTATCCATCATTCTGTCAAGTTGATCGATTTTCGAGTGGATTATTGATATGTAATATCCTTGTGACAGTTATGGCGCCATGCATAATTATGAATAAATATCAATATTTATATATCTTACTCCCTTTAACTTTATCTCGATTGTGATTAATGAATATATCATACGATATAGGATATATATCTCATTAAAAACAGTTACTAATTGTGATTCATTGCGAAACTTAGACGTGCAACGGAGAGTTATAGATCTAATTTTATGACGATTGGGATATATAGACAATTGTTTTATCATTGGAAAACAAAATATAGATGGTTATTTCTATGCAAACGAGAATAACAAATATTAAATGACAGAAACGTGCACAAAATGTTAATGTCCACTGAGAAATTAGCAAAAGACATCATGAAATATGATATAACATGTTTTTGGGTATTTGTCTGTAGTTTCTCACATACTTTACAGGTTGTACAGAATACTGATGTGTCTTACGTTTCCAAATGTACGACTGGCCTCAATGCCACTTTTATGCCATTCTCTACCCAGAGAGGCAGAGCAAATCTTGAAATGTTGATAATTTGTCTGTCTGTCTGTCGCTATGTCCGTCTTTAAACCCACTTCAAAGTTCAAAATTCTTGTCGTTGATAGTTGAAAATGTGAACTAAAGTTTTAATATATAAGATTTTAATATTTAAAAAAAAAACATCGCCACATTTCAACAGTTTTATTTTCAGAAAATCACCTTCGAAAGCAATTTTGGTCTGCTCAGCCAAATCAAAGAGAATCTTTTACAATGGAAACAATTGCGTGAGATTTCCCTTGGCCATCAACTGAAGATGTCTTTCCCTAACAACTCTACATGTCAACATCTTCTTGTTTATCCAGAGTGACCAGCTGCTTTCGAACTGACCAGGATCAGAAGAGGTCTCAAACTGACCCACGTGAAGACCATGTAACAAAGTAGGATAATCCCTCAAAGATTTCAAAGCAGAAACACCATTAGATTACTCCGTTTATTTTCATAAAACGGACCATTTGAGAAATTGACCAAATACTGAAGATTTTCAAACAAGCCTTAGGGAGCTTAACTATTCCATGAAATAACAAAACTACTACTTCAAAAACATCCCCTCCCTTAAGTTATTTTAAGCTGTCAAAATCTGCGGTTTTCTTGTTAAAGTATGGTCACTTTGTTTTCGAAGGCCTAGGGCCAATACCAAGTTCAGTTCCGGTCAGTTTGAAATGTCCGTGTCGAGGCAATTTTCAATTAGCCTTTCATCGAACAAACAAACCAGCACGGACACAATAATGTCCAGTCGGAATGCCTTGACCAAGGGTCATCGGCCAAAATTTGAAGGTCGCGTGAAAACGTAGAGATAAACACGTGGTTTATGATGAAAGTTGGGTCTAATATCATCGTTCGTGATTACAATGTGAAGAGACGGTATTCATACATTCAATATCTCAGCGGGGTGGAGGGGGTTACGCAGGTCACGGGAATGAACGAATTTGACCGAATGAACTTGATCAAAGGAAAATTATTTTCTGCTTTTAAAAAGAATATTATGTGCCTGTGGTGACGAGAGGGAATCTGGATTGTGTGACATAAAGCTCTCCGTGATTGACGGGTCTGGACATTACAAATTTGCTGACGCCAGTGGTCATTCTCAATGGCCAGTGTCCACTAGAGATATCAAAGGAATCTGTTTGCATAGATTTTGTCTTGGAAAACAGGTGCTATTGTCATCAAGGTCAACTCATTATAATGAGACCAAATCGTATTTTCAGTTTAAATACGGATATTCTACAGAACCGGATATAATTTTCAAATAGTATTTATTTGACAAAATTTAAGTGCTCTTGTGGTATTTTGGTGTGAACGGAGTGAAAGGTTCATTAGAGGTTTTAAGGATCATTTAAATGATCATAGAGCGGTATGAAAAGTTTAATTGAAATTCAGATTTCTATACACTATGGTTTAAACATATTTTTATTTCGTTATGAAACATGGATAGGCGAACAAGCCTTTAGGCTTATACTAACGCCGCTCCAATATATATTATTACAGGCTGGATAACAAATAATAACAAAAATCATTTGATATATATATGATCAAAATTGAGGGAAAACAATACATGTTAAGGGACAATCGTCAACTGTTGTTGTTGTTGTTGGGTATGCCTAGTGATGAAATTAAACACTGAATTAATTAAACACTATGTGAATGTAGTCAATGATAAGTTTGCGATTTGATTTGATTATGTTCAAATTAGTATCGAGTCTGTTAATAACGAAAAAAAGAAACGATTTCACCATATATAGCCCAGGCTTGGCAAAAGGTGGGATGTTTATAACCCACTCCGATACATGATAACTATTTTCGAATTGTTCAACGTAGATTGACGTTTGGAAGTAACACAACGTTAACATTTCATTGTTGAATCTTGATAATAAAGCATGTTTGTAGGAATGAATGACAAACAATCGTTCAAGGCAAACATCCAAATTCACCAAATTATTACATGGTAAGTTATTTGGTTATGAGTCTGAATATTAAACCAACCATAGTAAGTCACATTATGAATTATTGATTGCAGACTAACACAATTATTACTTCCATGATCGGTTATTAATTGCTGTGAGGAAATATCTGACGTAACTAATATCAATAATGGGAAGGCTGTGTATACAATGTCAACTAACAATCAATATTATATAAGTCCTTGGGACAGATGGTAAAGTGCAATCATCTGATCATGAAACTGAACATGATCATAATCAAGAATAGTATAAAACCCTGGTTTAACGAATGTTTGGCTGGACAATGGTCCAAGTCAAATGATTGGGTACACGATTCTGTAGAGAATGATATTAAATTCTGGGAATAAGTTATTATCTTCAAGCAATAACGTATATCTTTTTAATCTACGCTTCAATCGATAATGAAGAGTTTTATTTCACGCTGACATTCAAAGTTTTCTTATATTTAATCTCAGTTCAAGAAAAGCTTTAACATAACTTTAATCACAAGATATGATTTTTATTTATAAGAGTCATTATAAGAAATATTTATATAAACCATAATGATACTGGTTTATGATAAGGGTAATATAGCATCCAACATAATCTGAATTGAACATATCGTAAACAAGCTTAAAGACACAAACAATATATAGTCAACGATTTATCAAGTGTTATTGTGTCGACTGAATGTAACACAATGCCATAAAGAAGACAGACTTAATGAAACAATTGAAATGTTTTGTCAGTATGCAGCTCCTTGTAGCACTCACATATGAATAATATCAGCTATATCTCTCTATATAAACTCTATACAGTGTTCATATGAAACACAGAAAAAAACAGGACCAGCAATAAATACGTGCATGTTTTACCGAAGTACAGTTGTGACGTTTTATATTATAGAAATCACATGATATAGGAAATCAACTATATCTCATAATACTTTAAAGTGTATATAAGAAACAAACAAAAAAACATTACAGGCATTAAACACGTGCAAGTTTGACCGAGGTATATTTCAGATGTGACAGTGGGGGAAATGACAGACTCTCCGGGACGGAGTGTGTATTTCAGGTACGTCACAGCGCGAGATTCTCGTGATTTTGACAGATATCGACACGCTTATTGTACAACTGTCCATGGCGAGTGTCACTTTCCACAAATTCGCTGCGTGTCGATTTCAAATCACTACATGCCTGTCACCTAAAAACTTGTGGTTGATGTTTATCCGCTAGAAATGCCTGTAACTGTCAAAATGAATACATATTTTGGTGTTGTATATGTCGATGTGTCATCATACCACTCGTTTCAATTGATATATGTCAATGTACAACAAAAGAAGTTATTGCTAGCACGTTTAGTATCTTGTAACAAGTGATCATAACCATGATTTATTTCATGGTCGATGCCATTCTAATATTGTGAAAAATGTAAGTTATTTTTCACGATTTATGAATATGATAGTTAAACGTGAAAAGGTAATATGAAACAAATACGAACTACATATACAAGTATGAATGAATATGTATATAGCGCACATATCCATCAACTCGTGGTTGCTCAAGGCACTTACATTGTTTCCCCTGGTCAATGGCATTCTTTCACAAGTAATGATCTTATCAGGGCTGCATAAACATCGAACAGAAATCACATTGGTCATTTTTCAGATGTCATTCGGACAAACGGTTTGGTTTCTTGCAGGTTACCCTTGAACATGATCAACAATTTCTGTTGAATAGAGATTTTGTTTGAAAAAAATGTGGTTTCTTGAAATATGATAGGAATTTAAAAAAAAAAATTATATCAATGCTGAAATTTGGCATATTGATCAGAGTTTAACTCTTACGAATATATATCCAAACACCAACAAAGTGATAACGATTTTATCAAATTACTAATAATTAATCTCCCCAAATACTTAATTATCGAGGTTCGCAGGTGACGTGTAGCCTTGTAAAAGTACAATACTACAAGTCACCGGCGAACCTCGATAAACACTATAAATCTGGCGCGTTCATTTTCCAGACAGCACCATATGTTTAATGCTTTTCAAAGTTCTTACAGAAGCATTTTGTAAGCCAAGATAGCTAATTGACAATAACACTTCACTTTGCACTCTCTGTGACGTTCATTTTGCCTTCATAATACAAACCCAATCTCAACAAAGGCGGCAACCAAGGATCTGGTTTCTGCCCTTTGCTTTTTACCTTTCATGCAGACTTTTCAAGCAAATTACGACCCTGATCAGTTGGAGGACCCTAATATCAGAATAATTGGCCGGGGTGCGGGTCAATTTGAGTCGTTTGCCTCTCACGACCTTTAGCTTCCCGGCGACAGGTGTTTCGTCGACGCTACCTGCCCAAAAAACTCGTCCCTTTGTGGGGGCTTTTGAAATCCGCCGTTACGTTTGAATGGCGGGGGAGGAGATGAATGGGGGTAAAGACTCCGCCAGGGGGAAGCATGGGAAAATGAAATGCGCGCCAAATTTCGATACACCTGTCCGAACCCTCAACTACCTGTTGATTTGAATTGAAAGCTCCTTACACTGCAGTTGAGATTCGCTATGCATACAAAGAGAGCATATTCGTTTAATAAATCCTATAGAGAGCTTGAGGAAATTGTCTTGTGGCGGGAACTGAAGTTGACAGGTTTTTCGAAGGCGCGAAATGGAAGTGACTAAATGAAAAATAGCTTCCTCCGAAAAATACAAAGCAAGTGAAAAGAATGAGAGTTTAGAAATGAAAAGATTCACATATATGGCACTTCATCTTGGATTGAAGGACAGATATTCATGTGTAACGTCTCAATCAATAAGGTTTATGTAATTTCACTTTTGAAATGAAATTCCAAGGATCTCAATTATCCCAATAATTAGTACAAATGCAACTTAAGTGAAAAGCCTATTATGTGGTTTAAAAATATTTAGTCGATTGAACTACTATATACATCTGTACAACTTTATAACTTTATTTTGAGGTAAGACATCAACATTTTTCCTCAAAACAAATTGACGTGGCCTTGTACGAAGGTGTCAAAACATGTGTTAATGTCATATCTAAACTAAGTAAAATCTAAAGTCATAGAGAGGACAAATTATTGACTCGCTCGGGTCATCGCTCGGTGAATTGAACTATCGGATCTATCGAGCTCGTGTTTGGAAATATTTTCCAGTTGACATGGCAATAAATTCTACACAATTTGACAGTATAAATCCAGTCATTTTTAAAAAATCCCAAAAGAGCCATGGCCGTGACATCTGAACGACAGAAAAATAGTATGGTATTTGATAAACGTACGATTTGGAATTCTTTATAATATCAGGCTATGTTGTTGTCGGTATGTAGATTGATTCGTCTTGATTTTATAAAACATGTATATAGTTTTTTTGACTTTCTCATTTTCTGATGCAAAATGTACATTAATATGAGCGTTGCTTTTTGGCGTTTTTGAAATATCTAAATGAATTTTGTAAAATTAAATGCAGTATGTCAGGTTTTAAAAGTATGAGTGAAAGTCAGTCGAGAAACACAGCATTATTAACCAAAAATAAATAAACATGAAATTCTATTTTAAAACGAATTCTTGTAACTTTTGTACAAAACATCCAATGCTTCTATGTAAGCCTCTGTATATAGAGTGCAATGTCCACTGACTATGGTATACATGTACATAATTAGGATATTTGTAAGATTTATGCCTCATTAACTGTACTTCAAAGCCTCGTCGTAAGGGACGCAAATCGCTTTATTTCACCAATCAATGCGTGGTCAGGCTTCAACTCGGTGATTTTTCACCCACTGATGAAACCTTGAGAATCCATGTATATTTCATGAAATACCTCCCAGGTGGATTAGCATGCGTTGATTAAAGGTATCCTCACCTGAATTATTAATCAACAGGTGAAGTCATTCTCCATCACGAAAGAGCGCATTCCTTATTAATATTGCAATCAATCTTAATTAGCAAGGTAATTAGGAGTAGAGGTCAGGGATTGGTCCCTGCATAATGAAATGGATTACATGCTTCCCATCGCATCACTGTCATTCCTGTCATAACACGTCGTTCATTTCACTGAAATTAACATTGTGATGTCATCGATTCGGTGTGGGAAGTATGTACACTATGCCAGGGCGAAAGAACGTGGAAACATATTTGAAGTTGATTTTTTAAAAAGTAATGTAAAGTGTCAAGTTGAGGAACAAAAGATAAGCTGTGCGAAAGATTGTTTTAAAAAACGATATGTTTTATTATGTCTCTCTGCTTGTGTGACCGATATTTGCTAAAATGCTTACTAGTCAATTCTTGGTGCGAAAATTGACTGATTGTATGTGTCAGCATGTTGTCGCTTTAGATTCTGTTCGCTCGTTTTACAAACTGTCATCGAACATGATTAAATGATAAAATTCAATCTTCTCTCATCTCATTCATATACATAATGCATACAGCGTGCATTGTGGAGCCAGTTTCAAGTTTCGGATTTTGTGGTATCATTTCAGTTAATAATACTAAAACATGAAACGAGCTGTTCATAGAAAGACAAGAATGAAACAGATTTTCATATCTACATTTGCTATGTACAATTTCTTCATATGGTTCGATGTAGGAAGTTTTTTTATCTGCCATTGGGAAAAACGTCATGTTTAATAAAAACGCACAATAAAAAAATGGAAATAAATATCAATGAATTGCTTCAAATAAACCTGAAACGTTGACGAAAGTTAATTGATATCAACATCAATGTTACTCAATCCTAGATTTTTCTCAATACAAATGATGTCAATGAACTGCTTCAAGTAACCTCTAACAGTGACGAAGCTGTAAGTGAAATCAAGACCAATAGAACTATAGGCCTATGTCAACGAATTGCTTCAAGCAAGATTGAAACAGTGACGAAGCTTTGATTTAAATCAACATCGATGTTACTAAATTCTCGATTATTCTCCATATTCAATGAACTGTTTCAGATAAATCTGAAATCCACACCAAGCCAACTGAAATGCACATGAAGTAGCAACACCGTGACAGGGGGAGAGGGCTCGTCTATTCTAGGCCAGAAGGTTGCAACTATTCGGTCCTTGAGGCAAACAAGGGTGGGCGGCTTGTGATCTATCTTAATTGCAAATCACTGACAACAAGATGAATGAAATCTACACCCCCACTTGATGTAAGTTGCAAATAGTACCAGTGGCAGCGGAGAGCTTTTGTTAGTGTGGAGCAAATAAAGTAAGCCCTTTGGTAAATGTATTAGTCGCCCTAGAATTAACAGTAGATAACAGGCTGTCTGCTTCGTATGTAAAACATAGCTGAAACGTCCCTCTGGAATTTTTGTTTATTAAGATTGTTAGATTCGTAAAACGCTCCATTGATTTTGACATTTATGATTTGAAAATATGTTATTAATGATAAATATAATTTTGAAATGTATGTGTCAAATTAAATATAAAACGTATACATGTAAACGTTAATCTGATACACTGATTTCAAGAATAATGAAATCGTGTATAAATGTCTAACTATATATATGTGGATTTCAAAATATTTGTTATGATTTGATTTTGTTCGTCTGTTGGTTTACAACTTTTCTTTAAGTGATAGCTCTCACAAAATAAGAAAAAGAACTAAATTCATCTTGAATGAGCGGCAAATACATGAAATCTCGTATCAAATTACTTCAAAGTAAAGTATTATTTTTCAGATCATTTTGCCCAAACCACAAAGAAACACTCAAACATATCAAAACAATCGGAATTATCATCAAAGTGGCTGCATGCCTGTGTTTGCTTTATTGATACATCATAACATCCTATCGTATATGATAAAATACTAAATAGCAATTTTTCTAACCTTGTTGTTTTGAATAATGGCTTGTGTTTTCTTTGATATGACCGTCATGGTCACTTTTATTACAACCTTGAAACATTTCGTTTAACGAGAAAGTAAACCTTGAACGTGCTTATACCTGTACCTGTACATATACCTGCGATCTTCCCCTAATCAATTGCCTCGTTATAACGAATTCTCGACACACGGGGGTTTTATTTCTTAATTTAAATATTGAACTTAATAAGAGTTGAAAATCTAACTGTTTCAAATACTTAAAGTTAAATGCAAGGTTTGAATAAATGAGATAGTTGAAGGTAACGCGTTATTCTGGGTAATCTTTGACAATAATGAAGCCTTCAAAGAGGCTACTTTGACATGTGTTTATCAAGACTAAAGCAGTTCTTTAGAGTTGTGAAAAGTCTTTACAGCCTAAACATTAAGTGGACATAAAAAACTTTAGTTGTTTATAGACCAAGAAACCACAGAGGTAATAAGCAAATATTGCCGGCTCAGCGAATTTTAGATCATGTATGGTATGAACATTTACAAAATTACACAAATCTTTATGAAGATATTGTATTCCGTTTCGGGTAATTTACCAAATCTCTATGAAATATATGTTCATCGTAAAAGGTTATTTATGAAGGGAGTAATTCTTTTTCCCCACAGGTGAAAATGTGATAAAAAGTTTGGGATTATTTTGTAATATAGCGTAGCGGCGTCCCTTCTAATATCCAGCTATCGCCGGGATTGCATTAACTAAATGGACGTCTCGCTTTTGTCCCTTTAAGTCTCCATGTCTTGTGGTAATTCAGTGATAGACAAGACCAATATGTGTCATCGTATGGTCCTTTTTACTCTTCAGGTGATAGGTAAGTAAGAAAATGTGGTAAGTACATGTACAGTACACCATGATACATAATGTTCATAAAATATACGTTTCACCTCATTACCAAGTTATTAATTCAACTTTTAAACCACAATTTGCACTTATAACCAGAACGTAACCTTTTTGGGTTAATCAACGCAAATTTATTTGCGTATCTTGAATGATTTATAGGTGTTAACACTGCAATGGACGCTTGCAGTTTTTACTGGATACTTAAACATGCAAATTCTTCTACAACTAGATAATCGCGTACGCTCTTAACGCAGACATCAATTCGCAAATACTATGGCATAATTAGCTCATAAGATTATAGTGAAAACAGATATATTTGTAAGCTCTAAAGCAGCAAATGAATAAAATGTATCATCTGACTAACTATGTTTCAAATATAAGTGACCTTTCCTCAACACCAGTGCTGGTACAAGAGCATATATAGAGATTACCATTCAATGAATAAAATACGTTTAAAACATATAGAGATTATTACCCGAGGAGGTGTGCCATGTGACATGAAACGAGTGTGAATTGTTGTATTACCCGAGCGAGAGCGAGGGTTATACACAAATTTGCACGAGTTTCGTAAAAGTCATATGACATACTTCGGAGAGTAATAATTTCTTTAGTACCGATTCTATTCAATTTAAACCATCTTAGAAATAATAAGGAAACGGACCGCTTCCTTTGCGGATGCCGGCTACAGTGACGTCACTTACAATGGTGTTATGACGTCACAAGCGAAAAATTCTTGCGCTACAACAATCATTGCTAGGCAAAAGTTATATGTGCACTAGTGCTCACAGATAGTTGAAGGATGTACAACCCGACAATGATATCAATCTACAGTTAAGTTACTGTACACATCGAATGACTTCAGATCATATAGAGCTATAAATATTGTATGACAGTATCGTAGATATGACGCAATTGAGAGGACAAATCGGACCCTAAAATAGTGATGCTATAAATCAATTCCTCTTTTTTACTTTTCAAGTGCTTTTATTGCATGTATTGCGCGTAATTTGCAATTCATTTCAGCTCTGTAACACCTTTTTAAAAGCATGGTTGTAAATATCAATTGACGACATTGATAAGCAAACCGAGGCTACACATCATATCTACGTGACAATGTTCAAGTAGCGTCATATACCTCGAAACAACATGTTAGACAGAAATGTTTATCGGAAATTTTTGCAGTTTCCTTTATTATGAAGTGAATTGACCAGTAGATCATTGGGAATTTTGTTATAATCTCAAGTAAAGGCGTATGTAGACGTCTATGCACGTTCTTTTTCATAGATCGCAGATTGACAAAATTGGCAAATTTCATGTTATCAAATATAAACAAATAGGTTGAACATTTTGAAATAAACAAACTCGGACAGATTGGTTATTCAATTTTGTATTATCGATATGTTATAAGGAAATCTTTCTTAAAATAAACCTTTATTTGTAACATTAACTTTACAAGTACAAATAATTTCACATTGTTTATCCATTTAAAGTGTTATAACATAAACGTTCAAAGTACATAATGTAATCCTTACTGGGTTTTTACCAAAACAAAAAATCAGAATCGTTTAGATATAATTCACTGTTAGCTGAAAAAGGAGTGTATGTATATGACGCATGATGGTAGGCTTTAAAAATTGAAAATATATTTAGTAAATATCACATAACTGTTCTCATATCATCAAATAAACATAACCTTTACCAAGAGACGAGACAAGTAGATGAAGCGGCACGGAAATGTTATAATAGACACGGACATAATACACATCCTTGTCATACCGCCTACGCGACTATATAACATTATATCAGAAATGTACATGATATTGACCACACCATGTCAGGGCTTGAAGGCTCGCGTGACAGATATGTACATGTAATCCCTTGTATGGTGTAACACAGCACGGACTTAGCATGTGTGTGGTATATTAACATGCCCCACTGCTGTAATTTACAACACGACATGCCTGTACGAGGACTTGTTTATGAGCGCCCTTGACGGAGAATCTTTCATGAAGGGTTATTGAACGGGGTCAATATTAATAGATGTAGATAGATTGTAAATTTCAAATGGGCGAGTTTTAAATTTCATAATTATATCACATTATTGATCCTTTTTCTTTTTATCTCCAGCATATTAAAACTATGATTTATTTAGGTTATATCATCGAATGACTGAATGAATGCACACATACAACGCAGAATAATGTTTTTGGCATATTAACCTTGAAAAGCTTGTCATGTCAGTGAGTAACTGCCCTTGGACTGTGATGTATTTGTATTATAATTCTTAATAAGGGATTTTTTCCAGAATCTCAAGGGGGCGGGATAGCGCAGTAGTTAGCGCGTTCGGCTTTGGATCAGAAGGTCCGTGGTTCGAATCCCACCAGGGGCTCGGCAACTTTGTCTGCAGTAGAGAACTGTTTCTACACGCAGTGAGGTTTGGGTGCAATGCTACACTGAATTTCAGCGCAGTACCAACCATGGTTGCTAGTTCCAGTC
Organism: Steromphala cineraria; assembly: GCA_916613615.1. Classification (NCBI taxonomy): domain Eukaryota; kingdom Metazoa; phylum Mollusca; class Gastropoda; order Trochida; family Trochidae; genus Steromphala; species Steromphala cineraria. The sequence continues at coordinate 68,422,486 of OU744725.1, read as the reverse complement.
AATGCTCGCAGGTTTACCGCAATACATAGCCACAATAGTGTTGCGGGCTTTCTCCCTACAATAATACTAGCAACCGCGATATAAGCGGCGATTAACCCCATACCACATCACATCAGAATCTCAATATACAAATCGTTTCAAAACATGAATTTTACATTTAAGTTGAGGATATTATGTTATATATTCTGAAGATATAACTTGATGAACATTTACAAATTACCCAGCTTACTAACTATATTCAGTTATCATTTGACGCTGATGGTATGTGCACATGATAAACCTATAACCCAATTAATGTTTAGAAATCTTTAAAAAAAATATTTTTGGTTTAAACATATTTTATTGACAAAAAGTCAAATGGATCGGGCAAAAGTGAAACCACTTACTGTGCCCTCTACAAGACAAGGCAATTATTTTTTACTACAACTTTCATTATCGATATGAAATATGTATAAAATGAACATTTTCTTTTCTTATGAAGCTAAGATCTGAGAACTTGTAATTGAAGATTTAGATTGTTTAAATTGCGTTATATCTTAAATTTCATTTTCTCTAGGGGGAAAAGTTCGTAGAAATATTTAATTTAAAAACAGTTTAACATCATTATTATTCTTTTGTTCTTGCAGTTTCATATGTATAAAATATAGACTTGGTGAATTAATGCCCTTTTCGTACTCAGTCGTTGATCACTAATTAACCCTTTCCTTACACAGGAAGTAATTGGCAAGTCAGATTACACATTACTTCCTGTAGTTACTTCTCGGGAGAATCTTCTAGCGTAGATCCTTGTAGTGACGAGACCTTTTTTACATGAACTATTACCGAATGGATGTATGGTATATAAGGCAATATTTCAAAACTGTCTGGCATATCAATGACACAGGACCGAGACTGGAGAAACTCCATTTTTTAAATTCGTTGATTTAGGTGTGAAACTTGATTTATGCAAAACGTAAATTGTTTGATTTTAAGCCTTGGATGATATAAAGTTTGAATGATTACGTCAAATGTGTTTTATCAAGATTTCATTTAAAACGTTATTTTGTTCAAATCAATAAGTATTGAAATATGTGTGGGTACCTAACATGTTATTTAACGAAAAACGTTATCAAGACATATAATGTTATATCATATGAACATTTTGATGATTGTTACAATTGTTAGACATAAAACATGGAGTAACATAAACCGTGAACGTATGGTTTTTTTTCCAACGAGGTTGTATGTCTTAAATGAATCTCAGTAACTAATCTATCTTGCGAGGATAATGAAATGACATAAAAAAAGAAAAACGCGTGCTGCATACGTTCATTGAAGTTCGTTCCACTAAAATTTCATATTAGCATAAACACAATGTTGGAGAGAGTTTTTACAATACGTCACTATTCACGTATGATTGTATCACTGTTGGCTTGTTTTATGGGCACGATAATGTTGGCTTTATGATAGTGTTACAAGCGAGAGTTGTCTATTTCAAGCTTGAGTGACAGCTAAATATTCAACAGATCATGTGCTATTGACACTTCGGTCCCTGCACGCTCTCCATGTGGCGGCAATGTGAAACGTGGAGGCAAAGCGAAGCTGATTCAAACATGACTCTATTAAGGGTCCTACTTTAAGATGAGAGAATATCTATAGACACAGAAATGCAGATGTAAACACGAGGCATGATTTTAGATTACAAGTGATAGACGAGATTATTCAATTTTATAGTGAAACGGTGACACAAACGTTAAATTAATAAAGACTTGTAAAACTTTGTTCGAGGGGCAAATTATTGATACTTTATGAGACAAATTTAAAAATTAGTTATTATGAGGCATAATGTGAACTTGGGATGCAAGCAAAAATATCAGATGTTGCATATATGCATACTATTAATTAAAAATCCATCTTAACGTGAAAAATGGAACATATAATATGCATGATTTGATTTAAGTATAGACGTTTTATCTTGAGGACTATGTGGACAATGATTGTGGTCATTTGGATCGTTCAGATAATGTATCATAAATTCTTCAGAACGTTATCTAATAATTACATTTCCAATGTTCCCCATGATAATAATTATTTTTTACTCAGGAGTGGCGTAAAGTTTTATATGACCAATTTAAACACTATATAAGAAAACAAAATACATTTGAAATTCTTCTTAGTTTGAGTGATAATACGAGACAAAATCTCTCGTGTATCAATTTCTATTTTTAATCCTACGGCATTTCTGGTTACTTTTTTCTCCTTCTGCAGAAATTGCTATCCATTAGATTTGTCTTCTTTACTCTTAACATTTCATACTCATTTAAAAATCTCTTTGAAGCATATATAACAATCTCTTTTTCATTTCACACTCTATACGTAGATAAAGGTAACAGAACATAAAGCCATAGAAGTATCATACCTAATTTTAGCAACAAACCATAAATTATATTCAAACAATTAACACAAATACGATTGAATTCCCCTTTCGACTAGCACCAAAACGTCGTTTACACTTTTCAAAAAGACTGCCTTAAATTGTCAGTCTTCTTCTGCATCAAATATATATTTCTTACATCTCTGATTAGGTATATGTCAATTTCATTGTAATTAACAACCGAGATCAAAGAGGCCGATGTATAGCAGCGATCAGCGTGTAAGTTTCACCACTTTAGCCCAAGCTTGCCTCAATAACAGCGGGTCGGGATAATCCATGAATGTATATTTCACTGCTATCAATTTCACCCCCTGTCGTTGCCGTTATCCACTGCCGTATTAACTTACTCCCACAAGGCCGGGGTATTTCAGTTCTCGTATTCTCGAAAAAAATCAGATCTCGAAATCAGATGACAAAAAGATATAGCGTAAGTTGTTAACTGATAAGCGTTAAACAGTATCTATTAATTCGTGGATTTCATAAATCATATCTTAAGATAATATGTATTGTCAATTCTATATTGTCTTAAGTACCGATATGTCAGCATTTTGATAACAATATCCGTTAAATATCGTATGCGGAATTTTATTCTATTAAATAATGTTCATTAAATATCGTATACTGAATTTTATTCTATTGAATAATGTCCATTAAATATCGTATGCTGAATTTTATTCTATTGAATAATGTCCAATAAATATCGTATGCTGAATTTTATTCTATTGAATAATGTCCATTAAATATCGTATGCTGAATTTTATTCTATTGAATAATGTCCAATAAATATCGTATACTGAGTTTTATTCTATTGAATAATGTCCATTAAATATCGTATACTGAATTTTATTCTATGTCAAATATAACCCACAACTTTAAGGTAACGAACTTTATGTCATAGTTAAAAAAACGATAATACTACCAAAACTATGTTTTCTTTTATTAACGTCTCTGGTGATGCTTTGTTTGAACTTCAGTTTGAGGTCAATTTCTTTTCACCGACCTGGACAATCTGTTCGAAAACTGTTATCACCAGACACACTTTATATTCATAAACAAGAAAACACGAAATCGATACATGCATGTTTCTATTATAGAGGTGACAAGTTCATTTCAAAATGAAAACACTTAAAGAAGTTAACAGGAACAACAAAGGCAACAGGTAAAATCCTTTCAATGTACATTTCACTCCTGACACGGGTAACATATGGGATTTCGATTAGCATTACCATATAGATTTCTTGTTTATTTCAATACAAAGGTTGTCATTCATGTCTCGTGTTACTGACTTAAGAACAGATCGAAGTTTGATCATGTTTAGAGAAACGGCGGTAAATTTCACGCGGGTTTTATACACAAGCGAGAACAAAGAGAGTATGTGGCAATAAGAAAACAAATCGAACCACACAGGCTACTTTGTGCTACTGAAGTAGGATTACTACAAGATTATGCACATGTGGCATTCTGTTAAAGTGACTGGTTGCTACTGTCAGTACACGATGCATTTACATAATCATTATGTGGTTTGTGAAGTCGATCATTTGGGGCATCGTGGTATTGTCTTGTAATTGTTATAATCCGTATATACATGTGATTACAAATTCGATAATTTGGAGCATCTTGGTATTAAGTTGTAATCTTAATAAGATGTAAACACATGTTGATGCGTGTCAATCTGTCAACGTTTAGCATCATTTCGAGGTTATGTGTACATGTATTCTGTTTAAAGTGGCGACATGTTTCTGTCCGTACTATCTATTAACACATGCATAAACTGATCGTCAATATCACTATGTAAGGTATCACGTCAGTGCCATGCTGTGTTTCGTAAAACTTGTTATCTGTTCAGTCTGAATACAGTTGCAAGTGTTCGTACAACGCATTGTGGTATTTTGTTAAACTCTGTATTCACGTGAAAGTTATCGACGAAATGTTGGGGTCTGCAACCTGAATTTTTAACTTCCAGAGTTTTATTAGAAGGGCCCCGAAAGGGTCGTAAATGCTTGGTAGGGACGTAATCGTTTTGTTACGAACGGCTTACAGCTGACAACCAGTACCAAGTTTGTATCACATGACCCCCCTTTACCCGTCTGCATGGACGCCCTCATTAACGATGGTCAAATAGGTTTCACAAGCTAGGTTGTTGATTCCCTTTAAATAAATCGTGTCAAACGCTTTGTGTCGCTTCGTTATGATACGTACAATCAATATGTAAGTCATCGTCAGTTTGATAATCTGATAGCTGCGTACAATTTAATCTGGTACTTTGTTAAAATTGCTACAGGATACTTTTAGAACAATTGGTAGTTAATAGTCAAACTTTGGAACGTCGTGCACAAAGAATTGCGGAATTTCGATAAACTTGCGTCGTGCCCATCGTAATGTAGTAATTCGTTTAACTAGCAATACGACAGTTTTATATGTATAATCTATGATGAAAGTGATGGTCAATAGTAAAATGGGATGACCTAGATATCAATCCAAACAATAATTGCATCAGTCAATGCTTGTAAATGAATCTAAATCTAACGTTCATCTTTCATATACATCGTAAACCTAGGTCTAACTGAGGCAATTAATTATTGCTTTGTAGGTTGCTTGTGTTCTAGGAATAACCAATTATGTATGATATGCTAATTATCAATTAATGACAAAATAGATATGATAACAGTAATGAAATAGGACAATTAACATTCTTTTCATATGTCAAACAATCATACCTGATGATGGTATTCGTTAATATTGACAACCTGTGACAGTAACAATTATATGAATGATAATTTTCTTTCCGGAAATCATCGGCCTTATTTTTGGACAGATAAAAACAAATAATCAGCTAAAACTTTCACATGACTGAAATAGTTCTTGGGTCACATACAAATATAAATAGCAATTATATAATTTATAATTTTCTTTCAAGATATCAACGGGCCTATTTCTTGGACATTACACCGATTCACCAGATAAAGAGTTCACAATTTAATTTACTAATTTTGGCAAATTTTGCCAGTCAAAAGTAATTGAAAATGGCGTTTTAACTTTCAACATTTTTGAGGCCAACTTTTCATATCAATTGAAAGACATGTAGTTAAAATCACTTGTTTTGATGTGTTTTGTGGAAATGGTAAAGTTTTATTAAATGGCACCTTTACGATACCAAACTAAAAAGCATGTAAAATTCCTCAGACTCAGTGTAGGAGTGAAACGGATAATATTGAGGCTAGGTTTACTTAGACTAGTTCCCTGTCATACAACAATGCTATATTTAGGGGCAGTATGTTCTGATGCCTAGTCATCTGTATAAGATAGAAGAATTGAAAATGAACAATAAAAGAACCCAGTGTATATGAGTTTTGTTCCACATTTCGACATGATAAGAATGAGGAAAAGTTTTGATAAAACAGGCATTTAAAATTTTAAACTTACACATTAATTTATGTAATTTATATTAAGTAAGTTCAAAGTCCAAATTCAGGTTCATTTATTACTTAATATAATATACATAAGGATTCATATGTGGCTTGGTTCAAATTTCGTATCATAAATCTTATGAAACTTTACGAAACGATGAAATCTTTAGGTGAACTAAAACGAGGAATTTGGGATAGGCCACAATATGGCAGCAATGAAGACTAAGAAGTTTTATAAAACATTTATCATTTGGAGCCAGGAGTAATATCACGTTGTGATCTGACAGGGAGTGTATATCACTCCTCGCCACTGTATACTGTTCCCCTCCTTGCTGAAGAAATATCCCAGTTTGTCTAATGTATGTTCTTACACTCATATATCTATCTGGCACGCGAGCGGTATCAACGAGAAGGTTGGTTAGGAGTGGAGAAGAAAGAAAGTCTTTGTTACGAAATGAAAAACCTTGCAGCTTGTTCGATAAATACTATCAGTATTTCCAGTCAATTTAAAATACATAAAGCTCCTTTAAGCGTATTTTAACTAACTTTGAATTGACAGAGAATTTCATTGTGGAGGGGTGTTCTGGGGTTCGAATCCCCTTTTAAAAATATTTATTCATAGCTTACAATGGAGAATGATGTGGAACCTCCCCCTCTACAATCCTCCTTTCAAAGTTTCTGGTCCGCCGTAATGTGGGTATTAAGTTGACCATATTATAATAAAAGGAGAGTTTGATCAAACTTGAGGATTGAACTGGTAGCATATTGTCGGAAACGTTACTAACTTTTGGAAGAGTGTTTTGTATCTAGTGCGAACTCTTGGCGTACTTCCAGTTAATCGTCTTACTGTCAGCCGATACGAAGTTAGACTTAGATTAAGTCTGTTGAAATAAGTTTTCCAAAAGGAACAATAGATTGTATACTATGAATCGTTTGGTCTTTCAGGGTAACAGTGTAGCACTTTGTGCATATCTTAGGACCAGGAAAAGGCGCCATATAAATAGCCACATTACTTATTTTTTATCATTATTTAAAAAGGCAACCATTGAATTCATTAACAGGTTAATAATGAAATTAAAATCGGTTTTAAGATTTCGCGATACTTGACATACATTGATTAAGGGAGTCACTAAAATCTTGATTTTTAATATGATAAATCATAAAGGCTTATGTCTATCTCAAATGAAGAAATCTCTGTCTTCTTGTGATCATATTTCGTTACCTTTTTAAAACTAAAGATTTATCAATCAAATTTCATCTCAAATTTGTTTAGAGTTATTCAATTTTTCTGTTATATCTCTTAGAAACAAGATAAGTAAGTCTAGCTTTTCTCGTCTTAGAAAACGAATATGTATACAACGATTTGTTTGGATACTTTCAATTTGACAATGTGATGTAAATCCTCGCCTTCAATATAAATGTTTCTGTTTCCGTCTCTAAGGTCTTTAAAACGTAATATCCTGTCTAAGTTAAACCTTGGTACACCAACGTACAACCTGTGTCATTATCACATGGTGTCAGAGAACTATCAGTGGTGGGTTCAGGTATTTAGAGGGGTGAGGGGGGTCACATATTGGAAGGGGTGTTCACCCCGAGGATCGACCCATTTTACTGGGGATTTTTTAAATTCTACAAAGTGTCAGCCACAAGACCACCCCTCCCCTTTAATTGGATGCGTCCTCGATAAACTGCTGGTCACAGAATTGGTTGGTGTTTGATAAGTAATTATGGCAAACGTGATATTCGTAGAGCAAAGTGTTATTCGTAAATCATGTGAAATTCGATGAACATGTGATCTAGAGAATTGGCTTGACGATATAGTCGTGCGTTGATTCAGTTTAGTAACACGTTGTTCGCGGCCGGTATCCTTTTTAAAACTTTTTTAACTCAGGACAGATTCGAGGTTTTCATAGATGTCTTAGTCTGTAATTCAGACCCAAAAGCAAAAAAAATACAAGAGCCTTCTTAAGTCTAGAAAATATTGGCAAGTCTAGATGCCTCAGCTTTAGGCTGAAGTTAAGTATTGTTCAGGGCTCCTTTTTATTTCTTTTTGATTAAATTATCTAAATGATAAAAGTAGTAAAGAACTCTTTTTTCAGGGACTACATGCAGAAGGTGTACACTGTCGCGTCTGTCGATCATCACTGTTTAAAATTAGGGGCAACACTTGCTGTAAAAACTTCATAACTTCATGACATCAAATGATCGCTGGAAAGGCGCCTCTGAGCAGCGTGAATGGATAGCTGGATATACAAATTAATGGTGCGGTATTCAGATAAGCAAAGCTTTTGAGCATCGTGCGTGGATATCGAACCTGTATAAATTACTGGTGCAGTCTTCATATATATATATAGATAAGCAAAGCTTGCTTGTTTACCAAACCAGATTCGTTCTCGAATAAGAATGTTTAGACTACATCAATGTTTTAAAATGAATATGAATATTGTCAAACATAATACTGGTGAGTTAGGCGGCAAAATTTGGTTTAACCAGGATCTTCTAGTGCAAAGATTTCGCTAATGTCGTGCTTTTAACGTCCTTTTTACTGTTGTTACACAGATTGCTCCTATACAGAAGTTACTACACACTTCGTTCTAAATCAACAGCTAGAAGTCACACGGTCTGAATTAAGTCAGCTCAACATTTTACATGGATGTGATTGTATTGATATGATAAAGAACTGTCGTTCTAAATTCATTTCGATTACTAGTCCCATAAACCTAAATCAACCCTTTTTACGACTGCCATTGGTATGCGTTGTAAAACTTGCAATCGTATTGGCAATTAACAATTGATATGAAGAAATTCAAAATAAATCTTGAAATATATATGAAGTATACCAAGTGAACTTTCGCAATGAGGATGAAAATATTCCAATACTGGAATAACCGAAAAAAGCTTTTTAAGCTTTGACTTATTGTTAATGTAAACGTTTGTGTTCTAACTGAACTGATTTCCTGACTCGGTGACAATAGGAAACGTTGGAACAATGAAGTCATTCACAATAAAGTAAAACGAGTTGTGTCACTTGACAATATGAGGCGTCAGCAGTACGAGTGAAGATAAGACTAACTATACACATGTAGGTCACAGTCACTCTATGTGCTACAAGATTATTAAACATTATTTGGAACAGAGCCAGATGGTTTGGATCATTTGCCGATTTTCAGAAACACTATCTTCTTTTACGGGAAAATGTTTCAATAGGAGGATAGCTTTCCTAATATTGGTAGACTTATGAGGAATATAATATTATGCCCCTAAGTTATGGACCGTTGTGTGAGCTCTAGATTTTTTAGAAGATTTTGAACATTGGAGGCTCTGTTTTTGAAAAGTGTTCTATGAATTAGACATATTGTGGTTTGTAAGTAAACAGATCTTTAGAATTCAAGATGATCGGTAGTTTGATGTTGAACATTGTTAAAACTTTAGAAATAGAAACATAACATCATAAAACATTCGTCAAATATTTCCCCAATGTAACGGAGTAAAAGTTAGATATTTTCAAAACTAAAATACTTTCCATTGCTGTTTAGGTCAGATATCTCTGAAGACACCAAGTCATAGATTACAAGGTGTTAATAGCTAAATGTTCTTTTTCAAATTAAACCACAATGTTTAGAGATAAGATGACCTTGCCGAAGTACTACAGTGACAGGACCAATTTGAAGATTTAAGGCCCAACGTGCTTTCAGTTAGTAACAAAAGATAATTGCCCCTTCTCTTCACAATTCTCCAAATTTCTTAAATTAGAATTTTGATGTTTTCTCTTTCGGTACAACGATGACAGGACTGAATAAACGACATCCCCAATAACTAAAATGTAAAGTTCACCTTTAATTCTCGAAAACATTAAAATCCAGTAGCCAAATTGAAAAAAAGATTCTGAAATCATGCAGTTGATGCTAAGCCTTTTGACTACTGACGAGGTGTTAAAGTGAAGTGCCAGGCTGTTGCTAAGGCTTCCTTAACAGTCTCATTGTTGACCGTAGAGACAGGACACCTCCAGACCTTCAACACACAATGAGACTTACTTCTACACACAGAGTCAAGTGAAACTATACACTATGTGAAGTACACGTACTCAAGCAGGGCATTAATGGTCTCCGGGCTTTGTGGAACAGGTAGATATAAATCTATATAATAGTGTCCTAATGTTGGTTCTCCGAGAGCCAGGGGTAATGGGATTTCTGATGGATAGACGGCGCTGGTAGTTAATCAGTGGGGCTTTCTACTAACGAGGTAACTACCCCGAGAGGTAGTCCTTCATCATACAACGTTTGGGTTAGGAATGTCTCTCGTATCTGTGGCCGTATGCACATCTCGGGCGTAAGTCTTAGTCCAGGCGTAAGTATAAATTGCACCCAAGCGCAAATTTACGCCCGTATGCACAAAATATGAACTTTGCTTCTTAATCTGGATGAACGCATAGCATGCATTATTGTTCTGGAATCCTTAATTATTTCAATTTCCCAAATCGACTTTCTCCAGTTTTTTAGTTTTTTTAATTGAGTTTTGTGTGTGAACCTAAATGACCCCATGAAAGCTATGACTATCCTGTGAAGTATCTAGTCTACTAGGAGTATTGTGTCTTGGTTTAATTAGGTGTATAAATGAATGTTGTCGAAAAAACACATATGTATATGCATGTTTTTGTGTAAAACCACATTTTTGTATACAAGTATGTTGTTTTAAACTACATTGGTGTATATGTGTATGTTGTCTAAAACCACATATGTGTTATATACATGAATGTTGTCTAAATCCACATTGATGTATATGTGTATGTTGTCTAAATCCACCTTGATGTATACATGAATGTTGTCTTAATCCACCTTGATGTATGCATGTATACTTGATGTCCACATCACTCTGGTTTATGTGTATGATGTCTTAAACAACATTGGTGTAAACATGAATGTTATCAAAATATTGGTGTATATGTGCATGTTGCATAAATTACATATATATATATATGGTATACACGAGAAGCATGTTATTTCCTGAAAGATTCATATAATATAAACTTTAAGTCCAAATAAAGACAAAACTGGAATGGAGCCCATTGTACTGGAGTTCTTTTCACCATGAAGTTCAACTTTACGCTCCAACTGGCACTGGCCTTTTCCTCGCGTATCTGTCGTCCTGAAATTTCACATAAAATGTTAAATTTTTAAAACTACCACACATAAACGCATTAGTGATTATTTAAACGCTTCTGGGCTAAACAAGCTGATATAATTTCCTTCAGTGTCCACTGATTTCGTGAAGCATCTCTAATTATCCGATTTGATATTTTGATATCATTATATTTTATATAATTTTTAGATTTTATATACATATTATTATTTCACACATAAACATACACTTTGGCTTTGAAATATAACACACAATGAAACACAAATAATGTGGAAAACCAAAGACCCTACAAGAGACTGAAAAGAAGTTTGGAATGAAATGAATATAAATGATATTTCATTACTATGTTTTTTCTATCTCCCCAAGTATCAGACAAAAAATGTTTTCGTAACCAAGCAAAACTCCATGTAAAACATAACAATCACTTGGTTGAGACATCTGTTGTGTTATTATATGTTACAGGAGCAGCCACTAGAGTTGAGGTGGTATTCAAGGCGATTGATCTGATAAATCTGAATTGGCATATTCTGACATATCGCTTGTTCAATCAACGACCCCCTAGGTCGGAACTTAAGTGGAATGAAAAATTGGTATTGAAAACGAGTGTTTCATAAAACCGTAGTTCTCTTCTGTCGTCTTGGCTAGCCCTTATCGACTGACACAGTTATCAGATCCAATAAATATCGAAAAGCTCTTGACCCGGTTACAATAACCAAACAAAAAGCCAGCACTCAGGCTAATTTGAACAATACTCAAGGCCTAAAACAATAAATCACTCTCATAAAAAGGTTTAGCTAGCTTTGTGGGCTGTCCGATATTGAGATTATAGATAGAATTATAAGGTATGATAACACTCAAAGGCCATGTTGGTTTTACCCCCGGTACTCTTGGATCAGTGACAAGATTTCCATGGGGGATCCATTGATCAGCTGATCTAGGGGAGGGGGACAGCCTTGGGTCTGTGATTTACGTACTGAGGATATACTGCTTGCTGTACTCAGATTCAAGGTTCATTTTACTCTTTATTTACCTTGGTTCACCTACTGTATTAGTTTGGAGAGAAAGTATCGATCTTGTGGTTACAATATCAATCCAAATATACGAGGGACTGTTTTAGGACTGTGTACAAGTTGCAGAGTTACTACAATAGACTAACATTTAGTCCCTGAAAAAAACAGTTCTTTACTAATTTTATTATTTTAGATTTTTGTATTAAAAAAGAAATAAAAAGGAGCCCTGAACAATACTTAATTTTACGCAGCAGAGGCATCTAGACTTGTCAATTTTATTCTAGACTTAAAAAGGCTTCTTTAATGTTTTTTTGCTTTAGGGTCTGGATAACAGACTATTTCTACAAGCTTATGTCGGTGTCTGATTCATTTTACATATTTTAATAGATTTAGTTCAAGTCCTAGTCTGGAAGTATGTCTGCATCTTGTGACGGGCAGATAGTTACGTTACAAATTCGTAAGATGTTCACTGAGAGATAAATTGTAACTGGAGGGTTTCTCAGTAAGGAAAAAAGTTAGTGTTATTTTTGTTTGCACTAAGCTGTTCCAAATTTCTAAACAATTAATACATAGGCTAAACATTAATAACTTCAAACATAAGTTTAAGTAGACAATAGATAGAAGACTGTAAGAACTTCTTGCCTCTCAATCATGTGTGGCCACACGTTTTCAGTACTTTGTATAGCAATACAATATAGTAAGTAATATGCAAACAGCTAAGTAATCCAAAGTACCCACTATTCGCTATATCAAATGTATATACAATACTTAATGTGTAGCATTATGTTTCAATATTCATTGAAATCAGTGTATTGAAAACTTGTATATCAACAACTGTAGTGTAACTTAGCCAGCTGTTGAGTCTCATTTTGTCACTGTTAATACATATACAAAGTAAAAAATTCGAACATTTGAATTTAAAATTTCAGTCACATTCTTCTGTCACGGTTGAGAAGATACTGTCGATCAGTCTGACAAATCGGTTATCGGGAAATCACTGTACTCAAGTCGACCTCAACCTGCCATCGCCTGTCATACATGTCGTTTCCGGGTTGTCAAGTGCTGAAATATACACGCTTTCCTATGATATTGACATGTGTTTATATTTTCCCAAATAAACAGGAAAATTTATCAGATTTCCCCAGCTATATCACACCGTCATAGAGTGAGCTCATGCTATATAAAGATAATGTACCAAAGTCATCTTTAGAAGTTTGAAGACTAATCTAAACTACTCTTGAAATTAATCCAGGCTGGATAAACTCGAATCCAGGAAAGCCCTAACAACCAGTGAACATAGCATTCCCATCAGAAATTCCATAACTCCCTAGATATGACCAAGCCAGTTAGGCTGCCCACACGAGCCTAATCCATAACGTCCAACGGTCATCGCTTGGTCAATCGAGGTCCGAGGGAGGTCAGTAAATTTCACGCCATTAAATCACCTACCAAACATGGAACATGGTAACCCTTGATGGCCACAAGTTTGACCACTGTCCAGTTTGACGGTATAGATAAGCTATATTGAGAGCCCCCTGTTTTTATTGCACGACTCTTCAAGGACCGCTTTGAAGGAAGACATTATAACGTAAGTGACTTGCAATAAATTAACTTCTACCATTTGCTCCTAATCTATAGAGGCGCGACGCAGCGCTATAATCCACATAAAGACGCGTATTTCAACTTTTAATTGATTTGTTAATGAGTACACTTATAGATGAAGAGGTTAGCGTCCATCAAAGCTTTTAGTGCTGTATTGTCTACTGGCGTCATGTCCGTGTTTACTTTGAATAACGAGCAGAGCTTATTAGTTTAGATGTTTATGGAGTTTTTATTGAATCAGCCACGTTTCATCTTCAATATGTCACCCTGACCTTCGCAATTTAGTGTGAGAGTTATTGAACTCGATCAATGTCCCTATCTGTCTTACCCGTTACAGTCTCTTTGATGACAGAGACTAAGTTAAGCCTTGTCAACAATTGTGTTTAGGGCTTTCGTCCTACAGCACTCATGAATCCGTTAGACGATATATAATGTTAAATGTTCTGTCCTAGATTATGATTGTTCTTTAAACGTATGACAGATCCCACCGCTATTGGCTGAAAAACGGCGCTAAACAACTCACCTTTTTTATCAACGAGCTCAGATGTTATGTTTTTAAAACCACTCCAAAAGCAAAACTATTTGAAACATCCCATGACATGAAAATATGACAACAGCGAACATGAAGTAAGATCACAGAAAGCTATGAAATAGCAGTAAAATACTACCGTAGGTATCATAGTAGTTGTTGCTTACGTGAAACGTATATAGTTTCCTTTTTAAAGTAATGTGATGATGTTGGTAATTTAGATTGAATTGAATATGTTAAAATCGTAGATGTTTGTTCACGAAAGGTGGCTTGATAACTCCGGTGTAATCCGTCGAAAATTCATAATGTAACTGTAAACCGACACTTGAGTTTTGAAGGTGAGGCAAAAGAAAGAACTAGCAATTGCAACACTAACACATGTCATTAAAAGGTGGAAGTTGAATACGAATACAACAATCTATGCATAAACTTCGTTATTTCAATTAAGATGAAGCATTAGCAACAGTAGACATTTCAATTCACATGTATCTCGGTTTGAGCTGTGTCAACTAAGTTTATTTGTCTGTATTTTTTCTTTCTGGGGACACGCTTTCCTCCAGCTCTATACTGAATCAATTTAGTTTCATTAGATGCCTGAACTGCTGTTACAATTATCTTGATGAGGTTGAAAGGTTAGGATGGGGTTGCAGATCAACGTTCTTCATCTTGTTGTGCCATCCTTCAGTGCCTCATCCCAGTCTGGAATCGAAACCAAACATTGTAAAAGTGTTCACCAATTATCAGTCGAACAAATAGGTTAAATGGGTTCACCACCTTTCTAGTCTTTATGTTCAAGAGTCGGATGAGTAGCATGGTCAAAGCTACACATTTGTTGGCGTTCCATGACAAGGTTTTTAGCTCATCAGGTCTGAAAGACCCGATGGGCTTATGGCATGGCATGGCGTCCGGCGTCCGTCCGTCCGTCCGTAAACTTTTCACATTTTCGACTTCTTCTCCAGAACCAATGACTCCAGAGAGTTGAAATTTGATGTGGAGACTCCTTGGCCAATGGGGATTCTAAATTGTAGATTTCATGACATCATGACCCCAAATGGGGTCACAGGGGTCAAAACCTTAAAAACCTATTTTCATCTTCTTCTCCAGTTCCAAAAGGTCTGGGGAGCTGAAAAGTTGTGTGTAGACTCCTTGGCCAATGGGGATTCTAAATTGAAGATTTCATGACCTCATGACCCCAAATGGGGTCACAGGGGTCAAAGCCTGAAAAACCTATTTTCATCCTCTGCTCCAGTTCCAAAAGGTCTAGAGAGCTGAAAAGTTGTGTGTGGACTCCTTGGCCAATGAGGATTCTAAATTGTAGATTTGATTACCCCATGACCCCAAATGGGGTCACAGGGATCAAAGCCTTTTTCCATCAAAGGTCTGATGAGCTACAGAGTCCATGGCTCTATTTTAACCAAATGTTTGCGTAGTTAGAGTACACCGCAGAGGTAGATCAAGTCATGTAATGGTGATCCAACCTCTGATTGAATAAGCCGAGTTGTTGAATAGAAAGGGAGAAATCTGATTGGATGGAATTAAAGGTAGTTGTGCAATCATCGTCGTTGTTCAATTGTCATTTTTCTCAATGCATTTTCCGGGTGCAATCTTTGACGCTAGAGAAAACAGCTGGAAACCTGTCTTTAACGAGGTTGAGGCAATAGAAGCGTTATCATTTGCTAAAACAAATTAATTGTTGAGCGATTGTGTTCCGCCAGAGGAAACTGTCGGAAACCACGGATTTGGTCTATTTCAAACAGAGGTAGGATCAACATTTTATTACTTGATTTACTCTGTGGAAAGAGAATCATTGGAGTTTCATCTGAAACAAACACTCTAAGAAGATCTGAATAGTTTATCGAAACAGTAATTGAAAATGTTGTGTTTCGAAGGTGTATATGTCTTCAAACAAACATGTCATCAGTAAAAGAACACAGGACCCGAGAAGCGAGTAGATATGCACGAAGTGTGGTATAGAAACATGTCGGTGTGAACAGAGATATCGCATTCTTCTCACTCTAACTAATGTGGTCATTTAAAACATGAAGCTAAAACATGACAGCGTTACCTACATGTGGTCAGTTCATGCCAGAGTGACCACTGGTCATTTGCGGGACTATCACTGAATATTTTATACAAATGGTGGTACTAATGCGTGATAATTCGGCCGATGTCCGAGCCGGGGATAGATGACCACGCTAATGGTCAGTCTCTAAAGGGGATGATGTTTAAGAGGATCGACCGGACACTGGCTCTTAACCCTCCTGTACTACAAATTGATATACCAAGAGATATACATGAACGTATCTGCTTGAAATTCACACAAGATATACACACAAGATATACACAACTATCTAGTCTGATTAAAATCGACTGTGATTCGAGGAAAAAAGTGTAAAAATATTATCTCTAGCGGGGTTCGAACCTCACCCAGCCCGGCTTACGGAGAGGAATGGTTCGAGCCCCGATAGAGACAATATTTTTTATATTTTATTCCTCGGAGCACGGTCGATTTTAATCAGACTGCACAAATATCTACATGTACGTATCTGTTGATATATACACAAGATTTACCCACATGATGTACATGTGCGTATCAGATTATTATCAACATGATGGATGTTAGAGGTATCCATCCGAGTGCGTGTTGAAAGATTTAATATCCTGCATTAAGATTAAACTTTGTATAAAGCGAGCCTCTCACGCATTTAAGGAACAACGACTATGGATATTAGGTAAACGAAAATCTTCCTCATCAGAGTTACTGGTTGGGATAAACCGTGGAACTTTTTAAAGGGGCAGTAGCACGTTTTTTAGGGGGAATATAAGATGATGTCGGGAAAATGAGAAATAATGGTTCCAATTGAAAGATAATGTATTTTAACTAAATGGAGCAGTAATAATTCAGATATATAATGTAAAGTTAAGCCATGCGATTCCTTTTTCTTACACAAAATGAATTAAAGGTGTTCACACAAAATGACCGCCAATGGATTTCATGTGAATCTTCATACTATGTCCTCTGACTATGGATGATTGGCTTGTGTAATGAGATTTTTGACACTTTCAAAGTAATACATTAAACATAAACATACAATTATCAGTGAAAAATAAAAAATATAAAATTATCAAAAAACGTGCTACTGCCCCTTTAAGGGCTATATGCTAGAACAACTGCAGGTTTTTTTTGTCTTATCGTGTCGAGAGTATATCTGTTTAATTTGATGGTGATATCTGTTAGTTCATACGTCTCCTGAGAAGGTCCGACTCTTGATGTAATTTACACCGATATCCTAAAATGACCCTAACACAAAATGACAATATCGAAAATATTGGTCACAAAATACTTGCGAGATCGCTATCAATATAAAAACTCTAATATGACGGACATTCATGAACTATTTACAAAACATGAAAAAAGAGGATCATGTGAAAAGAAATTTTAGAATAAGAGCTATGAAAACCACCTAATGCATATGAAAGTCTCACATATACTTTGCAATTGCACCACTGATTGTTAATGTCTATATATAGGCACTAAGGTATTTATCATCTTCATTACATAACATGCTTGCATTGTTACCAACAAATGTAAAGTTTGATATTTATCTATATATACAGGAAGTTTGTTTTATCTCAATATGGATAATGGATGATTCAAATCCCATCTAACCCTCCTGAAACTACTCTAACACCCAGACTGTAGTTTCTGATATTTTGTCTTACATAACCTCTCTATAAGAGCATTTCTAGATCTGCAGTGAATGACATTCAAATAGCCATTTGCAATGCGCTCCTTTTCTATTTCAAAATATAATCATCGTTTTATATAGAATTATTATTTCAGAGATCGAAGATCAGTCTATCCTGAAACAAAAACATACATATACTTCATGTGCATAAGTTATACACGCTATAGACATTGAATATCAGTCTATCCTGAAACAAAACCACACATATACTTCATATGCATCAGTTATACACGCTTCCCCATGCTCCGTTGTATTCTCTTCTAACCATGTTCGTTTGTTATACCTGTATATTAGAATCTAATCAGGTGTACTTTATTATGATTACTTCTTTCTTCAAGTACAACTGTAGACGTATTCAGTGTCGGGTTCACATTTCTACCTGCAGGTCAAAATACCAATAAGAAAAACTTCTAACGAATTTCGCCGACATGCACACCGGTATGAAAAAAAGAATATTTTTGACGACAGTAATTGTAAGTGACAATTGCCCGATACAACAAAAAACACGAGAAGAGAGATCAGGGAACTGAAATAAACTATTAAGAGATGAGACGAAAGCAATCAAGGCGACCGTCTTTTGTATCCATACCCCGACAATATCGTTCTCTCCTTCTATTAAAGAGAAAGCCCCAGTGGAAGACGATAATCTTTAAAGCTGTGAGTCTGGCGATAAGGGTCGCCAATTTCATTGCCTCCGTTTTTATCTGGATCCAACCTTTACTGAGGCAAAAGAGATAAGTTTTGCTTTTATTGCTTTTTGTCGGATAGCACTTTAACATCAAATGCTTTAGACGCCTTGAAACTTAGATTGAGATAACTTAAGATGGTCATATAGGCCTAGCTGTTGTGAGTTTAACAAATATTTATATCTTTTTTCGTACTTGACATGCGTATTTTCGGTAAAGACTGTTCACTGTTTTTATGTAAGTTATACCATTTGGTGTCCAAATTAAACATTCATAAGTTGGAAATGTGTCATTCGAACCGATTGAAAACTTGTTACTTGTTGTCCCAAAGGTAACATGCGAATGTCGCTACACAGCCTCTTGTTGAATGTGAAACATATCGATCTTAACAATTTCATTTCATATAAGAAACATGCAGCATCTTGATTGACGACCGGCTCCAGTGACGTCATAAAATGTTACATGACGTCAGAGACGACTAATTACAATCCCAAAAGAATCATTATATTCATAAAAACAAACAAAAGTCAATCCAGCATTTGACCAAGTTTAGATAGTACTATTACCTTGACCATTCGTTACGACAACCGCATGACAGTCATACAAAGTCAAGGTTTGAGGAATGTTTTAGCATTTATATCCATAAACAGCAAATGCTATTGTGTAAAGAAAATCAAACAAACAAGTAAAACATAATTCTAACAAGTACTGAGATCAATATAAATACAACATTGCCATAACCACGAAAGTCAACATTGTACAAATAATAATTCTTTCATAAATGTCAAAACCGCAATTTCAACCTCGTTCAATGAACGCCACACAACACCTTCACAGAGAAAGCAAACACAATTCCAACTCTAGTTTACCAAAGGTGCTTGATACTATAACAAGCACACTCAGAGGTTGCGTAATACTAAAGCACATAGCCCGGATCCTGTTCTTGAAGGTCATCTGGTATCGTTCTTCAGGTCGATAATAACGGAATAAAGAACAGGCGGATAATGGCAGGAAGATTTATACATCTTCGAGGGGGTCTATTGCCAGCGTGTTTGTTGTCGAAAAGCGCTTATCACTGCTCAAACACTTTTGTTGCAAATTGATTTTTTACTGTGACGGTCCCTACCTGTTCTTTATATAGATGGCGTGCGTCACAGATATTCTATATTTGGTACAAACGGGTATTTTCAGGTGACTAATAAATCTTATCCATTCAAAGGTTAATTATCAACGACGTACGTACTTTATAGGCTAGTAATAATAATATTGATTATTAAAGTATTCGATAATATGAAGTTCATATTTGTTTGAGTGTTGCCTTGTAAATAGTAACGGAGTCTCGATTCTGGATTTTCAGTTTATGGGGCAATATATTGTTATTATGAAACAAACTGTAAAGTTCAAGCTACGAGGGATTATTTTGGAGAATATTATATATGGCGATGGTATCTCACTCTCCCGGCTACAAACCAACACAACCCAGTTACCACCGATCAACCGTCAGCTGTTAAATCATAAAGGGTTACGATTTATTGCGTCATGACATGAGTGTTAAAGAAGACATCTTCTCTTTTCATGACGATAACATTTAAAGTTTAATACACCTATCTATAGGCTTTCTTGAATTGTGAAGTACAGTGTTTAATGATCAAGTAATAATTACACATTTGTCTAAACTGAAGAGTCCTAGTGAGTGTCGTTTCCACGCGATAGGACTATGCCTTTAATTTCTTTGACGGAAATTCTTCATTTCGAATTGCATGAATGAGAAAACTACTACTATACGGTCAGTGTAAATTTATTCAAATTGAAAATGTGATTTGATAAGTTCACTTATAAAACAAGCGTTGCCCATTCTTGAATTTCACTTTTTAAATGATTGAGCTCTATAATATTTACCCGCTTTCATGAAACATCTTTACTTTGAAATTAGTCATATTGAAGTCGAACTCGATGTACCTTAAGATTTCAACGTTGATCTTAAAACATGACGAAATCTAATATTAAACAAATCGAGACTCATTGGAAATACAGATGTGGAGAGTTTTAGTAAGTGAGTAAGTATTGAGGTGTAATTGCTTTGTATTTTAATAAGTCTCTTTAACAAAACTATGTTGTCTCCTTACTTGGGTAACTTTCTGTAATCAAGAATTACAAAGTAGCTGTCTATCTTTACATTGTAAAACAAAAATATAATGATAACAAACAAAAAATTTTGTCGTCTTTTTCGCTTTGTTGAATACTTAGAAACATACCAACATGTGCCCTTGTCCAGAACCAACACGATAATCGAGACCCTATCGTAATACTGGTATCGTTCATAAAGTAAGAATGGATGATTCAAAGTTCACGATCAAACCATTGCATGCGTGACGATGAATCATAAACATGCAGCAATAATAAATAATTGATTTAATTACTGCTGATTAATGCGCCAGGTATCTATGAATATTTCACGGTAGTAATCACCCAACCATTTCTATCATTCTGATCAATCTGGGGTCAGCGTTTGGAATGTATGCAAACCAAACATCAGAAATAGCCGTATGCTTTATTCTTCACCAAGAACCAAGATCCTACAAACTATCTAGAAGATGCATTTGTCTAGGATTTTACTTTGGTATCATGCAAGCTTTTTTAGTTCTTACAGTAAAATACGAAAAATGACTGACATTCTGAACAGATGAAAATTTTGTTTAGTCGTGACCAATTCGGCATGGTTAAATTGTCCAAAATATAGTTCCTGTTGTTTGCAAATATTCTAAATATCCCCAATCGATTTTTATATTCCATTCTGACAATGCAATTACACATGTACAATCGATCTGAACATAACTGGTACACCCACATGTAATCAGGGTTATGGAAAATTGGTATAAATCAAGTACAAAATTGTTGCATAACTTTCCTCGAGGAGTATATTGCGCCTTCACCGATGAACAGAGTACTTACCATGATATAGATTTTATAGTTTAAATCCAAGATAGTATGTTTATGAGACAATCTATATCAACTTTAAATCATTGCAAACACTAAACAACACAATGTCACATTA
This sequence comes from Steromphala cineraria, assembly GCA_916613615.1. Classification (NCBI taxonomy): domain Eukaryota; kingdom Metazoa; phylum Mollusca; class Gastropoda; order Trochida; family Trochidae; genus Steromphala; species Steromphala cineraria. Next base: position 68,400,896 of record OU744725.1, on the reverse strand, counting down.
CTAATATGTTTAAAACATGATCATTAAACTTAAAAGTCGACACTGTACCTTTAGTGTGTTACAAAAACTCGGAACAAGTATAAAGACCAAATCAGTGATACCTTTCGCAGTCAACAGTAGATAAGTTTGGCTGTGTGAAAGGTAATTATCAGAAACTTGGAATTTGTCATCATCGATGTTATCGAAAATGTTATTTTAATTCAGATATTTCTCAATTGTCCTGAATTTATCGTTAGTGAAACCTAAGTACGATGTACTTTGCATGCTCGATATGTAGATTGGACTGAATTTTTTCATTATGTTCCATGTGACATCATATTATGACAAAGATCATTGCAATGTTTTTAATAAGGGGGGGGGGGATTAAGTGTGAAACACCACGTGGCCTGATATATGTCACATAAATCTCACCATGGGTGAAGTGAAAACATCTATAGATTGGAATCAAATTCTATTTGTACAAAGATATACAGCTAGAGTTGACCTCAACACTGTTAAATGTCAAAATATCTCATTGTGAGGTCCTATTCATCTTTCTACAAATCCGACCTTAAACAATGTCATCGTAATCTCGTCTTTTCTCGTTATCACGTGACCTTATCACGTGACCTTTCACCATCCAGGGGTGCCTTGGGGTTTGTTTGTTTTCTTCTGGGATACCAAAACGTGTACGCAAAAGCGACTACGAATACTTTTTTCTTGGTTTCGTTGAATACATTTTGGAATGTAGTTTGTGGGGGACTAAAATAGTGTATTAAGTGAAGCTAATAAACTCATCCCTATCAGCCTAACTTGACGTGAGTTGATTATAGATGGGCCACAGATGCGATCTAGATGAACTGGACAAACACAAAGTGAAATCAACACCTAGGATCAAATACATAACATGTATGTGTCACTCAAATGATAAAAGACTTATACTTGATTAAAATGTTTTGTTCGCCAGTGGTTGGTGGTTAAAGGTGACCGTTATTCTGTCCCTGTTCTTCCTCTTTGAGCTCATGTTTGAACACTGTATGCAGAATACGATATGGTTACAATACTTATGATTTTACATCGAAACAGTACACGAATATGACATTCTGTTATTATAATGATGTACGATTGCATAATAGAATAAGGTTGACTACAATAGAATAAGGTTGACTACAATTTGATTTTATCTTTTTGTTACGGTGATCATCATTAGTGGTTGAGAATTTCTTATAAATATGACTCATTCTCCCAACAGAGGCAGATCAAGTCAAGAAATGTGTATATAGCCTCTGTTCTTATGGACCAATCCGTGGGTTCCGACAGTTTCCACACTTCTCTCATGGAAAAGGGTGGTTCATATCACAATTCCTGTGCCATGATTCAGTAACCAACATGGTGCTTTTAAAAATTGCCTCAAATCTCGCATCTCCCATTCTTACCCACAAACTCTGCGAATTAGAACAGAGGCTCGATCAACATTTCACGACGCGTTCTGCCTCTGTAGGGAGAGAATGCAAAAATGAAGAAATTACATTTTTGTTCAGTTCGAAATAGTTGACAAAACGCTTATTATCTACGTCAAACCCCGTCGTAGCCCGATGTACAAAGCACAAGATCTGCGACGTCGGGTTAATGACAGCTACGTAGTCCTGATTCATGGCTATGTATTGAAAAGGAGCCTTGAATAAAGTGTATGTCCTATATCAGCAATTTGAGAATTGACTTAATTGAAAAACTCTAAGGAAATGAAATAACATCGTTTTGGAAGTTTTTATATACTTAATTATAGTCTAGTACAAGGATTATCCTCAGTTCAACAGTATTGTTTCTACGTTGTATTACTGAATACAAAGATATTGCTTTATCTTTAGCAAGAACTCTAGTACAAGTTGATTACAAAATACCCTGCCTTGTGTAAAATCGTTAATGAAAATAATTCCACCACCCAGTTCAAATCGCATTTCTTACTTCTCGTACCATGAGCCTAGATAGTTACTTTACAGAATCAAATGATAGAACAGCATTTTCATATTAAAAAACGAATTTAATCAACCCTCAAACAATACTTAAATATTTCAAAAGTAGGTTTTCAATAATCAAAGTCTCATTAAACATTTGCAAAATTCCAAACAATATTTTCATATTTCAAATTTCATCGTGTATATTTGTTTAACTCAACATGTCACTCATGTGTCAGGATATTTGAAATGTTTGCACTTAGTAAAGTCCAGATCTGGAGGTAAGTTGGTTCCTGTGATAAACTCTCCTGTGCTGGAATGATGATACAGTCTGCCCTTCCCTCCCGCTATGCATGCTGGGTAAGTAAACAAGGTCCAGTCTAGTGGTCAATTAAACTCTGGTCACTCATACAACTGTCAGAACTGGACATGACATATACGCCTGACCGTACCACGCTGGCATTCACACAACTGACCATTCATGTGAGGAATTTAAGTATGAGCACATTCTGTTTACAGAGGACTTTCTTGTTTATTGTGCAAGTCGCCACGTGTGCAAGTTAAATAAACACATTAACTTTAATGGTATCCGAGGCAACTTTTATAGCCATGTACTTGAAATATGATGACAATTGTGTTGAAAATTTATAAACTGAGGTTCACAGTAACTGTATCTTTGTGTGTTGTGAGCCACGTGGTATATTGTTAACATGTGCTCGTCAATTGAAGACGAGCTGTATTGTAAATAGAATTTGAAATGTGGTCGCTTTCACACTGTGGTCACAGATGTGTATGAATATTATTTACTAAAATTCAACTTTAACTAAATCTAACTTAGTTGCTTAACACTAGAATCATATATCATCACCGTGTGAGACTAATTGTGGCCCTTTTTTATTAATCGTTAACGTTGACAATTGTCTCCCTATTTCTTTGCACTGATCTCTCAAACTTCATAACGTGGTTTGTAAATATGTTTTACTTCCATCATGATTTTTGTGAATTTATTGAAAAATGGCTCTATGGCGTTATCAATGATTTAATCTGAAAAGACGTCATCAAGATCTAGAGAATATAGCTAGGGATGCAAATATAACAAGCATAAGTGCTTAATGATTACAGAATACTACAACAACGGGTCCACCTGAGGCCACACGAAGTCAATATTACCCAGGAACCATTGACATGTAGAGTATATGGTGTCTGCTAGATATACGGACCCCTCATTGGCTTCAAACCATGTTATTTCAGCAACCAGCAACTTGTTTCAACCTGAAACTTCCTTCTATTCCTATAATCATTGGGACGACTGGAGTCCCTTCGTCTGTGAGATGCGCACATAGAGGCCAGAAGCCAGATAACATGTTCAAAAATCTTTCACTTTGTAGACATAAGGACTGCAGTCTTGTTGCAAATACCATCACCAGGAATATTTGAAGAAGAACCATGCGAAATGTAATAAATTTCTAACAGAGGTTGAAGAAACTTCCTCAGGAGGGATCTTCATGAACTATAAACCCTTCTTTACAATAGTTTATAAATGGGAAGACACTGCTACGTTGACACGACAGAGGCTGTTGCACGTTCTTCATTTTCGTGTGAACACTTTTTTTACTTTTGAGGTAGGGGAATAGATATGCAAAGCTTTACTAGATGGTGCGTTTGTTTGAGAACTGCATAGACTGAACTACGCGATAAGAACCATTGTCATGTTGTTAGTAATTTTTTATAAGAGCAGTTCATCGCCTTAATTGTGCTACTTCCCCTTTAATGGGTATCCTTAACACCTCCATTCACCAAATGCGCCACGACAAGATCACTGCTGTTTTAAGAAAATATACACCTTCAGTTAGCCCCTTCCTTTTAAATACTAAAAAATTGCATTTTAGATATGTCACAGTTTTAGAAACTCAAATCAATTTATCAATGAAACTGAAAAAGAAATGATGGCGGCTTTCAACATGTACATCACATGGAGTGCAGATGTAAAGAGTAACATCACATAACTTATAACTATAACATGTACATCACATGGAATGCAGATAGAAAAGGTAACATCACACAACTTATAACGTGTGACATTGTGTTATAGAAATATAAGTACAATGATGTAATAGTTATTGAATACCATACAAGCACAAACTGGAATACCCCCGCCCATCAACATTCCACCCATTTGCTCAAGAATAGCCTGATACATGTTCCTCAAATATATATCAATCAATGACATATGTGCACTGTTACGAAATCCATACTTTACAATTCTTGCCATGAATTAAACGATTTGCACATGATTGCACTTCCGTGTTCATGATTTATGTGCAATTGAGCAATAATGCTGTGATATTAACATGATCGTTAATTCAAATTCCATTTATATAAAAATCCATGTTTAAGATGACAATTATCATTAATTTTTCTAACTACAAAATCAATTAAATTGGTATTCTTCAAATAACATTTTCACTTCAATGAATACGACAATCTTACAGCTGCTATCGTTGACAATAGATAATGACCCTCATTCGATCTCAGTACTCTGGTGAAACACAATGTGACATTAATGTGTTGGAAGGAACCTGTTTCAGCTAAAATCATTATTTGTTCGAGTTGTGTAATAATTGATTGATTAAGATATTAATTCATGAGGTCATCACGACAATTTGATTCATCACACATCACTTGGCTGATTGTATTGCAACTCGCAGTGTCCTAGGAGAATCGACATCAACACACGCTTTGATTGACGGCAATGGATCACGGCATGTCAGAAAAACGCGGGAAATATGCACGAGCGTGTTCATTTCAATGCGTCTATTGCATTTGGCATATTCAACGGAATAGAGAAATTCAGAAATTAATTCTTGCTTCTGGTGAAACAGCTGTGTTGAAGTAAATCTAAAAGTATTGTTTGCGGTAGAGAAAGTGCTAGTCGAATTAATAGTAGTAGTAGTTTTAGTTGTAGTAGTAGTAGTAATAGTAGTAGAAGTAGCAGTAGTAGTAGTAGTAGAACTTGTCCTAGCTGTATTTTTTCTACTGCTACTGCTACCACTAGTACACCTACTACTACTACTACTACTACTACTACTACTACTACTACTACTACTACTGCTACTACTAGTACTACTACTACTACCACCACTACTACTACTGCTACTACTACTACTACTACCACTACTACTACTACTTCTACTACTACTACTTCTACTACTACTTCTACTACTACTTCTACTACTACTACTACTACTACTACTACTGATGATGCTACTAGTACTACTACTGCTACTACTACTACTACTACTACTACTACATCTACTACTACTACTACCACTACTACTACTACTACTTCTACTACTACTTCTACTACTACTACTGCTACTACTACTACTACTACTACTACTACTACTACTACTTCTACTACTGCTTCTACTACTACTACTACTACTACTACTACTACTTCTACTACTGTTTTAATCACAACTGTTGCCCTTTCTTCTTCCAATTACAGTACCAGTACCACCACCATTTAGCCACGAGTAAGTAAATAGACCACTGCAGAGATTGATTGATCGGTTACCAGGAAATACACAATTATAAACAACTGGGTCAGCTGAAATACAAAACACTGACTGGCACAATTGCGACGATTCTATGAGTTTGCCGAAAATGTTCGATAGACAAGAAAATTCATTGACATGTGCGCGAAATCATAAGTGTTCTCTGTTAGTGGTATTTGTACAATTTTCAAAACGAACCATTGAAAAAACTGTTTTTTGAATATGAGTAGACGGAATCGGTTACCCTTGAAACAAACCATGGAAACATCGTACATAATGTGACTTTTTGTAAATGATCTGTTTATTTGAACGGTGACTGATCATATTGCATCATAAATATACTCCCAAATTTGATTGAGTATGTTATCTATTTCCGATAATGATTAAACATACGGTTATTTGCTTCTATTCCAGAAAACACATACAACTGTTACGTACTCTTTCCCTGGTCAACGATACGAGTACGGCTCGTATTACAAAGTGTTTCCAATGATCCATGATCTTGTCTCGGTGTTATTTATGAGCGCAACACGTGTTCCAAATGGACATGAGGCTTGAAATGGACCATTTACAAGCAATAGGCATGTTAACGGGGGACAGACTTTCGAAATCGACACCATGTTTTCATTACAGACAAAGAAACAAATGTCACTATCATGATAAATACTAACGATACATTTCATCTTTAAATGGTTCTGCTATAACGGAACGCAGGCCAACGTGGCGGTTTTTTGTTACACTGAATGAGTTATGCATGAAGGTTGTCAATCAACCGAGTTGTTTATAACAACACCAACAACAGTGGATACGGTATTTACAGTCACACTAGCTTTAATAATGGTAGTGACCTAACTAGTTACAACACAAATCAATAGGTTCGGTGACGAAATAATTTAGTTTGAACATTGACATAAACATTATCAGATGTGCGTTATGATCAAATATTATTAACACATAATTATCTTATTCAATCTTATGAAAATATTATCTTTTCATTACTCAATTTTTTCAACTTTGGATTGTTGTGATTCTATGGTGATAGAAGTGGCAACTATTGTCTTTGCACATTTGATAAAAATTATTATTGACAACGTAATCAAACACAACCTGGAATTGATTTTCCTGAGAACAAGTTTATACAATCTCCTTACATTGAGTGACGTAATACAATGGGTGCTCTCAGAATCATGTCGTTATGGCAGATTTTGCACGAAAGGCACGCTTTATTGGCAAATGAAATATACAACGTTCCAACGTATTCACCACAAACTTTGCACACATGTTTTTCTACGGTTACATATGAAACTCTCAGCCCAGCACTGAATTACATGGCATTCTGTAGAGTTGGCGATATTGTATTATAGTCATCTTTACAATCTTTTCATACATTATGAAATTTACATGTGCAAACACGTATGCTTTGAAATTAACATTGACATGCATCTGTGCATGATCTGCACGCTCTACATGTGCGTGTTAATCAAACCCTTCAATCAAATACAGTTTGTTTTTGTTTCCTTGTTGCTAGTGTAATGACACTTGGGTTGCACATCGCGACACAGATCAGTTGTCAATTTCAATGCCGTCTGATGATTTCATTAAGTCTAAAAGCTTTGATGCTATATGAAACACGTTACGTAAAACGCTCTATTTGTCAGGATACTCGAATGGTTATGCAATGTCAGGACTATGTGCATTTTATAATTTGATTAATTGTGTTTGACAAATGTAGCATTGCATTGCTACACATTAATTGAATAAGATATTGAATAGTAATGCGACTCTTATTATACTTTTAGATAGTTCAATCTCGATTAAATTTCTATCGATTTAGGTTCATTGAAAAACACATCTACAGTCTACATGCATGGTAAGGCTATAATCATAAGTGCAACAAACAAGGTTAAAATCAAGGTAAATGCGCATACGTATGTGTTAAGGTTGCATTGTACATGTGCATCAACTTTATGCACTCGGTGTCAAACAATTGTCATCCTGACGTAAAGATTCATTAAACATTAACAGATGATAATACGCAGCTGAAAGGGTTGTGTCATGAAATCATGTTGAATCATGAATTCAATTAAGTGAGTCAATATGTGTAACTGCATCGTGTGATTTACGTGTTTCTTAACCTTATATGATTCGTTTTATCATGACTGAGAGTCAGAATCGATCTCTCATAATATACATGAAAATAGTCATGTGACTTTTGTAATGTGTATGGTGACGTACACAGTACTACTGTATAGTCTACATAAAACGGTATAACCACATCTATTCCAAACTAAATCACTAGTATATATAGTTAGGGCGATTCCATTATGTCATAAAACAACCTGCAACCTTAAGGGGAACTGCGTTTAAGGGGTAATGGGATGTAGGGATTTGGGGATATAGTCCTTGATTTTTTGCATGTACTGTTTGTAATGATATGGCAATTGATGCAAACGAGACAGGCAATGTGTCAAATAGGCTACAAGAAGGAATGTCTGCGCTATTATCAAGAAATGTTAACAAATGAAACATGAAGTAGGATCTGAAAACTTCGGAATTAGATAAAGAACGTGTTTTGACAATTTATGATTCAAAACTACGGTTTTACACCAAAGAAAAATATACATTCCAGATAAGAAATAGGGTAAGTGGAAACTGGTACTTCCTGAACTATTTGGCTATATACTGTTATATACTGGATAAACTTCATCCTGGAAAATGCTTTAGTTGGTGAGTAGACGTTAAGGTTACTATTTAAGGCTTGAGTATTCACACATCCTCTTGTTGTGTTCACGCCACGCGAATGTGATAAGATCAAAAGATCTTTCATAGCGGATTCCTTTTAAGCTCGCTAGTGTTTAGGATTTAAACAGGTTCACTGCTATCTCTCTATCTCTATCTATCACCATGTTTAGCTATGTATTAGAATATATAGAAAATCCTAACGGCGACTTGGACATAAGCTGCACTTATACCCGTTAGTCGAGACGTGAAAAATAACACCGACGTAATTTTAAAAAGAAAATCCTTTGGAAGTTTCTCTTTTTACGTCTATCTTACAGGATTATTTTCTAACCCAGACCAAGGAAAACAACGCCGAAAAGATTTACCCCTTATCTCTTTAAACAGTGTCCAGCCGGTATGACTGGAGCCCGAATCCCCCGCGGTACGGGTGTCATATTTCACTCGACGTGAAATAAAGACGAATCGTCAAAATTATTTTTATTTCACTTCGGAGACGCTCAAGACAGACCAGGAGCTGATGTTCCAGTGTTGTCGATTGCAGGGTGAAATCCAACCCTACTTCACTCAGTTATTGGAGCCAGTCGCACGTGCGTCTGATCCCGCTTGTCGATTTCGGGCCCGGGGCATTTATCACCCTTGCCCCTTGAACAATTTCGCGGATTGCGTCGGTAGCTCTGACAAATGATAACATCTCGAGGTAGTGTTCTTTTACTCGCCTGTTTATCTGTGTAAATCCGCCCCTTTGAAACCCTCATGCCATCCCTACTGCGGAATAATAAACTTTAAAAAGATTTCAAACGTTTGCCATGCGACAAATTAGCGTATTATTCTACGCCACGCGTATCTTTCCTCACTGACAATTCGTGAATTACCGCTGACCTGGCCATCTTATATTTGCTTCAATAGGCACCCTTCTGTTGTAACTGTGTAACTGAAACGAAAATAGTTGGTTACTGTTTCTGGTGATGCTGAAGACTGCCATCGGAATAAACGCAATAATTGCTGTGTCCGTGAGATATAATCTTGTGAAAGCACGTGTTCTTTATTCCCTAGATGTTTGACATAGTGCAGACATTACATGTATGATTGAAGTCAATGAAATACCAAGCAGCAACAAATAAGTCCAATGCAAAATAACACCCAGATTCATTCAAACACAAAACTACACCCATATACATTCAAACACAAAACTACACCCAGATTCATTCAAACACAAAACTACACCCATATACATTCAAACACAAAACTATACCCAGATGCATTCAAACATCAAATTACCCTCCATATTCATTCAGACACAAAACTACCCACTGATTCATTCAAAAACAAGGTTATCCTATATTCATTCAAACACAAATTTAAATCGAGATTCAATCAGACACGAAATTACACCCAGATTAATTTTTTAAAAATTATCTTATATTCATTCCAAACAAAATTTGCACAAAGATTCATTCAGACACGAAATTACACATTCAAATTCAAAATTACTCCCATATTTATTCAAAATTACACCCAGAAATTACACCAAGATTCATTTAGACACGAAACTACACCCAGAGTTATTCGAAGACAAAATTACAACACTAACCTCAATAACATGCACACCAAAATTACCACAAACAACACTGAATCACAAAATAAAATCCCCTAAATAAAACTAAATCCCCCAATTGCAAAGACACAAGTTCGAAATTACTCCAGGCATAATTCAAACGTAATAAATAAATCAAACAAACAAAGGCAAACGGCACAATTGTGTTTATGAAAATCTTTAAGTTTACACGATGATGCGCACTGGAAAGCTCTTGTCATGTAACATGAGGGTAATTGTAGGCGTGATATTTCTTCCTGTTCGCTTCCTGAATAATGCGTGTCATGAGGAAACTTGAACAGATTTCAAATTGAACTGATTACAAAGAATTGATAATATGTATGATATTATCCGAGGTTAAATACTTCCTCATTGCCCATTTTTCCTGGTGCGAGTACACTATTGAAATTTTCCTCGTCAGTAACTTGTACAAATTTTGTTACTAATTTTTTTACATCAATTAAACATGTATATCACAACGTTGTCCGTGCCAACAGTTAATGGTTAAATGTGATCATGTCATCAAATAAAGAAAGATTTAGTTACAAAATGAAAATATATTTATCTTTTTTTCAACAAGTTTTGAAAACTGAAATCTCAAATGTAATATACATTAGCTTAGATATTTTTCAAAGCAATGAATGTCTATGATGCTAATTGTTGATAATTACATTGGCGATTGTAACAATCAGTTAAATAACTAAAAAATGATGTTGATGATGATGATGATGATGATGATGACGATGATGATGACGACATCGCCTCGTCTCGTAGCGACGATGAATTCGGTAATGTCTTTGAAGTTGTAGCAGATCGCATATTTGTATTTAGCATAGAACATTAAAACCTTGAAATGGGGGTTTTCAAATTCTTTATGTCTGTGATCAGTTTCAAGGAGCACGTGTTTTTCGTGATACACGAGCTTAATTTGTACCAGACATTTATGACCCATGCTGTTAAGTATGATTCACTCAGACCACAACAATTCTCGAAATGCGGAATTTGTGAACTATTTGAGCTCACAATGTACAGTTCAGTGTTCATGAACATTGACAACGACGTTTCAAGGCTCATTGAAAAATGTTCAAACAGCGGAATGGTATGCAGAGCGGAATTGTTACAGTGATTTGTAAGTGACCGACCTAGGTCATTTGGTTTGCAGAGATAATTATCGGCCGGATCGCATCCGTTTCTGAGCTTTTAACACACATGTGGCATATGCTGGTCAGTTTCAATCGTAGACTTGTCAATTTCACCATCAGTTGCCGCCTAACATTACCGCTAACTAGAAACACCTGTGCTATATGAGTAGTCCGGGCTCGTTTTACTTATCTGCGCGGGAAGACTTATAATGCTGTGGTCAGCGAAAGTCCAGCATTAGTGAGGATTTGGCCGGAGATCTCTTGACCGTTATGGTCAGTATAATGGACAGGGGTCTGACTACTGACAGTAAAACTAAGCCTGGCTACTAAAGTTACTCGTCCTCTGCTCGTGAAGGATGCTATTATCACTTTGTAATGTTATTGTGTTTCGTGATCAAACGTTGATAGGGCGATACTTAGGGAGTGCTGAGTTGGCAATTTTGTGTAGTTTTTTACAAGTCTGTGATAAAACAGGAATTTGTCTATCTGGCCAAATGCCGGGGTCCTATGTCTGGTTTCTCTTCTTCAGCTAATACTAACAGGTTCTTGTAAAGTGGTACATTCCCCCAAGATACGCAGTGTTCCTTCTCCTAAATGATGTACTTCAGCTTTTGTTTCCCATTTTATTGGTTCCTATCATCTGTGATTATTAGCGTGAGTATCAAACTACAGGACATCTAGAATTGATTATGTTAATCAGATATACTGGTCAATTGGTGATTATATATATCCAACATAAATTTGTGATATTTCATATTGAAAGTATCTAAACGATACCAACAAATGCTGAAAATGTCATTGAGAATATGTTAAAAAAAATCAAAGTTAACAAAATTGAAAAGAGATCTAGGAGTTGACTAATACATCCATATTTTTTTACTTCTTGTTGATTGTTCGTAATTTAATCATTCGAGGATCTGGAATATAATTATCATTTTGAGTCTTGTATTGGATAGGATAACTATCTTCTAGATATCATACAGTCATGTATCAGACCACTTTAGTTCATCTAAATGATCAAATTAGTCGAAGTACATGGCATTCCATACTGCCAACAACACTTTGTTTTTTATGTTTCTACATCGTCCAAATACCATCAGAAATATTTTGAATATGGATGCAAATACATAAATTTGAATGATGGAGCGAAACTGTCTTGAAATGTCCCATGTCACTGCTATACGTTGGTGTTCACACGGTATATCGCCTTGACAAGTTTGAACATTTGTTTGTCTCTTGCCGACAGAGATTAAATGTACATGGTATGTATAGTGACAACACCGCATCCCGGTCAAAACCTCTCGTTAATATCGTGACAGTAATAAGCGGCGTTTCTCAGTGTCAGAGGGGTGACACCTTGGACAGCTGTCGCGAGCACGGACTGAAATCTACATCGCAAGAATGTCCCTTACCGCATGATAGGTAGCTGGGAACCGAGCTATGTACATTTCAGCTCGTGCGCGGAGTGAAACTGACATCGTGTTGGTCTCGAGAATCCCGTGCTTTGTCAATCTATCAGTACCAGTGCCGCAAATATCTGATACGTGAACTTTGCTCTCTGGCACTAGATACATGATGGAAATAACAGCCTCGAAACTTGAATTAACAAAGCTGAGGTCTTCTATACTTGAGTCTAAATCATATTGATTACTCGGCCACTAATGGCTGAAATATTATCAAACCGTCGTACGACTTACTCACTATCACTGTTAACTAATCCGTTGTTTTTCGCTAGGGTGTAAGTCCAAACGAATTAGCCCGTGCTCTGATTGAAACTGACATCAATTGAATCTTGTGCATTTTGTTCATTTCGACTCGTGCTCTACGGAACACTGACAAAGCAAGGATCTCGTGAATTTCATGCATTCGGTTGCCATGTGAAATCTACATTTCTGGCTCCGTTGATGAATGATATACAGAGTGGTTGACCACAGGTGGTCCCTCCTTGTCCACTGGTCAATCTTGAGGTCGCCTCATCTATTTCAAAAACACATTAGCGGAGCGGAGCTATTTCTTTCTCCAATCAGTTGTTGATGTCAGCGTCAGTGCCAGTTGGGTTTACATGTTGTTAGTAGATGGTCAGGGGTAGACTGGCAGCGGGCAAGGGTTTACTGAGATAGCCTCAAGTAGACAAATAACATGTCCGAGTCTCTCTCTCAACACCCACTCGACGCTGACTGGATTAGGAACCAGTATGTGGGAAATGTCTTGAGCATTTGCGGTTATGAATATCATCATTTGGAGGCCTGAACGATGTTGTTTGACATACCTGTCATAATCACTTTCACTTGATGGTTAAACCGTGTGGAGAAGGTTTTGTTTGTCAACAAAGAGCTTGGTTTAATGGAAATGACAACGAAACATTTCTAATACATCAGCACATTTCAAAAGAAACATATTTTGCATACCCTTTTGTTTTCTTAATCTGAGACAATCAGTTATATATCTTTTTGATTATCATTTTTTTAAAATTCACAATTGCATCCGTTAAACCCGTTTCAAGTATAAACTCTTAATGGCAACATTGTAGTAAGTATAACAACTTTGAAACAAAATGTTTCCTAAGACCCGAGCAATACATTTGTTTATTAAGTCCAGATCACTGTGTTTCAGGCAATGAACAGCTTTATTTGATTCCTTTCTATTTTAATACTAAAGTGATGCGTTTCTTTTATATTTACATATCAGAGACTAAAATCAAGTGTATACACATCGCTAATCTTCAGAAAAGAGAATGCTTTCCTACTTGCTTATCAAACTACCCAAACTATATATACCAAACAGTCTGATATCCAAACGTAGACCACTATCCTAATGTTGCTTTGTCATTGTTTGTGCATCTACTTTGATGTAAGGCCCTCAGATACATTTGTGTTCACGGACATTGTTTAGTGTCGTATGTTTGAATGTAGCCGCTTCTAAGAAAAGTCCCAACAACAAACTATCTGTTCAAAATCAGATTTTCTCACAGTAAATCTAAATGTTTCACTTTTAACCCCGTCTGTTTAAATCTGGCCCATACCTCACAGTCCAACCTGGACCAGGGTTTACATCTGTGTATTTGTACAAACATGTAAAAATAATCTTTATTAATTGGGGACTGTATCCACGGACAGTTCGAAGTCCAGCTGTCCAGACAGGCGAGTGGTCAGTTCCATCTCACTAAGTGACCACTCAAAGATTGATGGACCACACACGAGAGGAAAGGTCCGGTCACCGGTCATCTGGACTTAGTTTTACTTACATTGGGATACATGAAGTCGTTAACCTCGGACTTTGTGTATGTTAAACCTCTGATAGAGCCTCTGGCATTTATTATTCCGACAGACTGGGAACACAAACTTATTAGCAAATAACGTTATTTCCTAATATCCATATATAATAATGGTAAAAGTTTATTCGCGAAAAACAATAAAACAAATTGCGGATTACCGATAAGATTTGACCACAAACATGGACGAAAATTAATACAAGTTAACGAAATGAAAAGACTATTGGATTGACGAATATGCAATCAAATATCTTGTTGCCTAAAAATCATGGATAAACAATAGTGAAAACTTACCTTGTGGACGAACATTAATACAAGTTAACCAAATGAAAAGACTTCAACAATTGAAATAACGAATATGCACTCATTGCTTCATTTGAAAGACGTGAAGACAGTGTTGATATTGTTATTGTTATACTTAAGTTTGCGCTAATGCATTTCTTTAGGGATTCGAACCTGGACAATCAGACCCAGTCGACACATTATACGAACAGCCTACCAACTCGCCCACAAAGATTTTTTGCTATTTTGTTAGTTTGCTATTTTAACATTCAGTACCCCTATGAAAAAAGTAAATTGGCATAGCACCAGGCTAAATGTATTAGAAATACGTGTCATTTTGATAAAGAACAAAGGCTACATTGAGGTAGATGTTAGTGTCTTTTCCTAGGACCACATTAACTTTGCATTAAACTTTGCGTTCAGTTTGGTATTTCCTATCATACCGAGGGTATATGACGGTTGTGAAGAGTGATGATAGTTGTGGAATTATAATATTTGTGGAAGGATGATGATGCTTTTGAAAGGATAATGATGCCTGTGAAGGATGATAATAACAATGTCAGGCCTACCAATTCCATAATGCAAGTTTGCAACTTTCTCCAAACTGGAAATTTGATGATAATTACAAATTCTATATCCAAAAGCCATACCAGCCTTTAGAAACGAACCATATAGTATTTACAGCGATATTTCGCAGTAGGCTAAATTGCAAGGCTGACATGGAAATGTAATACATATTAATAATTCAGTTTCATTCATTAAAGTAGAAACATCCCTTCAAATGCAACCACAATACAGATCTCGAGGAAAACTCATTCGGCATAGTCAGTGAATCCAATAGCGAGCCACTTGATCCCTTGACAAGTCCCTACCATTAGAAGGCCAGTGTTCAGCGTTGCGATGGATGAGGGTTTCATCTTACACGTCCAGAAAATGGGAGGTATGTGTTCTGACATGGGTTTCTGCTGCCAGACCCGGGGGGTACATGGTCCCGCCATTCCTCAGATTGAAGACCCGTGTTCTGTGATACGGCAATAATGGATGAGGCATTGCCGAATGTAACCATCTCTGTTAGGAGGGTATGACCGACTTTCTTGAATAAAGAGAAATCATCATTTTTGGAAAGTATGGGAATCGATAGACCGTTAGTAAGCTAAATAGTTTCTGGTATGTTCAGTGTTGAAGTCTGGATTGTACTGTTTTGTCTTTGTCTGAGAGGATGAACGACTTTCTTGATTTTTGATAATTCGTTGCTTTGGGACAGATTTTCAAATTGATGTAGGTTATTTACAATTCTTACATTGCCCTTGCTAGCTGTGCACAATCAATACACTGTTCAGTATTTGTCCGATGAATCCGTATTTTCATTTGTATTTTGAACTATGCTTCTAAAGACCTAGTTGTTTTCTATTGTTACATGTTTGCAGGAAGTCTTGAAAGCCAAATAAACTATACTCCAAATATATGAAATTCTGGTCAACCTGTCATTTACTACTCAAAGACAAACAGCTTTTTCTGTATAAGCCTTTGTTATCACTGTAATTGAGAACTTGATATAAAGTACGATTATTTATATGTATGCAATTTCGGCTATATATAAATTTTGCTATGTAAAGTGTCATCTTCTATGAAACTTTAACTTAAATATGCATGAACCGAAAAAAAGAAATAAGGGAAAAAAATAACAATTGAAAGCCATTTGAAAGAATTACTGTTGACAGGTTAAATCATTTATCAAATCTATTGTGAAGTTTAGGAATTTAGGGTTTAAAAGGCGTAAAATCTTCATAAAAAAATCGTTTTTGTGACATGTGACGATAAAGTGTCCTTAACATACTAGTTGAAGGATTTCCTTTGAATTTGTAAGAGTCACGCGCTTCAAAGGAAATCCTGTTATCTTTCGAATTTATGATTTCTTTGAAATATTTTGGTCTATCGCCATTTTCCATTTCTGAAAAGAAAGATAACCATGCTATTTTATAAAGACTACGTAATATAAGTGCAACGAGCACGAACACCTATATATCTCTTATTATCTGAAATTATAAAACGTGTTTCCAAAGAGTTATCATCACAAAGGATTTTTATACTTAAACTTATGATGAGCTATTAAAATCCTTGTTATCACTAATGTTCTATATGTTCAAACAAACCTTGATTGAGATACACTTTTAATTCATAAAACAGTTTTCTGTGTCAGAGAAATAATACCAATCGCAAAGCCATAATAACAACATACATCCATTACTGCTGAATATGTTATGCTTGTAACAAGTAATTCCAAAATTTAGATTCAAACTCCGTTTTGACTCGTTTTGATATTTCAAAATACACCCCGCTTATCAAATGCCTGTACAAGTTCACTTAACACTGTCTGAAATACACTTTTATTTCATATAAAGAGTTTTTGATTCAGAGAAATAATACCAATCTCATAATTACGATGTACATGTTTTACTGCTAACTGTGTTATCCTAGATATATGTTATTCTAAATTTTAGATTCAAACCCGAAATACCGTTTAGACTCCTATTGATATTTCAAAATACACTCCGCTTATCAAATGCTTGTATAAGTTCACTTAACACCGTATGATTCATTACTACATTAGCATGTGTTTCGTGTACAATTGTAACAACAGCAATGATAATCAGTCACAATGACAATGTACAAATACCATATTTGATGTTCTAGGTACGCAGTACATGGTCACGTGACTATCATCACACGGATACGGAGAGAAGCCGCCCCTGTCATCAAAGAGAAGCCAGAGCAGTCTCCGGCTTGTGATGTACTGCTATTAACAGCTGTCTTTGATGTGTGCCATACTAGTGGCTTCTCATTAGGACAAACTAGTCATACTAGTAATCTTCATTCCACAGGCTTTGAAATGTACATTCTCTAAATAGTTGTGGATTTAATTTTATTATTAGATCTGTGATCATTCATCATCGTGTGTACTTTTATCATAGGAAATGATGTACGGAAACAGCAAAGTTATCTGTGCAGTGCTTGAATTTGGCAAAAAGCCAGTTAAATTGTTGTCTTCATTCCACATCCTTTGCAATGTACAATCTGTTAATAGTTGTTGATTGAAATTTATTATTAGATCTGTAATCATTTATCATCGTTTGTTCTTTGTGCTTAATAAATATCATAGGAAACGATGTACAGAAACATCACAGTTGTCTTTACAGTGCTTTAGATTTAAAAAATCAAGTCAGTTATATGATTGGTGTTCACAGCCTTTGAAATGTTCAATCTGTAAATAGTTGTGGATTGCAATTCAGTATTAGATCTGTGAACGTATATCATCGTTTGTACTTTGCGCTTTGTAAAAACCATAGGAAATTATGTACGGAAACAACACATTTATCTGTGCAGGGCTTTAAAATATTAGAACAAGCCAGTTATGTTCGTGATGTTTTTCAAATGTACAATCTGTAAATAATTGTTGATTGCCATTTATCATTAGATTTGTGGTCATATATGAACTTTGGGCTTAAGTATAATGGGAAATGATGTTCGTAAATATAACAGTCATCTTTGCGGTGTTTCAACATAGTAGTAACTACGTTTAAGAACAATCCGGGTTTATTTTTGCAGTGCTTCAAGGTATTTGTAACTACGTTTTAAAACTTAGGTTTACTAGTCTTTTTCATTTCGCCGTCTTTAAAATGTACATTCTGCAAATAGTTGTTGATTGAAATATATTATTAGATCTGTGATCATTTATCAACGTTTGTACTTTGTGCTTTATGATACATTAGAGGATATTATAGACGGAAACGGCACAGTTGTCTTGCAGGGCTTCAAAATAACAGAACGAACCATTATTATCTGTTAACTGTTTAAAACAAGGAAATGTTTACGGAAATGGTTGTTGATAAAACGATATCGTTTGAGTTTGTACTGAAATCGAACTATGGCTAAACGTGAGGAGTATTTCACTCATGAAATTAAATTTTTTTTTTTAAATGTGCTTAGAGTTGCTGCCGATTTAGGATCATAACTTGTGCCCTGAATCGGCTGATGACAAGATTAACATTTATTCGGGGCTTGCTGTTATCAAAAGTGTTTCCCGAACATTGGTGATAAGATCGATGGCAGCAGGCTCATTCAGAAAATTTGAAAACTATTCGTGAAAACTGGACATTCTATTCGAGATGTAACAAATGTATATGTTGAACCAAAAGAATATTTGACAATTACCTTCACGCATGCATGTAAATAAAATCTGACTCGTATTCTCAGAAAGTCATGCGTATCTGTCACTCATTGATTTCATAATTCATACGTAAATCTAAATTGTCCATGCGTATTTTACGCAGATACGCATCTTAACTGGGGCCCTGTTTTAAATGGGAAAGTATTGTGTCCGGAAGTACAATGTATTCATTCGATTTGTCTTAAATTGAATGTTGTTTGACTTAAATCAATCTCAAATTGTATTTCAGAGGCAGATATTTTATTGTGGCAAATCAACATAAATCAAATTCTATCTGTATCATATCTTTCAAGTCTATATCTCAAGTCAGTATAGTGCATAAGTTAAAAACATTAAATCTTATTAGTAAAAGCATTATTCATATTTTAGACCAGCAAGATTGTATGATTTTTAAGTAATCTTGCTGTTCATATTCATACATCTTCTAATGCTCTCCGCACAATGATGATTGTCATAAATGTAAATAGTTAAAGTATATGTCTCAGATTCGCATCCATCGACATGTAACAAGGATACACGCTCCCACTGTGCCACCGCAAAATACACCAAAACCACATTACTATTCACACTGGCTGAACCCACCTGTGGGTAAATACACTACACTCACTCCCCGAGCACCAGACGATGTCAAGCACCTGTGTGAAATCGACATGCTATAGACAACACTGAGAGCCGGAGGACATGATTGCTACCTGTATATCTACATCATATCTACATGCTATCTACAACAAGCGAGGCGACACGGTGAAGCACTGCAATAATTGACAGTCTTCAATGCGCTATCGTACACCCATCAATCATAGGCGCTGACAGACAGGCGGAAACATAGACATGTTTGTATACTATATAGAAAATACTGCCAGTATGTACTGGAATTTTCGTGACAATGGGGAATAGTGTGGGAATATGTATTAATTGACTGAAGATTCAGTGTCGGATAAAGGCTAAACATGGTAAGGGGTTTAGAGAAAGTGGAGATATGTTTTTGTTAAAGGTATTGTTAAGGGAAAATATTTTATTCATAATATTATGGTTAACGTATTATTATATGTGGATATACCAAGTGTCAAAACATGTTGATATAAGTTAAACATGTTTATATAGGTACTGCATGCACAGATGCACAAAACAAATTTAAAATATGTACATGTACTGAGGACAATACAGTGTTATGAATAATATTATGTTAAATACCGTGTTTATACGAACAGCAACACTATGATTCTAAAAGAACCCCATGATATACAACGGAAAATGTATTGAGAAATACTTAATATCTCAACAAAATCTAACTTAGAAATGCTTCATCAGCATTCCATGAATCGTCAAATATTGCTGAATTGGCCGAAATCTGTTGTATGGATTTGCAGAATGATGATGAGGAGGAGAGAGAGGAAACAAGACTAGTTATAACAAAGTGTTACACTCTGATTAGGATCAATACAAAGGAGATACATTACACCAAGAATAAACCATTTAATATGGTAGTTTGCTATTCTGGTCATTCAGTCGATATCTTAACGATTAAATGTACATTATTTTCTGCAGTTTCTCTTTCATACTATTTTTTACAATATGTGTAATTCTAGTATATCTGAAATTATCTTTATATCTATTTACATATATCATGTTGTCTAAAGCTCTTAAATGTAACTTGGAGTCTCTCTCTCTTTTGGGTGGCATCTCTACTGTTTACGCTTTAAGTATGTAAACGCTGTATTTAAGTTGGATAACTTGTACCCAATCCTTTCACTTGAATAAATATGTTTAAATCAAATCAAACGCTGTATTCTAATATATTTTGTACAAATGGTGAGCCTCTAATAAATGTTGTATTGTATCAGAACACTCCAGACACACAGAGATCTGACTATAGTTTTATATCAATGTTGGTCTTGAGATTTGTGAGCTTCTTCACGGTCAGATTGGTGACCGCAAACAATCTGTTCAAACAAACTTAATAAAAACCTTTTCATTCATTTGTAATCACATTTTTATAGTAAAAATGCATTTCAAGATCGCCTCATAAAATAAACTTCCACAAAAGTAGAAATGCATTTCAAGATCGCCTCCTAAAATGAACTGCCATAGTCCACCAGTCATTGCCATTTGAACGTTGCCGAACATAACTTCTGATTGAACCTATTGTTAGGATTGAGTGTTAATAACCAGAACCACTCACTATAAAGATAAACCTTTTCTGAACCCATTATCCGACGATAAAAGTCAAATCATGCTTATTGACAAATCTTAAAAAAACTCCTTTATCACAAATTTAAGTTTTTGAGAATCTTGATGCTATCGACATGAAATTGACAAGGGACCGCTTGACCCCTTGTACATTGCGGTGAAATACGAGACAAAAGATCTGGTCAAGCGCTCAAAGTGTGAAATTTGGCGTCGAAAATTACAGACTCGTTCCCGGTAAGCGTCTACAGGACTTGTACTTAGTCTGTAGGTGGCTTCCCCTTGAACTTGGCCAGGGGTGATTATACCCCGAATTTAACCCTGATTATATGTGAATTTATTCTTGATTATAGCCTAAATTTACTCTCGATTATAGCCTTGGATTTAGCCATTGAGAGTCTCTCTGATTTCAACCACAAGCAATCGTTCAATGTCAGAAGCATATGACACAGTTGTGTGTCGTATTGTCGCTGTATACAACTTGGAACGATAATAACTATATCTGATATATCTTTTTATTATCATAATGTTTATATCATAAATGCTACACAGGAAACTGTCTCCCGTTGGCATGACACGGCCGCCATTGTAAGTGTCAAAATATGATAAAGAAATCATTGTGTCATATAATCATATAAATAAGGTCAAAAACTGTTGGTTTTAATGTTGACATAAAACTGTTAACCTTCAGTAAATGTTGTCAGTTTACATGCAAAATTAACATTCACTTTTTACTTTTCTGACAGACAGTACAAACCATTGTTTTCGGTCTAAGTGATGGGTAAATGTTTATGTGATGATATATTAATATACGACAACAAGTCACTGCTTCAGTGACATCAGATAAAAGGCAAGGGAAGCATAGCTAATATAATCAGATAATTCTCCATGGATGCTTCAGCGATCTTCCAAGGACGTATATCAATGACTTATTCCCAAGAGCTCATCAAGTTAGTATGTCTTAAAAGACATAGTTCTGTGACCTTTTTTATCTTGTATTCTCCTTGATATTGTGTAACAGTAACAGTTTATGCATGAATGGTGTAAATAGCTATAATGAGAGAAATTAAATGAGCTGATAGTAACAGGTGATAAAGTTTTATGGATGATTGACTTCTTGTTTCACAACAACGTTTTTATATCTTTTAAGGGTTGAAATACAATTAAGAATGATCTGATACTCTAAGGAATGATGGTTATATATGAATTGAATGTCGGACTTAAAATTGTTTAAGCTATAATTGTTGAGTCGAGCAACTATATTTTAAATAAAAACTTCAAAATCTAAAAAAGAGTAATTAAACATAGATTGAGATCTTTTCATTTTCAAGGATCAAAACTTTTTACTTATTGTAGATTTGCTAAGGCTTTACCTTATTTTCGGGTCTGGCTGATAGACTTATAAATGTACAACTTAACAGGATATTGACAATCCAATCATCTATAAGCAATAAGTCATTTAAAAGTTAAAATGACTATAGTAAGCCTTTTAGCAATGAAGGGAAATTTGTTGTCATAAAGGAAAGCAAAGTAAGTAGTAACCACATTTAGCAGTTAACAACAGTAGAGTAAATGTATAGTGTAAGTCCTTCATTAGCTTGTTTCATTGGCAGTATGCCAAAGTCATGTACATGTATTTCACTTGGAAACTGATCCACAAATTAGATAGAAACACTAATTCATATTGAATTCTTCTAAAAAAATATGAATTATGAATGCTAACTTACAAAGTTACATATGATGATAATCATAATTAAACCATTTTTCACCTCAATCAGAATAGTTTCATAATAATATCGATTTTCATTGAGCTAATTTTAGATGACGTCTTAGCGATCATAAAACTACATATATAACAGGATTTCACATTCAAATTCAATTCATTTCAAATTCGTTCAATTTTACCCCTTTACTTTGCAACAACGATCTTTATTTTCAAAAATGTACTATGGATTCCTTTGCCCATATTGTAAAGGAGATGTACTTGCAACGATCCTTGTTGTTTAATCCGCTGTCTTACGTGCATGATTTGCATTTTCCTTTCTCAATCATGTGAAGGATATATGAACACAATTGCTTGGCTTTCGTTAAATTTTCTTATGTCCAGATCAATTCATGTTCTTTAAATATTGTACCCAATTTGACATTGATTTAAAGCATTCAGACCAGTTTGTGTTCAATTAATAGACAAATCATGATGACCAATGTACATTTTATTCACAGAAGTGAAACAGACTGACCACATCCCATTACTGTATGCACAATGTTGTTTGGACTTCCTTGCACAATGATAATTTCATCCTCATTTCAGATAAAGGAGCAGTAGCACGTTACATACAATGATCTCACAAAAAAATAAATAATGTAACCAATTGTAAGACAATGTTATTAGATTTAAAGAAATGCAGTTCTAAAACGAACGTACCATGTTCAGTAAAGCTATACAAATCCATTTCCCTTCCTCAAATGTTAAAAAGGTGTTCACGCAAAATATTCACCAGTGAGTTTTTCTTGATACTTGACGATTGTTTTCTTCTTCTACGCATGACCGGTTTGAATAATAACACCTGTTCGTAAAAGTATTATGGTACACTACCACATATAATAATATATATATGTAGTTTATTGTAGAATACAGAATTCATAGTAGGCTACCATGTGCCTTACAGCTTACTCTTTGAATTCGCTATTTGTGCCAAAACAGCTGATCTTGCATTATACCAACTGTGTATTTGTAGGGATCGTGTGTTTATAAAACCTATAAACTGCTGACCTCTGCTACATATGCATGCATATATATCCTACATCAAAGGTCCCTCATGACTACAAATGGTCTCCGGTGGTGGGTGATAAACTTTGTTACGGTTCCATGTCAAAGAAATATACTGTCATGAAGTCAATACCTTGTCTCTAGTGAAAGATAAAGAAACTAATGATAAAGAAACTATCAGATCTTGAAGAACCACGGGTCGTGCATCTAGTACACATTAAATGTTCCAGATCAGCGGGGTGTACTCGTCACACGACTATGGTGTACTGGGAGACATTGCAAGCCAGTTACTTCTGCTATGTGAAATGCACCGTGCTGCCATTTTGTGCGATTGAGTCAATTTCATGAAAGAACCTAGCTGGTGAAATCTACCATGTCTTTCACCTGTCAGTCTATATCTCTGCATGTACATTTCACACGGCAATAATCATACACCTAGCGCTCGATTAACAATACACTCGAATACATTAATGTACTCCATGCTACGACTATATGTTTTTCAAGTGTTAATTTTTTTCAGCAGCATTGTACATTGCAAATCAGTTGAAATAGATTTGCTCTGCTTAGTTGTTCGAGTATCATGTTTCCTTTGTCAACTGGATTTTCTCAAGGGCCAATTCATAATGATCACATTTATTCGACGTATTTTGACATTACGACAGATACATTATAATACCCTTTGTCCAACAAAAACCTGTTCTGTTGTTGAAGCTTTTGCTTTTGGATTTGAAAACACAAAAATAAACTTATTTTGTGCGTTCATGTGAACTGAATTCATTTCTTAGTGTCAAGTGGTTAATGCAAACACATATTATATGAATAATGAAAATATAATATGGTCATAAATATCTACGGTCGTGAAAGTTCTCAGTATAACAGTGTATACTCAGACACAATGTTCGTTACTTAGAATGTACTTAATCCAATTTATCATATATTTGAAAATCTAATGGTGAGTTGTTTATGAGAAAACATTTATAGAACTCGTGTTTTTATAAGGATATAATTTCATGTCATCAAAGTATAGTTCTTTAAAATGACCTTTTGGTAACAATGTATGAAACCTTCTTAGTTTCATAACTAAATCTGCACAAAAAGAAAGAGACCTGATTGTTGGTACCTTCAACATTGATCGCAAGAATTCAACTTTAGCTATTTGGTATAAACCATGTTTTAAGGTTTTGTAGGTCAAAGTCAAACACGTATTTGAAGCATCATAGACACTTTGCATATCAACAACCTGTAAACTTACGTAGGTAAGGGTCATCGGTATTTTTGTACTTTACAGGTGAGACAACACTAGAAAGGAAACATTCTAACACTCTAAAGGTGGACTTCTCACTAATGTGTTTAAGCTTTCTGACATTTTACCTTTTCACTTTGTCACCACATCATTATTCAGGTTGTTTTCTCGATTTCCTTGCAATATTTGACGACATAATTCAGTGAGTAATACATACAATACTAAACGCAATTCCCGTTGAAAACATTTTACATGAAACCTTTTAATTAAAACGGTATCTAACTCGCCAAAATTCTGGCTCGTCAAATATCGAACCTTTTTACTCGTTTAATAGAAATAGATTCAAATGTGCCATGGTTTACTATTCCATTAGATACGAAATTAAGTATTGCATGCATGTGTTTTTTTCCGAGTTAAATTATTACTGTTAGCCATCGGTCATCTGACTTCTTAGCAATCTGAAATGGGTGTCTCCAGTCGAGCAAAGGTTTGACAATATTGAAAAATAAATGTAAGCAAGCAGAAACCATATGCTGCTATATCAGCGTATATGTGACCGTCCTGCTTCCCCACATACCCTGATACATAGAGGATATCTGTCTTTTCTTGACAAATACAATGTTTATCTCATCGAGTGAGGTAGAAAGTATATATTTTCACGAGTGGCGCAGATAGAGCAAAGTATTTCACCCTCAATCATATAATAAATATCTGACCAAGAGGTTATCGGAGGGAGCAACACGGCAACAACTAAACGCTGATATACGCCGGAGACAGAAAGAACGGTTAACTTTTGTAAATTTGATAAAATCTAATAGACAATAGCAGTAAACCCACACATTTAAACGACCTACTTCTTTTCTACTGTTGCCCATCAACTTGAGACATATTTTTAATGAAGCGAAGGTTGTACATGAAAATTGAAACACATTCGGAGTATGACAATTGTAGTTTACTAAGACCTCTACAGCAGTGTCTTCAATATCTCGTACTACCCGTTCATGGTAGCGATGGCACGTAGCGCGTATATGGCTTCTCGAGTTTTATAAACTGTACCTTATAGCAGTTTGAGTACGCATAATTATTCATACTTACTAGTTTTTACAAGTGTAAAGTACCTGTTGTCATTGGAGTCTATAAACACCTAGCTGGCTTTAATTTTTAAAAATGATGCTTTTCATTGTTCCTGTGTTTCGTTGAATGTGATTTAACTTAACTTTTTAACCCATGACACAGCTTTGAAATGAAAGTTAATGTGTTAAGGATAATTTAAACGTTGACAAAGTATATCTTCAACCTATTATTTTTCAATGAACCTTATCAAATATTATAATGTTTACATGTACAAATGTTTACTTAATATAAATCAACTTTGAAACGTTGTGATTTAGTAGAATACGTAACAAAAAATATTTTGACCAACAGAAACTTTTATTGCAAAGAGTGTGTCCAGATGAGCTTGTAAATGACTTTCTCTTTTCTTTTTTGATGCAAGTAATACTTCAAAACGTATATGCATATACTAGAAAATTCAATTTAAACAAACTTCTTGGAGAATTTTCAAATTTGATGAATTGAAATACATGTTTTACTTTAAGGTTTGGATTTAACTCGATTTCATTGTAAAAGAATGACATCCTATCCTTTAAGTGCAATTTCTTGTGCAATTTTTTATTTTAAGTTAACAGATGTAAATCTTCCATAAACATGTAGTAATCCAAGTTGAAACTTTCTACATGTGTTCCTACATAAGGGTAATTCGGTTAAGCTCGAACAGTCGTTAGTGTCCAAATGTTCTATGGAGATATCCACATCTTAATGAAATGTGCTTATGTTCATGATGACCGTTATAAATACGCTATAAAATCATCCCATTAGATCCGACTCACCGCTCTCAGTGAAAGAGACAAGCAAGAGAAATGTACATCCCTTCAGATGAAACTGACATGTTCCCAGTGTACGATTTATCTCCTACTTGCAGTCGAACGCTGACTGAACCATGGTTTGTCAAGGTTTTACATTCAGGTAAAATAGTAGACTAAATTTTAGTCTCGGAAATGAAAATGTAATCCAAATGTGAGTTTTTATTATTAAAGGAGAAAGGAGCCCACTGAAGCTGTTCATTTTCAGGACGGCGGAGGTCTAGACTTGCTACAATAATATAGACTTGGATGGGTCTTTAAAGATATTTTGTTTCAGGGGCTGTTAGACTAGTAAAATAGACACGTTACACGTGGACAGATCCCATAGACTCCAATTTAGATTATGTTTTCCATGTTATAAATATCAGTTTAAAAGAAAAAAGTTTCTCATTTTAGTTCAATATAAAATAAAATCTGCATGTTAAGAACTCAACGGTTTATTTTAGATTTAAAATTAAGTCTCTCATTTTAAGCACACAGTTAATGTAAGACAATTATACGATTAAATTTGTAAAAAGCTTATTTCTATAAAACAAAGATGTTATGATTCTTAAAGCAAATATCGAACATTAATTTCAGAGACGCACGTCAGTAATAAACAGGCTTCATGACTGGAGCCTCTAATGCAGTCTAGTTTCTAATTCTGCAAGTCTAAATTAGCTGAATATACACGAAAAGCCTTACTTAATAATATAAATAGAAATGAAGATAAATCATTTATCGATATGTATGTACATATATTTCAAACGCACAAATTTAGAACAATTCTGAGGATTTATTTACGAGACCTTACCAAAGAAATACCTTGGTGAGAGCCCCTCAATGAAACTGGCATGAATCCAGATGGAGATTTATCATTGACGTGGAGCAAGACGTTGAAATAGGCACTGACATTGCCCTGTCCATGTCAGCGATAACGGAGAGATGTTGTTGCTTGTTGATTTCAACTGAAATGAATCAGTGTCAGTTTCACCTTCGGATTGATGAATAAACATCCTAAGTGGACGCGATACTACGGACAAGTGGTTTATATCATACCAAGAAGGGTTTAATTGGTTTCCTTTAAAAGTTTTCATTTCACCTCTTTACTTGGTTCTAAGATTTTTAGAATTTTTTTAATTATTCTCGTTTTGTTTTTAAGTTAAGTCACCTATATAATTAACCGGACTGAGAATTGTTTTACACCAACACCTCAAACTGCTCCTCCAGGCTGAACATTTTACACGTGTTTGAAGCACCACAGATACTTTGCATATAACACTTGACCTATGACCTAAAGTAGACAACATCCGGTAACTGTAATTGGTATTTTGCACCTTTAAGGTAAGAAATCACTAAAAATACATTTAACATGGAGGTCACTTTGACGAGATTCTCACAAAGACTCACAAAAACTGATTATCCAGAATTTCTTCATGTTGCACAGTTATATAACAATTTTACCAAAGAAATCGTTCCCTTGAAAAACGTTGGAAGCCCACATCTTGGAAAGAGGGACGTAAATTTTGTCTATATTTCAAACCATTTTGTTCTATATCACATTCAATCTCATTCAAAAGTTTGGTCAATTTAATCTCATAATTTTTGAATTCATGAAATCTAGTTTGGAGCCTGGGAAAACATCGTGGTTTCTTCTTAAGAATAAGCGACAAAGTGTCTGTCCGACTTTCAATTTTCTTGTAAACAAGGTTGATTTGTATAGCATATTTTGTGTCAAGACATTATAATCGCAACCAACCAACTCTAATCATACCGTATTGGCACCATATCTAGTCTGACCAGCACAAAACGGTCCCAGATTTCACAAGAAGGTTTGTGACAGGACCTCATTCACACGACAGAATACAATTAAATTCCTGACAACCCAATTTGGAAGCGAGTTCTGATGGGTCAAAAGTTTGGCAAGGACACTGTCCATCTTTGTGTCCACTTCATTACGGAGTGTCCATCTGTGTTACATTTCATCTGACCAGAGGCAGAAGGGTGGAAAGTAACCGATAAGATCAACAAGTGAACCAACCTTAATGAAATATTGCCCTCGGGCCTCTAGCAACCGGTAGCATCTTTGGGGTTAGATCTGTTTCACATGGGAACCTTTCTAGACCATTAGCGACTTGTTTTGTAAGCAAATAATTTCAATTTAGCATTATTACTTCCATGAGATAAGGTCTGGCTTCTTGAAGCAATATTTTGTCTAATTACTGCTGGAAGCGGTAGAAGCAACTACACTGGTCCAGGGAACAATGAACAAACAAGGGAACTGGGACTTGATACAAGCTTTCCTTGTTCAGTTGTTCATGTTTTGTACATGTCGTTACGAAAACAGTACTTGCTTTGTAGTTTGACCGGATACATGTCATAAACTTTGACTTTATTTTATGCAAATTATGATGAAGTTGAACAATAAACAAAAAACATTATTTCCAGTGCAAAAACCAGAGTCTCTTGTACCTGTGGTCGCTT
Source organism: Steromphala cineraria (assembly GCA_916613615.1). Lineage (NCBI taxonomy): Eukaryota > Metazoa > Mollusca > Gastropoda > Trochida > Trochidae > Steromphala > Steromphala cineraria. The sequence continues at coordinate 68,371,561 of OU744725.1, read as the reverse complement.
GTTCATTGAATTATAGTTGTTTATTTATTATAAGAGTTTCTGAGCATTTAACAATTGTTTAATACCAGAACGTCATATATACATATGCTCTTTGCTACCAACTGGTTCCAATGCCTTTCCACTCGACATCATTTATAAAACTAAATCCAAACGATTCCCTAGTAGATAATGTCTTATCCTATGCACATATAAAGGAAGTCAGCGTCTTTTTTGTGTCGAAACATTATGTACACTAATATATATCCAAACATCTTTACATGTTGATCCAAAAATGTTTTGGATCATGTCACTTGCAAAATAATCGAATATAAATCTTTTGAAAATGACATTAAAAACTGACGTATTGCAAAAAAAAGTAAACGACACCGTTGTCATTATGCCCGGATAAGGCTTCAAAATGTATGTTTAAATTTGAAAATACAACAATTAACCAAATAATCATACATGAAATATACAACTAATTCATGATATTAGTTTTCTACCGCTAATTGAATCCCTTACAGACTTTTTAAGGGATCCTTTGACAACGTTGCCTTACTGCAATAAATCTTAGAAATACATATATTCTATTGCATATAATTAAACGCATTTCCAAGATATCCATATCGTCGCGCACCTGGGAATTAATCACTTGATGGATGAGTATATCAAAGATACATAAAACTTGTCCACAACCAAATTGGGACGCCATAAAGCCGAGACCAGAAGCCAGAGAGGTGTCTGTAACAGAAGTAATTCGTGAAGCAATTATTGTCAACAAAAGCTCTTTCCTATTATTTACACGCATCGTGCTTCGCTTATAAGCGTCTTGTAGAAAGGATGACAGTTTCGGTTACTTGAATAAATGCTGCGGCAATTATTGTAGATTCAGGTCCCATCCCCTTATTTACACGCAGCTCTCTACGGTTTCACGTTATTCGGTCGTCGTTTCGAGGATTCGCTGTGTAAAGAAGAGGCGGACCTTTATGGTAAACGCTGATTTACATTTGGTAATTTCAGCAAGCCTTACACCTGAAAGTAAATGCCACGAAATGTCAATGAAAATGTCAGTGTGTAGATTTGCCTATGAGCACGGAAGTGTTGCTAGATCCTATCAAATCTGCCTCAGAAACAGGGTCAAAACGAGGCTCATTTTCTCGCCCTGAAATCGGTTACCTGTCAATCATGGTCACGTGACATCTCTGAAAATGACATCATGATGGTAGGCGATTGTCGTAAACTTCAATCCTCGGGGCATCATGTGCGCAATATGAAATCATAGCAACCCGCGGTTACGTGACATTATGACTACTGGGGCGTGAAAAGCCTAATCATAACCACCATCAAATCAAATCTGTCATATTTCCCTATAGCGCCCGGGGATGCGCCCCTAGTCGGCTTGTATCCTGGAGAGCGTAAATTGCACAATACACTTTTCTAGGGCAACGACCGGGATACGTACTACGTAGTAATACAAACTATGCTTTAGTTTACTATCATATTGGATATTTACAGTGCTTTAACGTTTGTTGATGACGATGAAGAAAGGTTTATATGTTAGAAATTATGTCGTCCAATTGTGTAGATTATACCAAATACGCTTAATGCTTCCCTTCAGATTGACGTTTAAGTTTTACAACCTGTTTTATGTTTGTTAATGAATTTGGACGAATAGTTTACTGATTATATATTAATATTACAATTTTGGAGATACCAGTTTCTCTCACATAAATGACTTCAGTGTTTATACATTATGCCTCGTAATAAAGCAAAACGCAAAAACTACAGCGTTATACATGTTATGGCCTTATCTAACTTTGACAATGTAGTTCCTTTAGAATTGGTTCACTTGGCTATGTTGTGTTTTAAAGATCCATATTCTTAGTGTAGTGAAGTTCAATATTTTGAAAAGTATTTTGACTGTATGCATTGTATTTTTGTGTTCAATTATGCGACCAACCGAGAGAAATCGGACCAAAATTCATTAAATAGGAGACCATTTACAATAAATGACCGAAACGGCAACCGACATGAAGGTGATTCAAGTGTGGCCATCTCACAATTTGCGTTTCTTAACATATGCTCGAAAGCCGTCTTTGTCATGCACGACTAGATTTACTTTTCTTTTACTCCGAATCATGTACTCCTTGCCGTTCAAGTTGATACCCATCAAACGCAATTGCGGTAATAGAGACGCGATGTAAATGCCAAACACATAAAGATGACGTCACCGAAAGCGGGTTCGTTAAATGCTATGGCACTTTCGCAGAGGGAACCGTACTTTGAACGTCGAATTAAGTATCTTATTGTTGATCAAAACATGTGAATATGATATCAAACTTTCGACGAAAGATTTTTCTACCGAGTGATGTATTTCTTTTCTCAATAGCTAAATTTCATCACGTACCGCATGCAAGTATGACGATTGGGCTTTAAAGGGGCAGTAGCACGTTTTTTGACAATTTTATATTTTCAATTTTTCACTGATAATTGTACGTTAATGCTAAATGTACTACTTTGATAGTGTCAAAAATTTCATAACACAAACCAATTATCCATAGTCGGAGAACAAATTATTAGGATTCCCATAAAATCCATTGGCAGCCATTTTTGTGTGAACACCTTTAATTCATTTTATGTAAGAAAAGGAATCGCATGACTTAACTTGACATTATTTTTTTAATTCATTATTGCTTCATTTAGATTAGATACATTGTCTTAAGATTGGAATCATTTATTTTCATTTTCCTGACATCACCTTATATGCCCCCTAACAACGTGCTACTGCCCCTTTTAAGGGGTAGTTTCTTGATAATTTTATATTTCAAATATTTCACTGATAATTATAAGATAATGCTAAATGTATTATTTTGACAGTGTCAAAAATCTCATTACACAAACCAATCATCTATAGTCAGAGGACAAAGTATGAAGATTCACTTAAAATCCATTGGCGTCCATTTTGTGTGAACACCTTTAATTCAGTTTGTGTAAGAAAAAGGAATCGCATCGCTAAAATTTACGTTATGTATTTAAGTTATTACTGCTCCATTAAGTAGCTGGCTAGGACAAACGTGAAAACATTTACATCGTTCTTCTTGAAATCATTTTCACCTATTTGTTATTTGTGTAAGTCATGATAAACTATTGTAAAATCAAGCAATTTAGATATTAAAAAAACAAGGATATCTTTTCAAAAAGGCAATTGTGACCTAATTTGGTTGGCCATATCAAACACCTTCACTGTTGTGAAACCTCCTCACTTTTCCTTATATAATAATTCACATACTCGAAATGCAAGATGAAAAACGAACATTGACAATCCTTTCGTAAGTTTGACAAAAACTTCACATAGTAGATATATGACATATGATGTGTACAGGTGAACAGGTGAAACATTAGATGATTTTAGATCACAATATCTGCAATAATACAGTTTATTATTTTATCAATTTCAAGTTGATTTTGTAAAATAACAGAACAGAAATTCGAACTATTGCAGAAAGTGCAACCCCATATAAAACAATAGTAACAGAACAGTAACAGAAAACCATTTCCGAAGGTCTGTAAAATGTGTGCATAATGAAACACGACTTTTCGTATCTACCCAAAATTTCTCTTAAACTATACTTACCTGCGCCAAAGTGGAGACAATATGTTCATTTTATTATTAAAGGACACGTTTCAAACAAATCATCCACCTTTTTAAATGAGTCATTTAAGAAATTTAGAGGCTTTCCTGATTTTAGTTCGTCTGCAGGAAGTACTTTACTGTGCGTGATAGTCTTAGAATCTGCCGTTGCTTAATATCTCAAGACATTATTGCATCAACAAAAGATAGAAACAATTTGATCTTAATATTGAGAAAGCCTGAAAGGGGAGAACTAAACAAACATTATATGACACAGGCAACATAAGTTGTACCAATTTCAAGTTTATAGACTTAACTTAACTTAAGATAAAATTATTATAATCATTATATTTATGACATGATCACAACACCATCAACTGAAGGAAACATCCGACGAAAGATACAGATTGACATCTACACATATACATGTATAGCAGGTTCAAGCAATGTTGGTTTATTCTGGCTTATGTTGCCTTAGACTGTATCATTTTGAAACAAACTGCTTTCTATGCCTTTCCATCTTACATCATATACCCAACGATTCCTTTTAGTAGTTAATGATTTAATGTCATCATCATGTGATAGGGAAGACAAGAGTAATTCTATGGATGAACAACTTCTTTATTGGATGGTGGCGACGTTTCGGTATAGATTCTTATACCGTTATCAAGGATATGCTTGATAACGGTATAAGAATCTATACCGAAACGTCGCTACCATCCAATAAAGAAGTTGTTCATCCATAGAATTACTCTTGTCTTCCTTATACCTTCAAATTCTAGAATGCCACTCAAACAGATCATGTGATAGATCCTTCACTTGCGTATGATGCATGCTAGTTAATTCCTTTACCTTACCTACAGTGGGTGAACCGTCTTCAACAACCATGTGACTATTTGTACATCACGCAGGTTACTATTTGTAAAAGTGGGATGAACATTTGACTTGACGTGTTCTCGAAATGGCACTAACTGTTAAAGATTTTGAAAAAAGTTAAGAGATCGGAAGTCATCTTCTGAAAAACTTTGACACGTATCTTTTTAAAACCAAAACCAAATTGCACACACCAAACCATCATGAGTCGGGGTGGTCTAATGTTGCAAAAGGTTTTTAATTGTCTTTGCTTACGAACTTTATTTTTTCAATTCAAAACGACTTCAGGGTACGAAGGGATATCTTTGTTTCACGACTGTTGCAGGAAACAAAGATTTCTATTTTGTTCATCTACTTAAAAACATGTTTTGCTTCAATGGTGCTTCTGGAGACAAAAGGAATTTCTTGCTTAAAAACTACTGGTGACAAAATTAGTTCATTGCATAGGGACTTTTTAGGAGAAAAAAATTCCTGCTTTAAGAGTGCTTCTGGAAACGTAAGAATTTCCTGATTCAGTACTGCTTTGGAATATTTCAGGTAGCATATTAGGTTTTACTTCAAGACTGTTTAAAGAATATCAGCTACAAGCCAGCCAACGGGGGTTGGTAGACTAACATTTTGTCCCTGATAAAAAGGTTTTATGACTTACCGGTATTTCATCATCCAAATTGTTTAGAAATAAAATAAAAAGGAGACATGAATAATAATTTAAGTTCAATTGATTATATTTGGTATTATTTTGTAAATTAAATAAAAAGGAGTCCTGGAAAACTATATTTAAGCTGAGGCAACTAGACTTGTCATCATCTTTTAGACTATTTTCCTTCGACTCGTTCAATCGGTTTTGCTTTAGGGTCTGGATAAAAACACTAGGGGGCGGGGCCGAATTTCTTTTTCAAGACAACGTCAGGAAACAAAACGTTCTTGCTTTAGGACTGATTCAGAAAACAAAGACCCTAACAAGGAAGCAAGGAGAGTTGACACGTCCCTGCTACCTGGCCCTACTACCTGTCCCAGGTGAGACAGGTGTGGAAGCAAACATTGACTGTCTTCGTCACGTCGTCACGTTCACTGGTAGGCTCCGTCCGTGACTCATGAGCGACGTGACGTCACCCAGCTGACTGGGACACACTTCGAGAACAACTAGGCCATGTTTTGTATTTACCTTTTGTGTTTGTATACGAGTTCTGGATTTTTTGTGTCACAACGTTTCTCACTGTTTAACCTGTTATTGGATTATGATTTAGAAGAGATGTTTTATATACCTAAGGTGTATGGTTGTTTGTATTTTCTCTTTCGTTTTTGAGTGTGTATAAGAATTATCGATTTATTTTGTCCAAAGGTTTATCACTTTTACCTGCGATCAAACAATAAATCTGAATAGATATAGTGTATACTCATTTTCCCCGCCTTAATAAGTCCCCGTTGTATTGAGTTTGTTTGTATGTTGTCTAGTGTAACTTTCGAGCGATTAGATGAATTACACATCATGTGAGAGATTCATAAGATTTTGTATCTGTCATGATAAAAATAAATGCAGTTTTGATTCTTAACATTTTAGTCTGACTTAACTCTTGGATGCCTGGCTTTTCAAGTAAATTTTGAATCTTAAATAATAGCAGTAACTTACAATTAAAATCTACGAAAGTCTATTTGTCGCATCAAAAAGTTTTTTTTATTATTTTGACAGTAAAGTGGAAACACGATTTAAATTTTGTCTTGACATTATTCATATGACATGTACATATTGAAATTTTGTATTTTTTTGGGATCTACCTCGTACCTGTTTTATTTACGGCAATGGCCTGAGTGAGATCTAACATTTAAACACAACTATGCTAGAGGGCCTTAGAGGCAATAAATCCTTTATCAAAATATAGTTCATGGGAGTTTCAAAATATAACTTTATCTGCATTCGTGTTATTTATATTTCTTAAGGCTTTCCATTTGCATTCAGCATAATATAATTTTGCTTTTAAGGACTTACACTTGATAAAGGATTCTATTTAATACACAGTCATGAAGCAATAAATTAATTCTGTTTTTCTTAATGTTTTACCTTATATTATCCTGATCCCAGAAAACAACCTTTTGAAAAGCAATATTAGATTTGAAATGTTGATTTATATGAGTTTCATTTCTATATGTTTAAAAAGTTTAATATATTCAAAGACTGGGGCAAGTCTATACACCAAGCTGTGCAGTGTTTGGCTCAGTGGCCGTGACCCGATCAGTACACGTGTCTTCTCGAGTTTGACTCGAACTCCGCTTTCTCATTAATCCCACTGGTGACATTTAAATAACGTATTTCTTTTCAATCTGGGTGATTCATAATGTCAAGAAAGCTAAAACAACCATATGTCACCGCGACAGCGATGTTAAAAAAAATCAAGACTATAATACCTGAGGCACGTTGTCTTTTTAAAATTTGTTTTGATTTTGTCTTTGTTTTAAATATATTTTGTCTCTTTCGTTTTTGCATTAAGTGTGTGAAACATATGCACGAGTCCAAATGTTGTTCTATTTTTATAACATCTTCTATTTTTATATGTATTTCGTCCCTGTGTATTTAAATGTAAGAGTGTAAGATAAGGAATTGTTCATTGTGTTGCATCTGTCCAAAAACGAGTCCATTTCAAAGAAAGGTTACAATGACATTATCATTAGGGAAAATGTTATACATTTTCTGATTTGTTCAATTTTCTGATGAAATAAATAAATATTATTTCACAAATTCTGTGAGATGTTATGTCAGGGTTGAGTCCTTCGGGGTTTATCAGACTCTCTGCTAATTCAAGTCATTCTGGAATCTCATCATAGTTCTTGGATTATAGTTCATAGTTCATAGACTAGCAAAAACAAACAAGCATGTATATTTCACATATTTTTATTGTAATGATTTTCAATTATGCTGTCCAAGACTGATGGTGTATTACCATCTGGCCCCAAACATGTGTACAATACTTCTTCTTGACTTAAATTAATAATCGTTTTCGAACATGATATATACATCAAGCCGCTGCATGCAGCTATTACACGTTTGTGACTTTGAGATCAAAACCCACCCAATTTCATTCAGATGTAGATAGGGTGTTCATTGCACGACCCATTGCCTGTCACAGATGACAGCAATTGACAACTTTCCGAGAGACTGCTAATTGATTTAGTTAAACCTCTCGTATCATGATATGTATCAATAAACAAAACTGTTTTCAAAGTTAAGTTTCGGATGAAGTTTTAATGTTTGCAAATTTGAGCAAAATTGTGAAATTTTGAAAGATTCCGGTTGGTATTGACTAAATTCAAATAAATTACTAGGTAACGACATTGGATTTTGACAAATAAATTAAATTAAATATTACATTTTATACACTTTATACATTGAAGCGTTTGTCTTTTGTGATTCCATAAGCCTCCCAAATACACCCTCAAAACAAATTTGAAAAATCAAATTAAGAATTGTGTGTAATTATACACTTGTCAATTCAAAATCAAACAAAAATTACACCATTGAAATTAGGTTACTACTGTCCCAAAAAGGGTCGTTTCAAAAAAGAATTAAAAAGTGCCCTGAATGTTTTTAAATCTTTGGAAGACCTAATCTGACCATTGGTCAGTATATTGAGAATCATAGACATCAGACATACAAAAACAAAGTTGGGGAGTAAAGGATAGAGAAAGGAGGAAAAGATGGAGAAATAAATGAGGAAAGAAACTATATAAAGGTATGGCAGTGGGGCTTCACATTAAAATGGTCAATAAACGCAACATTTTCGCAACTAAACAGCTTGGCTGGTGTCACGAATATAAACAAAGGAATGACTGACAACACAAGATATTTGTATCAGAGATCAGTGTTCATTGCACGTCCATGCATGAGTGGCAGCCAGTGTTCATTACACCACGAGGAACCCGTGCACGTCCATTTCACGTGTAGATTGCAGGATATGACTTAACATCACGTCATCTGCATGGATCACAGTGAGCATGTTACGCAGGATTACATCGTATGTCCATCTGGTCATCTGGTCGGCTTGACCACTGCACTGGACCGTAGTATCTCACTTTGTCCCTTGGTCTTGTGATTTGATCACATTTCACATTGCTGGTCATGGTGGCGACCTCTTGACTAGGATCACATAGGATTGCAGGAACTAGGATGGTGCTTCATTTCTCCTTTCTTCTATCCATCCTGAGTCACCCGCTTTATAGCACTCGTCCTGAAGAACAGAAGGGGAGACATAAGTTTCATTGTAAAGTTTTCTTTGTTCATGAAATACGAATTCGTACTAGTATAAATACACATATTTCAATTATCAAATTTAATATCAAATCTTGAAAATTATTTTCAAATATGGGTTTTATATCTTATTTTATGAATACACATCGTCTATCCAAGCTTGTAAATTCTAGCGTAAATTCTGCCCAGGAAGTTGTAACTTGCAAGAACGCTTTGGTTCGTCATCCGCATCCAAACATGACCTCTCACATTCGACCCGCGGTCACGAAACGCATGAGCCAATCAGCGTTGGAGGCTGACAAGTGAACTCTCCCCCATCCCCCAAACCGTGCTCATCACGTGACCCACTATGGCAACCAAGCCCTGCAGAGGTTTTTCGCATCGCGATAGCGACCGAGCTATATTCAAATTAGCCCAGGCACGCCGTGTTGTGAGCTCGGGCCGAAATACTACGTTAGCGAGTAAAGTACACGACATTTTGAAACAGCTGAAAACTTTAAAACTTACTTTTTTAATTCTTCAAATGAGCTCTTTTAAGAGATATCATCGTATTCTAATGCGAGTAGAAACTTGTTAAGTAAGTAATCTTGTCCAAAATTAAATTTAACTTGACAGATGTTTATAAAATTATCAAACCAAAACAAACTTGTTTTACATTTCAGGTAATTAAACAAAAGTTGTATATATTCAGTAATCATTTCTAAACAGGAGTGAAAGCAATGTACCATAAGCAGGCCACGTATGGTGAGCTACAAACAACGAGACTGAAATATACATTGGTCCCTTTAAACCAGCCTCAATCAGACACGCACGCGATAAAGGTGAAACGGCCAGCGCTCGCGCGTATAAGGCTGTCTATATCAGTGAAATAGACAAGTCGAAATGTACGGCATATGCACACGTGTCTGGTTTCAGAAATACGCAGACATTTTACCGCAATTATACCTATTTTAACTAAATCCTAACATCGAAAGAGATTTAGAATGCAATAAATTCTATGTACTTGTAAATCACCCAATGAAGAACAAATTCTACAAAAAAAGTGATTATTCTAGTATTTTACTCGTCGATGAAATGTTAATGAAGGTATTCGACTCGGGTGTCTGTGATGAGAATATAGCATTGTTATCGGTCGATCGCAGTCATATATTTGGAAATTGCTGATGAACATTATCATAAGTCTTTTTCAATATAGTGGCCATTTCAACTTATTAAAGTGAAATTAAAAGTAAACGGTAAGCAATTTCAATAGAAGGAACAGAATTTTCAGTGAAGAATAAATGATTTCATTAATAATGCCAAGCGTCAGTACTTTCTTTGTCAAGCACGCACACATGCACGAACAAAGGTGGTCAGCAAACGCCCTCCCCCCTCCCCGCATGACCAATGCATGTATTCATGGGCGAGACAAGTTAGCCATGGGGAGCCTGGGTCTATCTACAACTGCACGTTAATTACCCAAGAGGCAATAGGCCTTTCTTTCAACCTTCCCTGGACGCAAGTCATGAATAGAAATATTAGGTAATATTACATATTAGCTCAGCATGCGACAGACAATGAATCGTCTATGATAATTTACTTCTGAATTAAGCGATCTTCTCTAATGCAGCGTTGAAACAAAGAAAGGCAAGCAGTTGCCATGTCTATTTCAGAGGAAAATCAATTCATGAAATGTACAACGGTTGTACGTCCAGAGTGAGCTTGTCGATAGCAGGCGTGTGCTAAAAGTGTATCACATTAACATTATGTTTATCTGCCGATGTTGTTTATAGTTACGGATAAACTAAGTCAAAACAATGAGTGCCTGTACGGACTAGCATCGCCAGTGCCGCTGAAATGTACATGTTGGATAGACGAAGTGTTTAATCGATACATAGGTGTCGGAAAACAATGCTTACCCATAAATAAAATAACTCTATCACATCACATTCGGGGCGATTTCCCTCTGGGTAAGGAGGAATCACAGTCTGGGGAACGCCTCTTTCTGGGTTGAAAGTGATCTGAAATTAACAAAGGAATCATAAATGTGTGTTCATTCAAGAAAATGTTATGTAAATATCAAGTAATCAATTTCATTAGGAATAAAACAATCAGTTGGGATGTGATAAAATAGAAACTAAATTAAAATTTTAGTTGACCTTGAATGTGGGCGTATCTCGTTGCAGTTACAACATCAAAGAATTGTATAATTTAATATCATCATCGACTTTCCTTCTTAACTTGTATAATCAAGCTCGAGAGTTTCCGTGATGTGAATAGACATGCAGCTTTTCTCAATGAAACCGGGAAAGAGATTTTGGCAAAGTGTCAAGATTGTGATCACTCACAGTGCGAGTACTGAACAAGACTGAACATGTTACGTTTGCCTACCAATCAGAAGGTGTTCAGCGCTGGATTCAAACAATACTTGTATTCCCGCACTCACAAACATGAACAGACAAAACACTGATTTAAATGCCCGCGTAGAGTCCGTCCACTTCCAACATGTTTTCCCATCTACCGCGTGTATCTATTCGATTTTACTGACCTTGTAGTTGGGGCCTATATCATGTGGCGTAAATCCTTATAAGGTATTACTATAAATTTTCAATAAATGGACTTAGGAGCCAAATGTTTGCTGTCGTAGAGGATACGCTTAATTTGTTTACGGAGGTCAAATCATACGCAATTGATGATAACAAGGAAAGATTGAGTGCAGCGCCTGTAACCAAAGCCCTCCGTCACGCAGTACACACGGAATACGCCCATTTACACACACATACACAAGCGTGTTTTGGAGCACACATGGGCTTATTTCATCCCTTGACATATAAATCATATAACTGTAGACTGATTATGTACGTTACTATTTACGTGTAGAAAGATACTTACCAGTCATTGTGGACTGCAGAAAGCTGGATGGAACAGAACTACGCTGTGAGCTCCGACTAACTCGCTGGGTGGACACAGTTGATGATGTTGAGGTAGATCCTAATACACAGTTTTCCTTGAAATCTAACCTCCTCACACCGATAATTGTCCGTGAGACGGCGTTAGGGTTGTCTAGTCCCTGACCAGCTTGTGTGCTGGTCGACACGGTAGTAGGAAGCACTGGTAATGGTAAATCCTCCAGTTCCATTTGCCTGGCACTGTCCACACGGGGAGTTACACGTCTTGTACGCGTTGTGTACCCCTTCCTATAACACTGGGGTACATAGTCTGTGGAACCAACTTCTGTGTACTCGAATCTACCACCGGGTACTGCCGCTTCTGTTTCCAAGTCAAAACCCCATTTGTGCTTCATCGAAGCTTTTGTGCTTCGTTCCATCTCGGATAATGCCCGATCTAAATCTTTTCGCATTCTCTGATGATCGGGGGGTCCAAACAGACATCTTCGGGCTGAAGCGCCGGGTTTCTTGATCGAGACGGGGCCGCTGATTGCCATAGTGTAGTAACTAGATGTTGTCTTCCTAAGGGCAAACACGCTGTTTCTGAGTTTAAAACCCAATCCCTTCCTATATACGGCTCGCCAATCGGGTCACGTGAGCCCCCCGCGGCTGCTTCGTTCTGATTGGCTGAGGCGCTTGTCGCTTTATCTAGCGTGTGTTGAGGCATGTCAGGCGTCAACAGTGGAAGCTGGGCTGGGTGCATGGGAGACGTATTTACATGTGAGGATGAGGACATACACGGACGTGTTTTGACTTGAATATCTGACACATCGAGAAAGATACTAAAAATGGATGTTATATGAGATTACATTGTGTTGCTAGGGCACATCTATATTTAGATATAGACAATAGTCACATATGTTACCATTCACCGCCACGTACATGTAGGCTATATTCGAAACATCCACTACGAAGTTAGTGTTGGGATATACTGCAATAACATAATATTTCATATGACAAAAATGATCTTATTGCTATGCACGTTTCTCCTATTCTGATATTCACCATTCACACAGTCAAACGTACGCACTGTTGTCTGAGCTAAGGTAGCGCTATACGTGTGTCACTATTCATGTTTAAAGCCCAGGCCCGCTCAGCACGGGACAGTCCAAGGGAACTAACTCTGCATAGTCTAAAGCCAGGAAACACAAGCCAAAATCTTACGTCCAAAGCATACAAAACACAAATATTGCAGGTTTACATGTAGACTTAAAGTTATGTCTCATTCATAAAATACCCGGAATTGATAACAACTCAAATTCCTTTGTCTGTCACGCAAACCTGAGTTGTTTATTGCAAATCGATAACCAGTTTCAATGAGAATGCACGAGCGAGGGTAACAGATGGTGCTGTATATTTCAAGCGGTCGTTCACGTGCAAAACCTGCGCGCACGTGTCTCACGACTAACAGCTGCGGAACTCAGAGACTACCGTTAACTGCTCCCGTGCTGCATACAAAGGAATCGATATTTTGAACGTCCTTTGTCATAAGGTTTAGATTCAATTATTCATCGATTTTCTCTAAATTAAAGAGGGCGGTCGAATTGTTGAAGTTATTAATAATTCTATTGACGCGTGGCGACCTGGTCAATTTTAGATGCAATTTCCTTTGATCTTCATAAATAAAACTCTGTTAGATTTTGATAACGGGATCAAACGCATCGAACTTTAAGATTTAAACAATGACCCCATTAATCACATGTAACGGATTTAATTTGCGGCTTATTTTTGTTTTCAATCAAATCATTGACGCTCGAAGATGTAAGAGAATAATTCAAACGAACAGCACAAACAAAAAAATCTAAATTCAACACATTTGATAAATTCGGTTAAATTATTTACACATTGTTTTAAAATTTCAAGATCAATAAGCAAATTATTATTTTGATGTTTTACAAGTCTTTGATCTCATGTAAACAATATCAAAATTACCATGGTAACCAAATGAAGCAAATTAATTGTCAGGTTATCTAATTGCAGGTAAATCCCAAAGACATGATAAAACGTCAATTCATTAAAGATCACATGTTACAAAGTCGCCGAGTACGTCAATTTCGTCTCGTTAGATTATAACAACCTACTGCTAATTACTTGAATTGTTACACCATTCTATTACTGTGACAACACCGCGGAACTTTATTACGTGCAAATCACACAACCATAGACTCATTTATGTCACTTGAAGTACGAATTGTGCTACTAACAAGGCCCTTGTGTAATTAACAAAGGCTTCGATGAAGCTATTGACGACGCCAGTGACCGTGTATATTCCACTCTGCATTGTATGTTTCACTCTGCATTGTATATTTCACTCGATGTCGAGTATACGCCATCTGTCGCAGCTGATCGCCGGTGTCAATTTCCTTATCCATCGATACTATCTGAGTGAGACAATAGGCATCTGATGAAGCAGTGTTCATAACACACGTGCAACACGTGAAGAAATGTACACTAACACGGGCTGCACGCTTTCCATGATTCTGAATAGCCAAATCTTAATTTTGGATTGATAATAAATCCCTGAAGTACTTGTAACCTTATATTTTAGCAAACGGATTTGATTTTATGATAATATTAAAAATGTTATTTTATCATAATTATGAAAAGAAAAACAAAAAGGGTGTCTGGGATCTGTTAGGTTCTTAGAATTAAGCAACAAACATAAATGGTAGATATGCTTATATGAGTCTCACCTGACAAATATATACACAATATAATTCATCAAACATACAGTACATTAAAATAGTGAGCCACCCATTCAGGCTTACGAGAGACGTTAAAACAAAGATCGAATGGTTGAAGTCCGATTTGAATATTTTTAGCTTTTTTTTAATATGATTCGGCATTTGAAATCTGACGTTATGACACATTGACAATAACGTTACATCGGCCAAAAAAATTAGAACATTGAATTTCACATCATTGTAAAAAAAAAAACATTTATTAAAATGAACTTTTCAATAATATCAATTTATTATTTTCATTCATATGGGTTCATCGTGTCCCAATAGCTATGGTCAGAATCAAATAATAGGATATAATGATAAAGACATTAATACAGTCTAGAAACCAGACTGTCTCCCATAGTGTCGATTTCAGTCGACGCCGGAAGGAAAATCAGAATTAAACAGTTTATCCTCAAAAATCGACAATGTTATCGATTGTATCCTGAAGATTAGTGCCAATTACTGATATCATATGGCACAGGGACAGAACATTAGAGCAAATATTTGGCGTTCAGTACCCGTATCACGCTGGTTTAGGTCTCAGATGTTAATTTCACTGTCTGCGGAAATAATGTTTCCCCCGGGCTTTGCTAATATTTGTACAACACTAATCCTCTATATCCCTGATTTATTTATGTTATTTATTCACTTACCAAATTCATTACAATCTCCCTGGAATGTTTTCAATCATTTGTATGAAGTTAAAAGAATGTGATAAATGAAATTATGTAATTATTTTGAATGTCTTTCATGTTTGTTTTACGATTTTCTCTCACATTGTCTGATTAATGGAAACAATCATCTCGATCAATGTGTCAAACAGAGAATAAATATTAAGTCTTAATCACCAATTTATTTCAGAAAAACATTTTAGATCTGAGATTGGGTGAATGTATGTTTGATATCTATTTTCCGACACTACAATAACTTGCTTGATTAATGCAAACAAAACTAATGTGATTTAATAAACGATTGTAAAAGTAAATAATTTAAACATAATAATCTAAGTTGATATTTGTCTTTGATGTATATTTGTTATGTTAACATAAATATTTAATCAAAGGGCCCACAATCACGTACAATAAGGAAATATATTTAATAGGAAAAACCTTTACTTAGAATTAAGATATTGGACTAAGATATGACAAATGTGTTTTAAACGTATCCTATTTGATGGAAAGCATGTGTCAATATGTGTCAATCAACGCCTTACATTGACATTGATCATTTCTGTCTCAACCATGTACTACACATTTAAAACACATGGAATCATCACTTTTATTATTTTTACAACAAGAAAAGCGTAATGAGGGAATTTTTTAGATATAATTCAAATAAATCAACTACTAAAATGAAAATACTTACAATCAATAACCTACAAGAAGGAAGGGAGCAGCTGTCATACCGGATTTGTACAGAGGTTTCTAACGTGTTTCATGAAAGAAAACGAGTTTTTGTTTAACTGTTAAATCTTATATATTTGCATTATCAGCCTTATATCAGATGGCAACCAAACTTATAAGTAAATGGTAGAATGGAAGATTTGCAAAATATAGTTAAACGCCAATTTTTTATTAAATGCCAATTCTTGATTAAACGCCAATTCTTGATATCACTGTATTGGTGAAGCTAATAATATTTTGAAATGCTTCTGAAATTGTTCTTAAATGCCTCTAAATATGCTTGTGTTCCTATGTGTTTTAAACTCTTCTTTAAATCTTTTTGTACGTATCCTATGTGTTGGAAATAATTTCTTAAGAAAACATGTAAAATGCTTGAGAAATGCGTACAGTATCAAGCCTCTGATTTTTTGTCAACGTTATGTTTCATGTCGAAGCATGTTCATATCGGATGCAATTGATGAGATCAATGATGAAATGTACAAGCTTTGGACGAAATTGATCACACATGCACGTGTTACAGCTGGTGCCATCGCGTGACAGAAACTCGTTAGTTTTGAAATATAGTCGAGGATTTATTCGATATTGTTTGTTATCGCGTCTGACGAAATCTTAGATAATGGCAGGTGGGGTGTTTTGGACTGGTATGATATCTAAGGTCAGAAATGTTGACACTGTAATAGGATTTTAAGTGGGAGATTAGCATTGTAACTTTTTTGACAACATATGATTTTATCTTGAATTATCAATACCCTGAAAATAAGTTCGTTTGACTATTCTTATTTTTTTCAAATAAAGGGATTGGTAATGTAATTTTTTTCTGAAATAAAATATATTGAATTAGTATGATTCTTGATTTATTTTGATACAATTCTGTCGATAACGTTTTATATTTCGATTATTTTGTACAGCAAAATGAGATAAAGGAATCCCTTAGACTTACAGTATGTTAACATTTACACACACACAAAAAACATTTCTTAAAGAGGGACTGAAATGCTATATGGCAACTTTCGGTATTCATGAAATAGTGATAACAATTTCACATGGACTCAACTTTAAATTTCTGAAATCGACCTAGAAACGGCTTAATTACGACTGTATAAAGAACACCGCCTAATTAGGCCGGCGAACAGAATAAAACGCACTGAAGCGTGACTGCCTCGTGACGTGTTAGTAGGCGATGTGATACCCCCTTGTGTACCCTCGTTATGTAAAACAACACAAGCTAACAGTACAGCTCGATGTTTAACCGTCGATTAAACACCCTCAACAACATCCAAACATCTCAAACCTTCAATAAATCGGTAGTTTATTTATTCAACTGGCAATTTGTATTGGTGAAAACGTAAGACCCTGATTAAAAACGAAGTTGTGCGCATAATGCTACAGCAAGTAGGCCTCGCTTTGCGCAATGTTGTCATAAGACTGCACGTGAGAACCCGGATGTATATGTAAACAATTGCTCCCGTGTGAACTGTTTTATCTTCGTTGTTGGTTGTTATTGAATATTACTTTAGTAGCACAACAGAAAGGATGTTATTATACAATACTATTTTTATTTACATTTAAACCATTTTTTAGAATTGCCTTTGACTTCATTTTGTAACAGGATAAAAAATATATACGTTTTTCTTAGTTATTTCATTTAGTGATCGACAAGTTACAATTCTCAATGAAAGACATGCATTGGATGATCACTGATGTCTTGTTTAAAACATTATTTTAATAGGGCATTTCACTGAAAATCGTAATGTTTTCACTCTTGTACATAGAGGAGATATTTTCCACAACAATACCCGATACATGGCCAAACAGAATGAAGATTTATTAAATGAACCTTATCCAAAATAATTATCAGATAGAGCAAAAACGGTATTCCTAATTTCAGGTTAATAGGTTATAATTTACCAATCGGAGAAAAAAGGGATGTTAAGGAATACAATTGCTATTTGATGTTACCTAATTAGCTGATGTCATAAAATAGCCAGGTGTTGATGATTGTGCATTATATAACCTACCTGCTATATTCATCATTTGATATCATCTAATTAGGAAACAGACAGGAAATACGATAGACAGTAAAGTAATTGTGTAATAAGTGAGTATCTGATCTAAAGAAAGAAAGTAACACCTGCAGACCAATGTCATTGTTTATTCAACCTTTTTACACAACGTTCAAATCTAAATGTGAGCATTGTATATTCGGATTATTACCATAAATCAGCCCAAAACTTTGTGCTATGTTTTATTTTTCTTATCTCCCTTTTCTCTGCATGCCAAACTGTTCATTCAGTGAAAATGCGAGCTCGAAGCAGAAAATCGGTGTAGTGATCGGAACACGTGAGTTCGATGTACATTTGTAGATTGTCACATTGCTCTGTTTGACCTAACACAGCGGGTCAATTTGGCGTGAAACCATCAATATGATGGGAATTTGTCTACGGAGACTTCATCAGGAGATATTCTAGGACAGTTGACAGCAACACAATGATATAACATATTGTTAATCGCTTTGAAAAGGCAGTACTGCGGATTTCGCCTATCATTTTCCATATAAGCAGACGAACGCTTCGCCTACTGCCACGTCACTTCCGGTATCCCCTGCCCGTGGCCTCTCAGCCTTGTTTTGGTTTGTAGCTGGACGGCGACAAGCAGACGCCTTGTTACGCAATGTTTACTTAGCTGTAGCTTCATTGAGAAACTGTGTATCGTTGCTATTTTGGCCTAATATTTATGTTATATAGTTATTTGACCAATATCTTTTGAAAAATATATTTAAAAAAGGTTATGCAGCCCTTCTTTAAGGAATATCATATAAACCGCATTAATTTAACAAAAATGAGAGATATTAACGTTATTCTTACATTAGGAAAAATCTGTAAGACAAAATGTTTCTAATTGATCCATTAGTTAGGACGAAGTTAAGCCCACAAGCACAACGGAAGCGCGTTGCTGGTGTTATTTCGGAAAGCGATAGGGGTGCGCCGCAGGTCGCTCCTAAGCCCTCTTTTCTTGTATCTGTTTAGCTCTCCAATTAACGTGTTTTATCATCTGTCGTTCCACGTGCGGCACGAGCGAAATCTGCAACGCCTGTCATCTTTAGCCAACACAAAGGGGCCGCCGGTCTTGGAAACAGATTACCAAAAGGGGCTCATATGGGTAAGGTTTTGGAACTAAAAACCGTCGGTAAAAATAAAACGAAACACGATCTTACACTACACCAAAATCGATATTAAGTTACTGAAGGATTCTGTTTGACAGAACATGTAACACTATGTCTCTGACCAGATGGTTCAAGGAGGGTGTAAGGGTTTAGAGATTTGGGGGGTTGGGGTTTGGGGGGATGTAGGGAGGGGTGCACAAGGCAATGTGTTGCGCGTGCTTCCTTTGTTCTGTGGCTAGAGAAAGATCAGGAGTGTTTGGTAAGGGTAATAAAGTTTGATAAGGATGCAAGGTGCTTTGAGAATTTATGGCATGCTTTTGGGTTACGTTCGCTTGAAATTGGTTCTTTGATAATTTTGTGAAATATTGTCTTAAAATTCTTTAAAAAGTTCAAAATGAGAGAATGTTTGAATATATTATAAGTGTCTTGTCAAGAGTTGAAAAAAGGAAATATGTTTCAGTTTTATCCAATTTTAAAGGTACTGAATGTATTCAAGCAGAAAAATTACATCTTATGAAAGATTAAGTATATACTCCAAAACTTCGTGTTTATTCACGTTGATGAAGTTGTTACCCTAAAACATGCCTTTTTGTTGATGACACTTCTAAATACCCCCAAAAGATTTTTTACAATTTGTCTGGTATAAAAAAAGATATGTTTAACGTTATTTAGCTGTGGTAAACTTTAAGTCGAAATTGATGAAAAACATATCTCACAAGATGCGGTCGCTTAGCAACATTCTGGTTAAAAAGCATCTGTCAGTTACACGTGTTACATCTAACAGGAAAAATGCCAAAATTTGAAATGATTTTCCCTTGGCTGTCAAACGTGACACTTCAGGATGTAGACTAACAATGCACACGCGACCGCCTTTAAACAATTATGCTCCCGTGCACAAAACTACGAAGAGCCGTTGTAAGTTTCAATAACAGATGTTGTCAATCGCTACAGAAGGGCTGTCCGTATAACAAAGAAAAACATGGTCCTGTAATGGGAGGGTTCATTTCACCATAGCGTCCCCCTAACCCCTCCCTGCCCGAATATGATCAACCTCGTTATCGAGTTTATCCTTATTACTGATAAAAGGTTTTAAAAATCTGTCCAAATTTAATTCATGTCCGCTGGCGCTTCACATGGCGTTGATAACGAAGACACACGACGAAATCTGCCGTCTTGCTTGCTAATCAATCATACAAACAGTCGATCATATCCTCTTGATCACTTTTGTAAATTTCATTAACGCGCAGGTGTTGATAAGGAAATCTACAAAGTAAAGACACCGGGCTGCTACATAAAGTTGATTGTGTCCGAAAGCACGCCGTATTGGAATTGGCGCTTGTAAATCAGCTACAACTACTTTGTTTGTCTTCGGTCGCGTGGCTTGTGTTCCGCTTTTAAACTGCAATTTATTTCTCTGGTCCTTCCAGATGTAACAAATCTTCTGATAAACTAAATGTCGATAAAAAGTTAAATTCAGAGGATTTGAAGACATTTTTAGAATCGTGGCAACTTGGTTTTGTCGTTACGCAGCAGCGATGCCGACTGCACGTGAAAATCGTGATATGACAAGTTTACACTGTATGCGTTACGTTGTCGATTGCATTTGATATCAAACCCTTCACTATCTCTCTGTCAATATCACGCGCAACATACAAGTAGGCGTGTAGCTCCAAATGCACGTGAGATGACATCTTTACAGTGTATGATTACGTTGTCGAGTACATTTGAATGCTATCAATCTGTCAATATAACGTGAAACACACATGCGGCACGTGCGGCGCATGCTGGAATCTGCTTACTCTCCTTCCACGCCTAGCATTACGTAAGTCGCTGCCTCTTGTCGATTTCTTATCGGGAAGGAAAACTGAAATCTACACGACTAAATGGACAGCTATCGGAAGAGTGTGGTGTATGCGTGCAGACTAAACAGCTGTCTGGTAACATTGAAAGCTTTCTGTGTCCATTTCACCTTGTTTGTTGTTCCTGTTGAAACTTATCATTGACATGACCGTTTCACCTGTTTGTGTTTAACTAGTCGCGGGATGTACATTTCAACCAGACTGTCCGCCATATCAGACACGCACCTCATTATAGCACTCCATTATTACAGTAAATGTGTATGCATGTTTTTGATGTTGTCAAAATGCAGATAGAAAACAAGCTATCAACTATTAATAGTCTGTAAGATAATTCAAAACATAAATAAAGACTTGTTATCTCATCTATTCGAAATTAATTTATTCAAAAGAAATGTCTTAGAAAAAGTAAAAATAGAAAAAAGTGATAAGTACGTCAATCTTTTGATGTAAGTTTTATTGTTGTTTCATACTTGCATTGATGGTGTCAAATCGAACAAAGAATCTGCAACATTCTTAATTAGCATAATTATCTCATACAAATCAGTATGATATCATGTCAATTTCTCGCACCTGCTTGTCTATTTCAAACACGAGACGAGAAACCGCTTATACTATAGCTACTGTCTGTAGTTCATGTCAATCTCGATGTCTCGTGTCTCTTGTCGATCTCCTCCCAGACACCTTGAAGCCGATCAGAATGATCTGATAATTACACCTCAATCGTAATCGCATAAAGATGGATTACAAGTAGACTACATGCATATCATCAGCTTACCTACCGTTTAATTACATTAATCTGTCGATATGGAGACATGATCGGTCTCCGAGTCACAAATGCATACATACTGATTTTGTTATAGTTGAATCTATTGTTCTACATTTCAAACATCTCATATATTCATCTTGATAAACAAGAAAAGCCTTTAAAAAGGCAAGCTTTGGGGCACCCGGTTATGTATCACTATATAGAACCAGGAGATTTAGGTTAGGGAGGACGGGGACGGGGTCTTTTACTTGAATAAATTGTTCAAATCGGAGACGCATATTTTTTGCTCTTTGTTTTGATAGTTATCAGTACACTATGTATAGTACAACATCTTGTTCGTTCCGCTTAAATTCAACCCAATGATAGATACGTCTCCTATCTCAATTATGATATAAATTGTTATGATATAAAATTTCTAAACATAAATACGGTAATTCAAATCTATGTTGCTTTAAGTTTAAAAGATAGCTGACGGTGAGTTTAATACAAGAGTCAGTGATTAATTAATAGAGAAATTGTTGCGCTAGTAAACTTTTCGGGATACATTGTTTTCCAATACCAGCAAATTTAGTTTAAACCGGACGAATTTCCCCATTGACTTTCAGGTTAATTACATGTTGCAAGAATAATTTTCCTTAATTGAGTGTTGATCGTATTACAGCCGAAAGTTGCTAAAAATTTTAGAAAAGATCTCAGCTACAAGTTCATAATTTTCATTATATTATAGGATGACATTAAGAATATATATAGAGAATCTCACCCATGTGTCTTCTGATATCAAATATATCAACACAAGTTGATAAAAGTAACAAATATCCGAGGCTTGTTTTTCTTTTTTGGATAATTTTGATGTTTTCCAAAAAGTGGGAACATGATGGAAATTAAATGATAATTGAAAAAACGTTTGGAAAATATCAGCCAGTTGCACTCTGCACTCTTTTAGAACTACACCTAGCAAATTATCAGGTCCACAGGCTTTATGTGAATTTATCTTAGCAAAAGACGTTACCACATCATCTTTAGAAATATCTAACATCTCACATGGTGGGAGTGATTCAAGTACAATGTTTCTTTCTTCTGAAAAATAACAACTATCAAAGCGATATCTCCTGTGAAACACAGTTTTGGATGATAATTTATCATACTTTAGACCCCTGTCGATACTTTCTTCGAAAGACACCTTTAATCGTAAACAAATCATCCATAACGTTATGTTTTGAAATTGCATTGAGTGAACGATCAGTCATTGACAAGGCGGGACATTTAGCGTTAGCGTAAAATTGAAGGAACCGAATTCCTAGTTGATACAAAAATAGGATGTCGTTTCCGAATGTGGAATGCAAAAAAATACACCGAATAACTACAAAACAGCTCACATGCACATGCAAAATGGATATTTTTTAAGGGTGTAAACGCTCATCCATATATTTTTGAAAATTTACGATATATTTTACATCATAACATTATTATAATAATCAGTTTCCAAATTAAAGCTTGCCAATTATTTCGTACCACCCACATGGTCACGTGGGTATAAATTTGCAACAGCTCTGTCCATTGGTCGTCGAAATACCAGAATATGCTTAAAACAAATATCATTGGCTGAAACTTCTCTTTGAAGTTTCCAAGAGTATTATAGAGAGAACCTTCTGCCATTAGTTTTCAATATCAAATGTTACATAACTTTGGGGTCTCTGGACCCCAAAGCAATAATGTAAGCATATAGTCCAATGCCTCTTGTGTTTCCACAATAGGTTAATTGTCATCCGAAAATTCTGCAGTTCAGTACAGTGCAGACATATGTTCATGTTGACAATATATAGAAAAAGAGATTTGATGAAAGTTCAAGTTACTTAGCCTATACACGTGAGAGCGACGTTTCGGTATAAATTCTTGTTCTATTGTCAAGCAAAGATACATTGCACAAACATGAATAATTTTTGACAGGGTACTTGCAGTCTAACCGTTACTAATGTTAAACAACTTCACTCAAACAATGTCATGTTACGTTTTGATAAAAGGAGTACAAGAAAGGATTGAATCCCAAAATGATATAAACCACATGTACATTTCACGAAGCCACAAACGGCAGCTGCAGAAGCCACATGGCCCGCTGATTACCCAGCTGACAATTAGTCTGAGTAATGAGTAATCAGCGAGTCTGTGTGGGTATGTAGAGACTATTCTGTGACAGGAATCTCGTGTACACTATCTATCTACACGATAAGCCACTAACCACTCATTCCTCGTCATTAGGTGTATTAGTACACTTGACAGTGTACACCGGTATGTGAAGCTAACAGATTGACTACATTATCGTGATAAATGGTAATTGACTTTCGGTATGGCTTCGTGAGAATATAGTTGTAGCTGAATGAATGTACTAACGTTTAATCCTATAGATTAACATTTAGTCCATGAACAAAGTTTATGATAGATTTAGTTATTCTAATAATTGATTTGAAATATAATATATAGGAGTCGTTAAGAATAAAGTTGAGGCAACTAGACTTGCCAATATTTTCAAGACTTCGGAAGGCTCCTTTTGATTATCTTTGCTTTAGGGTCTGGATAACAGACTAGTTTAACCCCTGACAGTAAAGAATATATAGGACAACATTAGTTAAGGATATTGTAATGTATATGATACAAATTTCATTAATTGGACAGTGAAGAAAATTACTTTATTCATAATTTAATTTTTTTGTCATATATCGTTAATCATTGTTTCCATCACTCATTAAAGGCCTTATTAAAACCAGCCGATATAATCTCCCATAAGACAAGCATTGGTCTTTATTTGATTTTTAGATATATATCATTACCTCACGAATATTGAAGCTTGATAGTATATCAGTTATTAATTAATAAAAAGGTTTCGTTGTAGTATATACAAATCAAGATAAATATGATTGAAAATTTGATGTGTGTAAAACGTTCGAAATAGAATTGGAGTTTATAAATAAGTTTGCTCATCTTGATCCAGTATTCGGGTGTTAGATGTTTGATTGAAATGTGTAACTCCAAAAGTGCACCTGTCGTATCTAAAAGGGCTTCATTCTTTTAGTTCCATTGTGGTTCGTTACAGGATAACACTCTACCGAATAATACGGTAATAACGTAATATCTAAATAGGAAATTATAACGGTTATTATCGGGAGATCAAAGGTCTCGGAATAATAAAGGTGTAATCGACAACTGTTAATCTCGCCTAACTGTACATCGGTGTACAGCTGTTGTCGATTTCACACAGCTAAATATAAACATACTTCATTCAACGAGTGTGAAAGTGATGCCTAAAAGTGTTTAAAAATTAAGAGGCGAGTCAATTTTACCAAACCACCCGTGAACCGGAACAATGAATCAAAGCTCAATACGAGTTACGTTACCAGATGCAACTCTCGCGGTTGTCTCACCTCTCGCGATATTTCGGGAGATTTGATGGCAACCCTATTGTTAATCACAAAAGGTCATCGAGGCGGTGAGATGAAGGAAGGTAATTAAGCGTAATTAGAATGCAATCAATAAATTCCGTTAGACAACGTGTGATGCGCTTTTGGGAAGTACAATTGCGGTGATATTCAACAGATTTGATTTAATTAGGCCGGCGTTTTCTGATCTACAAATTACGCAGGATATAATTGCCTCGAAAGCTCATAATTGCCAACAGCTGATACTTATTTTCTACCTTAGATTCGAACAGTTACTCTTTGGATTGGATTACTGTACGTTAGAGTGTCCGATAATTGGATCACCGTAATTAATTTCAAGTTAATTTCTTAATTGAGAATACCTAATTGTAGGTAAATTTGTCCTTTTCGGTTGCATTAAATTACCACATATTCTCTGTCAATCATTCTAGCTTAGCACTATTACGAAATATCTAATACTGAATTAGCATGATGCTAATATTCTTACAAATATTCATAAATTTCTTTGTATCCTTTTAAAAATGCCTACGATGAAACGGATGAAGACTGTATACAAAAGAAACAATACAATAAACACGTAGTTCAAAGACAACTAAGTTAGTTCAGTCCAAGCAAGATGTTGCCGTACAAAATAACATTTAGCTCATTAAGGGTCGTTATTTTCACCTGTTTACATGAAGATCAAAAAGAAATGGTAAGGTTAATGTTTTCAAATGAGAATGAGCCTAATTACAGGTAATTGGAGAAAACATTTTGTGAACAGGTGGGCTGGTCATTTCGTGGTTTTGTGCAAGACCAAGGTAATTATGAGAGATCTAAAGCATATTTCACTACTCGATGATGCGTTAATCTGTACACCGCCCGAAGCCTTGTAGGCTTCTGTTTGGTTTTGAGAGGTCAATGTTGATGAAGGACGCAACTCTTTTTTTTCATATTTATAAAAGAAGATATTACCAAACTATAAAAATGTTCAATTTGAAAACGGTTGACTTTTATCAGTAAGTCAGCAATACACTTCACCCACATAACATTCTTTCTTTACATATTCCAAAATTATTTTGTGGGAAAAGATTATTTGATATTGTACGCTTTTTAATTGGATACCACCAGAGCACCACACTTTCTCCGATTTCTATTATTCACAAAGACTGAAACTTTGATTAAACAAACTACATTTGCTTTCAACTCCCACTAATTTCTTTCACAAGTTTCAGTTTCTATTGTCCATTTGGCTAACGTTTTGAGTCACAATAATGTTTTCCTTATTTTATGTATTGAGTACATCGATATGCATTCAACTATCTTTCCTGTTTGTAATTTTGGAAGTTCTTACTGTAAACAAAAAATAAACAATGTAACCTGTCCCTTCTCTCATTTATGAACGTTTAATTCAGTTGTTACTATAGGTTTTCCTTCCTATCTGTTAGTATTTCTACATAGATTCAACAAAACCATACAATCCTATGATACCTTTTACATTTTACATTTTGACGGGTATATAACAGGGTGCCATTTTTCCTCCTTCACTAATTCATTAGGATCTATATCGGGCTTTCGTTCAGTTAATATTGTAACTGTTTGATGTACCAGGGGTTCCCTATGCACCTTTCTAATGCACTTCCCCAACTTTGTTAACTCACAAGTATTGCTTCATTGACTCAGGTAAACCGCACAACGACATATCACCTCCCTGTGACGTACATAGCAGATTACCAGGGCTTGGATATGTTAAAACAGACTAGATTTACACTGTAGATGAAGAGGGTAGTTAAACTGATTTGTACTCTGGTAAACACAAATCAAAGTTAAACGGTTGGAACGAGTAAATTTACTGAGCAGAAATTGGCGCTTCTTCACTCGGCGCACCTCGATGACCTAAGCTCGTGAAACATTAAAGTCCTGTGCAAACTGATTTGCTTTCAACGAATGAATGTTAGAAAACGCCGGTTGGAAATTAACTTTAGAAACAAACTGACGTATTGTGGTCACAGACTTTCTGTCTGTGAAGTGATAATGTCAGAATAAAAGTGTTATGGGATCATTATTTCTATACTTTCTAATATGAAGGGACATGCTCGGGTAATGTGTTCGAACCCACTGAAAGTAAATTCATAATGTCTTAAACATAAGACAAATTTATTACCGAAAACTTACCCAATTTCAAACGAAACCTTTTGAAATGCTAGCCTAGCTTTTGGGTGAACAAGCAACGAATATTTTTAGTCTTTATTTTCTTTAATTCATTTCAGTATAAGAAGCCTCGTGGGCCAGAGCAATCCCGTTGCCATGAGGCTTCTTTCCGAAATTTCATAAAATATTTAAATTCAAATCTTTTTCAGAGACGTCTTGTTTGTGATTTCATATATTACAAATTCTGGTTTTATCTCAGGAATTCGTCCGGTATTCAATTCCTAATATCCACTATCAATGAATATATAGTTAACGTGCTCTTAAAGTCAAGACGTTTTTGTCAAAGCTCGATTTACCAAAGCAAGCATATATAGTTACATGAAGTCCTGTGCTCCCTATTCTTATTGGTTCAATAGCTGATAATTATCATGTAAGGTGTTGAATGGTGTTGATCAGTGAAAAACACATGAAAGTCGGATCAGCAAGGGTTCCTTGACCTCCCTCGGTCTCACTCAGCCCACCTGCTTGACCACAAAGGGCCGAAAAGACCCCTACCGATGACCATTTACCCTTACACAATAGCCGGTTCATTTGCATGAAGTTAACAAAGATATTTGTAACAGTTTATAATGCAGTGAGTCAACCTTAGCTGTAATTACGTATGGTTAGTGAAGGTGTTTTAGCGGGTCACTTTGAGGTTAGAAAAAATAACAGCGGGGTTTTGTCAATATTTGATTTATGTATGAAAGCTTGGTGAGATAATTGACTGAAATCGCTACCTTGGATATTGACATCAAAGACCCCGGTTTCTATCTTGTCAATATTCGCTTGCAATGTTGTCACACATACCAAGATAATTATGTGAACTTACAACGGCTTCATATGAAGTCGGTAACAGTAAAAGGATTTACTTCGTAGCCTTGATAACACAAAATAACAATTACACCAACGATTTGGCTTGGTTACACCTCCTAGCATACAGCTTTCTTTTCTTTCTTAGTTATTTTGATTTAACTACTATTTGAAAATAGTATATATGGTATAAAAAAATCTCATACTGAAAAATATAGGTAAAGAATTTACTTGATTGCCTTGATCACAATAAGACAGCTGGGAGTAAGGTGAATTTTCTTGTTAAATATGTTGTATATTGTTTTTTCTTATATTTCCTTGTTGGTTGGTAAATTTCCTCGGATATGATAGGTGATATAACGTTTCTGTGAAATGATTGGGTGACGTCGTTGGGAATGCAATTAAGTGTGATGGGAAAGTCGGGAGTGTGTAGGTTGGTGACTTAGATATTGATGTAAATAAATATAAAGTCAATGATATCTGCATACATTATATTAGTGTAAATTGTATTACGTAATTACAATATGAAAAGAGATTTGACTTAGTATTTTTCCAATATCAAAAGAAGAGAGTATCACCTATCGACATCAACAGTCAAATTGTTAATGAAGACGAACTTATGTTATATAAAACTTTCTTACGAAAAACTATCATTAACTAAATCAATTTGCAGTATTTCATAAACACGAATCAGAATACTATTATCAACATAATCATTTCTGATGAAAAAATCGTTGGCATCATCAAAATCACAAAACAAGGTTATCACCACATTTTCTTTGCAAACGCCGATGCAGATATCAATAACCTTGGTAACAACCGATAATCAGCTTGGATTACGATAGTATAGTTTTGAAAAATATCATACATAATATCAATATAATACCATGTGTTGGTGTACACAGATGTCAGATACCATGGTAACGATTCGTTGGAAGCTTAAAGGATTATATAGAAAATCGTTACGAGAGACAAAGACGTATAATTGGGGTCGACAAGGTGATAGGTTTCTTCCTTTATCATTCCTGTCCAGGTTAATTAGTCTCTTCCACCTGTCAGGTAACTTTGTACACAGAGTACAGGTGTGCTCAAATAACTACCACCTTGATACAAGGTATTGGCGCGACTGGGACAGGATTATCAGGTAAAACAATCAAACTGACACCGAAATGGATTAGCTATTTATGATATAGAGGCCTCTGTATCGCTTACGTGAGATAATCATGTAATATTGATAATTTGGGATACTGTAACGTGTGAACGCAGAATGTGAAAGATTTCATAATTCTCTTCAAACATTGTCTGTTCAGGGTCCATGTATATGCAATTAATATTTATATATGCTTTAATATGAGTCCAAGTTTCAATTATTCATATACAAACATAAAATATTGAAGTATAAAAAGATGAAGGACAAATGAACTAAATGACTATCACGGGAATGAAATTCAAAAATAAAAAATAAGATAATCGTAGAAGAACACTAAACAACATTTTGGAATAATTTGCATTAATGTGATCAAATAATTTCTTTAATTGGTGTGATACGACGTACGATAAAATAATTGATAAGTAGTGATTATAAGTTTATGACACAATTAGTTCTGTGGATACATTTACATTGTATAAAATTGCTTTCGATACACAGAGTAAATTTATTCAAAAGGTTCCTCAAGACATCAGTCAGAGGAAATTGTTCAAACATCATCAATTGTTAATGATAGGTTTTTAAAAAGCCTACAAAAACGGAAAATGATTTTTTTCAAGTTCCTTTGACTGTATTCATTCTTTAAATGTTAAATGCCAACATACATCAAAATGAAAATGTGTGTGTTTTTTACATAGTTTATGTTCTTTCCTCATATTATTTTTGATTATTCATTTCATTTGTTAAATTTTTTTAATTTGAATAAACTCGTCTTTTATTTGGTAACTTTTTGTTTCATATTAGTTCCCTTCCTATAAGTTGTTTGAGAGACATTTTAGAAGTTAGAGATATGCAGAAGAAAGGGAGTTTTTTGGATGATCAACTTCTTTTTAGATAGTAGCCACAGTGGTGTACTCTCATTTCCCAAATGCTTGAAAACGGCAAAAGGTTAAATACCGAAACGTCGCTATTATAAAATAAAGAAGTTGATCATCCATAAAACTCCACGCCTGTTTCCTTTTCTAACGACGACAGTTGTTGCAGATAGCTGGTGTCAGAGCTCCTGGATGTGTGTCAAGCACTGGATGTGTGTTGTTAGACCAGGAATGTATTATACTTCCCTGGTTAGACGGGTGTGAACATGTGGTATACTTGAGAGTAAACTGATTATTACACAACTCGTCATTGTCAATCTATGCCTATAGTGTCCAATTAGTGTCAGATTAACTCAACACCAAACATCAGCTACCGTTCCCATCAGTTCATACCATCTGTCCATACATCTATCCATCCATCTATCTATCTCTATATCTATACAATCAGTGCCAACGTAATCCCTACTTACTGACATGCGCATTGGAACCTTCACGAGCCGAAGTGGCTCTAACGAGAATAATACTCATTTACCAAAACAATTTACACTTCAATATACCCCTAGGTAAATATTACCTACTTCCAGGGATAAATGTGAAGCTATGACGTCATCAATTTGAAGATGTGGCATGGATGACACGGCGGTCAGTGATTTTCAACAGAGTGACCTCCCCTGAGGAGATCCCGCTAAGATCTCGTTGCGTAACGAGAGCAAATAGAGCGCAATTCGCTAGGGGCGTAATAAAGCTGGGATATATACCTACATGCTGTTAATGAGACACAATTCACCGCTTCGTTTATTTATATGGGTGGTTAAGGAGATAAAAGTTTTGATAAATGATTTATGTGCAAACTTCCGTGAACGTTTATTGTTTATGTTTACACTTTAGGAGTTGTCAGTTACGTCTTGCATTACACTTGTTTGTAAATCAATCATCATTGGTGCATAAAGCGCTTTATATCAGGAAGTTTACAAATATTTGAATTTGATGTTTGACTATCCTATATAGTTTTAATCCTTTTCTGGGGCTGATGAAAGACAAACACTTAAGCTAAACGTGTTACAAATGATATAAATTCCTAGTACTTTAACTCCCCTCAAAACATTTTACAGAATTTGTATCATTTTGTTATTTTTATATAATGTATTAATTCTACCTTTCTTAACACTCTTTTATTTTGTCATTATGTATAGTTTCCAAAGACCTGCTTGTTCATATGCTTCAATGGAATCTAATGTAAATAAATAACACAATTTTCATCCATTACATTCTCTTGCATATAGATGTAGAAGGTATATGAAGTCATTTAAAAACAAGATATTTCTTAAAGATCACCCAATGTGCATCAGATCGATATAACGTCTTTTTACAAGATGTAGTTTTGAATTTTAAAATCACTCCATTTGATAAACATTTCTTCAAAATGTTCGCATTAAGGTGTGCGTGTCTGGTGATCATATCTTTTGCATGTTTAGACAGGTTTGATGCGTGACACGGATGTAAATTTCAACTTTCACATGTCAGGATTCTTGAGCCACTGTTACGTCACTCAAGTGTTTGACGTCACATAGTCGAGGGTACTTCTCTTACCCCTATGGCGTAAGTGTATTAGCAAGGGAGATAACTCGCATATTGATTGCGACAGATGCAACATGGCAGCCATCGAGATAACGTCGAACCCGGGGCAATTAGTGATTGAGGGTTCATATATTAGGGGAATTGTTCCCCTGGGGATCTATTTTGGCCAGGGCGTGTAATGGTATTGCTATGGCACCGTCATGGGTAATATTGTGAATGTTGTTCTTCCTTGTCACAGCGCTACTTCCAGATCGCACAGGGACCATAGAGATGAAGTGACGACTGCAAGCTGATCTGTGTGTGTATGAGATGCTACATTAGAGAATCATGTCATTTAGATACTGAATGAATGAGACATTGTTACCATGTAGGAAAACTGTTTGGGACGCATCACGTAACATGTCGCTTAGAATATGAATAAATGAGACTTTGTTACATGTGAAAACTGTAAAGAAGGCACCACGAAACATGTCGCTTAGGATATGAATAAGTGTGATATTGGTACACGGTCTTTTATTTTTGAAAAGTCAAAGGGGCGGGGGAGGGGGTTCCCTTAAACTTAAACTGAATCCAACACAAAGAAAACGTTGTTTGATTATCGACTATAAAAGTTGCATATCACCTTCAGTGTAAGTCAAGACGTCTGTTCTTTCTTCACGAAGTTCTTCAATGAAAATTGTGGATAAATTTTGTTTATGAATAATCGATATGAAATAATTGCAAGGTACGGAGGAGAACATAAATGCCAAAAACAGATTGGATTTGAAACAAAATGAAATGTCATATCTTGAGACGCGTACACAATGTCGTTAAGCTTGTGTTATAGAATCCTTTATAAAGTTGCACGTGCTGCACGCATAAAACATCCAGGTGTATATATCAGATATGCCAAGTGGAAACTGACGCTTGAATGAAATCGACATTTGATTTGTTTTGGCAGTCGCTCATGATAGCTGTCAAACTCGACCGCATACGTTCAACAAACTAATTGTACATTTCAGGCGGGCTGCACGTGCAAATCATGCACGCCCGAGCAGAGAGGTTGATATCCAACACGACCCAAGACTTAACCGTAATCTTTTCTTCTTTTTAAACTTGAACTGGGCGCGTGGCTGGTTCACAGTGAATTTGACAACGCTTCGTTATATAATGCCTAATGGTTACCTGAACAGGTGAGCGAAGCATGAACAATGGGGATCAGGTAGAGAAGGGGAGGGAACCCTCAAGGTATATGGATGGCTTCGGTAATCTCTACTCGGGCTCTTCAAGAACTCTTGTGTTACCCCTATTGTTTGGAAACGGGTGGGTGTATTGGGGAATGCTGTCCTCTTTGTTAAACGGCCTTGCTTAAATTCGTCGGTAAAGTGAAATTGTGGACTTAGGAAAGCGCATTGTATTGATATTGTACTAGGTGAGTTATTTATACCTAGGAATTCGTTTGTCAAAGTACGATTTAACAAATTTGAAGCGGAAAATACCAGATCACCGAGATCCGTAAAACTCGTTCGTTTACATTTAATCTTTAATCAGAAGAATTTAGACACTTGTAAACATGTTGTTGACATGCCTGACAGGTATTTGCGTTATTTCTTTATTCGATATCACTTTATGCAGAGTACAGACTTTTCCATTCCATAATTTTAAAAGCTGCAATAAGATTTTCTAACAATGCTTGATTACAATGAACACAAACGTCTGTTCATAATAACGGTACCGTGTATCTTTGGTCAATGTTTTAGATCGCGAGGCCTGGATTCTGATCTGAAGTATCTCCATCCATATATAGTTCGCGAATAATATTTGAAAAATATTTTGATAGCACTAGTCCCGAGAGAGCTTCCTTTCTTTGTATCTTTACACGTCTTGCCATATAGTGTGTAGTGTGTAGTTCAGTTGTGTTTCAAGGATGCACGTTAAGCAGTCCTGTTCTGTTACTATGTATCAAACTGCATCCTTTGATACAGACTATGCACATACTGCAGGTCAAGACTTTAGCAATACTGCAAGACAACGGAATTTTATATTTGTCAATGATTGTTTTATTTTTGAAAATTATTGAAATAAAGCCTTCATTCCACAGCTTGTGTGACGTTCTGATCTGCATAAATGATTTAAACTATGTATATGTCATGTTTTTTCAGTATAAATTCACTCATTAAAGAGTTAAACAAAAGACGATCCTTTGGGTTAATTTCATGATTTGAAATTATTTCAAAATTTTAGTCAAGTGAGTCAAAACCATGGAACAAGGAGACGAGGCATATAAAATTCATAAAGTTAACCTCTGAAGTTAAACTACGATTTCATTAAAAATAATTTTAGCGTTTCATCTTGACATTCCATTGCAAATAAAGCAAATAACCTCACAGCCTTACGAAAACCTAGGATGTAAAACGGGGGCTAAAACATACGCATTCATAGGTACGGCACGATATCAAACAGTCTTCTTTTCAATTGACATGACCTCCAGAACGACCTCTGACCTCGCCCACTAGTCAGTATGTAATATTGAGAGATTAATGTGTCTAATTGGTCTCTACAGAGCAAATCGCTGTTGAATATATTCCCCTGATAACTGGAGTGTAAACCTAACGGCTTCTATCAAGTCAGTTACAAAGCAAGGCACTTTGATGTTCCAGTAAAGTATAATAGGAAAGTGGAACAGGGTTTTAAAAGCTTAGGAAAAATGTCCTCCTCTAATCCTAAACCATTACCAGGACTAGTAGCATTGATTGGCATCACGTTTTACTGTCGTCACGTGACCCCTTATAACGCCAGGTATTGCACTATAGCTATATGTATTAGTCCGTAATGGCTGGTTCCCCTGTAGAATGCATTATAGTGAACATAAGGCTTATGATTAATGTGTTAGACTGCAGTGATGGTAGACCATACTGTCTCAAATTGATTTTGATTTGTGAAAACATGTTTGTTATGAGGTTTAGTTAAAACGTTGTTAGATAATTTCAAAGGCTTAGCGACATTTTAATGTCCTAATATTCATTTCATATGCTTAAGTTGTCAAAACACAGTAGGGTATTTTCATTGAATGATGATTTATTAACAATTTCAGATTTTGATGTTAAAGGAAACTTGAAATAAAATTTGTTGACAATAAAAATACAGCCATGCAGTTTTAAAAACTTAAACTGTGTAATCTGTTTTTATTATTTGCATTATCATTCTAAAGATTACTGTTAATACTAAATGAGACATTGCTTTCAATAAGTTGTATATTTACAAGAAATAACTGCAACCTTCAGTTTAGTCATACCTTTTTGAAACAAGACAATTAATTAGTTAAAGTAATGCGAATAGCAACAGCACCAACGTTAGAACCTGTGGTGGAAATATAAGTTGGTTTCTAAAAACAGTGATGATAATGATTATGATGAAATAGTAATGTCAGTAGTTTTTGTGTGTGAAAGTGGTGCTAGTAGTGGTAGTGGTAGTGGTAGTGGTAGTAGAAGTAGTAGTAGTAGTAGTAGTGGTGGTGGTAGTGGTAGTGGTAGTGGTAGTGGTAGTGGTAGTGGTAGTGGTAGTGGTAGTGGTAGTGGTAGTGGTAGTGGTAGTGGTAGTGGTAGTGGTAGTGGTGGTAGAGGTAGTGGTAGTGGTAGTGGTAGTGGTAGTAGAGGTAGTGGTAGTTGTAGTGGTGGTAGTAGTGGTAGTGGTAGTGGTAGTGGTAGTGGTAGTGGTAGTGGTAGTGGTAGTGGTGGTAGAGGTAGTGGTAGTGGTAGTGGTGGTAGTGGTAGTGGTAGTGGTAGTGGTAGTGGTAGTGGTAGTGGTAGTGGTAGTGGTAGTGGTAGTGGTAGTAGAGGTAGTGGTAGTGGTAGTGGTGGCAGTAGTGGTAGTGGTAGTGGTAGTGGTAGTGGTAGTGGTAGTGGTAGTGGTAGTGGTAGTGGTAGTGGTAGTGGTAGTGGTAGTGGTGGTAGAGGTAGTAGTAGTGGTAGTGGTAGTGGTAGTGGTAGTGACAGTTGGAGTTTCAGTTGCAGTGGCAGTGGCTTTGGCGGTTGCAGTTGCGGTTGCGGTTGCGGTTGCGGTTGCGATGGCGGTGGCGGTGGCTTGGTGGTGGCGGTAGTGGTCATTGGTGAAGTCAAGATACAGCTACAATTGTGACAGTAGTCAATAAACTTGTAATCAGTCTTCTCTAATGTTCCCGGCAGACCAAGCTTCTTTACCAAACAACCCTTCATGCTATTGACATCTGCTGGTGTGTTTTGTTCTGTCTACAAGTCGTTATCACCGGTAACAATCCAGATTGTCAGTAAGTGACAGACTCTACAGCTGATTAGATAATGTGACTTGTCTCCACCCAGTCGACCACCCACAGCTGCCTGACATGGACTTGCAGATAGAACAGAAACAATAATCTTTCAGATGTAGACAGTCAGTGAACCCATTGCCAGAGATAGCTAGTTTTTGTACATACAGTTCTCGATTCTGAAGAATATTTCCTCTACATATTTCATCATGAACTTTAATAACACTAGTGGTAACGACCAATGGTATACACATAAATTCAGTTTCTCTAAAATATTAAGTATCAAATTGATTATTTGGTTAAATTTAGAAAAAAATTGCTCTTTCAGAGAAGCTGACTTGAAATCTAGACTTGCCTTTCGAGATTTAAATGTTAAGGTCAAATTAGTGATAAATACAGTTTGAGTGTTGGACATCCTATTTAAATTGACGACCTTAACATTTTACAAAAGTGTGACAATTCAAAAGAAATAAAATGAAGTGTTCTATTTAGTTGCAAACCATTTAATTAAATATTAGTCCATTGATATGTGTTGTAAAATGGTCTCAGATTGATAGATACACCTTTCATGTCATCTGAATCTAATCAAGGCAATTTTGACATTCCATAAGATAACACGAACAATATTTATCACAAAAGGGTTCTGGTTCCAACATAAAAAGGGTAACGAAGCATTCTTGCTAAACAAAACTACACATAACGTTCGTGATACCATTCTGGTCCATGAGATACACCATATGCACACATATACACCGTTCAAATGTTTTCAAAGAATGGTGATCTCGTAACATATATTTTACATCCAGACCCTAAAATAAAGGTGCCTTCTTAATAAAATTTTGGCAAGTCTAGATGCCTCAGCTTTGGCCTAAAATCAAGCATTGGCCAGGGCTGCTTTTATTGTAGTTCATGTCAAAATTGACAATAATAAAAGTAGTCGTGAACTATATTCAGGGAATATATGTTAGTCTAATGAAAGTTGGATTTCTTTGTTTCCCAATATTCAGTTGCTAATTTATTTCAAGTTTTCAATTTCCCAGTTTCTTAGTTTCTAAAGATGCGCCTTACTAAATGGAAGGATTATAAGGACAGACAACAATAATGAGTCCGAAATCGACATGATTCGTACATCCGCAAAGCATGCTTTCTCAGTCTGGCATTGATGGATGGGTGTATTTCATTTCATTAACTGCAATGTACATCTAATTGTTATTAGCCAGACAATGATGAAAATATTCGTTCTGACACTTGTCAATTGTAATTAGGGAACATGTTACATTGTTAACATGTAGAATGTGATTAATTGCATTGAAACATGACGAGTTGTTTAACTACTGTCTTGTTTATGAATATCTGTATTATATACTTTCATTTTATAATTTACACCCGTTAAAAGCAACCAAAACGAAATAACTATTCATGTATGAATGAGAATGTATCAATTTCGAACCTACTCCAATAAGAACAAAAGTCAACTAGTATCTAGTGTACATGTATGTATCATGTTTATGTAAAAGAACAACCAAAATAAAATTATAATATGTATGAATATAAATGTATCTGTTTCGAACCTATTCCATAAAGGACACAAGTCAACAAAGTATCTAGTGTACATTAATGTATGATGTATATGTAAAATGTGTTAAATGTAAAAAAAATGTAAATCTGATAAAATCAAATACGCCTTATGTAGTAGTAGTTTATTCACTTGACGTAGGTAAATCATTGGCCCATGATGCAGATGTAATATGATACATGTGTCACATAAATGATTTTCCAAGTTGCAATACAATAAACAGTAACAATAAAAATAGTCTAACAATTAGACTCTTACAGGATTTTTCAATAAAACTAAAATTTGAAAAAAAATGAACAAATATAATGAAAAGGAGACTGAGATTTCTTCATTTTCCTAAAATTGAGCTCTCAAGCCATAGTATAGACTCGCATAGGCTATTATTTTATTTAAGGTGTGGCTGACCGACTACAATAAAAGTTGCCAACTGTTTAACGGTGAAAAGATGACAAGATGAAATTAAAGCATAAAATTCCTGCTTGCGGATTACCTATATATATATGTATATATATGGTATTAATTCAGTTCTCAGTTCATCATAACTTTTGCATATCAATATGAAATGATATTCATCTTCAATATCATTTCATTTACAAATATTACATGTGTCATTCCTCAGTTCCTTATTATGTTTACCAGTTTCTATTCTTAAAATGCTAGAAAACGAGCCATTGCATACCTTATGTCATTCTAACAGAATATGTATCAATATTTTCCCTCTTTACCTAGATTCAGACTAAATGTTAATTAGATTCAAAACATGCTGTGCCAAGATTTAAAATTGAACCAATTACAAACTCGACCAGCATGAGCACTAAGCTACGAGCGCATGCACGGAATGCATGTTAACATGTAAATATCACCTTCTTATCAGCGATCTGTCTGTGACGATTGAAACTTACAAGGGCGGTAGCATATCAAAGCAGTGTTGTCAATTTCATCTAGTTTGAAATAACTGTCGACAGATCAAACTGGCCACAACGCGAAATTAAAACCAAGCACAGATAAGCCACGATTTGAATCCAAACTTTGGAACGATGTTGCGTAACTCTAGATTAAGTCCGTGTTATGTC
Organism: Steromphala cineraria; assembly: GCA_916613615.1. Lineage (NCBI taxonomy): Eukaryota > Metazoa > Mollusca > Gastropoda > Trochida > Trochidae > Steromphala > Steromphala cineraria. The sequence goes on along the minus strand of OU744725.1, from coordinate 68,333,071 downwards.
CAGTTGAGTTATCTAATGTGTTTGATAAGTTTAACTGGATGACTTTGTTGCGCTCTTTTCACGCCCTGGCTTATCAGAACACAGAGAGTTATTGCAGTTATACAGGAACTTTATGTTAGATAGATCGTCTCTGTGTTGCCTTGCACGGAGTTACGACTTCGGGAGGGATGAAGTTATTATGAATAATACAAGTTCCTTAAATCAGTTATTATGATACTATCTTCTGAATGTAATGTTTGATTTCTAGACCTAAGGCCACCCATGTTTGTTATATTTGCCAAAGTTCAAATAGTGGTTTAAAAGTCTCTTTATGTTTGTTTTTAAAAATTCAATACAAATACATTTTCTGAAAAAAATGCTTTTAGACACGTATGTTTATAAAAATGAATATGACTGATAAACTTTATATAGTAAGGAGTTAAACGTGTTACAAAATAAGTCATGCAGAGGGGAATATACAAAATAGTGAGAATTTGCCTGGAAATTTCTCGTACAAATCCAGCTGTACGTTAACTTTTCAACAGTTTAGTATAGTCTTCCAGTTCTAGTAGGTTAAGTAAGTGTTCTTATTTTTAGGGATAAAATTTTGATGAACACTGATTCTTTTTAACCTGCTCACTATCAAAATGCATAAAATATTTTGGTCTGTATTAGGAATTTTCATCCACCCTTAAAAGGATTGTTGCACCTATTGACGAAATACAGTTATATTCAATCATTTAGAAACCGTTTGCTGATAAAGAAATATCGCTGCCCTCAGACACACATTCTCCCTTGTTCTATCCTTGCAATGATACGATAATGGAATATTTTCTATTAACTGCAAAAAGGCGTGTGCAATGAAAAACTCAGCAATTAGATCCGCTTGCGGAGAACAAAGTAATTCATACGAATAAATGAACAACGATGCTAAATGATCTTATCAGTATCAACGTCCACCTTTGTCAGGACAACACACCTGTCACAGCCAAAAACCCTCTCAGGTGAACTATGACGGATATACGTCGTTATCGGCAGGTGAACTATGAATATTTGATATATTTATTAATACACCACCTGTAAGAGTTGAGGAGGGGGATATGGGTTAGTAACTCCGGGCATGTGCCACCATCGTTGTGTACGCGTGTGTACTGAGTCGTGTGATAGTAACACTTGGAGAATCGTGTGACAAGTTTATATTCTAAACGTTAATAGTCACATTGAACAATACTGTCTGATAAAAAAAGACAAAGATAAACAGACAGCTCATTTTACAGTCAAATCCTTATGAATTATAAATCAATTTAATTAGTTGTATTTTTGAATTTGATTGAAGGGTATATCTGCTTTAATAACAACACGGATACAGATGCTTGGAGAAATAACACGTTGGTTTAATCAAGATGAGTGTTAAAGCTAAAAGGCAAATTACGATTTATAAATAATTGATTTTATGGCATTTTATATTTCTAAATGTTTATGGGTTAACAAAATATAAATTGGAAAAATGCCGGGGCCTTTCCAAAGGTTTTTCTCATACCCGGTAATTAATTCGGAAAACGATTGTATTAAAATGTCTCACAATTGAACAGTTGAAGCTAAGAAAAGGTGACAAATTTAAAATACGAGCTACGTTTTCAAAGAGTGTTTGAAATACAACCGTTTTCAAAATAATATCAGTGTTAGTGTCTTGTTGCATGCTTTCTTTAGATATAGCTGAGGAAATCGAAATAGTGATGTTCATTTGTGATTGTTTGAAACTTTTAAATTGTTCTTACATCAAACATTAAACAGGAAATGAGAATCTTCCCTTCAACACATATATCATTTTATATTGGGTATCCTGTATGATATGTGCATAAGTTTCTGTACTCAAAAACATCTTTTGATTGGGTAACCAGTATTGCAAGCTGTATCAATTTATATACTCCCAAAATCTATTTAATTGGTACTCTGCACGATATGTGGATAATCTTTCTAACTCAATATATATCATCTAATTAGGTACCCTGTAAGACATGTGGATAACCTTACTTTACCTTCGAGTGCCTACTATTACTTTTAACTTGAGTATACCACACGTCAAGCAATGAACATGAACAAAACGCTTTTTACTATTGTAACAATATTGATGTTGATACCAGTAAACAATTTCAGAATTTGGATCTATTTTGTATCTAATTAAATCAAAGCATAATAAGCTTGCTGAAGACATTAAATTATTATCAACTTAAATCACAACAACAAATTTATTCACGATAAAACTAATCCGATCAGGATTCCAAAGTAAGAACGACAACTCTGGTCAAAGATAACAAACCGCTAAATAAGCGACACAAGGCTATTCATCTAATCCAGACCGGACTATGAAGATAACAGAACTTTGGCTCCCGATACACAATCAATTGTTGTGTAAAACTTGTCACGGGTTAGATGCTGAGTCAAAATTCACAGCAATTTTATCTGTGTTTGTTTCAATTTGATGTTAGGGTCCGTTTCATCTGTCAACGGTTATTCAAGGTGTGACGGAATTGACAAGAAAGCCTTTGATGTATTGAAACCAAGTTTAATGGTTTCTGTGATTGAAACTACGGTATGGCGTGTTATGTGATGAAAGTATTAAATGGACTTGAGTTATCATATTTCCCCTGATAGATACAATACAATCATTGACGAGTTTGGGTTATTCTTATACGTTATCTTATTGGTGGATAAGGCGTCAAATTTATCATATTGCATATTGTGTTTATAGCAACTGCAGAATGTAGGGAGTATGGAAAACAATCGAAAATTAAATTTTTATTTTTTTTATTTCTCTTGGGTACATGCACATTTAAGTTCAAGTTACATAAAATATTACATTTGACATAGCAACATTGACATGTAGATATATTTGCATACGTATTAATAATAATCGTACTTTACGTCAAGTTTTCTAGTTTTGATATCACAATAACAATTTACGCAGAAAAGAATAAATTGCATTGTAAATTTCAGTAAGATGTATAACTCATAACAACAATGACAGACAGACCATTTACAACGGGATCATAATCCCACACGTGTCCAAATGCACATTTCAATCATTGTCGGATCAATTGAAATTAACAACGGTAATCTGTACAGACACATACAGTAACGATAATGTTCCTGAAATTGACAACACCGATCCGTCAAATTACGTTATGTCCCCACCTGGGTGTAAATTGCAATCAAGTCGCATCTTCACTTCCGGGTTGGAGGTAGTGACGGGAGTGACACTGACAGCGAGGGGACTGATATATACATCATGTTCACGTCAGCCTTGTACATTTCACCCATAGCAGGGACTCTATAACGTGTGAAATGTGACGTGTAACAGTTGATGGTCGACTGGTGTCAGTTTCTCTTGTAGATTTCAATGCGATGGATTGACCTGTCTTAGTTTTAATCTGAAATGTATTACAAATTTACTGTATCTGATACGTGTGAAATGTGACGTCTAACGGTTGGTGTCAATTTCGCTTGTACATTTCAATACAGTGGATTAACCCGCCTTGATGTTAATCTGAAATGCATTACAAATGTATCTGATATGTATCACTCGTACACTGGCTTTATGATGTTGGAATGGGATGGCTAACGGTTCGTGCCATTTTCGTTTTACATGTTTATAGAATGGATTGACCAGTCTTGATTTTAAGATGAAGTGTATTAAAAACGGAAGATAAACGTATCTGACATTCTATGGAAAATGTGAAATTTGATTGCCATAATGTTGAAAAGATACCAACGAATCTTAATGACCTTTTTCTATGGTGTCAACATTTCTATTTGCCCAAATTCAGTGGAATCTGATTGCAATTTTCAATTTCATCATTACATAAATTCAATATTCTACGCTCTCCTCAAAGAATTCTGAATACTATAACCCTCAGACTGTAGTTCATAATATTTCAATCTCACTTAACTCTTAAACAATACATTTTGAAATTCATGTCTTATCATTATGTCTGTAGCTTGATTTGTCGAACATTTTTTATAAGTAATATTTGAATAAGCCATCATCAAATCTGTTTTCCTCATAGAACCCCTAACCAGGGAAGTATAATTTCTAATGTCCCTGCCCTAACGAGCTGAATACTGGTTATCATTCATTCACATGACATAAAGGCACAATGTCATATTTCTACTGTTGCTTTTTATATTGCGAAAAAAAGCGGATATCCTTTTAGCAGAATCTCAAATAAGGAAGTGAATTCCCAATTGAGTCTGTAACAGCACGCGCAAATGGACTAAAAGCATTGAACAAAGCTGCAATCATTTCCGCAAGGTGGCGCCTTGTATCCAAATGTTACCGCCAGATGTCGCCTCATTGACCAGCGCACGTGAAGCCACGCGACGTTATCTAATCACGTGCTACCATTTTCGTCGAAGCAAATGGAATACAGGCATGATTGCTACTGTTAATAAGCACATCAAACGACCCGCCTCGATGGTTTTGTTATAAATAATCTATGCAAGGTGGCAACCAAGGCGATCGTCTTTGCCCGTTATATTATTTCAGTTAAACTTGTTAGAGGACGTGCTAAAATTAATTTTGAAACTGTGAATTATCGCAACCGATACAGTTACTTAGTAATTGGCGGTGAAGATGAAAGATTGAAGCTAACGCGTAGTTATCAATAATCCCCTTATGTTGTAACGGAGTCATTACTAGCGTTCGGGATCATGTTAAATTGATGACTGTGGAACAGTTTTAGGGAAGCGACGCTATGCTCTCGGTGTATCCAGGCAATAAAATTTGGCCCAAATTTACGAAAATTTCGAACGTTAATGAGAGCTTAAAGTTGTTTATAAAAGGTTAATTAATGCGAATCGGTACTAGACTCCTTGCTTGTATTTCATTCGATACCATGGGGTCAAAAATGTTAACTACAAATCTGTATATCTTGATTTGGTAAGCAATCGTGCCCAACTGCTATTCAAATTCGCTATCCTCATGTTTTATCCTTTGTATCGTTGAATGAAAAAGGTGTTTGATTATTTAACGCCCATGCCAGATATCAGGTTCTTTATTGTCTTCACTTCCTAAAGATCTATACCGGTAAACCAAAACAAGTAGATAAACTTGTGATTGGTGGAAGTATCCCATACGGTTTGACAAGTTGTTGTTTGCATTGTTTCAGTTAATGTAATACCATCGGAAGGCCTATAGACCATATCAAAGCACAGACACGTCAGTTGTTTTCTACGTTGAATAAACTGATGTTTTATTTTCCTTTTCTTGTAAAAGGCAATATGTAGCACGAATAAAAATCAGATGTAACCTTTGGAATGAAATATTCACGGTTATTAAAGGGGTAGTTGGTTTACCTTTTAAGGAGAATACGATTTGTATACACTGAAATTTGAATGACATAAATTCGAGCAAACAAAACTTGAATAACACCTGCTACAGTATTTTCAACATTTCAAGAACGAAGTTGTAAATCCAAGAACGTTTTCCCAATTTCAGTGTTTTCAATAGTACTTTTCTAGAATTTTAATTGCGGAAGATGAATTGGTCTACCAAGTGAGACTCTTTGTTGGTTGCTATGTTACGCCCTCATTTACATCCAAGCTTGTACTGTTCCTGTGTTTCAAACTCTAAATATTTATGTTATATTATGAATATTTTGAATACAGCAGCTCCCAGCAAGGGTTGTTGCGAGAACTGGTGACATTATGTCATTCAAAGTTCAACTGATTACCAGCAACCAGTTCGTACTTAGTTTATTATCGTTAATTACTGTTGTACTTGAATAACCCAAAATCTCACTAACTGACTGACTTGGGGGTCATAGGGTCATCTTATCTAACCTTTGAACTTAATGAGGTTCATGACGTCATCGCACCGGAGCACAACAGTTTCAGACTGTTGATATCAGCCAATCAGTGAAATAAACATTGTGAAGTCATGGAGCTTACATCAGAAGGGATTTCAAAGAGAGATAATTGGGGAATGTTATTGAAACGGTCTGGGGAAAATTGAGTGGATTTTAAACGGACAGATTTCAGTTGAATAGGTTTAATGAGTTCGTTACAACCGTACCTCTAGAACCAAAGAGAACCATTCTTTAATGGCATGCTTTCAAATTGACAATGAGTAAAGCAGTCCGTATGTAAGGTTAGAGGTGACACGGTTTTGTTTATTATATATTTGAATCTTTCATTTCAATATTTCTGTTTCGACTAACATTTAGTCTAAGAAGTATTTTTTTCAATATTGACATATTTTTAAACATATAATGTATTATAACAAAAAAGAGCCAAGAAGATTGTTTAGCTTTAGAGCTTAACTATCTAGACTTGCTGTACTTTTCTAGACTGGGATGGTCGTCGATTGAATATTTTTACTCTATGGTCTGAATGACAGACTATATTTCTGTTCAATGGTTTTAAATATGGATGTATCTGGATATGTCATCACAAAGTTAGTTCGCATTGCAATGCAAGTTTGAATTCATTACTTCATTTAAATATTTCTCCGATTACAAGCTAATTTTTGTACATTAAACAAATTCATTTCATAAAGCCCATTGTCTACATTAAAAAACCGTATTTTACATCACTCTTTAAAAAAAAGAATCTTCTAAATGATAAATGGCTTTGTGTGAGCATGCTTCTAACACTTTACCTCGCCTACATGATGACATTTAATATTCAGGATATACACAACCATCTTCAAGTAGCAGATTCACAATGAAATCCATATTCCTTGAACAAACATGGTCTTACGCCTTATCCTTGCCTTACGTGTAGAAATCAAAGCTGAGTGTTTTCAACAGGGCGTTCGTCTCCTCCCCCAAAATTGTCCCTCCTTTGTAACAATGGTGTGAAGCGTCCCCATTTGCTAACCAGCTTGATAAAACACTCTGGAGGAGAGAAGAAACTTACAGAGTTCAGAAGCTTATAAATGTGAAGAGCTTTAATGCACGTTCTAAGGCGCAAACATGCTTCCTTTGTTGCTTGGCCTCCTTTATCAATTATGGATTATATAATGAAGCGTTGTAAGGATTTCGCCACGCGTTGGATATTGTGATTTCGTCGACGACGCGGATTAAGATAAGTTTGAGGTCGATAACGGTTTTTTGGAATTATTGACAGCTGGACTTTGAGACACGCGACTTGCACGTGTGGAAATAAAAAAGATGCTTATTCTTTGTGAGTGCTTGACGGATTTGAGACAAGCATAATAAAGCACGCCTGAATCCATCGACTGACACGCTGAATAAAGCTTTATGCGTGTCATATGTGCAGTCACTTGCCAATATCCCTGATTTGCTAGTTGAACAATTTAAAAATGCAACGTTATTTCAAACTTTGTCTGTTTTATAGTTTGAATTGATATCTAGAATTCTTATGAATAAACAGCTGATACACTGTTCTTTGATTAAAATGTTATTCAAACGATAGAACAGTGTTTATAAACTTTTAGAACAAACTTTTTACACTAAACAGCTGGCAATTTTTTCAAAATTGTAAGATAATATTTGAATCTGTAACATAATGGGTTGAACGTCAAATTTATCTAATTTCCAATGGCGTAACACACATTCATACTTTCCATAACTCCACATTCCAAATACTTGCCATATTTGATACGTAAGCATTTGTTACCTCAGAACAGATAAGATCTTATCTCCTACCAAACTGAGCCACCTGATTCTCAGGTATTCCAGTAAATCTGTTTGACAGGTGACAGGTTTGCAACACCTGTGTAATCGGACTCATTCGCTAATGAACCTACCTGATAAAACAACGCACCTGATACTTGGGAAGAGTCACGTTGACTTGGCGTTTCTTAACGTTTACACCACGATGTTTGCAATCTGGTTTTCTCCGTAATAATGATTGATAACTAGTCACCATAGGTTTTACTTTGGGAAATGAAACTTATATCAACTTCAGTACATCTTGCCCATACACACATGGTCCTATTCCATTATTCTTAACCGTAGTGAATGTATCTTCATTGATGTATGATTAAACCAGCGAATTTATAGATTGAAGGACAAAACCTCAAATGACATTCTACCTCCCAAAATACATATTTTCATCAACCTTATATACACAATATCGGTATATCCATGTTAATCCCAGTGTAGTTCTAGCTCATCTTTCATAGACTTCCATGGACTTCATCTGATATACCAATACTTGATAAATGATTCAGAAACGCTAAGAGAAAACAGTGTCACCTTGCTGCAATTATTATTACACTGTATAGATATCAATACCAACACTGCGCTAGCTTTGATGTAGGAAACAAGTGGGTATTGATCCAGGGGTCAAAGGAATTGTTGCAACACTGGTCTTTCAAGTGACATAAAGTGTCAAATTAACTAACATAATTCATCAAATCCGGACTTATTTTTCCATTTAAACACAAATCACCACATGCTATCCTTTTGAAGTGCGCTGTATGTGTAAATAAGGAAGGGCAAAGCATACACCCCTGCCGTACACCATTGTGAAGTTTTCAATAAACAGCAATGTGTTATTTTCACCCTGCTGTGAGGGTTCATTACTAAATGTTACTGCTGAGCGTAAAGGCATGTAGTGATATTATGTAAACAATCATAATAATGAGATATTGTTGTGTATAGTCCGATAACGGTTATGTGTTTCCGTCTGGTTGTTGAGATATGCGTAATACTTATGAAATGATAGGGCATGATGTAATCACATCTTGTTGAGACAGTTTTATGCAATTGTTACGGAATAGATAGTCAGATGATCACATCAGTAGTAGCAATGAGTACATTTTATGCAACATAATGTTGAACTATGATGGGATCGGCTTATTCCTCATCATTAGTTGCTTTGTTTATTGCATAATTCAATGTTTTAGTCATTATAATAGAAGTAAATCATAGTAGTTATGATAAAAAAATTCTTTGATGGATTTGTATGTTTATAGAATTCTGATACAATAAATAACTGAACCATTTAAGTAAATATTAAAATAACCAGAAATCCTAAAAAAAATTAATTGCTTGATATGTTGATTTTTTAAACAAATATTTATAAAGAAGCTTGAAGATGACACAAATTGTATGTACAGGATCGATATAGCCATAAAGCTATCATATCAACCGTGACACTTAAAGAATAAACTTAACGTCACATCTCCAAGTCATATACAAAGAGAGCGACCTAACAGTTTGCGTATTATTATACATTCGGACTCTTTAGATGAAATACTCCTTGTTCGATTTTAAGAGCGTTCATGTTGTAAACCATTTGATTTAATGGACTACTTATTCTCATATCTTCATGGATGTTTAAAGAGAGCGGGATGGGAGTTTCAAACATAGTGACCAAAATGAATGTAACTTTACACATTAGTAAGTGACAACATCTGGACGCGTTTCAAACGTTATTGTCAGAGTTATGTGGTTGATTACGTGGTAAATTGTAATCGTTTCTCAACTTCTGGTATTGTCGGCATTTGAAGTCCCGGCCCGCTATAAGCAGTTCGGTGTTATGTGATAAGAGGTTGCCCTGCCTTTGAGATTAGATGTGAATTATGTAAGAAAAGGAAATAACGGAGTGAGAACACAGCCCTGTCTATGAATGTTGTTATGTAAAATATCAGACATAAAAGTGTGCATTGAAATTCATATGTAACCGGGATAGTTTATCTTCAAAATTCTCTTCATTATTTATAAACGACGACATGATGTTATTCAACAGACGAAGCAAAGTTCTTAAAATATTTTGATTGAAAGTTTCTTAATGTGACAATATAACTATATTATTCAAACATCTCCAATATCCCTATATGATTTTCTATTTGAAATACAGGATCGTATATGAGATTATCCTGTTTCCCAAAACACAAATCGTTCAATTACACTAAGTATTTCTTTCAAAATCAAATATAATAAAATTGTCTGAAATTAAGTGTATGACCTTATGGTTAAACACTGGATCTAAAATTACATATTTTGATAAAGCTGTTCACATTTTGGGCCAAATAATATGTTGTTTACTGTTGACTGTGTGCATTTCACATGGGCATGTTAACTAAAGCCTTATTTTAATCATTGCCACAGTTATTGTAAACGATATTGTCGGTTAACTTCAATCCTATTAACGGACTGGAATCAGTACCATCAAATATAGAAACCATTTGCTGCTATGTGATGAGACAGTACACATCAACATTACGTTTAGATGAAAGGACCCTAATCTATTTCTACTAAGTCTAAACGTGATCATGACGTAATTACAGCATATGAGATTAATGACATCATTACCTCTACAAGCTCTGCAACTCATCATGTGACGTAACGTAACGGCAATATCTCCTCAAAAGACACCGTGCACGTTTTGCACGGGCTACTTGAAAGGATGCCGCCCGGCTGAAATTAACACGACGCGGTGTAATTAATCTCACGTGTGATTGATTGCACAATGACGATGATGAGTGCACGTGCGGGAAATATACAACTGTGCAGCTCTGTGACGTCACCTTTTGATCTCTCGGCAAGAAACCATAACAGTTTATAATTGTTACGTCATCTTGGTAAACATTTTGTTTGCGATAACATGTGGTCATTTGGTTACTAATTAGTATAATTTATGACTATTTGAATGAGAATAAGATTGTTCATTTTGCGAGTTTCTCTCTGTGGCTCTGCCCATTTTGATAACTGTAAATTCAAGAGCTTGTGTAAATTTAATTGCCCAAACTCTTAGCAACTGGTGATAGTTTAATGTAATAATACTTATTCCATGATCTCTGTTCTGTTCTCATATGATGGTTGATATGGATTTTTTCACTTTAACAAATAATTGGTTCAAACCCCTGCTCCAAACATCGCACTTTGACTTTTAGACTAGCTGTCATTTTTCACTTTTAAAGTTGTAAAACAATAAACAAGACAGGGTTTATGTAAAACAAAAGGTCGCCAAAATAACTTTAAACCAACTTACATTTCCTTTTATCTTATCATAAATCTAAGACATTACCAAAATATCCCCATTACTACTTGAAATAAAAAAATCCGAAAAACTTGTAATTCATCTACAAGTAGGCATATTCTCTAAATATGTGATTTTCACACGAAGAGGATGTAATCCAGTAACAATATGCTGCATGTATCCAGTATTATGTTTTACCTTCAAAGACTTTTTGTGCAAATCTCCGGCGACAACAACTTGTCTTTATTTTTAATGAAGCACCACGTAAGTGAGTGATGACATTTAACATATTCTAACATGAATCTGACTTCTTTAGAAATTAGATAACATATGTTACAACGCCCGTATCGTTTATGGGTCATTTGCAGAAAAGGCGGGAATTCTTGAGTTGTCTCCCTTCTTTGTCCCGTTACCAGATGGCGCTCTAGACAATTATCTGTCGTCCATCTTGGTCAAATGCAGTTTTAATTTGATTGGTTGACGATGCGCCCTTTGAAGTCACATGGTTAAGATCACCATAAACTTTAAGTATAAGTAACCACGTGGCCTTAATTTGCTTTTAATTAGTTGTGTTGCTTAATGACTGCATAACTGTACCCGTTATAATTGGATGCTGGTTTTACTCTGAACTTTTAACCTACTGGACAAAGACTCTTGGTTTCTCGATCTTGTACTGTTGCTTAAAGAGAACCAACATTGTCCAATTAGGAATTTCATTATTTATTTTACAGTAACCTACATGTACAAGGGAAAACTTGTCATTCTAATTCACGAGAAAACAAAATACCAATCAAGTGCAAAGTTGGTGAAGAACAACTTGTGTTTGCACATAAAAAAAGATATGTATGTGCATACTATAAAAAGATAAGGATCAAACCTATTTTTACATGACATCGTCAAAGAACCATTGCGTGGCTGCACGATTGATCAACACATGAGAATGTTGCACAGAGTCTGCAGAACCAAGCTGTAGCCAAACAACGATTTCTTGCTTACTACTTACATTGGCCATTTCATTGAAAGCATCATCGTAGAAGTGATTTTGATTTAAACATATTTTATTCATGAAAAGACATGAATGGATTGGCCAACAAGCACAGTCCATTCATGTCTTTTCATTACACCCTTCTGAAGGTCTGACAACATTGTGTGTGTGCGATGCATTCGTTTCATGAACCCCTGTATTGAAGATGATATGAGGAATTTTCAGGATACTCACATTCGTTTATTTAAGATATGGCATATACTTTGTATACACAGTTACAGGAAGCCATTCTATCAATATTGCTTTGAAATTTGAACTCATATTTATCTCTGCATAGAAACATGTCGACCTTAACTTCTTCGGATTAGTTTATTTACAGTCATGCCATCAGAACTCAAACGTCTTGATATTTCATCAACACGACCACCACCCTCACGTCAGTACAGAACTAAGTAATCTTTCAAAAACACCATGGCGCTGTTTGAGGTGGCTTCGGTCATTTTTATATAATAAATTAATGTGAAAATGTCTTCAACGATGTTAAAGTTTGGTATTTTTATAATAATTAATATGAAAATGTGTTCCGTGATGTTAAAGTGTTGATGATGCAATAATGTCTATATAATATATTTAGATATATATTTCGTTATTATTGGAGGTATAAACATGATACAATTTTTGTTTGAATTGATACTGCCTCTTAAAGGGGCAGTAGCGCGTTTTTTGACAATTTTATATTTTCAATTTTACACTGATAACTATAAGTTAATGCTAAATGTATTACTTTGACAGTGTCAACAATCTCATTACACAAACCAATCATCTGTAGTCAGAGAACAAAGTATGAGGATTCACATAAAATCCATTGGCAGTCATTTTTGTGTGAACACCTTTAATTCATTTTGTGTAAGAAAAGGAATCGCATGCCTTAACTTTACATTGTATATTTTATTTAGTACTGCTCCATTTAGTTTTTATACATTGTCTAAAGATTGGAACCATATATTTTCATTTTCCTGACATCACCTTATATTCCCCCTAAAAACGTGCTACTGCCCCTTTAAAATAGCAACTCAGTTAAAGTAACGGTATACGCAATAATATGCTATCCTGATAAAACAGATAAAAGAGGAAAAACAACATCCAATATGAATTACACGTATTTATGCTGAATCAAGTGCAATAACTCGTCTCTGACATGTAACAGACACCTGTCAGTTTCACGCTTCCAACAGCAAAACAAATAAACTGAAATTAACAACTGCCTGTCAGCAACACTCGAGAATGTCAGCATGCACACTTGACGGCGGGATTGACGGATATTTACAACTATCACATTGTTACGGAAGTTAATATCAACACTGCTATGTACATAATGCACAATTAGCACGTGCACGACAAGCTATACGGATCTGTCAGGTTCTATATCCTACTGTTTTATTACCCGAGGTGACGTCTACTTTGCTCCCATTACATCATCATAACGGCGTGTTCCTTCACCCAGGGGAGGTAATTCAGCGGATCAAGTTTCTCTACCTGTCTTGGCAGGCACCGGAAGATACCTCTTGTATATTAATGAATTGGATAAGAGATTCCCACTGCCCCTAATATCTTCTATCTAGCGAAATCACAGGCAAGGTACAACACCATTTGATTGGTTATTTTGGGACATCACAAAATCCTTATAACTGAAGATTTGTCAGTCATGTAAGATTAGCCTCGGTAAAAAAGAAACCTTGGTCAATACACTTCAATCATGAAAAGAGGAGGAGTATGAGTATTCTTCATTTAAAACCTCAAATCAAGCTCGTAAGTCTTCTTCTTGCTGAGGGTTTTATCATTTTCATTGATTGGTCAAACCAATTTTTCAGGGATATATATTCTGAACTAAAGCTTTAGATAAAGCAAGTAAGCATCAAATTTTATGATAGAAAGACAACATTGCTTCATTAGAAATTGAGGCACATTGGCTTCATGACGACGAAATTCCAGACAGCTATTTTCATGATATCGTTTACCTCATCGAAATAGATAAGTAGAAGTTAAGCCACACTCATTTTACCATGAATTTGATATTTTGTAGTCTTTACAGAAGTTTAATTTCCTGAATTCTGAAAAAAACTCCATACTAAGTCTTTGCACAGTGAATATTACGTAGTCAAGTACCATTACCGGCTTAACGTTATTTTGCCAGTTTTACGTACGCATCATTTGGTTCCAATATCCCCATTAGGCCAACACAATGTCCTAATCACACCTACTTCATCTCTAAGTCAAATATTTACTCTCCCCTGGAGTTTTTTCAGAACCTCAAAGCCCCCGCTTAACTCACAATGTCAACCTAAGGTAACACAAACCAACAAATATTGCGGTCTTATAAACTGTTACAATACCTAATTGAGTAGCGTTATCCCAACGTAACAAACACCAACTGTATGACGGTGTTATGGACCCTTTCTATACCTTAATTCTGTAATCCGACGTGATCCATTATACAGTGTCCCAACATGTATATACAGTAATTCCAACTTATTCTTTCTACCTTGCGTAATGGTCAGTATAGTCGCATGGGGTCAAGATCTCTAGCTCGGGTCAAGACCCTGGTGGTCAGTCAAGGAGTAAGTACGTTGACCACAGGGGTGTGGACGCACCTGCAAAATCATTAACTGTTTGGTTTGACAAATGAGTAAGATTTTGATTTTACATTTGTAAGGGGAATGAATTATTGACATTCGTTTCATTTAATTCTATTTCAATTCCTCGTGTATCGACATTACGAATTACAAAAATGTTAACTCACTTGTTTAAACTGTCCTTTAAACTAGCGACTCTATATACAGATGCTAATTAATGTCTCTGTTCAAATGAAACATAAATTGTGAGTTCTTTGTCTATATATTACTCATTTGTATATAAGCCTATGCTTACAATAATATATATCACCACTTTGTGATTCCCTTCCAACCAAACCACGGTGCAAGCATATGTTTTTTCGGTATTAACGGATTGTGATCCAGGAAATGTTGCTGTTTGATGTATGCCACTTCTAAATATAATTCCAAAACCTCAACTTCTAATTGCTCGTGGTTATAATTCATCAGTTTTCAAGATTTATGGACATTATGTTGGCTGTAATATTTTTGAATGATCATGTTTGCCGTTTAAAGTTTTAACCGTATGAATGTTTTGCAATCATGTTTTACAGTTGAAGGGTCAATTGTTAGCTTCGGAAAACGAGGCAACGTAAAATAAAACACATTTACTTGGAGAACAGTAACGTGTCATAAAGAGAGAAATGAAAATTTCTTCATCCTCCCCCTTGGCGTGTTTCATTATGAAAGATCTTTTCTCTTGATGTTTTTTAAGTCATTATTCCTGATACTTCTGTTCAAATTTGCATTCTACCTGCTTGAATAAAGGCTTTGTTTATAAAGTAAGGTACATACACTCGAAAAAATGAGTTTATTTTCGTATCAGCTAGACCATGGAGTGAATATTTGTCTATAACTTTTTTCACAAATAACAACATATTTATTATCCACCGCTATTTATACTAATTACCCCACACAATGCGTACATTTAAGAATTGCAATTACAAATGTTAGACATATTCAACAAAGTCACCAAGTACTGCATAGTAATGTCAGACATATACCACATAATCACCAAGGAGTATTTGATACTGTTTTATACATATATAAGAAAAAATGTCTCTCAAAACCTTTTTGGTGATAAATATAAAAAGTGAGTGTTATATATATTAATGTGTTACGTATTTTGATTGTGTATGTGGCGAGACAGTAATAAATAATATCTCTCTCATATGTCACATAGTCACCAAGTACAACATAATAATATTACACATTAACTTGGTCACAGAGTACTATGTAGTAAATACCAGCTGATGAAAACTAACAATGCTTCTCTGAATACCACGGGCACCTGTTAGCTAATCGATTCCAAAATTACAACTAATTTGACGACATCTGACTGCAGGCCATATAGTACTAGTACAGCGAGCTGGTGAATGGACGCTTGTATATTTCAATCAGGGATGGTCATTGTAGTGCAACATCTTGCTTTCTTTGTATTCAGCCAAGCTGGCTCCTGCGATTTGGGAACTAATTTGAAGTCCGCAGATGTGATGTTTGGGTAATTGATAACATCTGTCCTAAATTATCGTTTACGTTTGATTATGTTGATGTTAATGGTTTTCATTAATTTTGATGTTTGTGAACGTGTTGTTACCTTACATGTGTTGTATCGTTATTTGTACCTATAAACCTAAACACTGGACATAAAAGGTGTTGGATATTTGATTTGTTAAATTATCAATGTTTATATATGTATCTGTATTTTTTTTAAATTAAACAAAATACCACCAAAAACAGTTTCATTTTGCATGCAATTTATCTATATTTTCACTTTTAACTTTATTGTCACATTTACAGTTTTCAATAATTTTTATTTAATTCCATTGATCTTACGTAGCACATATTTAAAAGAATTTTTCATTTCACCTAATTCATTTCAGTTTTCTGAATACACCCGAACTTATGGTCGACTTTTGAAACAGGTCTAGATGAGTAAAGATATATTTTAAGAGTTAACAATATCTAATGAGAATATCCTTATAACATTATTACCTTATAAAACATTATGAACCTAGTTTCAATATATTAAGAGCTGAATGCAAATGTGAAACGTTGGTTCAAGTGAATAATGCTTTACAAGTACAAGAGCTTGACCCTTATGGTCAGTGGATTATGACCAGTATCAACAAGATCTCAAAACAGTTCTGCGTCTATGTTTATGTCCCATGAACCATAGCGGCCTTCGCCAGCAAATATTAGGCTTCATCGCTTTTAATACTCTTTCAATGTGCATTTCACAGATGGGTTGAACCTGTTGATTCATTTCACATGAAATTGACACATGGGCAGCTTTGATGAGTCTGGTATAAGGAAATAAAAGGGTAAATATACAGCTGCTGGTTACTTAGTGTATGGTCAGGTTGTATGTAGAAGAAGAAGAAGAAGAAGAAGACTTTATTGTACAAAACACCCACATTGGGGCAGGGTACAGTCTATAAACTATACATATATAATAGTACAATGTTATGTGAATATATAATATATGTGATGAGGGTAATATACACATATTGAAGAAGTGACAAGTTTAACATATAAACATGATAAATGAGATAAGTGTAATAATTGGAGCTAGGTACAAAAAAATATAAGATATATATGTATACATAAATATTAGTTAAGTAGTGCATAATATATATATGTGTACTATTTTTGGGGTTATTTTACGGTAGATGCAGACCTCCTTAACAATAGCATTTGGAAGATGTAGGCTGCTATTGGTTTACAAGTAGATGGAAGAGGATTTTAAGTGTCAGTGATGATGAGTTGATTGAGAGCAATAACTGCGCCCGGTGAGGTTGATATAGTGGGCAATGCAGAAGGAAGTGTTCCTCATCTTCTATTTTATGTTCAGTGCAGAGTTGGCAATATCTTCTATCAGGAGGAATGTTGTGGTATCTGCCTCTTTCAATTTGAAGATCATGTGCGCTGAGCCTTAGTTTGGTCAGTGCGATGCGGTGATGTGATTGATTTATTGAGAAGAGATATTTTTTTAGGCAGAATCTGTCATTAATTTTTCCGAGAGTTCTCAATTTATGTTGTTTTTCTGATGGCAGTTGATCTGTTTCCAGAAAAAAGATATCGTTAAATTTCTTTTTGAGGGATTCTTTCAAGTTTCCAACGGTAATGTTTGCAGAATTTTGGTTAGGAAATAGGTATTGAATAATGGTCTTCATATTTGATATCCATGAAGCCGAGGTACTTAACGTCGAGACAGGTGCTCGCGTGAAATTTACAACCACGTGAAGCGAGATCGTGCAAATCGTGATCACATTGCACATATATAGACATGGAAAGCACACATATAATAAGTTTCACTGAAAAGCGATGTCATCGTGAATTTTTGGTTGAAAGTGTAAACACTGACGATTGAATCCTAAAACAGTTACTTTTTTAAACTTAAAATCAAAGTTATCTGTTCACGTGATACGTGGAAATGATTTTCAATTTATCACGTTAAAGTACCATTAATGTAATTGTATAATGAACTCAACAAAATCTTCCTTATTTTTGAAATGAACAACAATAATAGGCGATTCATTATATTTAAGCAGATACATTGACAAGATGTTTTTAATGAAACCGAAATCATCTTTCTTTTTAGAACCATATCCTGGTCACTGTTTCTAAAACCATATGAAGATTGTGCATATCACATGATGAAACCGTACAGACAATCATTTGTGTATTTAGTTAAGAAGATGATGTGATACGATTAGTATTTCATGTAAAACTTTATCAACTAAAAGAATGATCCGAAAAATTATTTAAACTTGGATTCATCTTAGTTGTGATAAATGTTCTGGTCATTTTCGTAAGTGCATGTGTCTCTTGATCTGTCAAAGAATGTTTTATAAATGTACAAGCGTATTTCACCTTGTTAAGTAACCTATGTAGGCACCACTTGAAGAAGAAATCCGAAAAACGTTGGATACTTACTAATCCTACACTGAATAGACAGGGAAGTTTACAAATTTATATTTCAAACCTTTCCTCAAAACTAGTTCCAAAATTCTAAGAATTTTACAAAAGCCCAATCTTCTTAAAACTTCTGAGGAACACAATTCACATCAATTTGTGGAATGTTTTGAAACTAACCACAAAGGCTCATCTGAAGTTGCTTTTATCGTGCACACACTAATTGCTGAGTGATGGTCGGCTGATAACTAGGGTTAATTTACACCCCCGAGAAAAAGACATACGCTTTATCCTAAATAAGCCTAGCATCATAAAATACTCACTCCAGACCGCTAGAGGGTAGCGTCCTCGCGTCCACGGCATCAAACAAAGCATCATAAACTTTACTGGCTCGGCCAGGAGCAAATATGGCCTTAGAGTCAGTTACAAAGAACATAAAAGACCGAAACAAAGTTCAAAGACATCAATACACATTAACAACATCATTTGCAACGAAAAAATGAGATTTTGGTCTCACATGTGTATTTAACGACAATAATTTTGGTAACAATTAGTCATAACTCAGGTTGAAACATAGCAACATGGTGGTTACTGTCTGTAACTGCATTCTTCTGAGGACGCCGACAATGTTATTGGTTGTTAAGACACATATTGACAGCAGTTTACATACTTACATCGTGCTACCGACAATATGGGATGGGGATGGTTTCAGATGGGGAGGTGTGTTCAGTTTATGTGACGCGCTGTCAAGGAGGAAATTATAAAAACAAACACCGGTCGGAAAGAATGTGACAGAATTATCGTGAAGCTCATTAAGCAGTGTTGTGGAAATAGTTTGTCAATAGATACATGGTTTTGTTATATATGGTTAGTTATCTTGTGTGGTATTGTTACATTTTCTGATTTATTGACACACGTCCTTTTCTCTTTTAAATGTTTTAAAATGGATACGACTATTGTCGATCAACATATAGTCCCAGAATTTGTGACTAAGTTGGTGATTTTACATATTTATTTGAAATAAATTAAAAGGAGTTCTGATAATATTAAATTTCTAAAGCTGAGGCAACTAGTCTTGTCAACATTATCTAGACTCAAGAAGGTTCTTTTAATGGTTTTTGCTTAAGGGTTTAGATAAGAGACTATTAATAGGTTTACTGTTACCCTGTGCGTATGGTGCCTAAAGGTTACTGCTACTTATTCTTTATTATCAAAATGATTTTAATAGACTTTACTTGCGTATTTGTACAGCATTACTGGCCTTCTTGATATCTCGATGTATTCAATTTCTTCATTTTCAACAATTCATTTCACGTTTTACTGGCATGACAGTGTTAAACAGTGTTTATGGTTCTCAAATATGAATGTCAACGTGCATTCCTCGAAATAGAGTTCGCTTTATTATCTACTATCTTATGCAAGTTCTACTTTGACCTCTCCCAATAAAAGCTGACAAATTTCCGTTATTCAATAAATCCTTTGGGTTTCAAATTGCGTAAGATCGCCCTCCCCTATTTACCATAAACGTCGCTGATGACAGCACTGTTATATACGACCATGTTCATTTCTCACGAAGCAGCACGGGGTGGTAATTCCAGCGAAGATTGACACTTGCGATGTCATGTTGATTTCAGCCCGCCCTCCCATCACTGTCATTACCGAACCTACGTTTACTACCTATCGGGGACTTTTTCCCATCATAAAGGGACTACCTACATAAAGCGATTACGCGCGTAAATTACGCCCTGCGTAATCGATCGTTCAGGATGTCTCCGTAACGAGACTTTAATGAGTTTATGTGGTAGATAAGAACGGCATGCCAAACGCCTTGTAGATTTCAGCCAATCAGATGTCAGTTTCACATTAGAGCGCGACCTATGGCACGTACTTGACAAGCTGTGGTTGCGTTATCTCTCGATCAGTATTGCACCGAAATTGACACTGATGAAAAAATCTACCGTGAACGATTTAAAGCTATCATAAAATTCTATTTTAGAATGATCGGGTTTTCACTGATGGCGTCATTACATATTTTACAACATTGGGGAAATATCATTTCTTATGAATTTCTTTGTATAAAGTTCACGATTCTCGGCGTATAAACCTTTATTAGACTCTCAGAAAATTTTCTTTTAAATGTCTTTATATTCTTAACGACCCTCAAAGAAAGAAATATTTTTGCCTTTGAATTTTATTTTTCAAGTACCACTTGTCTTAGCCTGGTATCATCTTGACCATGACACATATCATATTCATCTGGAAGGTCACAGTACGATCATATCTAACAAAGGGTGCGTGACAAAACCTAAAATCCTCTCAACAGGTCAAGTTGACCTCATACAAAAAATCCCAAGAAAAAGGATAATTGACGGGAGAACAATTACAAAGACTACAGTTTGTGGAGAAGTGATAACGGTTTAGTTGACCGGTAGTGACCCAGGTCAGTCTGCCCGGGATGACCATCACCACACCTGTAATTACCTGTCCAATGCAGCGTCTTTTCATGCCAGCTCCCACCGTGAAATCTACAACATTTAACCTGTCACGCCTTGGCGCCTCTTGTAGATTTCATAAACTCATATGCTCGACTTTGTCGTCAATTCATACACATTCGTGTTCGTTTTGAATTTCTGTAAGTCTCGTGCAATTTGGTCTCTACCGTTAAACATTATACCTGTCAGGCCTTCGCGCCCCATCTTAAAACACTCATGTTAATGTTCGATCTGTTTTTCTGTCAATTCCCTGCACTCTTGGTCTCGTGTCATCTACGTTTTGATTTCATTGTTCCGTACCGATCATTTAGATTTTATAAACTAATTCAATAACTTAACTACACTATAGTCTCTATCGTGCTCTAACATTAAACGCCATCGCACTCAAAACTGATTTTAAAATACCGACCAATTGATAACCCTCTGTCCTATCCCTGTACAACTTGTTGATCCCTCATATAAAATCGTTTGGTTTTGGTAACCTTCCACAAGTCTGAGACCACAAGATTGCAACACAATTGACATGAGGGTTAGGGTTCTTATTGGAATAGCTCTTTATTTTTCAGATATAAAATTCTGACAAAGCTCTTCTGTCAATTTAAGAGAAATTCTAAAACCTGCCAGTCGCAAAGAAAGTTAGGGACATATTATGTTGGACTGACCTTTCTTCTTTCATTGGCATATCATACTCTCCTTTTCGTCAATGTTTGGTGAACATCTTGGTTTGCTAACAGATGATCTTTCATCGAGGAGAAGTAATAATTCTACAGTTGTTGGTTAACTAACGAAACCAATGATTCAAGATACAAATGCAATTCTTCCATTTGATTTGCATGCATTCCAAAGACATGTACATTTCACGTTTCTCAATGTATATTTCATACGTCATTTGACACCGAAATCAACATTATCAATAAGATCGAAGTTCCTATGTTGCTCACTCGGGGGATGACAAGAGTGATTGATGAAGAACGCTACCACCATTAGCCTAATAAGAAACCAAATCTGGCACAACAGGTACCTCTGTGGATTAATCACAGTGTTTTATAACGCTCATATTACCCCCCAGATAATCAGGGTAATGTTTATGTTTTAGCCCTGTCACCCCGCCGGGTCACGACTAGCCATCCCGTCTCAGGTTGGTCACTGATACTACCAGTGTTAGATACTAGGCTGAACTCATGGGTGAACTGTATGAGGTGAGAGTGAGTGTTGATGGATGGAGGGGTGAGGTTTGAGACTCGCTGAAAGCGGATATAGAGAGAGCTGTGGCATCACCGAACGAGGGACTTCTTTTTGATAATCAATTTAAGTTTAAGTACTAATATCCAAAACCCTAGTCTGTCTAACAACCCCTGAACCAAATATATATTTAAAGACCCACACATTATTGCAGCAAGTCTAGCTCACTGCAGTTTCAGGTTGACACACTGCTTCAGTGGGCCCCTTTCAATTTTAATAGTAGAAAGCTGCATTTAATATGTATTTTCATTTCAGAGACTGAAATTTAGTCTACCAAAACCCTACGCCCCATTTTAAGTCTTTTGGTAAATTCCGTGTATATGTTCATAATCGTAAATGTAAGCGAGCTCTAAAATAACCCTTTCAATCAAATCAATATTTCGGATGGACAACAGAACCGTTTAGCCCTGGGACGCCTTTCAACCAGCTAATTTAATCTCTATCATCATATTTTATTTCAAAGATGGTGACATGTGCACATAACAGTTTTCTTGTACAAACGCACTTCAATGTAAGCATTGACTAAGGTAAAACGAGCAAATGCAATGCGATTAACATGAGATGATTACAAACATGAACAAGTTATTCACACATTAAGTTGCTCTAAACGTGTAAAAGTTAAAAATAAAAAGTTATATTGTCATTTACTATTTGTAAAAATGAAAATCAATCTTAAACCTTGTTAAAGACAACATGTATGGATGACCTCAGATGGACTGGTGTTAGGATAGGGATATTTGACCTCGTGTTGGGGGAAGGGTATAAGGGTGGTGACCTGGGGGTGAGGGGATTTGACCTGGGGGTGACGTGACCTCACAACAGGGGTCACAGTCCCATCTCGGGTCACGACGCTCTGCTTGAAACTTGAGGCAGGAAAAAAAGAAGAGTCATTGAAAATATTGAATATCGATGACCAAGTTTAAAAGTTCAAGGTTTTGATTGAAAAGTATGAGAAGAAAATAGTTTCTTAGAGCAATAAACTGTCTCAGATTTGACTGGGCTTAGTTTCCTCTCATTGTTTATCGCTTCCTGCTTTGTGTTTCATCAAGGAAAACTCAAGTCTCTTCAAAAGGCCTCTTTATTATTTTCAAAAGCTCGTTTTACACACTTGATTTTTTGACACAGACTTTGTGGTCTTCTTATCTGTACAATCTATTGTGATATGAGCAGAGGTCCTGAAATAACTCTTTGATACTTATAGTGAGAGACGGAGTTGTTAAAATACGTCAATACTGTTAACAATTTGTTTAATTCATCCTGTTTTGTAGTAAATACTCAATGACAAACCTTTACTCGAATAACTGTTCGTAATTTACTTGTGCTGTATCCTATTTTCTATGAAACAAAGTTTGAAATTCGAGACAAACTTTGGGTTTCCTTGGAAAACGGACAAAATATCCTTTAATATAATCTTCATGATTACCTAAGCATTTTACATAATTCCCCAAGCAATCTACATTTTTTTCCTAGAACATAGACGACATTCCTTAAATAGCCTCTTTGATTATCATCCTATCAATTATTCTTCCAATGTTGTGCAAAACTTTTTTTTAAATTTAAAGAACGATGTGGCCCCGTAGCCTTACGCCCAGATTAAGGTGAAAGGAAGTCTAAATCTGAAGTCACCAACATAACTAAGAAGAGTTATATCTCTAAGAGTCCTTTCTTATTTGTGATGAATAATCGTTTTTGAAAATTATAATTTTCAGAGACCAGCTATTAGTCTCTTGGCATTGTGAAAAGTTTAGCTTACAGCTATCAGCAACAATGAGCGCATTTTGTCATCGAATTGGTTACCCTCTTCAAGACTGGTTTACATGAGATTATGGTAGTTGATTCTTTGCTCGACTGTGAAACGTGATTTGAGAGACTATTTTAATTATGACAAACTTCATATTGACAGACAAACTCTTGTTACGAGAGACACAATTTTTGCGTTTTAATATACAATTATCTTTATCATTAGATAACTGCATATTCTTTAAGCTACATATTTAGCAACACACGTGTTAAAAACATCGAGTCAAAATAGTGCGATAAATTGCTATGATTTATCAAAGACTTTCAAGAATCCTTCTGATAAAATCAATTTCAAATACCAGGCATTCCTTTCCTTCCTATGCCCTCTACGAGACGTATTGAATATAAAATAATATAATTAGACCCAACTTTTTTCAATCCGGAGCACGTTAAACTGCTGTAATTCCATCAAGGAAGGAATACTTTTAGTCCGAAACTGTAATGATGGTCATTTTAGGTAAGTCTGTCCCTATGGAGTCTAAATTATTGGTTATCCCTTAACTATCGTCTACACCATACGCGAAACGTCCAATTATCAACGTAATACAGTTTACACGTTCACGGTGACATAGGGCCAGCAAATCTGACACGAGGCTATTACATGGGACAATAGTTGGTTTCTTTTGTCAAAACGAGGTTTTCACAAAGGGAGATAATCATCTGTCATCAACGTCACGCCCAAGTCACGTACCCGCCGTGAAATTGTGTGATTATGACGTCACATAACGAGACTGACTGGCTCGTTCAAATACTTGAACTTGTTGATGGGGAGAGCCTTTGTTCCCCCCAAATCCCCCGATTATGACATTTTAGTCGCCAAGTATCTGAAACTAAGTCGATTATGCCCTATTTAGATACAAATTGTTTGTCTTGTGAAGGGTTAATTTGTCAGATTACGCAAACTGTGCACTTATTGCGACATGGAAATGACACGTTTTCATGTCTGTTTCCGCCCACGCGTTCTGGTTTGTTAATCGTCAAATAGGAGATAACATGATTTAAATGATTTCATGATAGTCTTCACGTGTCATATTCTATGCAATAATCGTATTCACTGTTTAGTTGTGTTCGTGTGTTTATGATCTTATTTGCAGTTCACATCAGTTTCCGAATCAATCGATTCTAAATTATGCTCATATAAACTCATTGTAATCATTACAGATATATTTGAAGAACGAGAAAATGTAAATGTGGTAAAGGAACGGTAAATCGCCTGGTGATGATGCTATCATAATATGTGAAATGCTTTCATGTTGTGAACCTTTTCAGTCGGTTCGTCTGTCTGTCAATATTAACTACAAGACAAAATTAAGACATTAGGTCGGTAATTTAAATTTGTTGTACAATTTCCTGTTGATGTAATGTTTTTGTCTTTAATCGATATCGCACATATTTGTTATCTGATTCAACTGAACATTAGAATTGCCGATCCTATTCCCGTTCAACGAAATGGGTGTAGATGTGCAAACCTTATGACAAACCAACATCCACCGTCGTCAAGGTTGGGTATACAAATCATATTCTACAGAAACAGTTATAACAATAATACATTGAACATCGCGATTTAAAAGTGACCATCCAAACACCTTTAACGCCTTTGTTTGCAATCGCATATGTCATTGTTCCAACAAAAAATCTTAAAACCTCAAAATCTCCAAAATCTGAAATATTTGTAAACGAAACCTTTGAGAAAACACACCATATGCAAAGCGAGGTTTCTTCAGGAGTACCAAATGAACCCACGCAATGTTTAGAAAACATTGGTGACCCGAAAATGACGTCATTTTACGGAATGTATCACGTGACTAAACACCAATTACGTCTCTATTGAGTAAAGAAGCCATGAAAGTGGGTGACGTGCTGGCGGTAGATAATTCAGTGTTCTCACGGTGGCAAATGTTAGCATAAAGGGTGTTGAAAACTTAACTAGTACTTCACTTTCTAGTGATACAGGAGGTAAAGGGGCTTAACAGAAAATTCCCGTTAATTTGATGCCCTCTTTGTTTCTCTCGGCATTCCGCACTAACCATTTGGTGTTAAGTTGATGATTGTCCCTCCTCACGATATGCATTTCAGGCCCTTACAGATTTGTAAGATAAAATGATAAATAGATGGACGTTTGATGTAAGATGCCTTTGTGAGGCCTTTATAACTTTGTTAAAGGTTTTTGTTTAGTTACTTGTATGAATACAAGTTTTCAGATTAAAAATCTTCTCAAACAATTCTTTTGAATGTTTAAGGAGTAAAGTATTGACAATCCAATTGGTCAACCATGCAAAAAATAAGTTGTAAAATACTCTTTCAACTTTTCTGGACAATCTTCATTTCAATACTAGTTTTACAGAGATCCATTGAAGCAAAATCGACGATTGTAAAACAGAACTGCGAAACCAACATTTCTTCTTATTAAAGTAATCGACGGGTGTGGAGAACTGAGAATATGGGCTATTAACTTTGAGACATTTCAATAGACTGCAGGTTGCATCAAAAAGATGATAAGTGAAAAATAATAACACTTTATTTTCCTTGGTACAAATACATTAAAATTCTTTGTTTGGCCATGGCACCCGGCAGTCACAGTACAGCGGCAGTTAAAGCGTTGTTCTGTCCTCTAAATGCTGAGTGTCAGGCAAGGAAGCATCAACTACCACCATTAACGTATTTTTGGTATGACGCCACCGGAAATCGAACCACGGACTTCTCGGTGCCGAGCGGACACTCAACCAAATGAGCCCTTAATGAGTTACTTAATTTGTATTGAAAGTACTGCAGACGCCAAAGCTTCCAGTTATTCGTAACAGCCACCTAGGCTATTTTCTCACTACGATAAATGTACGCACCGTTTCATTTCAAAATTTAATAGTTTCTCTGAGTAACACATCAATATTTTTATTTCGCTCTCTAAAAAGCTAAAATTATTTTCTTACATTCGCATTATACAAAAGACAATTAACGCCATGCAATAAATGACAATAGAAAGTATAAGGATCTACAATAAGACACCACACAATGAACTTTGGAATTAAAACTGCATTAAACCAAAAACCTCACATGTATGTAATTCCAATTCCTCAGATCTAGTGATGATCTACAGGACAAAGGTTTATAGGTTCTAGATATCTATTGTCAGTTGATAGGTGTTATTTACTCCGCATGGACCTTCTCGCCATATGTTTCATTCGCAGCATATGTTGACGTTCAGATAAGTATATGACCCTTGTATATATTGTTTCCACTTCAAAAGCTCATATATTACAGTTATAAACTGTCTTCAATAACAATAGATAGTGATAGCTCATCTTTCATACAAAGAAGCCGTTTACCAGTGATCAACTTTCATGACCTTGAATAGGAAAATATGTTCCTTTATGATGTTTGATCGTTTCTTTCTACGATATACTTAGTCACCCTTTAATCTTTTGAAAGCGAGGATATTTTAAGGAAAGGCAAAACATTATTTTATTAAACCTAATCATGACTTTAAAGGGAATGCGTTTTGATCATTTTCGTTATGTTTCTCCTAGCAGTTTTGTTTGATTTATTAATATTTTTTTGTCATTTCGTTGTTTTTTCATCGAGTATAAAATTTTGATTAAAATCTCTGGTTTTACGAAAACGGTATATGTTATCTATATATCGCTGCAATCAAATTGTACCACCAGCACGCGAAAAAAGCTAGAAATTTAGAAGATAAATAGTTGCGTTTGTAAAATTTCCGGGATTCATTGTTATTCAACACCCGCAAATTTAGTTTAAAACCGACGGCGTTAGCCGGAGGTTTTAAACGCTTAAATTTGCGGGTGTTGAATAACAATGAATCCCGGAAATTTTACAAACGCAACTATTTATCGATATTGTAACATGACCGTTAGTTATAAGCATTTTAAAAGCGAACTCTATTTTTGCGTAGGGAACTCTGAGTTGAAAGGATCTAACGACTGATCCATTATTGTTATAGGTGTTCGCAGCTATAAAGAAGAAGGAAATCCCAGTGTTATAGACATTAAAATAGTGTTCTAATATTGCAAACCAGTTGCACTCATAACGATGAGATCTTATAGTTTTCACTGTGAAAATTTATGAGAGAGAAAACAGTTATATAATTATAAACCAACAGGAACAAACCCGACTGAACAAATATCTTAAACTCGCCCAGACCATTGTGACGGTGACGCGCTCATTATGACGTCATAACCGTTGGTCTTTGTGACGTCGTGCCATGGGAACGGCATTCGAAAGAAACCGGCCGCATGGCACAAGGCGGCAAATTAGGAGAAACTTAGCAAATTAAGAAAGTTTGGTTACATTAAACTAAAGCAAATAGAAAAGGATTTTTGGCATCTACGGGAATGCATAAGTTAGAAAATGACAGCAACAACAGTAAAATGTGAATCGGTCACGAATATTGGGAGAATCAGAACATTTTAATGTTGAGGCGGACCAAATAATGTATCTTTTCGCGGTGATTCGCCTCAGCCAATTTGCGGGTGTTCATTGCCATTTAACATTGGCAAATCCTTCAAATCAACCAATCAGAAACGAGTATTTACCGAAGTCATGTTACAATCTGTGTTTAATCTTTTGCACTTGCTTTGCGTGTCTTTTGGATTGAATGACAGTTGCGCTAAATGCAATTATTTGCACGTGGTTTTAATGTATTAAAAATACTTTGTACTTATCATCTCCCTGAACGTGAGCAGTAATTGCACGTGATTTTCGTGGTTATTTAGATGATTGACGTATTTCGACTCGATCTGATATGTTACCTAGTTGTGCTTTTAATATGGAGAAAGTTCTTGAAGCCAAAGTTATATTTTCGTCGATGAGAGTATCCAAAAACTTCACAATTGTTGATATTCGAATTTTCATTTTCATGAAAAATCATTTAATTGTTCAATGATGTCTGTCATCCTGTCAAATAATTTTCGTAAAAGTTTACTAACGATAACATGCATTGTTACCGTATAATATTGATAATTTATACATAAGTGAAATGAAATCTATCTGAAGTCAGTGAAAGACTCATAGAAGAGAAAACGTGAGAAAAACAATTTTATTGCACCTACTTTGTGGGGTTGTTTACAACCAGTCTTAGAGGTAAGATTATCTTTTATTGACGTTTATTATTTCGCTTTTAGCAAGGTGTCCACGCGAGTTCACCATTGATGCAAGTTTATAACAATAAATCCCCTGTAACCCCCCGGATTACTGAGGCTATGATGAACAGATTACTCACACAGCCTTTAGTATCACTCATCGATTTATAGGTCATAAATTCACCCATCATTGTTTTGTGAGATATATGGAGGAGTTGGTTTTCTTTATTTCAGATATATATCACATACACCTTCAAAGCGATATAGCCCTGCGGGGGGTCTTTCTCCCATCGGCTCATTTCTTTGAAGTTACCGCTTTAAGGAAAATGTGACAGGTTTCAAAGTTACACAAAATCCGGATAGGACGCTGGTTTGTGTACCGATAAACAAGGCAATTACGAACTGTGTGCTTAAAGTATTAGTCAATGCGTCCTCTCAGAAGCCTTATTTCTTTCTGCTTGCTATAATTGTTAAAAGGTCCCGTTTGAAAACAGTGGAAGCGATTTGCGTTAGTTTAACATGTTAAGAGCAATTGAAAACGCTTGGTAAAATGTTGACATTGCATTTGGTATGTTAATTTCACCTTCCGTGCAATTGATAACCTGTAAACGAATGGACCATGTCTTGTTTGTATACGTGAACAATGCTATTGAGAATTATGCTGATGTACCTTTGACAGACAGAGATTGATTAGAGACGCTGTATGTCACTATGACCTAGGTACTACAAGCATTTTGCTTTGAACTATTACAGCTTAAAAGTGTAAATATTGATAAACGAAATAAATCATTAGAGCGATGTTGGTATAACACGGTCGTAAATAAACTAAAATAATGATAATCGAGTCTTTGAATGGGATTAAGAAATAGCTAGCATATTTTCTGGATTACAACTTCTTTACTATTCTTTATAAACTAATGTCCAAAAGAAACGATACCAAGTTTTCAACGTCCTCCAAAACAAAATTATATTACCTGACAGAGTTGAATTTAAGTGTGCCTAACAGGCATATGTCTTGTAAAGAAGTATGCACATTTTCATTCTTCAGGAAAAGATACTTTTGATTTTGTGTCTCTTCAAACGCACATGGGGTGCATAAATCGAAATTTCAAGTTGTTTTATGCACAGAACTTTTATCATTTCACTATAAAATTGATAAAGTATTGACTTAAGGTAAGAAAACAATGTTGTTGATTTAATGCACTTTATTTGACATAAATTCGTTGACTCGTCAATGCACTAGAACGTTTTGAAACAAGCGCAAGTGTCCAATTTCTCCCTGCTATCTCGCCTAGTTAAGGAGATTCCAGATCGATGATTTCTTTAAATCCATGTTTCTCGCATACATGAAAGGATAATGTTTCAAAATTTTGCATAGAAGTAACTTGACTACTGAAGATATGATATAACTATCTTTTAGTCTTATCAATCTGCAATGGATTGAGTTATTTAGCAAATTGTATGGTATCGTTTCTTTTGGACACTAGTTTATCAGAAGGGATGTCCCAGCTTATGAAGGAATAGCTATTAACTGCATGGTGATTTAACAGCAATTTAAGTGTTAACAGCTATCCATTTGTTAAGAAGAATGCTCAGTTATAAAAAGTATGTATGCTTTGAATCCACTTGCAAGTTAATGGAATCTAATGACATCATGTGTTTTGTAAAACACTGCATTCGTTTAACACTTAAGCACACTTCAAAATAGTTCTTTTAAAGGTTATTTATAAATTCTATGGTCATGATGATTTGATTGTAACCCCATGACTCCTTTTGGCTATCTATCTGACTATCATTAATTGTCTCTCTTTACAGAGATAGTTCGTTCCAACAAGAAGCTGACCAAATCTCTTAATGAATGAGCCATTACAAACACAACACTATTTCTATCCAAATTGCTTCTCTGTTTATTTACCTTCTTACCGTCTTTTATCTCTATCTAATAATTAATTTACTCTCCCACTATATCTCTATTTTTGATATCTTCTCTCGATCTCTTCTTCACCAAAATTGTGAAATATATTATTCAATTTATCGTTCTTTGACTACTAGTTTCTACTTTCAGAATATATTATGTCATTGAGTGCATGCCCATGGGATGTCTCTTTTTTTAAATATGACCTCATTGGAAGATGCAATAGTAACTTAATTAGGTTGAATTTCACATTCTCGAGGAAAAATACTTGGATAGTAGCCAAACCTTGAGAGTATTTTACGAATTGTGATTTGATCCTTTTGTTATTTAACTACGCATTTAATCCTGGCATTTTGCTCGTAATATAAGAAGACTTGTCATTTGTAATTTATCTATCATTTGAAAAATGCGAAGATCTTAAACAACTGTGTCTCATAAATACACTATATGAATTGTCTTGAGTAAGTTTAGTAATGTATGTTTTGTATTGTCATTGTAATCAAGTTACAGGATACACATTCAAACATAAATGTAATAGTCATGAAGTTCCTGAAATTTTCAAAATGTTAAACGAGTTTTCTCTTCCTGGTAAAAAGGACAATGACAAAAATGCCCCCTTTTCAAGAAAAAATGTGCCTAAGCCTAAAGCACGTGAGATGCTATGTGCATCAAAGTAAAGGCACATTCCGGAGGCAACAGGTCAGCGAGAGGGAGGGAGGGAACACAATTGAAGGGTTAAGTCATCCTAGTAATCCCAAATAAGTAGGTATTAGTGCTGAAACGTATTCCGCGGCACGCATAGGGTTAATCTGAGCCTCAGCTCCGGTGATTATTACTGTTTAATCCCTCAGACCAGGTTATTATTGGTGTTAAAGGTTGAGGTTCCAAATCTTCTTTGACAGTAAAACGTGACCGCTGGGTGTTGGGAACGGAACTCTATTTCATATTGTCTCTATCTCAAATGACTTTCTTAGGTAACAGTATATTGAAAGTGTCACTAATAGGGTCATTACATTGTTGCAATCGACACGTGGCGATAACCCCAGATCAGGATACATTAGCTTATCCCACCCCTAAGATCATGCTTATGCAACGTAATCGTAAATCTTCATTTTGTATATTTAAATAAGTTGTAATTATTGGGAAAGTCGTAATGAGAAGATGTTTTTGAGTTAGGCTTTATATCATAATATAACTATAAGGTATTTTCGAATTGATTAAGTATTGGTCAAGTTACAGCTTTATTATTTCGGCACGAAACCAAGTTCAGAGCAATTTCAACGAACCGACGGGTCTCTTGGCATTACGGAAATACTTGATAAATTGATTGTTAATTAAGGAGATAAGCAATTATCATTACAGATGAAAGTTGTAAAGCGATAGATACAGGCTCATTCCGATTATGCGTACTCACTGGCCTAGTTTGTTTGTGTTGGGCATGTTTTTAATGTAAAAGCTTGTTGCCAATATTGCCGAGGCTGTATTTGTTGTAACAGGTAAGAGGAATTGTGATATGTTTCAAATGGTTATGCTATTATTTACATTTGCAGAAGATATTTTATGATATTAGCCACAACGTACTAAAGATTGTCATACTTAATATAATCAGATGGCTGATGAAGGTAAAGCATTCATGATTTCTGCCATTATCATTATAAACCCTTTCTCTCTTATCACTCCAAGCTTGATCGGAGTGATAGGACTAAGCTGCCTCTGTGGGGAGAGAATGGTATCAACCAAATCAGCATCAGTTACTGTGTCCTCTGGGTAGATCACGTTTGCATTCCCTTTGTCCCTTTACGTTTTGAAACAATGCAATTTTCTGTAAAACAACACGTTGTTTATGACTGGCATGTGGATGTCTATTGCTCATAACAAGCCTCTCAGTGTAAGGTGTCAATGCAGCTGGGTGGTGTTTATTGCACTTGACCTCGTGTTCTTCCTTGATCGGCTTGTATATATCATCATCATGAAATTGACAATCTGTCATATCATCATAAAAAGGTAAACGGTGTTTGTTTTGGAGATAATTTACAATCTGAGCCCGTTGGTTAGGAAGTGATAAAGCATTGAACCTCTTTGAAGATCAACAAGGAACGATAAGCTTTAAGATCCATGTTCTTTGATACCGTTTCATGGGGAAAACGTTACTTGTCAAAGTCAGTGAAGTTTTATTTGTTTGCTAATGTTTCAATTATTAATATACGTTCAATCAGTCAAAATTTTTTTAAAAAGTACGTAGTTTCTAGGAATTATGTGTGAACTGTTCAGGTTTTTCATCCAAAACCTAAAATAATGAAACGTTTCCTAACTTTTTTAACTAACGATACAATGTAGATTCTAGACACATCCAGACGGTTGTATGTATCTCTGAAATGGTTAGATTATGGTTTTACTTAAAGAGCAAACTGAGTTTTGTGTCACTTCCTTCGTTCTGTTTTTGAAGAAAACTCTTAACATTTGAAAACAAATTAATTTCTATTTTGTCCTTTCGGTTAAAATCTTGACTTAGTTTTCAGAATAAAGTTTCTGATCTGATGTACGGACGACAGGAATATGATATCTAATAAAACAGTTTAGTGCTTTCCTTTACCTTAAAGGGGGTCTCCAACTTCTAATTTTTAACTTCCAGTATTTTATTAGCGAGGCCCTCTCCGACCCTCTCGGGGCCTCGCTAATAAAACACTGGAAGTTAAAAATTAGAAGTTGGATACCCCCTTTAACCTCTATGGTTTTGCAATAGAGAATCAACTTACCAAAGTTTGATATGATCCTCTTTACAAAATATCATAAATACCAGCATCTGTTTAAACTTCGTGTGCGAGAATGATTAAATATGTTAGATGAATTGATAGTGATCTGATAATGTGAATAAACCACTGTTTAACTTGCCTCTCACACAATGACTCCTTTATTCTTTGTTTATCAAGCACACGAGGCAGTTTGGTTACGAACAGTCCAATCTTATGATAAGTGACGGCTTCCTGATTTAATGTTCTGATAGTATTTATGTGCGAGTTGTGTCTTATGATAACGAACCAAAGTTGTAATTATTACCGTTATAATGTCAATTCGATAACAACAAAGCATATCGTATAACCCATTAGGCTTCTTGAAACAAAAAGCTTTTTAGATAGCAGCTCTGTGATCTCTAAATGAACAATGCGTCTTTGTTTAAGGGTTATATTCAAGGGTTTCACTTGTGATGTATAGTTTATTTCGATCTTTGAAATCTATTTATATTTCAACCTTTTTTTCAATTTTAATGGTTTTGAATAGTGCCTCATAGCCCCCTATTTGTCGGACAGTATATGCTACATGTATTTGTCTTTGTTTATTCGATAAATGGCATTTGCTGTGTGACACTTAGACAATTAATCTTCTTTTTCGTCTTCTTCTAATGTACCATCACAGAATACTTGATGTCTTGGGTAGGTATTTCCATACATATATCAAACTTAAATCTTTTTTAAAAAGCTCCTTAAGATAATATCAATTCCCTTTTGTTTGCAATTATATATTAAATCAAGGTATTGATAAATTTTAGATATGTTTGTTTTTATAAATTGACTTTATTCACGCAAAATATTTCTGAAAAATAAAAGAAATACTTAGCAAAGTTTTATTTTGTATGATTTCAACTAAATATATCATCTAACACTTTTGGATTATTTCACATATTAAAATATATTAATATGTTTTTTATTTCAACACATTTGATATCCAAGAGCCTTAGGAGAAAAGGTTTGACTGGATGAGCGAAGGAAGGCATAGTGAGAAAAGACATGAGAATTCGACTCACACTTGGTCCTGCTTCAAATCGGCGATCTGCCCAGCTTAGGTGAACCTACATGGTATCGAGTGATGGATTGTGTTTTGAAGGATATACAAAATTGTAACATGACTTCGGTAAATACTCGTTTCTGATTGGTTGATTTGAAGAATTTGCCAGTGTTAAATGGCAATGAACACCCGCAAATTGGCTGAGGCGAATCACCGCGAAAGGATACATTATTTGGTCCACCTCAACATTAAAATGTTCTGATTCTCCCAATATTCGTGACCGATTTACATTTTACTGTTGTTGCTGTCATTTTCTAACTTGCGCATTCCCGTAGATGCCAAAAATCCTTTTCTATTTGTTTTAGTTTTATGTAACCAAACTTTCTTAATTGGCTAAGTTTCTCCTAATTTGCCGCCTTGAGCCATGCGGCCGGTTTCTTTCGAATGCCGTTCCCATGGCACGACGTCACAAAGGCCAACGGTTATGACGTCATAATGATCGCGTCACCGTCACAATGGTCTGGGCGAGTTTAAGATATTTGTTCAGTCGGGTTTGTTCCTGTTGGTTCATGAATTATATAACTGTTTTTTCTATCTTAAATTTCACAGTGAAAACAATATGATCTCACCGTTATGAGTGCAACTGGTTTGCAATATTGGAACACTATTTTAATGTCTATAACACTGGGAGTTCCTTCTTCTTTATAGCTGCGAACACCTATAACAATAATGGATCAGTCGTTAGATCCTTTCAACTCAGAGTTCCCTACGCAAAAATAGAGTTCGCTCTTAAAATGCTTATAACTAACGGTCATGTTACAATATCGATAAATAGTTGCGTTTGTAAAATTTCCGGGATTCATTGTTATTCAACACCCGCAAATTTAAGCGTTTAAAACCTCCGGCTAACGCCGTCGGTTTTAAACTAAATTTGCGGGTGTTGAATAACAATGAATCCCGGAAATTTTACAAACGCAACTATTTATCTTCTAAATGAAGCCTTTGAATTTAAACAAATCATATACAAATTTGCTTCAGAGACAAAATATATGCGGAGCGTAACCTTATATAATTTTTATGAAGTTTTGAAGATTTAAAAAAATTCTTAATAAAAACCTTGATGAAAGGTCAAAGAGTTCCAACGTAAACAACTTCAAAAAGTGAACTTTCAGATAAAACCCTTTATCATTTTGTCTCCTCTTTGGTGTTGTTGAAAAAACAGCAGAATCCTGGTTCAAAGCCAAGTTTATCATTGAAATCACATTCCACTGGCGAAGAGAAAACATCCAAGTGCAGATAAAGGTCATTAGATCTCGACATAGGGGTCACTGAGTTCATTCCAGCATGCACATGTATATTGCACTTGATTTTGATCTCCAGTAATTGCCTGGCTCAATTTTATTTTTCATGTTTGTTATTTATTTTCAAACACTTAATTCAGAGCGTGGCCCCTTTCTGTTTTACAATTGGGGTTGCAGTAGCATAAAGGCGAATATAATTTATGCATTATTGCTTTCATTTACACTGTCTTAAGCAACTACACTCAGGGGCAAAAGAAAATATACCATACAAAATACATGATAGACCAAACTGGGTTATTTCATGTATTTAAGAGCTAACTGAACTAAGTTTGGGATTTCAAAGTTTTATCTGTTTACACTTTTGAAAAACAAGCCTTTCAAAAAACGTCGTATAAAAATCTCCTTAACTATACGAGAAAGGAAAATAAAAATAGCCCTTTGCTTGTTATTTAACCAATTTACAGACAAAATGCTTGGAAAAAACAATTTCTATCAAGGTAAGATCTTTAACATTCATACATTTCATAAACTGTTAGCCTGCTCCAATTCAATAGATTATGTTAAAATAACACTGAAAAAGTTGTTTTAGGACCCTTAGTGTATTTGAACAGTCATAAAAGTATATGTATCATACTCTGATGTTTGAAATTGTGAGTTTTCTTCACACCTTATGTGCTTATCACGAGGGTTCTTGTCGCATTTCATTTACGACAGGATTTGTTTTTTACTCTTTTGGAAAGTTGGTATCGTTTCTTTTGCCCATGGATGTACCATTGGAGTTTGAATGCTTTTATTCAAAGTCTCGACATCTTCCTACGCAGAGCCTAAAAAGCCAGTTTCCAAACTGTCATTTTATGCCTTGCTGCAGAGACTTAACTTTTCTGTGCTGCTATAGTGCCCCTACAGAGTATAGAGCAAGCACAGAAAACTCAAGGCTATGCAGCAAGGCATAAAATGACAGTTTGAAAACTGGCCTTTTAGGCTCTGCGTAGGAAGATGAAGTCTCGAGGGCATCTTATAAGTTATAGTCCCATGGAGTTTTATATGGAAAAAATAATATTTTTCATCTTACTGTACAAAATATCTGGAATATAGTATCATTAATTTCGTGTCAGCAGCATGTACGCGAATACATTATATGCATCATGCTTAGATTTCGAATAGTGAATGCTACCATCAGAAATTCATAAAGATAAAAACTGTTTGCCTTATCGTAGGTGTACCAAATGTATATCCTTATGGATATAACGAATAGGATGAAAGTTTGTTTCGATTTGATATAAGCTCTATAATTATGATACATATATGATATTGGATAAATTCAAGAGGTTATGCTCAGGACTAAATATTATGAACTACAGTCTAGATGTTGGACTAGGTGTGTATGTACTGCCCTACATCTGCACACGTCAACTCTATATATGTCACCGTGCAATCGACACGCTCCAGACACAAGATCGGCCTATAGAAAGCTTTGGAGGTTACTGGGTCACCTGTATATATACATAGCCGTGATGAAACACTAGGAGTTTATGTCAAGGGGAGTCTGGACAGCCAGACTGGGATTAATACAAAATGTCCGAGGTGAAATAAACAATTGAAATAGACAACTGTCTGAATATACTAGACAGACACCAAGACACTGATCGGGATATATTTCGTGATTCTCAGACGAAATAACGATATGTCTGTCTGTGAATAGGAATTGTGTAGATATAAAGGCAGAGGTCTGGTAGTTATCTAAGTTACGATTTATATCATTTGTTTTATTGAAGTAGATATGTAAGGCGATACCTGGCTAACAATTGTGATTGTATATTTGATTAATATTTTAAGAGACGGAATAGTACTCTAATCCCCACACTGTCATTTAAATGTGTGAATTAAGAAGAATAAGAAAATTAGTTTCTTCAGATGTCATACTTTGTATTTGTACATAAAATGGCAAACAATTATCACAGAACAGAAAAAAGCCCAGTCTATAAAGGCGTATGAGACAGTTTAACATATGAAATATTCCTTGTAAAAAGATATAAATAAATAGATTCACGCGTACACATACACGCAAATGCACACACGCATATATAATCAATGTACATACATATCTACATATGTTATTAACGTCGTATTGTAAAAATATATTACAGGCGTCAAAGAATTGTGTTTTTCATTGTTTTCATTTGTTACTATATAATTCCAAAATTTATTTTGACATAAGATAGCGATTTAAGACTTTATGATCATGAACCATGTTTGTTAAAATTCTTCTAGTGATTCTAAAAATACGGACATCATCATATGTTATCGAGGAGACAAACATGTTAAATATATAATATTTTGACGTTTCAGGGATTGCGGGACTTCGGTTTTGTCATGCTTTCGGGAGTAAGATAACTGTATTTAACATAACGATTGATGGACGACTATTTAGATAATAATTAACGAATGCCGGGGAATGACAAATACTATTTCCCGAGTTCTGATTATTTGCCAAAGCTACAGAATTACTCTAATAATAGGCCTATATTACGAGGTAAAGATCAAATTGATCAAATTCTTGGTAATGTATTGAAGTCTCAGCGAATGTTGGACTTCAGGAAAGTTTGCTTTTTTTATGGAGAAAGGATGAATTATCTAGAGATAGAATCATAAACGTTTTGGGAGAATAATAATTGATGGAAAACTATAAGAATCGGATATCAGAAAGAAAGCAAATATTCAAAATTACTGATTATTAAGATAAAAAATGATTTAGACAATAACTTACGAGTGACGGGGAATGACAGATTATCTTTCCCGAGTTATATTAATTTCGTAATTCTCGAGCCTTGGCGAGAGAATTACACAATTAATATAACGAGGGAAAGATAATCTGTCATTCCCCGTCACGAGTTGGTTATTGTTTATATTACCCATATAGTTATATAAGGTAAAAACTAAGATTCTTTAAAGAAAGTGTTGTCTATAAAGGATTTCACAAGGAGTCAATCTCAAAATTCATACGCGTTTGCCGTTGCTTTACTCCCGATATGCCTACGCACGGCTAATTATCCCT
The DNA here is from genome assembly GCA_916613615.1 of Steromphala cineraria. Classification (NCBI taxonomy): domain Eukaryota; kingdom Metazoa; phylum Mollusca; class Gastropoda; order Trochida; family Trochidae; genus Steromphala; species Steromphala cineraria. The sequence goes on along the minus strand of OU744725.1, from coordinate 68,293,901 downwards.
TGCGAAATGTCATATGAAATTCAAATTAAATCTAGTTGGTGTTTAAAGTTTCGTTTTTCCTTTTTATCTAGTCGTCATTTCAAGTTATATATTGATTTGAAGTGACCGGCGATGTCCTACGGTAAAAAAATACAAATCGGCGCAAACTGAAATTCCTTTGACGTCGCCGTAAGCACTGTGACGTCATAGCCGCTCGTGACTATGACGTCATTACAATCGAACGAAACTCGTCGCATTCCACACGGCTGAAAGCTTTACTCGACGACAAAGTTATTTGTTGATCGATAATTCTTTACTTTCGGACAATTTGACTGACTCATCAAACATCATTTGCATCGCCACATGTGAAAATTGGCAGATAGTAACAACATGGAATGAATTAAACATGTTTACATTTAGAATCAGGGAAAACAACTTTTCAGTCGAATGTAAGTTTAAAAGATGGATCAAATAGTCCCGGTACAACGTTTAATTTGACTGGTTCACAACAACCAATCAAAAGACAGGAAAAGGTGTAACTCCCTAGAGACTTACAGGAAAAATACTTCCCTGTGTCCGTCCTCCCTTATGGGTAATATAATATGAGTTTCTTGTATCAATGATAACAGAAATTTACCATTTTCGTATTCCTATCTTCTCGGCCATTCTCTCAATCGAGATATATATATATCTCTTCGTAAAATCTGTTATATTACGTCTCGATCGATAGAAACCCTTATTAACATAACATAATGTTGTAAAATCAGCGACCTTTCAAAGTGGATTTGGTCTGTTTTATGTAGAAAGAATGGTCACTTAATCTGCCTTACTTTTCGTTAATTGCTTGATTTCTTGAAGGTCTGCTTACAAAAACGAGTCAATAAAACAAGTGTTCATGTTAGAGTTGCACGAGCATTGTGGTATATAACTCTTCTGACTTTTTTCGTTCTTTTCCTTATTCATTATTTTCACCATTCTCTCCCCACAGAGTCAGATCAAGTCATGTTGATTTATCCTCTGTTCTATTACGCCGAAATCCGTGGGTTCCGGCAGTTTCCCCTGGCGGAAAAAAACTGAGTCACAATCCATTTGAATTTCTTTAGCAAATAACAACGCTTCACGCATGGAAAGGGTGGTTCATATCACAATGCTTTTGCCTTGATTCAGTAGCCAAAACGATGAACTAACTTTGGTTGCCTACAATCAGGCATCTCCCATTCTATCCCACAAACTCGGCGTAATATAACAGAGGCTAAATCAACATGACTTGATCCGCCTCTGTGGGGAGAGAATGTATTTTCACATTAATTTTGTTTTTCCCCATTGTAATGTGTCCAATATTCACACTATTGAAATAATCCTTCGTTTCGGTTGTTTTTCATCCAGGTTCCCACTGTACTTCATTTAGTCTGTCTAACAGCCCCTGAAACAAAATATCTTTAAAGACCCACACAAGTCTATATTATTATAGCAAGTCTAGCTCACTGCAGTTTCAGAGTCTGTTAAAATCTGCTTTGCCACAAGACTGAGCCAATCTCTTGGTTATCTCTTAATCTCTAACTGTCAGATTTGTTTAGTCTCTGAAAATGAACAGCTTCAGTGGGCTCCTTTCAATTTTAATAGTAGAAAACTGCATTTTATATGTATTTTCATTTCAGAGACTGAAATTTAGTCTATACTTCATTATGACAACCTTGCGAAAAGGTTTTGAAGCATCTTTTGAAAAGCGTTCAAAAGAAACACTTTTCCTGGAAAAGCTTTGCAAACCTCGCATGGGTGAAATAACTTCAAATAAGGTCTATTCGCGTCGTGAGTGGGAACACTTTAAGTTTAGGCTTTTTGTGTCTTTTCGTCGTTAAAATGGCGCCAACAAATTCCAGTGTAAAATTTTCGGGATTAAAATGAAATAAATTTGGAACAGGACTTGTCATTTGTGAATATTTCCCATAATAAAGTAAGCCTTCTTCATGCAAATTTCAAGTCGGCGATGACAGACAGGATTGACATGGGTCTATATCAGTTATATTTAATCTGGAATGAAAGAATCGTCGTCCATTACTCATGCATCAATGTTTCTGATAATGTCGATATCAAGGAGAGATCAGTTGTCAGGTGTAGATAACAGTCGTCACTTGTCAGGAGCGGTGTACATTTCAATACTCATGATGATGGACAGAGGATTGAGATGCGTATCACTGTTGATAAACACTCGCCTTCCGAATGACATTTCTCAACGAGGTAGCAAAGAACATGTTGAGATGATCCGAATGACATTTCACGAGTGGTGACGAGGTTGTAGAGAGCACATCGAGATGTTCCGAATGGTTCATTTCGGTGTAGCTTGTAATTTGACTCTGCCGATTTGTCATACTGATAACCGTTGACTTTTAGAAAGAAGTCAAGTTTCATGGCGTTTTGGTGCAATGTTTGAAAAAAATAATATAACGAACCCTCTGTTTATTTGTTGAAGTAAAGCAATGATAAAGAATGAAATTTTAGATGCGTTAATAAGTAAAGTTTCTTCGTATCTAGTGTAGAGGGCGTTCTCGGTACATTAAAGATGATAACATTTACGTTGGGCTTATAAGTAATTCAGTTATAGTTTTCATGGAATAAATTATTAACATAATGAACATTTTAATGAATTGTCATTCAGAATAAGTTTATTTTAACTAATATGTGCACATTGCTGTTTAGGTTAAAACACAGTGCATGAAAAAAGTTAAAAGTTTTAGTTTTTTAAATTTTAGCTGAGGCATCTAGGCTTGCCAACGTTTTCAAGAATTCAAGAAAGCTACTTGAAGTATAATTAATTCTTAAATAGGAAATTGGAAGTCAATTGGACATAACAAGGATTGATTTTCAAAAAGTTTGGTCACAATGGTTACATGGTTACAATTCAATTGTCAGATCACCAGTTTGCAGGAAGATATTGACTCATACATTGATCAGATTCTGGATAAAATTAGGATTATTGAGACAAAACACTGTTAAAAAGGTCGGAATGAAGCGGCTCGTTAACAACAAGTGTTTTGGACTCCATTTCTTGTTTTCTGCAGTAAAGAAGTTTGGGTTTCAGTAATCAATGAACAATGACATCCTTGTCGATTTCAAGTTAATGTAGTTCAAACAGTTCTCGGACAGTGTTCATACTGTTACAACTTCATGAAATGATCGATGGTCTAAGTACGCGCGAGACTGGACTGTGAACATTATCCAAGCAACAACTTCCTTTTAGTTTCTCATCCTTTCGATTCCATTTCTCCGAGTTACATAGCTGAAATATTGCGGACAGAACATTATACCCCAACTCACTCACTACATTTCTCCTTTAAACAGTCATCCCTCTTGGATGGAAACATCCACTGGTTGACTTACTGAAAATTGTTGAGACAAGTAAATTCCAAACTCACTCACTGACCCTATAACGAATATTGACGTTCCTAAGATAAATCCTCAACAAATTCAAAATTACTTCCTGGTCATTTAACATCAAGTGTAAAAGTTGCATATTTCAGTATCCAGGTAACTCTGAATTGCTACACCTGCAATCAAGAGATGAGATAATCATCAAAGGTTAACACGTCACCTACCTGACGAACTCTGAACAGGTCGATACAGAGACACGTGCACCTGAGGTAACCTATCTCATATCTCGTACAAACAGGTAAACCAGCTTGCACCTCAGGTAACCCAACAGGTAACCCGCCAGGTAACCCAGGTAACAATGGTGTGTTAAGGTGAGAAGTGTGACCTAAAGCTCGCTGGACAGATTCTGAAGTGCTAAGGTGGACATCAAAGGCTTTGAGCTGATACATCATGGTCAATATCTACTGTTAATGATAGTTGAATGGGATTGGATTGTCAGCTAAAAATTATTAGTATAGAATTAAAATGTATATGTATATTGTTATGTATAAGTGTATATGTATATTAAGGTAATTGGGTGTGTAACATTGTTATATCAGCATTGAATCAAAATAGAAAATAAACTTTCAAGGCAGCCCCGATGATCTCGATTTTTAAGAAAATAACACGACTATTAGATGTATAAGAAATTATAATTCATACGATGGATTTTAATTCTGAATTCATGATCCGCAAGCTCTTGCCAACAGTCACTTCTACTGATTAGATTCGTTTTGTTGTTTTGCTCAACAAATTTGTCGTGTCCTTCTTTGAATCTATTCAAATGTTGAATGTTTAAGTTAATAGTTAATCAAAGACATTTCATCCAGAACCGTGCAGTATTCAAAAGGGCAAAGTTAAAAATGCTATTCTTTGAATTCATTTAAAAGGGAAAATGTTGAATGTTGAACTTCACCCATCATTCAAAATCCTTCACCGATAATCACAAACCAGTGTTAAAAAAGACGAAGATCAGTTAATCACCAACACCAATATCGTCAACTCAGAAGCAAGGGTGACCCTACCAGTGTCCCCTAGCAACAGTTATCCTGACCCTCTCTGCAGTTATCCTGACCCTCTCTGCAGTTAGCGTGACCCCGACTGTCCAGGTCCTGACCCCCCTGAGGTGTTGAGTGGGGTTCATACTGACCCGTTCTGTCCCCCTGTCACCCTGGGTCAGGGGCCGCTACCCACGCGTCCTCTCTGGGCTGTCTGGACTAGACTGGGGAAGGGTCTTCTGGACTGGACTTTGTAAGGCTCTTCTGGACTAGACTGGATAAGGCTCTTCTGGACTAGACTGGGAAAGGCTCTTCTGGACTAGACTGGATAAGCTTCTTCTGAAAAATCGCGATATATCGTAAATAAAACTTTCGAAATGTGAAGATGAGTTGGTAAAAAGCCGCAATGACTTAAATATAGATACCTATCTCTCTTTGGAAAATAATGTACATATTAGTAATATGTACATTATTTGCCAAAAAGAGATAGGTATTTATTAGTCTGTAGAGTGTCAGGCAGACTTAAAAATAAGTCAGAATAATCTATACGATAAATTGCATTTAACCAATACTGTAACCAAAAGTGAATATGCATACTTGTTTTATCAAGAAGATACAGACAGTGTTTGAGTAACAAACAAAAGCTAAAAGATGTAGAAATATTGACACTATCTGAACCTGGCTCAAAAGGTGGATACCCACCTTGTGTATCGATAAGTGACTGACAACGTCTTGAAAAGATTTGGAGATGTTTCCAAAGGAGTTAATAAAGATTTAATGAAAAGTATAATTTATACTTTAACGACTACACCTAATCACTTGAAGAATGCGGGAAGACTTGGAAATGATATCCATGGGCCATAATTAAAAGATAGAATCTCCAAAATTAATTTTAAATTAAATTTAATGGTCCTTAACTTAAGTATATTTCAAACAGATCAAACATATGTGTGATCCCGCCTAGACCTTAAACTGAACTTCAAACAAGTTTTGCTGAATGTCTGGAATAAATAGACTGATTTCTATTTGCAACCATGCAACCATGCAACTTCAGAATCGTAAAGGCTTTCAACGTTTAAGTACTACCACAGTCCAACCACAGCATTATTTATGACACGAGGTTTTACAGTAATTCTGTTCCAGTTAAATTAAGAAAAATCAATTAAATCTAAGTAATACTATCAGTAATAAAGGTATTAAAATCAATTTCTTCCAAACGAAACAAATCTCAGTTAAATATGACAACGACACAAAAGCTCTCAAATCTGTCACTGATTAATAGTTCTAAATTTTTGACATTTACATCGACGCTTATTTCAATTAGACTTTGTTTACCTGTGTTAATTGACGCATGTAAATACTTCACTTCTTCCCTGACACTTACAAACTTACAATTCATGCACAACAATAGCACCTTGCTGTCAAAAAACTGACAAATTAACCTTTGATATTAGAAATATTGGACGCTACAGGTATACACAGGTGGGCGTTATACCAGCCCTTACCTGGCGGTCTTGACAGGCCACGCTTTGCCTCGCATGGTTGGCATCACAGGTAATATCCCGTTATTTCCGCCCCAGTGATTTCTCTGTTTGGGGATTCGACCCCGAAAATTGTCTCTTTTGTCCCAAAGGGGCCGGCCCTCAAAATTGTTCAAATTTTCACCTAAGCCGAAACATAATGCACACAGCGTTGGTAATTTCAGTCCGGCTAATCCGATTCACTTTTACGATGGAGTGTAGACTGTTTTATAGAGAAACATGACAGATGGTCATTCTGATACTTGTTATTTCTGTCTGGGTGCACTTATAATCACCCAGTACTTATGCTGGACACAAATACTGTCAACGTGTGACACTGGCATACACGCCGATTAGTTTCAATACCTGCCGTATTTTTAATGATGAGAGTTGTGATCATATACTTATCTATAAAGTAGGTATTCAGGAATGACAAAGGTGGTAAAACAGCTTCTGTAATAAAAAGGTTTCTCGAAATAAGACTGAGTTGTTGAGAATGGTGAAAGAGTTAGTGATGCACAACATATAGCAGAGAGAGAGAGACAGACATATCTCACAGTCTCACTCCAATATAATATATAATTTAAAAAATGTACGAATGGAAGAATACAAAAACGGCCATCCACAAGTGGGATTATGAGGGACTATATTAGAATTATACATATATGCAAAGTTCATAAACAGCATAAAAAACATTGTTGATTTAAAAGATAAAGGTAAAGTTTATAAAAGTAAATGTTATGAGTATAATGCACCTTTATAGCATCACCAGCAGATGAAGTTGCAGGGAAAAGTAGGATATTCAGTGATGATATTCAGTTTATATAAATAGTGCAATTACAATTTCTAAAAAAGATTAAGAGATACTATATGGATACATTTTCGATTAGAGATTGTGTTTGTGAGTTTGCTTTGATTCTGAGTGTGTGTAAATGATGCAGTAGGGAGACTAATTGTATTCGTACTAACAGTAACAAATGCTTAACTATCAGGTAATTACAAAAGCTAGCTATGAGGTAATGTTTGACATCAGGACAGTGGCATGTAGTATTAATGTATGGACGGCACTGAAGAAATTATAAAAAAGTATTTAACTCCATTTATAGCATTGCAATTTTTCTGAAAGGTAAAAGTGAGTTTTTTTTAAAAAAGTATCATCAGATGCGACGCAGAAGCTTGCGTCGTTATGTCACACACATTGTTCAAACACACAAGGGTTCAAATACTCCCCTTGACTATATATTCAATTTTTATTGTTTAAATAATTGGCTTAAAACTTTTAAAATCTGACCCGGATTTTTAAGATGACAAAACAAGTTTCGATTTGTTTGAGACTACTTTTTAATGTTTAATGAGACCAAACCAAGAAATACAAAAGTTGAAAAGCATGTAATTATTTCAAAAATAATATATTTCATAGACTAAATTTTAGTCTAGAAAATACCCAGAAGAAGTAACTGTTAGTCCGCTGTCAATAAAACAGAAATGACAAGAGAGCATTCAGCACAAATTGACACCCTGTGTTAGAGAGATATTATTAGCCAGATGAATATTTAATAATTCACCCGCGTCTCTCAATACTTCAACAGCTGGTTGCGGGAGCGTGACACTGTTAGGGTCACTAAATATTTGGCGAGGAGCAGAAGAAGTTTATCCTAGTATTTATTATTAATATAGCTTTACATAAGGATGCTGTTCTGTTATTCCTGGAAGCATGAGGTTAGAGACCTAGGGCGGTTTTGACACTTGACAGGCACTGGTTTTGTGAAATGCGTTGGTGTGTAAAATAAAACTGTAAATATCCCGTAGGTTGTGAAAGTGTTTTGTTATGTTGCTTTTCTTCATTTCTTTATGTAAATCATTTTTTTATTGACTGGAAATGAATTATTTGTGTTTAAATATCAAATAGGCTATGAAGGTTTTTTGTAATGATGGTTTGATAAGGATTTTTCTTTATTTCTTTATGTACATTAAATTTGTTATTGATTGGAAAAAATTTGCAATTGATGATTAATTGATAGCTGAACTGTTTATTTGAGGCGCTGGTTTTGTGGTTTGTGTTGTAGTGTAAATATCCCATAGGCTATGAAGGTATTTTGTAATGATGGTTTGATAAGGATTCTTTTTTTATTTCTTTATGTACGTTTAATGTTATGTAAATAGTAATAGTAAATGAATTATTTGAAGTTAATGATTAATTGCTAACTGAACTGTACGTTTATCTTTATCAATTAAATATCATTATACATATTGGTGTTGGTTTATTAATACCCTATAGGCTCTAAAGTCATTTTGTGATTTAAAAAAAGAGTTTCTGATTTGGGATTTTAAGTCAAAATCAAGACTTGTATTCTACTTAAAGGATTTAGCAATATCAGTCCCTTAAATGAAAGTTATTGTATGGTTTGAAAACACCCAACTCTTGTGTTAAGGTTTTTTGAAATCGGGTCCAGAAATGAAATTGTGAAACATTAAAATACTAGTAAATTAATGCAATATGCAGTATGATCAATTTTCAGATTATCAAATATAACATTTATAAAGTAAATATGTTATATGTTTTATTGGCTTTATCAAATTCGTGTTAATATGATTTTCCAGGAGTTCGAGATTATGACATCATGTCAATGATCAATAATAATCGAAACACATGCGAATATCGGACAATATAAATCTTATCATTGCACGACAAGCATCATCAAAATATCAAACCCAGGCCCACCTTTATAAAAATTGGGTGTTTTGCACTTTAACAGAATTATGCCGAATTCAGCTCAACACATATAACTCCACGTGGACTGATATTTATAGAAGGGGAAGCCCCAGGTACACGAGTTCAAGTTGGAGCACGACCTACCTGTCCTACCTGTCTCAACTCGTTCAGATGAAAGAGGCCGCCATTCAGGTGTGCCATAGAAAACACAGGTGAATAGTCTCCACCTGTATCTTGAACATAACGTTCGCGTGGGTGTTAAGTTCTTCCGTGAAATCACTTTCAATGATATTTTTATACATGAAGAAAAAGTTGGGATTGTTGAAGATGTCCTGTTTGTGTGAACGCCCTTCCATACTCATAAGGTTGGAAATTCCACTATGCTGTTTCCTGCATCATACGAACACTCGAACACAAAATCATTTGATATTCCAAAACCTAATGATATATATGTCGCAATTCGATGTTTCTTGGGTTTTTGTTAAATGTTACTCTAAACAGTTTGAATAAGAATTGAAAGTAAATATCAGAAACAGAAATTAATACTTATTATCTTTACTGAAAGATGAAAGCAATTTCACCAAAGATATTTTCAAGTGATGAAATCAGACATAAGACTGCCCAATATATAACCATTTAATGTGTACTACAAGTTATTTATTTGTTGTCTCTAGACGTTTTACCAACTCCTTTCCCCTTTCCTGTTTTTCTTTTACAAGATACTCGAATAACAGCATTTTCCTTCTCTAAGCATTGCGAATGTTCACCCCACTTTCCCTGAATGTGAAGGTCATCTGATGTCTATTTATATCCGGTATTCCCGAGTTATATCTGAAGAGTTTACGACTGTACGTAAGTCCTATATTAGCTATGAGTGGGCGCATCTATAAAGGAAGATGATGAAAATAATATGTTTTGGAGTGACATTTAAAAGACATATGTTAACATAAAAATCATTCACCAACTCAAACCTCAACATTGGATCTGAAGTATAAATTACATACACCTGAATTGTTCCGAAATTGAAGAGATAGTCTTATCTGATTAATTTGACAGATAGTTATCATGGCATTTTAAGATCACTAAATCTTCCAAGTCTATGAGGATATGGTATAGTTCTATTTTCAACCATGTGCAATTAACATCACTGGCAGCATATTCAAGAAGAACACTCACGGTTAAGTCTCTCTAAATGTCATCAAATCGCCTGTACTTTCTCTCTCTTCTAGTCCTGATCTATGACTGTATAGAAAAGCAAAAGTAAAAACCTTTGCTACAGTTTAGGCAAGAAGGAGAAATAAATCTTAAAAACAAACTTTTGCAGTATTTTTTCAAAATTTCGTTCTCCTAAGTTGGACGATGTGAGATTTGAAACTCTCTTGAAAGAAAAAGAAACAACCCTGAAATGATTTTTCTGAAAACGACATTTGGTTCTTGAGAATGTAAATGATCAGAGCAATCTAATGTTTCAAGGAACTGATCGCATCTAATAGTTGTTCGAGGAAATCCTTTTGTTTTCCTTGTAAAATCTCACGGGTATAATTATATCGTGTCTAAACTAGACCCACATATAACATGTCTAGAAGAAGACATAAATATAAAAAACAATTCAGTATTTTATAAAACGTTTCGCGTAGCTCTTATTGAAATCTCTCTTGGAAGAGAATGGGAAACACCCTGAAAATGATTCTCCTAAAAACTACATTTAAATCTTTAGAATACAAACGATTATAGCAATCTAATGTTACAAGTTACTGATACTGTTTAATTGTTATTCAAGGAAAACTACTTTATCCTTTTCCTTGTAAAATCCCGCGGGCAAGTACAACGTGTCTAAACAAGAACCCACGTATAACGTGTCTAGACTAGTAGGTTATGTGACATGGATATATAAATAGATGACCACATTCGCTGCTTATGCAATAAGGTTTGCAAATCTGCGTTTATTAACATTTAAATTATAGATCTTCTTTATTTTGTCATTTATTTTTAAAAGAAGTTAAATCTTTCTATATGAGACAAAATCAGTGGATGAAAGGTGTATGTTGTAATCGCTCAATGACACAGATGTTGTGTTTGTCAAAATTGTTATGTGGATGGTTTCAGTTTCTGTAAACGAGGTTAATCTTATTTTGAATACTCATAAAAAGTTCATTTACAAGAAATCATTAACTTATGTTTGAGTTTTTAAGATGTAATTTAACATATTGCAACATTTACATATCTTGTACATGTGGCAACTGCAGGTTACCATAAAGGAACAAATGGTAACGAATATAATGTTATTTTGAGAATGTTACCAGAAGGAATCTCAACAGTTCATCAGGTTCATTGGGTCACGGTGTTCTTGACTTCTATTAATAGATTCTAGAAAACCCAACTTCTTCCGAAAATAAATTCTTAGGTTTGTGGTCCAAGGGACATCACTCTGCAACCAAACGAAATTAGTGAAGTGATCTGATGTTCAAGGTCCTTCATTAGTGAATGGTCTTATCTTAAGGAATCTTTATACCTTGCAAATTAATATTGTTTAGCAAAATAAGTTGATATCACCAAAGCAAAAGAATAATGCCATGTATCTATCTTGATGACTTATTCAGCTGTACAGTTCTCGAATGGTGATAGCAAGAGCGTGTAAGACTGAAATCCCTTCACTTTGAGATATAGGTCGACGTTGAAAAGTGGTTAAAACTCAATGAAAATAGAATAAGAAAGTAAACTTTAAAACTCTTTATTCATCATTTGAAGGGCCCAAAGAACTTCTCTAAAGGGAAATTTTAGAAGTTGGAATGACAAAAAACTTGAATAAAGAAGTTGTCATCCATATATTCCTCTTCAATATCCCCTATAGAACGCTAAGAAGATCATTTTCAGATTACTTTCGTTTGTGTGATTATTTCTAGATATGATTGCACGGTAAATTAAATTGCAACATTCATTTACAATCGCATTCTCTCCCCACACAGGCAACTGTCATACCTGAATTAGCTGCCTCTGTGGGGAGAGAATGTTACAATCGGTGTATACTTACAATTACAATAGATTCGCTCGTATCACAACAGTAGTTAGATCAGGATGTTATGGTTATGAACTATCTCTGAGGAAATGGATCCAAGAATGTCAGATATAAACTTGATCGCATTTCACAAAGAGGATACAACATAAATCAGATTAAAGTTGTGAATACAATTCCCAGTTGATCAAAATCAATTCCGTCGAGGCAACTATGTAAACCTGACGTACCAGGTAAACCAGTTAAGCCTGTCATGTTAATTTCGCCAGTTCTCTTTTGTCAATTGTGGCAGAAATTAGTGTCACAAACCTAATCTATTGTATACTTTCCCACACTAACTCTCAATATCGATCTAGCTGTTACGTCACGACTTTCACAATCAGTCTGTATATCTTGAGTAAGATCGTAGACTGGTGTTTATTTCAGCAGGGGTCCGTTTTCAGTCCGTGCAGTTCGTGCAAACCGTGCAGCCAGTCACGACTTACACAAAAAGTTTGTATATCTCGGGTAAGATCGTAAACTGGTGTTTATTTCAGCAGGGGGTCCTCGTGAAGTCCGCGCAGCCTGGCCTGATAATGACAATGACGGAACGGGCACCTGTTGAATGACAGCTATGTACATGACGTTGACACCTCGGCCTCTGATAGATTAGTTAGCACTGCCTTTCCTCACACGTGCAATTGGCATTTGAGAATGTGAAATCAACATGTACCTGTCAATCCAATCAGGTGCGATATGGACTTACCTGTATTTTGCACCTGATTAAGAATGCTTAAACAGTTACCTGAATTTACGAGATATACAGTAGATCTCGAAACAATATTACATTTAACTTTTGTTTCATCAAAAATAGGAATCGTCAAATATGTTTTATTAGGCAACAAAATGTTTTGTCAAGGAGCTTGGAGGAGTATGTTTACGGTAACCTTGATTAAAGTCCACCGATGAAATCTAGATGTAAAATGGATTATAGCTGTTTTAGTAAGTGGTAAATATTTCAACTTCATGCAGTAAATCCAACAAAATGTCATTAACGAAACCCAACCATAAATTAACCATATCACAGAGCTTGCCCAAGCAATTTCTGATTGTATACACTCACGGGCAAAAGAAACGATACCATATAAAATGCATGATAGTTCAAGCTACGAGTGATAGTTACGACTGAGTTACTGAGCTAACTGAAATAAGTTTTTAATTTCAAAGCTATATCTGTTAACGCTTTTGAAATACAGGCCTTTCAAAAAACACCGTTTAAAAATCTCCTTAACTAGACGAGATAGGACAGTGAAAACGGCTCTTTTTCTTGTTTTTAAACCAATAAACAGGCAAAATGCGTGAACAAATTAACTTCTACCAGAGTTATTTATATTGATAACATCTTAGATTTAATAGATTTTTACATTTCATAGTTTTTGTATTCCAATTACAAATATTATGACCAAAAATAACATCGAAAAAGCTGTTTTTGGACCCCTTGTGTATTTTATCAGCCATACAATTATAAGTATCATACTTTGATGTTTGAAACTGTGAGTACTTCTTCACAACTGATGTGCCTACCACAAGGGCTCGTAGTCGCATTTCATGTACAACAGGATTTTGTTTTGTACTCTTTTGAAAAGTTGGTATCGTTTCTTTTGCCCCTGAGTGAAATGGTATGTATAATATACTTCTGTCTTGTTTCTTAAATAAAAAATCTTTTTACAATAGAATTTCCACAGACTGAGGAGTAGTTCAAATCTTATAATAAACAGATATATCTATATAACCTTGATTTTTATAAAGAGACAGTTATATATATTGCTAAGTCCAAATGTAAACACTTACATATACAGTACATGTAAGCCTATGTCAACATGAAAGTGCTTTCACTATAAACACTATCTGTCTGTCAACATTGAGAGCGCATGGACGTATACCTCGCTGAATTAATTTATTTATGATGTATATTAAATACTTTACACAATGGAAATAAGACCCCCATTGTCCATTGTTCAAGAAATGATACATATTTATACTATTCCGTATCGCATCAATATTCATAGCAAACAGTAGAGGTTTTATTAGTATAGTGTCCACTTTTACAGCTACCGTTATCAAAACAACCTTCATACACAAAACTCTCATGTGTGAAGATCAGATAGCTTGTATACGGTTTAAACGTATTTATTTCATGAAAAGATACATGAACTGGATTGGTCAACAAGCTCGTGTGAGCTTATGTGAAGACCGCTCCAACGACAAAAATATATGAGCATGATCATGACAAGAGCAACATATAGTAAACATGGTGTCTAAGAATGATAATACAGGTAGTAAACTGGAAATAAATTCATTGGAGATGATGGTTGAATACATTTTTGATATCCGCTTGTATATGATGAGTGCTTATTCTAAACTTAACTCTCCAAGTAATTTTTCTGTATTATTGTATACAATGTATGCATTAAAGCTGCTATACCTAAAGCTCGACTTGTATTGTCTTATATTATATTGTATTGTATTGTATTATATTATATTGTATTGGACGTAACTACTCTAACTGAATAGTTCACATTGTCTGAAACTCGTACGGCACTTGAGTTTGTGCAAAAATGGACACCTAGAAACTGATATATTTGAGACGTCCAATCATGCACAAAAACAATCCAAACCTAACAGAAAATCCTGAATGTGTATTTTAAGGATGACATTTGTAAGTAACCTCAAACGGCATTAACATTGATCACTGTGTATTACTGTGTTAATAAAAAAGACTATGAAATATAACGCTCGTCAGTTATTAACCTTAAAAAGCAACTGCCCGAAATATGATGTGTTCTTTCAATCTGTAACATCCATGACGTTTCTTTCAATAACACCATGTCTATAACCATTCTCTCCCCACAGAGGCAGATCAAGCCAAGTCGATTTAGCCTCTGTTATATAACGCCGAGTTTGTGGGATAGAATTTGAGATGCCTGATTGGAGGCAACCAAAGTTAGTTTTTGCAATCAGCGACGCTGTTCTTCAATCATCGTTTTGGCTACTGAATCAAGGCAAAAGCATTGTGATATGAACCACTCTTTCCATGCGTGAAGCGTTGTCATTTGCTAAAGAAATTCAAATGTATTGTGACTCAGTTTTTTTTCCGCCAGGAGAAACTGCCGGAACCCACGGATTTCGGCGTATTAGAACAGAGGCTAAATCAACATGACTTGATCTGCCTCTGTGGGGAGATAATAGTCTATAACAGACAATACCTGCCATACCGTACACAGCGAATAACGGGACCTATTACAGAAGAAGAGCACTGCTCCACTCGACCTGTCACTAATGTTATCTACAAGGGCGCTGTAATCGACATGGGGCTCTTACCCACCTATAAAATCATTATACTTCCCACGTGAGGAATAGGTCTATAACGGTAGACTTGTACATTTACCCAGGGCTCTTACCCACCTATAAAATCATTCTACTTCCCACGTTAGAAATAGGTTTATAACGGTAGACTTGTACATTTACCCAGGGCCCTTGGTCTGTGACAAGTGACAGGTTGATTGGCGGTTGGGGTGAATCAGCATGAAACGTCTTGAATTGATATCTCGTGCATCTCGCGGTGGTGAGCGGTGAAATAGACAATAGTAGTAAGTGGCTTACCACTGGGTAACAGTAGTGGTTCTAATGGGGCTGTGGGGTTTCCTATAGGGTCTTACCTAACGATATTTGCAAGTAGCGTCGTTCAATGGCCCCTTTACCTGAAATTAGCATCGTTTGAATTGACACGTTGTAAATATGTCTCGTTTGAGTAGTTGGGCTTTAGTCTAAGAAATAAAGTTTATTCCAAATGTTGTTTATTTTGTACTCAACATATATTTACTTGCATTTTATAGTGTATGTCTATTTGTTAACATCGAATATAATTACTCTATGTATAAATGTATTAGGGTTCCAAGAGAACTTTATATTGTTTTTCCACAATGTTTTTTTTTTATTGAATACTTAATGTAAGCTTCTACGCGTAAGAGAACTATGTTTCATTGTGGGGTTTTAAAGTTGAATATAAGATTTGGGAAGGTTAAGTGTCTAAGTGAATTTATTGTGTATTGCTGTTGGTTATAACATTGAATATATAAACTTTAAGTTAGGTTCGTCTATATGATACAAAACGTTTCAATACTGCTGAAGTTATTAATTGGGGTTTCTTTGCTCTCACCGTCTACACACCATCAATTATGATAAACATACATTCCCCTAAATTCGATATGAAACAAACTAGTCTCAGTCCGTGAGTACAAATGATGAAATCTTTCTTTTATATTCCGATATGATCTTTCTCAAATTGAGCTCTGAACAATTCTGAAGTTTGGGCAATCAAGAAATGAGAATTTTTTCATGTTTAAGAAGTCGTGAAGTGTGTTTTATTTCCTTACTGGTTTGTGAGACAGTTAAATACGTTTACTTTGTAGTGCAAACTTTTAGTATCCTTATTCACATGTCTTTATTTTATCACATTTCTCTTTTCAAACATGGACCATACATCAGACGATAAGACTGCTCAAAACTTAAAAATGTATTGATAAAATCCTAAGTCAAACAATTATAGTTTAAATGTGTTTCTTTTCTGACACATTTACGACGAGAGATATGAAACTCATGGCTAAATCTTCATTTTATCTTATCTCTCTGCATAGTTGTGACAACTGTTTCGGTGAAATTTGGAGCTACGTTCCAAACTTGATGATAAAATGCCTTGTGTTTATCTATCAGAATGAGTGCCCGGTGAAATGCAACTCGTCTTTATCTAATAAATGACACAGGAGATTTAACTTTTCTTGCTATCCAGATACATTTGCTAGCTTTTTATATCAAAACTTGAATAGTTAGAAATTTATTTTGCAATGCAGAAGATGGTGTCGTGCACTTGAAATGATAAAGTGAAGCAGCTGCACCAAACACGATGCACAGATATGCAAGGTATTTAGCTTTAATTTATTCCTTATAATGACAGATGCAGCAAAAGCATTTTATATATAGTCTTTATGGTGTGCCATCTATACGTGTTAATTTCAACGAATTGCAATAAACAAGGACAGTTGATCAAATTAAGAATTATTAAGTTGCATAGCCTAATGTTAATATTCTTTATCACATGAGAGTTGTATATTGGTTTTGATTTTCTTTTTCGGAATCATCGACCTTTTGAATTTTATATGAAAATGTTTTCTCATTTGAAAAAAAATAATTCAAGAAAACGATTTCATTAGTTCAAGATCAATAATAATTTGTTAATAAATATTTGATGGTATATGTTAAAAATGTCTGTTAAATTGCAAATTCCGAATGCAAACTCGCATATTATGTTGTGGCCTATACATTATAAGTTCATCAATATCATTCAACTATGAAATCAATTGCCTTGATATTACTATTACCATTAGGTAGTTTGACCCTTGATCATAATCAAATCACATTCTTACAATTCCATTTCAGACATGATAAATTCTTCATTTTTTTTCATAAATATTTTGCCTTATTCCCCTGAGTGTTTAATGTAGATGATCGCTGATACTGAACAGACCTACTAGTGTCAAACGTGTTTACAAACAACCTCTTGTCCATGTCGACCCTCGCACGTCGCTGCCAGTTAAATTCACAACTCCGTTGACAGCTGACGAGTGCTATCTACAACATGGATAGATTTCACCAGATAAACGTTTTATCCTGACACATTTCTGACAGATTGATATCTCCCTTAATAGACGCTTAAGGAAACAAATTGCATATCATGAATATCTCCTCATCTTCTTCTATAAAAATAGTTATAGTCCGATGGGATTTATCTTACGAGGATGGTACGTTTGGTTTGCAATCGGCAAATTGTATGTTGAGGAATATTGAGGGTTTTTTTTCATGATGGCATCATGCATATTAGACTAACATTTAGTCTCAGAAGTATTGTTTTCAATATTGACAATATTTTTAAACAAATCATGTATTATAACAAAATGGAGCCCAGAAGATGCTTTAACTTCAGAGCTAGCAATCTAGACTTGCTATACTTTTCTAGACTTGGTTGGTCATCAATTACATATTTTTGCTTTAGGGTCTGGATGACAGACTACATGCATATCAACATTTCGATATTTGTTATTCGAAGTTTCATTAAAGTCACTTTCAGTTATTGAAAATTAAAACTACCTTTCATAAAGTAACTGGTTAATCAAATCACAAACCATGTAAAACACGTGTTTTTCATTCCTTCGCCGTTCAAGGGATTGTTTCATAGCATTGTAACACTTTCATGTTATATATCTGTTATATTAAATAAAAGTATTTAAGTTTTGAGAGTTTTTACAACGTCTCTATGAGGAGAATTTTAAACATGATCAATTTCCTTATTTCAAATATACAGCGACATACCGAAGATGATAATATAACAATCTATTTAATTCTCTACAGCTATACTGCGAACAAATTCTCCATATGTTTACCCGTTTCAAACAATTTCAATTTTCTTTTTGAAGTTCTGAAATTTTTGTCTCATTGAAGATGCAGAGCGCATTTCTTCTTAACAGTTTACCATGGGAACTGTCGCCCAATCATCCCCCAGCAAATACCTGTAAAATAATCACACCTGAGACTAAAAAGATTTTTTATTAGAAAATCCCTGCCCGTAGAAGCATGGACACGCTCGCCCATACCAGATATTTCACATCGACATCGCCAAATAAACAAAAATCTTTATGACCTGTAGAAAACAATGAGTAAAGGAGAAACTGTGTGTTTTTCTGTGGTCTCAAAGAATTAGTAGTCCTCGTATAAAGGGGTAATACAGGGCTTGCCCCTCATCAGCAAATAACGCGTTAGAGACCCATTCTTTGAAGAATTGCGCGCCACTGCTCAAATATTTGCGTTTTCCTTTATTCCCGAAAGCATGAACTGAGGATCTTTGCGGCTACTGTGGTTTGACCGTCCGGCTGACCACAACTTTGTACTAATTTGTTTGACATTATTTTTGTAGTCAATAGTATCATTTATATGAATTTATGAATATTCTTTGAACATTCATACTGCGATTGTTAGAGCACAGATACGTCAAACTCTATTTGTATTTTAATTTGTATTGATGTAGACACTTACCTATATTCGTTCTCGTGAGAACTTTGTGCTGTGTAAATGTTGATGTTGGATGAAATTATTCATTTTTTAGTTTCTTTGGTTGATTCTGACAGTGCAAATGTTGAGATACTACTTAAGATATTTGATGTGGTTTAAAAACATAATTTGATGTATTTCGCATTCAGAAGGCGTCACCGAGATAGTCAGGTTTTACCATGACATCTGTTCATAAGAATTCATTATTCTATTCTTAAATGCTTTTGGTTCGCTCTCTTTTCTAATAATTGGCTTTTATCTGTCATTTATACAGATGAGGTCAGGTTACATAAATTAAGAAAAGGGTTCGAATCAACACTTTGCTTTCACTGAGATTGTCCATGGCAACTCATCGTAACATTCTTTAAACTCATGATATCATTTATAGATTAGAAATCTTTATTTTCTACGCTTTTCACTACTTAAGACTTTTGATTATAGTTACAGCTTCAATATCTGCCTTGCCAAAGCCAGACTATGAATAGAAAGCCAGTTTTGTGTCTCATCAAATCAAGTTTACTTACATGTTACATTACCGGTAACGTTGCATCCTTTGATGTATAAATATTTTGCGAGACATACCGATTTTTCTCCTGTGTATCTTTACAAATTCTTGAAAGAGGTTAATTTGTCAGTAAGCATTCCTTAACTAGATTTGGGGAGATCTTGTAAAATCTAGCAACAAGTACATGTACCGGTGAAGTTTTATCACCTATTTATATAATCGTTATTGAGAAATGTCACTTTTTCTCCTTGCTAATTTTACAAAACTTAAAAAGATTAATTTTGTCACTAAAAGGGGATAATTTTGTCACTAAAAGAGTTTAACTTTGTCACTAAAAGGGGTTAATTTTGTCAGTAACCTCTTCTTGTGAAGGTCAAGCACAAGCAAACACCTTCGACTGACCTGTTTCAGACCATTGTTAGCCACAGGTATTCGGACAATGACAGCTCGCCTTTCTCTCCAAATTAGCCAGAATGCTACATTTCACATATATGACATAAATAGTTGTCGCTAAAGTAGTTTTT
This sequence comes from Steromphala cineraria, assembly GCA_916613615.1. Taxonomy (NCBI): domain Eukaryota; kingdom Metazoa; phylum Mollusca; class Gastropoda; order Trochida; family Trochidae; genus Steromphala; species Steromphala cineraria. The sequence goes on along the minus strand of OU744725.1, from coordinate 68,274,101 downwards.
TCTTTGACAGAGTTCAGGCTGTTTATCAAGTACAGGCCTTAGTGGTTCGTGTATATACGTGTTAATGCGAAATCGTTTGGTTTCGAGAAAACAATTTCAACTAAAAATTGAATTTACATATATATCGCTAATTTTATTTATAAACCCCTAAAGTAGTTTTCTTTCTTTGGCAGAGTTCAGTGTGGTTCGTGTAATTGTTATGTGAACTCTTTGGATTGCAAACCTAGACTTTGTGCGCAGTACTGTGCTGTCCTGTCCCAATGACAAAGCTTAATATGAATTTAGGTTATGTAAGAGTAATTGCAAATATATATTTCCACCACTTTATCTATTATCTTAATCGTTTTATGTTTGTTTCAGGAGAAGCATTTATTTGGCATTTGCCGCCTTATCAATAACCCGTTTTTCTTTGTGGATGAATATTCTGAATGTTGTGGATAACATGCTTTTAAGGAAATAAATAACACCAATCCCCGGAAAAAACACAAAAATAAATACGAAAAGTTTAAAAACATCTGGAGTCTGAAATGACATATAATGATATCGTACCTAGTTATTTTACACAATTCGTCATTTGGGTTGAAGGCAATGCCGGTTTCACTAAACATTTCATATGAAGATGTATTTCTAATTGTTAGTGTAATATATTTCAAACATAATTAGATGATAGTAAAACATTTTGTTATACCTATTTTACTTATTTCAACATGATCTATTATTATCATTGTTCTAATGTTTCACCATCTACAAGTTCTTTCTTTCTTGTTCCAAATTATTTTTTCATCCCTCTCAAACATAAGTTCTTTAATAAATGACTTGCTTGAACATGCAGGTTATAAAATCTAATAGACAATATAGCCCTACAATAGACAATGCGTTATTACCTTAAAATAAATTCGTTTTGGAATTAATTGGAGTTAAGACTAGCTGTAATGTTTACTTCCAATAAATCCTACATAAAATTATTTAAATTTTTGAAAATTTTTTTGTAAATCCTAACGAGCTGATCTAGTTATTTTATTCGTTGGTTCATTTCCGCGCATGCTCGAAACGGACCGAGCTAGTCAGTTGCTAGATGTAACGTAGGACTTATGGGACGTTAACATTACATCTAGTTTTAACAAGATTGAACGGGTAGCCTACAATTTCTCTTAATATCCTTCCAGTATTTTCATAACTTGAAGTTTTAATTAACATGTACTGGCGAATGAAAGACATCAATAAAAGCATTGAGCGCTATGAATATCAATTGAACAGCAACATAGGATGATACTGATAGGGAACGAAAGTGGTGCAAGGGAGGTAACTGTACTCACCTTCGCGTTTTATTCGTCGGTCAAATCCTTAAATATAAATAGCATGAGTTCGAATCCACGAAAATGGTTGTATTTTTCGCTAAAAGTATCATGTCGATTTTCACCTGTTTGAAATTAATAAATAATGTACAACTCACCTAAGGTCACTGATTTTAGCAAATTCCTCAGTTTCTATGAAAAACCAACTCTGTTTAAATGCAACGGATGAAGTTGAAAATTGAAGAGTGTGAATGTCTTAGTAATCCAAACACAGTAGAAATTAACCATCGAAACATGTCAGCAACTTTGAGACAAATTCTCGTGTTTGGTGCGAGAGGTCGCCATTGTAGGGTCAAAGGTCATATCCTCAGCCAGAGTCTCTAGAAGACGAAGAATTCATGCTCGTGACGACGACGATTTGCGATAATAACATGCTGTGTATATAGACATGCTTTGCCTGCTATCAACATGGTAATCGACATCAGAGACACACGCCGGTTAATGTGAAATTAACATGGACAATTACCTTTGTGATGAACGAAGAGGAGGGAGGAAGATAGATATTGAACTTCCTCATCGTTAAGAGCTTTCCTCTGTCTCCAGAGGGATTAGGGCTGACATCTAACAGGTTCAAGGGATCAAGGTGTGCAAACGGTCATTTAATCCTTTTGATTTGATTCCGATACAGGATCTGTAGTTTGGTTTGTTCTTTGAGATTATTATATGAATAGTGTACTCGCGGTTATATACGATGGTTTCCAAAGATGGTGCAACTTCACGACAGGTTTCTGGTTTTGCAATCGTCGTTTGGTTTCTATTTCAGAAAATACCAGCCATACACATGCGTCTTAGTGTGTGCGAAAAAAATGAATGCTTTCGGGATCACAAAGTGCAACTGTATGAACTGTGTATTTGTTTCATATATGAAGATGCGAAATGAGACAAGCATGGTACATTAAAGTACTTAATACCCACGTGGTACTTCATAAAGGGGTTTCGTAACAATTTGTTATGACGCATATGGTTCATAACACCTTTATAAGTGATTTGATTGGCTAGCGGTGAACTTTGACAGCCTAAGAAGAACCTTGGATTGAGAGTAACGCTTTGCGGATTTCCCCTCACCCTCATGCTTACATTTCCAAACAAAACCGCGGGAGAGGTTTATATCCTTCACATGAGTGTCGTTTCGACAGTTGCATCATTTACTCTTGTGTTCGGATATCAAAAATGAAAATTTTAACAGCTAGGGGTCCAACGTTTTGCTAGTTGGGTTTGGAAATGAAAACATCTGTACGATAAAACGGAGCCTTCCCTTGAGTTTAATTAGCTTCGAGAACGTCAACTGACTCCTTTATTCTGAGAAGAAATGCAAACTAATGAACAGATCACTGCACAAACCGTATACATTTTTAAACCTAGCAGTTTTTAAGATTATTGATATCTTACATCTTTAAGAACCAGCAACGTCAGTCAATGCAAACAAAAAGTATAAAACGATGTGTAGGGTACTCACATTTAAATAAAAACTATATAGCTTGGTCTGCAAAAGTTGTATTGGTGATTTTATTAGCGCTTCAAATGTGTAATTTGTATACAAAATTATTTGCTTGATTACTCATATCATTTGGAAGAGTACTAACATTGGCAGACCCATGCAGAGGGGGGGGGGGGGGGGGAGAGTTCCAAATACAGATAGATAGATAGATGCACTAGCGACACCCAATGCATTCTCTCCCAACGGCTCAAATTATAAAATGTTGATCTTACCTCTGTTATTATCAGACGAGTTTCCTTATTTTCTGCATGTTCCCCTTGCTGCAATAATTACACCTCAAATCATTTGAAACCTGCGACAAAGCAGGTTGTTTCTCAGATTGGCCAGCTAGTTCAATCATTGACGGTATAATAAGATACTCTTATCAATATGTTATGAATAATAGGGAGTGTATATGATGTTTATTGAGGTTTATTCTTTACCCTTTTATTTAATTTTTAACCGAACATGCGAGGTTTGAAATCTTTACTTAGGGATAAAGAATGCACAACGTAAAGCCCCAAAATAAAATATAGAACGGATTTATATACAGTAGAGATTCGTGACCGTAGATGTTCTGCAGGCGATTTTTAAGATTTGTAAGAAAGCACACTAAGACGATTGCATACAGTTTTCGTTTGATACCTGACACTTTATTCAACGACATTGGGTAATCGGCCCGAGGAGGGGGAGACTAGGGCAAAGCGCGCCCCCTATGAAAATAAGCGTGTTTTCTGGGCACCTTAACATGTTAAGAATGCAACTTGCAGCACATCTCCAATGCTTATCAGACAGAATACCGTATGGTAACCTCAAACACCTGCATAAGGATATACTGAGGGAAATGTTTTTCGACAAAGGCGGTGCACTTTGCCCTGCAGGTTAGGGCAAAGCGCCCGATGTGAAAAACACACAAATAAGATATATTAATCACCTATAATAAGCCAATACCATACACAAATGTATTTCAGTGGTGCCATGCAGCTTAGGCACCCATATGAAGGTTAAACAAATAACAAAAACGGACAACAAAATCCCATATATATCATGGACCTAGATTTTCGAAGTTCTCAACCAATAACATACATTTTGGTTCATCCGAATTTCATAGAACTATGATAGTTTTGACACTTTAACTAAGTAACTATCGATAAACAATGAAGGAAATGTGGAAATTATGTGGAAACAAATTTAACATTTTGCAACATTTTATCTCTGTCGAGCTTACCCCCATACTTAATGAAAATCAAATGTATATGAAAAAGAAAATGCACGCGTTTCTAACTGTTACTTTTATTAATCAAAACCGGCAACAAGAACCCTATGATATGAATGTATATTTCAATTCTGTGATCGATTTTACAAAATACAGGAAAATTGTAAAATAATCATTATATTTTTATTTTACGATATTCGCCAAATAAAATTAATTGATAGCTGTTACACTTGTGTGTAAACATTAAAGTTATATTTCAGATCACTGAGAGGCAAAGGGGAAATAACGTTTTGTCACTTTGCCCGAACTGCGCGTCTTGCCCTGGTCTCCCCTAAATATAGACTGTTCTATTTTCTTCCGAGATATATGTATGAAGTATAAACTAATATATATGTGACAAAATTATGAACATATGTTTAAATATTTTAAGAAATCGTGCTAAGGTGCATTTAATGTTTCACATTTTTAATGTAATTTACAGCATACTTTCATAATACCTAGATTTTAGTTGTATTGAAGTGAAGCGTACATATTACCGATATTAATTCTCAACATAGCAGTAACGGGTCGACTATGTTAGAATGTGGTGAGTATTTGGTTGACAAAATCATGCAAAGGGATATTGTATGACAATTTTGAGAAAATATTTATAAGTGGTGTTATTGTTAGTTCGATGTGATCTTAATTACTTTCTTAGTATCAAATGATATATTTATGGCAGCCGTAAGGGTAAAAAAGAAAGCAAATTTTGCATACAATGATAACAATGTACGCATACGTTTCAACATGTCACGTGTCAATTGAGGTGATGCTTTAAAAATCAGAACTTAGTGAGGAGCTGTTTGATTTCGAAGCATTCGTAAAATATATGAATTGCTTCAACACCTTGGCTGATCCTCCGTGCATAGCTCATACATAAACATGTTTATGTTTTCTGATAAGGACAATCATTTAGATTGTCTGTAATCGCTGTTTGGTAAGACTGTTGATGTGAAGATATGAATGAAAAGTTTTATGCTTGTCTGTTCTGCGAAATACATTAAGCAAAGTAGATCCGAAATTAAGTTGTTACTTTTAATTTACTGCAATTCTCAGACAATCAGGATGACGTCAATTATATAATGAATAATTATTAGCAGAATAAACATACTTATGGGAAATATCATGCTTTTATGTAAATATAAACTAAAAAAAATAGTGATTGAAGAGGACATATAATCAGAATGTAAGTTTTAACATGGAGATGTGGGATTAGGCAAAATGGGTCTGCTGATTCTGTTTTTGATTGAGGATGAGATAGTTTTATGACAGACTTAGACAGGAATTCAAGCTATTGAAATACCATTAATGAAAGACACGGAGTGTCACAAGGCTTTATACCAATTGAATAACTCTTCGATGTTAATGAATTACGTGTTTGAGACAAACCCCACCCTTGCTTTTATGAACAAATTTCAACGCAAGTTTAAAAAGAATTCAAAAGACAAGTGTTTATTCCGTATGTCGACAAACAAGTTAACAATAATAAATAAATGGTTTCAAATAGCAGTTCCAGAGAGACCTAACAGTGATTAAAATGTCAAACTGAAACATGAAATAGTTCAATTAAGACATGTACCGATTATTACCGTACTGTGGCGTAAAACTGGCTTTAAACCGTTGAGTAGAGATATTTGAAATATTTAGGGTTACTTAAACTCTGGCAAGCATTTACCGGCTTTTGTTTTATACAAAAAACAATAGTGTGCTGCATGTAGTCGCAAAGGCTTACATGAACATGATATTTAAACTGTCTACTTTCGTTTTCATGATGTTTCCTTTCTCTGTAGGGGAGACCGGGGCAGGCACGGCCCCTTATCACTAAAATAGAGATAATGAGGCGTTCTCTTGCAATATACTAGTGTACGTTTGTACATATATTGAGACATATCTTAACTTTATTGCAACAATTGTTGGAAGTGCCTAACTCAACCAGTTTGCCTATTACTATGATTTTAAGATGACGAGTTGAAAAGACGAACATGCCCCGCATCGGGGTAAGTTCGGTTTCCCTCAGGGGCAGGTTCGTTCATCGTTGGGAACAATTAGTACATGTTCAGGCTACAAGAATTAAAGAGAGATAAGATGCTATTCATAGTATTCGATATTTGGGACAGAAAAAATACTACATTACTTCACAAAGATATATTTTACAATGATGTAGAATCAGTTAACTTTCTATTACGAAAAGAACTCCGATTTCTTTCCAATTAGAGGAGCCAAGTTTTCAAGGACCTTCAAGAGGGTCCTTTTGAGGAGGAGGACCTGTAGAAACTGATTTCGAGGACGACCTTAATTTTTGGTGACTCGTCCTCACTGCCGAATGTGCCCCGCCTGTAATGACCGAACGTACCCCACACACCACGTTTTTTCTTTTTTATATGCTGCGAAAATACACAGCCCTCATAACAAAATAACTTGTTCGTTACATATACGTCTTGGCATATTCGTTTATGCTCGCTTAAGAACATATTCCTAAACGCAGTCAACATTTGTCAAAAGCATAGTAAACTGAAGTCAAATATTTTACTCAACTAGATGAAAAACGGGTTTTCTTCAACAGTTTGTAAAGGACATGTTGGACTGTCACCATTTTAAAGTCAGTGTGAGAGTAAGGTCATGTTGACTGTTAGGAATTACCAATCTGATTTAAAGTGGCCCCGGAAAAAAATTACAGCGAAAAGACGAACATGCCCCGGGGCCGTGCCTGCCCCGGTCTCCCCTACCTTTATTAGGTCTTCAAAACTACGTCTGGAAGACCTATTGTTCTTATCCGGATTATTATTATTATTTGGACGTTTTTTGTTCCTCCATTTCTGAACTTATTAACGAGCCGATTGTCATGAAACTTTCAGGGATTGTCGAGTATACCCTGGAATAGACATGCGAAGCTTTTGGGCAAAATCGGTTTATTCATTAAAGGTCCAGTTTGAATCCAAAATCGAAAATTTAACATGGATTTTTTTTTCAAAATGCACTTAGAGACTTAATTTTTTTTTTAAAGATGCGCAATGAAAAATTATGAAAAAAAAGGGAATCAGGACAAATTCGTAGGTCACGTGGTTTGTCAGCCATCTTGATTTTAGTGCATTTTCGACCGTTTCCGACCCCACCCGCCTTTGAGAATCTTCTCCTCTGAAGATACTTGCACTAGAGAGATGAAATTCATACTGAATGTAGCTGAAGTATTGTGCATAAAAGTATTGTAAGTTTATTGGTGCTAACATTAATACTTTTTGTGCTGTGACCTTTCTAAGTTGACCAAAATCTAAAAATCGCCAACTTCAAGGGCAGATAACTAAAAAAACAGACCTTAGAACTTAATCATTTTTGCATGAGAGTTAGACATGAGCAAGGCCTTCAAGATAAAAGAATAAAATCGATCGCAAACAGTGATTTCCGGTCACGAGGAAGGGTCAAAGTTTGCATTTTTGAAAACGGGTGTTTTGGTGGGTATGTTTGAAAAATCCTTGCTAACCAACGACACATGATACATATTTGTTTTATATATCATATGAAAGCCAAAAGAACATACAATCTGTGATAAATCTCATTACAATTAGATTAAACATTAACATTGATTTTGGAGTATTTAAATGTGGTCAATCCTACTTTCGTTTTGAATGATTCTGATATAAGAATGATTGAAAAATTGTAGTTCATTGGCAATAAAACACTAGGAAATGTTGCATCTATCATCAGGCAGCAACAAGACTGTATAACCTGAGATGATTCATGTTTGCAGCCATGATGAATTTTCGGTAAAGCCTTTAACGTTGAATATCAAGTGAAATGTGGTTATTTTGATAATGTATTAGTTACTGTTTACCTCTTAGACAAAAAGTCATGTGAAGGTCAAATACTGTGTGAAGGTCAAACAGGAAGTCTTGAAGACCTAAGTACTGCCGCGGCAGTCCTAGTTTCTTTTCTTATTTGTTCCTCATTCTTATTTTATTCTTTTTCTCCAATTGTCTCCCTTTTCAACGTGTCCTGGTCCTTTGTACCTCTCCCCTGTCGCTCTGTTCCCCTGTATCTATATCCCCCTGTCTCACTATCCACCGGCCTCTCTGCCCCCCTTTCTCTCTGTCCACCGGCCTCTCTGCCCCCCTTTCTCTCTGTCCCCCTGACTCTCTGTCACCCTGTCTCTCTATCCCCCGGCCTCTCTGTACCCCTGTCTCTCTATCTCCCTTTCTCTCTATCCCCCTGTCTCTCTGTCACCCTTGTCTCTCTATACCCCTGTCTCTCTGTCCCCTTTTCTCTCTGTCCCCCTGTCACTCTGTCCCCTTTTTCTTAGTCCCCTGTCTCTCTGCCCCCTGTTTCTCTGTCACCCCTGTCTCTCTGCCCCCATGTATTTTCTGTCCCTCTTTCTTTCTGTCCCCCTGTCTCTCTGTTTTCTCTTTTTCTATCTACCCCTTTCTCTCTGTCCTATATCCCCCCTCCCTATCTCTCTGTCCCTATCTCTCTGTCCCCTTTCTTTCTGTCCACCCCTGTCTCTCTGTCCCAATGTCTCTCTGTCCCCCTGTATCTATATCCCCATGTCTCTCTGTCCCCTTTTCTCTCTGTCCCCCTGTCTCTCTGTTCCCCTGTCTCTCTATCCCCTGTCTCTCTGCCCCCTGTCTCTCTGCCCCCTGTCTCTCTGCCATCCCTGTCTCTCTCTCCCCCTGTCACTCTTTCCCCCTGTCTCTCTTTCCCCTGTCTCTCTTTCCCCTGTCTCTCTTTCCCCTGTCTCTCTGCCCCCTGTCTCTCTGTCCCCTGGTCTCTCTGCCACCCCTGTCTCTCTTTCCCCCTGTCTCTCTGTCCCCTTTCTCTCTGTCCACCCCTGTCTCTATGTCCACCCTGTCTCTCTGTCCCCTTTTCTCTCTGTCCCCCGGTCTCTCTGTCCCCTTTTCTCTCTGTCCCCCTGTCTCTCTGTTCCCCTGTCTCTCTATCCCCTGTCTCTCTGCCCCCTGTCTCTCTTACATCCCTGTCTCTCTTTCCCCCTGTCACTCTTTCCCCCTGTCTCTCTTTCCCCTGTCTCTCTTTCCCCTGTCTCTCTTTCCCCTGTCTCTCTGCCCCCTGTCTCTCTGTCCCCTGGTCTCTCTGCCACCCCTGTCTCTCTTTCCCCCTGTCTCTCTGTCCCCTTTCTCTCTGTCCACCCCTGTCTCTATGTCCACCCCTGTCTCTATGTCCACCCTGTCTCTCTGTCCCCTTTTCTCTCTGTCCCCCGGTCTCTATGTCCCCTTTTCTCTCTGTCCCCTGTCTCTCTGCCTTCCCCCTGTCTCTCTATCCCAATTGTCTCTCTCTTTCCCCCGGCTCTCTGCTCACTGTCTCTCTGTCTCCCTGTTTTCGGTACCTTGTCTCACTTTCCCCCGTCTCACTGCTCACTTTCCCTCTGTTCCCCTGTCTCTCTGTTCCCCGTCTGTCTGTATCTCTGCCCCTTCCTTTCTGTCTGCTCGCTGACTTCCTGCCCCCTTTCTTTCTGTCCCCCTTTCTCTCTGTCCCTATCTCTCTGTCCCCTTTCTTTCTGTCAATCCCTGTCTCTCTGTCCTAATGTCTCTCTGTCCACTTTTCTATCTGTCCCCCTGTATCTGTATCCCCCTGTCTCTCTGTCCCCTTCCTTTCTCTCTGCCCCCTGTCTCTCTGCCCCCTGTCTCTCTGTCCCCCCCCCCCCCCCCCTGTCTCTCTGTCCAAATGTCTGTTTGTCCCCTTTTCTCTCTGTCTATGTTCCTGTCCGACTCTCTGTATGTCTCTGTCTCACTGTCTTTCTGCTGATTTGCAGTCTCTCTCTCTCTCCTTCCTTTTCCTACTTTCTCTTTGTCAAACTATTTCTCTATATCTCTGTCCCAATGCCCTATATCCAAATGTCTCTCTCTATTTCTCTGCGACAACTGTCTCTCTTTCTCTCTATGCCCCAATGCGGCAATGGCTCTCTGCCCAAAATGTCTCATTTTTTGGTCGATTTTATTTTTATCTTTTAGTATTCCCATGTGTATGTGTGTCTTTCTTTCCCGGTTGACCTTATCTCTAAGATAGGTAAATCTTACAGCGACGTAACATCCAACAAGAAATTATTAAGCTAAAATCCTTAACCATATACATATCACTACGACAACACACCAACTACGACAATACATGACCCTGAACGATATAAGGGAATGATATATATCCCGCTGTACAAGTAGGTTCATCCTGCGCCCCGTTCACTGCATCGACCAACACACGCAGTCTACAGGTGAAATACGGAAGTGGTCTCTCCAACAAGTGACAGCGAACAAGCAAAGCTAAACTGATAAGCCATGACCAGGCACAGACTGAATAGACTTGCGTAAGAACAGGCCGACGTGTCAGGGGTCTCATATCGAAGCATTTAGGTTTGAACACCAAGATGAGAGTTATGGACTCACTGTGTGTGCTGCTGCTCGGGGCTAGTATTGGACTCTGTGGGGGCTTTAATCTGACGATTGTTCATACAAACGATGTTCATGCCCACTATGAAGAGACGAACGTGTATGGGGGACCTTGCTCTGCCAAATCGGCTGCTGCTGATAAGTGTTTTGGGGGGTATCCCCGTCTTGTGACCAAAGTGAAGGAATTCCGTGCTCTGAAGCCCAATAATACCATAGTACTAGACGCAGGAGACCAGTACCAGGGAACCCTCTGGTTCTACTACTTTGGGGGTAACGTCACTGCGAGGTTCGTCAACTGGCTCGGCTATGACGCAATGGTACGTGTCTTTTTTTACCGTGTGATATTTGGACTGATAAAATTAATGTTTTGGATAGTGGTACGTCTTTTGGTTTGTATTATGTTATGATAATTATGAATGTTACTGAGGAGAATAAAAACAGTCATTATAGTCATTTACCGACCGGATTTTGGTATTTGTTCTCCATTATTTTGTCTTTGTTTAATTGCTCAGCTATTCAATGGTTATAAAGGATTTTTATAAAGTGATTAATAATGTTGGGAATCGGTAAAATACACAGACGGAGTTCTTATCTGTGGCCTTGATTTAAGTGGTTTTACTTTTTTCCCCCTTTTGTTCGATACTGCCTGTCAACATTACAATGTGAACTTTAAAGCTAAAATACTTTGATGTTTATGTTCATTGTGTGTTCACGTGACAGTCGTCGTTATGTCAATCAAAGTCAAGCTTGACACCTGTTGTATTGGTTTCTATGGTAATGAGCCCATTTTTAACATTTCATTACCACCTGAAGTTATTTTGGGTTTGCTAGTAATTATATCGTTTATATGAAATCGAAATATATTATTGTGAATACCTACCGTTTACAATTATACAAAAGATATTAACGTGATTATTTGAAAATTTGGATTGAAATAGTTATATCATTCAGGGTTCATTCAATATATATATATATATATATATTAAAAAGATAAGTCAGAAGTTGAATGAATCCATTTTACTGGCTAGTACTTTCAGCTCAATTTAGGAGCATCTTCAGGCCATATACAAATAACGGATATATCCGTTATTTGTATATGGCCTGAAGATGCTCCTAAATTGAGCTGAAAGTACTAGCCAGTAAAATGGATTCATTCAACTTCTGACTTATCTTTTTAATATATAATACCTGAGAGCTGAACAACGATCTCAAGATTGTGAACTTTTTGTATATATATATATATATATATATATATTCCAGGGTTGAGTTGCTCCTGTTCAACCCTACTTCTTTTAAATATCGTTTATGAACATACCAATGTTAATGTGTTTATTCATGAAGTCTAGAGATGACATGCCTAATTCACATATCATTTACATAAAATATAAGGATACATACTTCATAAGATTTTATGATGTCGCATATATTTAAGTGACATTCTGTCCTTTAAAGAGCCAATAGCACGTTTTTAGGGGGAATATAAGGTGATGTCAGGAAAATGAAAATTAATGGTTCAAATTGAAAGACAATGGATTTAAACAAAATGAAGCAGTAATAATTCAAATATGCAACGTAAAGTTTAGCCATGTGATTGCTTTTTCTTACACAAAATGAATTAAAGGTGTTCACACAAAATGGCCGCCAGTGGATTTTATGTGAACTTTGTCCTCTGACTATGGATGATTGGTTTGTGTAACGAGATTTTTGTCTCTGTCAAAACAATACATTTAGCATTAACTTACAACTATCAGTGAACATTTCAGAATAGAAAATTATCAAAAAACGTGCTACTGCCCCTTTAAAGCAAGATATGTAATTTTGGATAACTGACATATTGAAGCTTAACTTTGTGATGACATAAGTTTGATAGATGTTAGAATATGTTGGCTTTGATAATGATTGAAGATATAATAATTAATGGTTAAAGTGACACAGGGTATCTTTCTTAACAATTTTATTTGGTTTTGATAAGCTACAAAATATCTAATATGCTGATTGAAGTTAATATCTCATCACTGGACTTGCAAATATATCCATGTATGCATACTATCTCTAAAATGCGTGATTTTATGGAAAAATCAAGAAAACATCTCAAATACGTTTAATATTCGAAATTATGCATCCAATTAATCTACCTATTAGTTACAATACCTAATAAACACTGTCGAATCGAATATATCTTCCTGTCAGCTTATGACAAGGTTTCAAAATTACGTTTGGCGAATTTGCGCGCGCCACTCGAGCCACATTGTCCGGTTTTCGATCAAAATCCCGACTTTGAATGGCCGTATTTTCGCTCTAATGTACTGATTGACCTTTAACTTTTACTTTTCAGTAACAGTTAGTGGTTCCCGATGTAACAACATCGATTTCAAAATGTGATCCTATCAACATACTCTGTGTCTCTTTAATAAAAACCTCAATTGTTTATATGGCACAAATCATTTCATCGTGAGTTTATTTATCCTTCTCAGATAAACATGGTCGATTGATAGTAAGGTTAAGGTGACCCTGTGAATCAACACAGCATGTAGGCCTTTTATTTCTGTCTCGTTTTTCTGATCCTATCTAGATTAAATATACCGTTTCGAGCCTTTCAAATAGCCTTGACTGATGCATAAAAATCCGGAAACTATCATACTTTGTCTACCAATCAATTGACCTTTGCCATTCAGTTCGTGCTGGGCAATAAATTTGGCAATCATATATAAACATACAGGTGTTGTAAAACCATAATGGGATCTGATAAATTATTTATCTTCGAGGTATGACTCACCCTTGTCACACACCCATTTCCACACACTTTGTTTCTTAACATTTTCCTTCACATTATGTTGTCTTAAACTTCTTACAAAATGAGTTAAAAGACATCATAAGTGATTTCTAATGCAAATGATACGTACACAGTAATAAGCGCTTCTGTATCATGGATAATCAATTAAGATATTTTTATTTTTATCTATAAGCTTCACTGGATAAAACCCACCAATTCAAGTTATTCACAAAGCTTTGTCCGACCTGTCATTCATTCAAAAACAAGAAACCACAAAAAAATAAACACACCGTCCATTATGACAAATCTCTCTTGATATGAAAAGGCTTACCCTTGCAATGCTACCGTTAGAAAGTGATAAGATATATCCATTCATCATTTCTTGCATGTGTAAACTCGAGATAATATTTAATCAAGAATTGATAATTAATGCTAACACCTTGCTTTTATCATTGAAGAGAAATCGCTAAAAGATAAAGATGGACGCAACCTTAGAAAAAGTATTTCTAAGAAAGGATTATCTGCTTTCCTGTTTACGATTTCTCCTCTGGAGATAGACGTTTTAAAGGAAATCCTCAAAATCGTTTTTATGTCTGGATAAGGCAGACAAAGGTCTTCTTCTTCGTTGCAAATTTTCTTACAGTCCTTCAAACGTGATAAGATGCACAAACTAGAACCAACAGTTTTCATATGAAATTATAAACAGTATGTTGAAAAACCAACAAGCTGAAAAAGCTTCACGCTAAGAAATGGAGGATAACTTTATTTCCTTATCAATTATGAATGTATACTTGAATTCAGAAACATGAGGTAAGCATATAGTGTATGTTATATATGATATATTACAGTTGCCTCATTGACTTTAAGATAGGAACTATTGAAGTCTCAAACACGCCTAACCCTCTTCGAGACTTGGGTCTATATCTAATGGATAACCTTTGTTATTTTACACGTTTTGTTTTCTTTATTTCGTAAGTATAAATAAAGATTTTTCAATCAGTGAGCCCGTTGATTTCATATTCTATTTAATTTAAATGTTATTTGTAACTATATATTAAGTCAGACATGAAATAATATTCAGTCGGAATCGGATATAACGAACTCCAAGTTCGCTATATTCGGTGTTCACTATACGCATATAATTTTAATGATATTATATAGGGACGGGACTTGAAAATTTGTTCGCTATATCCGAGTGTTCGCTATATCCATGTTCTACTGTAGTAGTATACTTATATGAAGGCAGTTTATATGTGATAGTTTCTTTACTCAACATTTTACTATTGCGAATGCATATCTTTGTAAAGACGCTAACAATTGGTAGAGCTGTCAAAACAGGAAGTACTAGCCTGATAGGATGCTCAGACAGACAACGGAGCAGGAAATACTGCGCATCCGGAACTGAACTCTTCACCCCATCACTACTTATTCGTACTGCGTACAGGAGACGATGAATCGTGCAGTCTGATTAAAATCGGCCTAGTTCCGATGGATAAAATATTCACAATATTAACGGAGATATGAATTCCTCTACATCCGTGGAGAGGAAACCTATCGAAATAATAAGTTCGATTCTCGATAGTTAATATTAAAAATTTTTATTTCTGGAATTAGACCGATTTAAATCAGACTGATGAATTTTGCAAACGAAGTTATTTTGTCAATTAGAGAAAAATATTGTGAAAAAAACACGATATTCTAGGTTTCTTGAATTAAGTTGTTTAGGGAAGACATTTTTTTAAAGATATGATCGTAATTGATCTGGTCCTGATTGGCAAGGGTTAACAAAGAACCAATGTCGTGTTTGGATAAACAGTCATAGTAACCTAGATAAATACAACGTAAAAACAATTGTGATTGAGTTGTACGATTCTCAGGGGAAGCATGTGTTGATAATTTGTACACCCTCACTTGAGGCGTATTGAGATACATGGTAGTTATTAGACGCAAAATGTTCGACAAAAACCCAGTAACGCTGTTTACCAAATTGGTGAAACATAAGTCGTCACATATTTTCATATATGCACATGTGTCGATATCTCTTTGCTAAGCTTGAGTAATACTACATTACAAGTGATATGACATCATTCAATTATCTCAATATATATCTTAATGATGCCCGAAAAGAATATCATAACCAATATACAATAAAACTACATAAAAATGTAAGGCACTTGGATTAACTTTTATGGTACAAGTTGTATGATAATTACATTCTAAAACTTTTAATGACAATCATTGATTTTCTATGATTCATAATTAAAGATGTTTAAGGTAGTTGTTGTAGTACATCTATGTTATGTACCGTTCATGTTTGAACATAATGCACTTACACAAAATAATGATACCGTGAACAGCTGTTGAATCATTTTACAGTGAATGAGTATAAAAAGATGCAATGTCTTGAAGAATTTATCACTTACATGTACGTCAGGCGCCCAGACAACATTACCAATCTCATTGAAACCAGATAGAACCTACCACTCGATCCTAAATTGTTGCGTTTCTGTTCGGAGTCCCTATTCCATGGATGTCATGTCAACTTCAGTTCAAATAACCGGAGTACCGCTTAGATGTTAAATAGTGCCGATGGCTCTTCAGCCTCATCACTGATTTGCTGGGGCGCCAAGATCACGTGACGTGACCACACTGCAATAGTACTCAGATCATAAACATAGCAAAGTATGAGTGATATATTATGTCTGAGTCACACATAGGTATGTCAACATAGTCTACGTTTGAAGACAAGCAAGTGTCACAACTAATTGTGATTTCTAATCGCGAAGTCGTAACTTTCTAGTACCGGACTCTTGAGGACTTTTAGTACATCATTTATAGGTATGTATAAAACATAGAAATTATTACTGTCGCCAGTTTGTCTAGACGAAACTGCTGTTTTGACTGTATTACTACGTTCGCCCCTGTCTTTAAATTATCAGAAAACGATTCGGTTCTCAGATCAGAAACATAGCACGGTACGAATGAAAGAATCGATATCAATGAGACAACAGGCAACTTGTCTTCACTATCAGGATACACATCATCTTTTGAGTCATCTATACTTAATAGAAGCCAAATTCAGGTCTATCAAATCTTGCCCTAACAGCTTGAAAAGTCTTAACAGTTTCTCTATCATATCAGATGTCTAGTTGGAAAATCGTTTCTGATAAAGTATTCATTCATGACGAAATTACTGTCTTTGATTCCCATGCATAAAATGAATATTAACGGTTTCTTTATCATAATATCGTTATATAGCGCTGAACTGGTAACTTAATATATATATCCTTATAATAATTCGAATTATAATCATTTATTTGAGTTTATTGAGAGTATGATATTGATGTAAGTGAATTAACCAACATGAACATCTACCCACAATCACAAGTCAAAAAGTCAGTTTTAGAGATAACTTCGGATAAAGAAGTCAACATTTATATTGTAAAAAATCCCCTCGGAATTAAAAATTCAATATTTTTGTTTGTCACAACTAAAAAGACGAACATTTAAGGACAGAGGCATTGTTACGTTCACATGAAAAATCGATCTGATTTCTAAATGGGTGAAATATCTTTTGTATTATTGTTTTGAAAGCTCAAATTATGTTTCATCCAAAATAACATAACAGGCTTCATTAGGACAATGAATTTCAAATGCACTTTTCATTCAATTTTATATGTGGCATATTTCAAGTGTTCAATATTCATTCATTTCCAACATGTATTCGATTATTCGTCAAAATATCAAAATACAGGTTAATAATATTAATAATTTATACAATCATATACAATAAATTGAATGTATTATTAATTAAAAGGTAACACTAGTTTACATTGCACCACACGGCCGAACCCTCAAGGAGAAATTCATAATTATCAAACATCTACCAATATAAAATAAGCTTACATGACTTGAAACATTTTATATATCTTTAGAAGACTTAGTTATTTTTATTATATTATTGATTGCATTATGATTTATAGTTGACCGTTTCCAAGTTTTAAATTCATTAAGTTTCTTCTTTAAAATATAATTTTATTGATTAATTTATGACATGTTAAACATGTGTAAGTCTATAAAATGTACTTATAACTTTAAGAGGGTCAGTCATTCCTTACATAGTACTTAACAGTTGTCACACAAGCCTGCGACAGTAAGCCTCATGTAAATTTATTACTCCTTGTAATCATGTCAGTTCAAAAAGATACAATTTATTACGACTATAAGTGCTTAAACCATGGTGATGACATCATTCTACTGTGTTAACGTTGGATTATTTTTTAAGAATCCATTGCGCTTTAACTGATGGCTATGAGGGGTGTAAGGGTTTTATGATTGTTTTAGAAATATAGTGTCTACTCAAAAGCATCTTCCTACGCAGAGCCTAAAAGGCCAGTTTCCAAACTGTCATTTTATGCCTTGCTGCATAGCCTTGAGTTTTCTGTGCTTGCTCTCTAGTCTGTAGGGTAAAGTAAAGTATCTGCAGCAAGGCATAAAATGACAGTTTGGAAACTGGCCTTTTAGGCTCTGCGTAGGAAGATGACTCAAAAGCTTCAGGAACAACAAATCTAAAACCTTTTAATTTTGAAATAAACTTTTGAAAGGACGTGAGTCAGGAATCAAACTCCGAATGATGACTCAGCGCCTTTATCCACTAGGCTATGGAGGACACACATATAAATATAGATTATTTTGTCGGTTTGAAATCTGTGCTGTTCATTTGACGGATTGGTGCGGCGAGAGCAAGCATGGAGAAATGTGGAGAAATGCCTAGCACGTGCTAAGGTTGTGTCCCTTATCCGATGAGTGAGCGTCGAAAATTGTTTTGTTTTGTTTACATACTAAAATGTGGGAAATAAAATGTAAAATATGAAAAATGACTGTTTTTAGTTTTGTGAAGTCATACATTAGGAAGGAGGATGCATTCGTTGAACACTCAACGAGCCCCAATGCACTCCGCCTCATTCCTAATTTTAATTGGATTGAAAACTTTCATGTGACCAGAAGATATCGTTATAATAAAATGGGACAGCTCAATTCTTTGCGGGCTATAGAAATACATAAGTACAACTTTAATTTTTTTATTAATAGAATCAACATTAAAAGATGTGTCAAATATAACATTTTTTTTCAATAGTAAGTTTATTCACTTGAAGTATGTAGGCCATAGGCCCATGATACAGAATATATCGAATACATGTGTTACAAAAGTAATTCTCTCAATTGCATAGCTTTAACAATACAAGTTGCTAATTGTTTTATAATAATTGGGTTACATAAAGACATTAAAGAGTAAAACTTAAGTTTGCTTGGGAATTGACAATATCTTTTCGGAAATATAACATGTACTCGTAGTATCTGCAAATAGTACAAATTCTTAGTTTGTCGGCCCCAGCCACTTACAGTTGGGCAACGCCGTACACAATGTTTATGATTGAATTGTTGAACTGTACTACTGCATGGGGATATGAGGACTCACAAGCAGTAAACATCTTGGACTTTGGTCGAACTATAACTGTACAGCGTACAGCGTATTTATAACTCTGTTTGTTCTTTGAATGTACAGCTCATAAATCTAAACCTTCGATACGGATGACACGTGACAAGAACTATGTAAATAGGTTTCGAAATGCGAAATTATTTGGTATGTTCTTCTTTTGTGAAATTGTTCTCCTCTCCCCTTTAACAAATACATTCATACTCCATGATGTATTATCTATGATGATAAAGAGGATGACGATGATTGTGATGGTTATGGTTATGATGATGATCCCGGGTATTCACTGAAAACAAATATAGAAAAACAGTTGATATGGTAACCACTCCATAGCATTTTATACATAATTAAAGATTTCCATGCCTGTTATCTATGTTGATGGTTATGATGACGATGATGATGATGATGATGATGATGATGATGATGATGATGATGATCCAAAAATGCAAAGTGTTCATTGAAAACAGATACAAAAATAAAGCAGCCGTAATGGTAACCATTTTACAGCATTTTGTAAGAATATTCTGGTCGTTTCCGACATCACTTTTATACTGTGTAATAAATAGTTGACACGCAATAGCGCCGTTTACAAAGTGAAACTTATACGGACATTATCGCATATTGAAAATAATATAAACGTGTGTGTAGTTGAGTCCATTAACATCGCCTACATATAGACCATATCAAGTTACAAAGTCCTTTGGGTTTGTTGGAAATAATCTCATAAATCTTTTTGATGTAAACAAGTTATTTCATTGTGTTTCAAAAGTGTTTCCTGGTTATAGATATAGTTTTGATAAGTGGTGTATAGATGTTAAAATAATCAAACAGAACATTTATAGGGGGTTTATGCTTTGATTTATTGTGATGAAATAATTCATGGGTAGACTGAACTTAACTATCAAACAATGATACTTTTACATTTCTTCTTTTGAGTTTCAAATAATTTTTCTTTAAATTGCAATTTAAAAATGCTGGATACTTGATGGAATTGCTAAAATGTTTCTTATTTGTTAGGATACGTAGGTAACGTAAGGCTGTATATTTTGGTACACTGAACAAATAAGGAAGTATAACAAATCAAATGATAAGTTTATTCAAGTATAGATCACTGACAAATAGACAAATGTATAGTTATAGCAGATAAACACACAAGTTGGCATTATATATATATGTATTACAAACATATAACAATAACATAAATTCGTTAAACAATCAAAACAGTCGTAAAGATGGTACTTGTCCGGTGATATCATATGTTGAAGCCAAGCCGAATAAAGACGATATAAGATTAAAGAATGTTGATTGCAAATTAAGTAATTAAAACTTCACCTCAAATCATCATGAAAATTTTTATTATATTGAGAAGGACGTGATCGTGCAAGCGAGCATACGATTAATCTAGCTTTATGTTGCAACTTATTACGAATATTGGGATTAAGATGATAAAAACTCTCCTACAATAAGGTTACCGTACGAGGATTGAAATGTTAATCATTGCTGACGATAACATTTAAAGAAAGTCTGGTCTCGCATAAAGTAGAATTGACCATGGTAGTTTTACTTTATTAACTGCAAACTTCTAACTTCACCATCTCTAAACCATATAAGGACCTGGATAACTACGACAGTTTTGCTTTGTTCAGATATCAAAATTAAGAATAGATCTCAAACTACAGCATGTTTGCACGCCTTCAGTAAAAGCTAAACTTTCGAATATTTCATGTCCACTTTAACCTATAACATGTAACAGGGGTGGACAATAATATAGGAAGATAATATAGAAGTTCCGGATAGACCATCTAAAAACTTCATTAATCCACAAGCATTCAGTAAAAAATAACTAAGGCAATGTTATGGGTGTACACCTTTTTTAATCAGTGTTTGTTTCGCCATAAGTACAAATGTCGTTTTCAAACAAGTGAAAAACGACATAAGTATCTATGTCAAAACGTCCTCATCACTGAATAAAGAAGTTGTACATCCATAATATTGCCTTCATCATTATTCATCAACTCAACCTATAGGATGCGCATCAAAGGAGCCCTCAGTGTTGGTGTGTCCACTCCTATGCACCTCTATATATGTCTACAGGCGCTGGGTAACCACGAGTTTGACCGGGACGTGTCCGGACTGCTTCCCTTCCTTGACCAGTTAACCCTCCCCGTGCTGAGTGCTAACATAGACGCCAGCGAGGAACCCTCTCTCCAGGGCCTGTTCAGGAAGCACACGATACTGACGGTCGGCGGGGAGAAGGTCGGGGTCATTGGGTACACAACTGTGGACACGCCCGACATCGCACAGACAGGTAGCGTTCTCATATACCTGGTTTGAGTTAGGTACACACTGTAAATCTTCATACCTAGTGGTAACGTTTGACCACTGGTCAACAATGACGGTCAAAGTAACACTGACGTTATGTCATTTTACGTGTTATTACGTATTCGTATACCTGGTATCAGAAATGTAATTTCTGTCCTTCGTTTTGTAACCTTTCATGAAATAGTGTTACTTTTGACCACTGGTCAATAATGACGGTGAATGTGACACTGACGTAACGTCATTTCGCGTGGAGTATCTGATTACGTCATTTTTGCTATCTTTTAGCGTCGATTATCTAATTACGTTCACACCGCTGTGAACATCGTAAGCCATGTTAAGAAAGTGCTCTTTCTCTCCTCTAAGAAGTGGCCAAGATTATATTTCCCTACGCTTTCCTCTATTTCATTCGAGAACTTTCTGAGTTTGGTAGCAAGAAATTGCAAAAATGTTCCATTGAGCAAATTTGCCTAGTTTTTTATGATAAGACCAAATAAAAAAACATATACAGTTTGAATAGTTCTTTGTGACATTTTAACTGGCAGGAAAATTGAAATTCGACCCAATTATTCCTGCTGTGAGAGCGGAAGTGGCAGAACTGAGGAAACAAAATGTGACCAAGATTATCGCCCTTGGTCACGCCGGCTACACGTTTGACCAGCAACTAGCCAGAGAAGTGGAGGGACTGGACATAGTGATTGGAGCTCACAGCCACACCTTCCTCTATTCAGGTCAGTTGGTCAGTCATAGAAATGACCTCTGTGTAGCGTCGTAATCAGTTTAAAGTGACCAAGAGTATGTTTTATATTTTGTCTTGACAAATAACATAATGTTATTTGTTAAGTTGACTTTTGGTTATCTCGTTAATGTTTATACTGAAATTGCCAAAATTATTGTGTTTCAGTGTTTTTATTGATAATAGAATTGAATATTTTTGCAGTTAATCAAACCTTCTAAATACTAATTGTCCGGTTTTAGATCTCAATCACGACGTAGAAAAATACTAACCTAAATAGTAATAATCGGAAACAACCAGTACTTCTCGATTATATCATAAGGCAACATATAACGTTTATATTGGTATTTGATAATCATTTCAAAGTGCATCACCGAAACACTTGTTAAATTATTTAACCATAGAATTGGCTTAGTCCGATGAAAATAACCTTCCCTGCTCATTTCATGTCTCTCTAAATAAGTTCCTGGCACAATATGATAGAGACAATTAGATTCAATTTATTAACTAATCAATCAAACAAACAATTAAATCATCAGATTAGAAAATATATGTGCTGATATGGTACTCCAGTTTTAACGGTTGTCACGTTTGAAAGTCTGATTGGTTTAAATGATAACATTAAAGAACCTAACCTGAAACTAAAATCAAATCTCACTTGAAGAGAAATCACTAAACTTATACTGAACCATAACATTGAGGACAACCTGAATATTCAATAGTTCATATCTTGACACAGGTCATATTTAAATATTGGATTATGTGGTGGTCCGTAATTATATTTGTTGAGTATAAGTTCTGAAAACACAAGAAGTACAAAGAGGTCAGAGAATACGCTACTATGAGATAATTACCCTATTTGCAGGTGAGCCTCCGTCAATCGAGAAGCCCCTGGGTCCCTACCCTACTGTGGTGACCCAGGAGTCCGGGGTTCGAGTCCCTGTCGTGCAGGCTTACTGCTACAGCAAGTATATTGGACACATCGAGCTTGAGTTCGATGACCAGGGGCGAGTGGTCAGTTGGCAGGGGGAACCCATACTACTGGACAACAACACAGTGCAGGGTCAGTGATGGACTGATATTCACTCTTTGGAAATAACTCTCATAAGAATTATAAGAAATTATCATTTAAATGGGCCTCTTTTACCATTTCTGATGACTAATATAATCATTTCGCCAGACCTCGTTACCCTGGATAACCCAGTGCGGAACTCCTCAAATCTAAAAAAGTGTTAGAAATCCAATATATGGCTCTATATGTTGTTCTTCAAGTTGAGGTGGAACGTTTAAGCTGATTTTCAGCACAGTTTTGCACTTTTTCATAACCTTAACACATTGATATCCTCAGATGCTGCTACACTGGAGCAGATGAAGCCGTGGGCCGACGCCATCAACTCGTCTAGTCTGGAGAAGGTGGGGGAGACTGCCGTCTTCCTGCAGGGGGACGCTCAGCAGTGCAGGAGGCTCGAATGTAACTTTGGTGAGTGAGTGAGTTGGGGTTGAACGAGTTCTCACTTTCTAAAAATAAAATTAGTAATCGAGGAGAAAGGATGAGCGGACAGACGGAAATAAAGATGAGAGAAATATACATAGGTCAGATTCTTCATTCTTTTGATTTTCTATTTTCCTTTGCAGGTAACGTGTTCACTGACGCCATGGTGTACAGCTTCCTGAAGCTGGAGAAGACGAGCGAGGACAGCTGGACATCTGTAGCTGTAGCCATCACTAATGGAGGGGGCATCCGCTCTCCTGTAGATGTTGGTAGGTAATAGTAATCACATTACTCTATGTCAATATGACAATGGCAATCGGAGTTATTAGAAATAATTTGAATTTTGGGGCTGTCTATCAAAGGTGCGTCTTTGTCTTTTACGATATTCAGAAAGGAAGTCTTGCCATACTGACGCTTTCGTTACTTACCTTCGTGACTCATGTTCAGAGTTTCCGATAAAGATCCACACTTTGGACTTCCGCCATTAGAATGACAATTCTTAGATGTCATGGTCCTCTTGAAAAAGTTCCTGACAATAATTCACATTCCCCGTTACAGGAGAAATAACGATGAAGGACGTCCTGTCAGTGCTCCCATTCCGGAATGATATAGACCGGATCCAGTTGAAGGGGAAGCACCTGCTAGAAGCTCTGGAGCACTCCGTGTCCAGATACCCGAGGAACGAGTCTGATGATCTGTTCGGCGGCTTCTTGCAAGTGTCAGGTAAAATGCAAATTTAATACTGTTCTCTTATATTTTACAAACAGAAAGACATTAGACCATTGTGGATAACAGGCTTGCAGCACCAATTTCGGCATTTCTCCCCACAGAGGTAGATCATGGCATAGAATGTGGATCCAACCTCTGTCTGAATAAGCCCAGTTTGTTGACTGAAGGGAGAAGTCTGATTGGATGCAAGTCTGGATATCAGTGACGCTGTTCAAGTGTCATAATTTAACTAAGATATTATCTCTTTCTGTTTTTTAATTTATGACTTTTTCAAATACCGACTAAAATTATAAGGTCATTATGGTTTGTTCCAGGGCTACAGATAAGCTACGACGTGAGACAGCCAGTAGGTAGTCGAGTTGCTGATGTCCAGGTGAGATGTGCAGACTGCTTGGTTCCTGTGTTCGAACCCCTGGACCAGAACAAGCTGTACACCATCGCTCTACCAACCTTCACAGCCAATGGTGGAGACGGCTATACCATGATCAGAGACAACAAGATTAACTTCTCCCCAATAAGTGAGTTCATTTTTACTTTTATCAACAAGTTCAAATAGATTTGAGGCTGATTCGATGCTGATTCTATTTAAAATCTAAATAATGGTATCAGGTATACACAAGAATACACAAACTGAGATGAGATGAGACCATAAACATTTCCATGCAAATGTTCTTCTCTGAATATTCACTACTTTAGATTCCACATGCAGAGACGAAATATCATTATGACATAATGTTTATGATTTCACAGCATTTGTGTATTCTTTGTGTATACTTGATACCATTAGGTATCAATCACGATAGTATTAGTTTCTACATCGATATTTCAATCAAGATGAATATCTGGAGTAATGAACTTGCTGTTCCATTCATGTATCACATAGCAAACTCGTTAAGTAAAGCAATGTCTAATGAAACGTTTCTTGTCATAAACTTTATTTCTATTTCAGATGAGTTGGATACCGACGTATTCAACGAGTACTTGAGCAAGTTCTCTCCTCTAACGACGGGTAATGAAGGACGTATCCGCTTTGTAGAAGAGAACAGCAGTGTGAGCGCCGCCACCTCTATGAAAACCTCACTGTTGTTTAATACAGTGCTTATATTTGTCTCATTTGGTATAGTAAGTAGCGGAGGCCTTTGATGATAAGATATTAGTTATTGTTTGATTATATTATCATGTTGATGATAGTTTTTGTTGAAGTATCCATAGCGATTTGTAAGAATATGTTAAATGATTATTAATAAGGTTTATGTCTTAATTAGAATTAAGGTTTTTGTTTTCTGACAATTGATATGGGAGTTGTTTCGTCAAAATGATAAGGTATTGGTTCAATAGTAATTTATAAGGTGTAAATTGTTGATTAATTAATGTGTTTTTATTACAGGTACTAGGACATGATAATTATCTCCTTTTTTGCCTTAAAAATAATCAATGCATATGTTTATATATATATATATATTTATATATACAAGCAGGATTCCACAGTCGATTTATTGTCTCATCACTGTTTGTCTCGAGTACAGAATAAAACACCAAATTATATATTATAAGATAATCAAGGAAATTTTGCAGTACCCGGTTAAGAGGACTGTCGATGTCAACTTGCTATATATAGCTTTAAGAAGCCAGTCAGTGGCCGATACGAGACAATCTGGGGATTTTATAAGCCTTGTGTATATATTGTAAACCTTCTATAACTTTTTTTCTTCAGGGAGTTTTCGTTGTCGTTTCCTCAATTAGCAATATTATTACATCTATGATGTTAAGTAATAATTCTTTATATTAATCGCGGGTAGTAACTGCAACTACATGTATTATATTTTTTAAGATATCCTTAATGATGTATGTGTTATGTTTAATGTTTAGTGCCTACGATTTCAATGGAGTCCTAAGAAATGTTTTATTTTCAAATGTTTGAATTGGTGAATTATTCATCAAAATCTGTTAAACAAATCTCATGTACATCATTACATGTAGGCTAATGATGTCTATTTTTGTACATATATTTCATGATGAAATGTCACCCGTCGTGGCCATCTTCACGTTTTAATCATCGTAACTGTATTTACTTTTGTTCCCTTGAACTATTTTTATGCCCCCGAATCGGAGATTCCGGGGGTATATTGTTTTTCACCTGTCCGTCTGTCCGTCCGTCCGTCCGTCCGTCTGTCTGTCTGTCTGTCTGTCTGTCTGTCCGTTTGTCCACAAAAACTTTAACCTTGGTCATAACTTTTGATTGGTCAGAGCTAGGTCTTTGATACTTGACATATGGATCCCTTGTGATGAGACCTTTCAGATGACACCATGACATTTGACCTTGTGACCTTGACCTTGACACAGCGAGCCTTTTCCGAAAACTTTAACCTTGGCTATAGTTTCTATACTGTCAGTGCTAGGTCTTTGATACTTGACATGTGTATCCCTTGTGATGAGACCTTTCAGATGACACCATGATATTTGACCTTTTCCGTCCGTCCGTCCGTCTGTCCGTTTGTCCACAAAAACTTTAACCTTGGTCATAACTTTTGATTGGTCAGAGCTAGCTCTTTGATACTTGACATATGGATCCCTTGTGATGAGACCTTTCAGATGACACCATGACATTTGACTTTGTGACCTTGACCTTGACACAGCGAGCATTTTAAACTTTAACCTTTTGTCATAACTTTTGATTGGTCAGAGCTAGCTCTTGGATACTTGACATATGGATCCCTTGTGATGAGACCTTTCAGATGACACCATGACATTTGACCTTGTGACCTTGACCTTGACACAGCGAGCCTTTTCCGAAAACTTTAACCTTGGCTATAGTTTCTATACTGTCAGTGCTAGGCCTTTGATACCTGACATGTGTATCCCTTGTGATGAGACCTTTCAGATGACACCATGATATTTGACCTTTTCCGTCCGTCTGTCCGTTTGTCCACAAAAACTTTAACCTTGGTCATAACTTTTGATTGGTCAGAGCTAGCTCTTTGATACTTGACATATGGATCCCTTGTGATGAGACCTTTCAGATGACACCATGACATTTGACCTTGTGACCTTGACCTTGACACAGCGAGCAGGATGCATCCGGGGGCATTCGTGTTTCACAAACACATCTTGTTCAAATTTGTTATTTGAGAAGACATGTTTGACAATCACATAACCATTATATTTGATTTGAAATATATATGAATGGCATATAACCGTATACGTAGTATTTGTGATGTAAACAATTACATTCGTTATATATTTGTCATGTACACAATGCCCTTTAGAGATTTCAAAAATGTTGGGACCATTTCAATCAAACAATTTTACATTTTCACTATTTTGATCCGTTTACGTGTTTAATAATTTATGAATGTGTTGTGTTCCTGGCTGTCATTTCTAAGTTGGTTCGGGTTATAACCTTAAGCTAATGTATCAAATTTGACTTAATCATACAACGTGTTTTGTTATACGTCTTTTTCACATTTGACACCCTACATTAATTCTGTGATAAATCGGCAAAACTAACGAACTCAGTAACGAGCGATTTTAATTATTTTCCAAAAGCGATGTAAATATGTACAGTAGTCTACTCAGTCTATTTATATTTTGACATTAACATAACCACAAGCAAGTCTAGATCTGAATTTACTGAACTACTCTGAAAAAGTCAATTCTCTGAGGCTGTTTATAAAATTAACGTTTTGAGAATTATTTTTCATATATTGAATATTTTCTCTCAACTGTACGTTATTTCCATGCTTAATTTAACTTGGTTCAGCGTGTTTTCATCTTATATATTGTTGTGGTATTTTTTTTAACCTTTGGTATAAGCAATTTTCTGAATGACCTCAACTGATTTGGTATTTTACAGACGACGTACAAACATTCGTGCAGAATTTAAAGTAGCATTTGTAATTGCCTACACGTCCTCAATCGGTCTTTTATTATTTTGTAATAGATCCAATTACCCATGAGTTTTTTACTACTTTAGATAATAAACTTAACTTAATGGTATTTCATATTAATTTTTTTTATAGTTACCAAAACCAATTGCCTTGAATTTGTAATTTATAAATGACTTTCACTACTATCTCTATCCGGTCGATGTTGTGCGCCGACAATAACAGAGAAGTGTATCACCAGAAATATCGTTAAGACACGTGCTTAGGGCCCTTGCGAATACTACTGTATATCCTTTTATATGACAATACATAGATAAGTCTTATTTGTCTTTCTAATGTCTGCCGCTAATGGTTGAAATATTGCCCAAGCGGCGTTACGCGTTAACTCGCTCACTCACTCTTTATAACGCTATTTCTAAGCGATGCACGTCTCTGTACTCCGATGATCTCAAACATGGCACGACTTATACTAATGTTATCAGAGAAAAATACAAAAGCACAAACCTGTAGAAAAGAGATTGGTATGAACATTATTCGACATGACTGATGCAATCAATTGACTTCTTTATTCCCATAAGTTGACAGAAGAGTCATTGTTCAAACAAACCACATGACGCAATATACAAATCAGCCTGAGTGTGATATAAATCAATCATCTCTGATTGAACAAGAGACAATCAAACTACCACAGGTTGACCGAGTGTTCAGTGTGTCAATGAGTATAATAGTTCAGCAATAAAGCCAAGTGGAGAGACAATATCACAGCATACAACCCTGCGTGCTGCCTGTTAATGACTTGTATATGTATCAATGAGCCACACCATATGACAATACGTATTATCAGGCAAGGCAATCCCTGTAGAACCTCTTTCAATGGTCAATCATTGCTGACAAAGACGGTTTGCAATTTGAAGAATTACTGTTTACCATTCTATAATGAACTCCAATCACGGGTCATTCATTCCCACGTAACTCATTGCGTCACAATCTTCGGTTCTTTCAAAACCATCTACCACATTTCAAACAATGATGCGTCTTTTTTATCCAGTCGATATACTCACCAGGCAACATATTTGTCGTGTACGCTATGTGCGTCTCGCACGGGTGAAGGGTCTTCAGCTACATCAATGTGAAAACTGAGAGCCCATGAACAATTTTGATCAAGGTCGACGACTCTCAATTTACTTTCAAACAAAGACAGTGTTTATGATTGGTTTATGAGTGTTAATCATTGGTAATTACATAATAGAAATCTGAAAATATTCATGATAAAAATGTCATTAAGAAAAAATATTGGTGTTTCTTGATGAACTTACTCCTCATATATTTCTCATTTTTGGATGAATTCTTAGTCCTTGTAACCAGGTTAAAATATCGTTTTATTACTCTTAACAATGATGAAAGTTGAGGTAACAATTACTAAATAAATTCTCAGTTACTCATATTTTGTACTGGGTATTCAACTTTTATTTCATGTCATATAGGGCAAGGATATAACTGAACTTGCTGTAGATGAATTGTATGATTTATTGTATATTTTACCTTTCATTTGACAATTCATGTAATGTAATCAAATAAAAATATGAACATTATTTCTCTTTTTTTTTATTGTGCTAAATTTTGATTTTACCTTTTTTGTCAGAATTAAATTGTTCAGACAATGACCAAATTTTCGAAACAAAACAAAACGGACTGCATCAAACCTACGTACATTTACAATGACCTAAAGAGAAAGAAAAATGGCAAATATAAAACCTAGTCAATTTGCAACTACTCAAAATTTATGAAATTTGGCCAATCTTCCATTAACAATTGAATTACTACCAAGTTGTCTCTGTGTATTCCTCTATTTACTAATTGAGAACTTTCATAGAATCATCATATTTCTGTTAGATATTTATTAGAAAACAATGTTGTATCACGTTGTTACCAATCTGAATCATGAAATCATAATGTGCATGTATTTTTCAAAATGACAATAAAAAAATAAAAATAAAAGAATATCCAAAATTTCATTGAATTATATTTTTCCAGTGGTATTCTGTCACTATTTATTAGGGAAAGTCCCTATCCCTAAAAGCGACTACATATAAACGCACGAGTATCAGAGTTGCCTTCAATCAGGTCTTAGCTAGAGCACCATTACATAGCTGGATGTTGACAACATTTCAGAGAGAAAACTTCCCTTGTCAGCACAGCTGTTGTCATAAAATACAAACATGTTGTCATGGATACCAGAGTGTTGTCATTGATACCTGCGTAGTCATGTTATTATCCACTTTATATACCACTTGTCATCTTCACCTGTTGAATAAATAATTACTAATCAATTAATGTGTGTTCCTGAAATACAAAAGGTGATTACAATTTGAATTGACTTCAGTAATATTTTAACAATATGTGAATGAAATCTAATGTATTTGTTGTTACCAACCATCGATTATAATCGGCTATATATCGACATTAAAGGGATACAAACTCGTTCTATCGATTTCCTCTCCAAACGGTCTGAGAACGACCAATTCTTGCTAGCTGCTTAAGTGTTGATCTGGTGTACGAATATTTATCCAAGTGCCAAATACCATTTTTGGTCCAATATCATCCTTTGGACCTACCAACCCTAGCTTTCTGGTCCCACGGATACAGTTGATATATCACTTCAAAAGCGTAATTTGAAGGCAGCGATGCTAAGATTTTTTTTTCTTTCTATCTCCCTATTTAATTTCTGGAATTTCGTATTTGCTTATGACCTAGCAACATATGAAAAACAAGAGAATTTTCTATGGCAACGAGTCTTATCAAACAAAATGGGACAAAATCTCGCCGCGTGAATATCTGTTGCAATATTTGCACAGCTTTTATCTAAAGAGGGTTGATCAGCTGATGAGAACAGTAGTGAATGACAAATTACAAGATTGTGAATTCATATCTTCTTTATTATATTGAATTCTTCCTCAAACTGATCATATGTCACATACCTAAATAGTAGTAGTAGTAGCAGTAGTAGCAGTAGTAGTAGCAGTAAGAGTAGTTGTAATAGTATAGTAGTAGTGGTAGTAGTACTAGTTGTAGTAGTAGTGGTGGTGGTAGTGGTGGTGGTGGTGGTGGAAGAAGTAGTAGTAGTAGTAGTAGTAGTAGTAGTAGTTAGGGAATTTACTTGCTTCAGGAGGTGTGAATTACACATATGATGTTGTGAAAAGATGTAGCAAACGGTTTTAACGGAAACAATAAGGAGAGCATGTAGAAAGCCAAATAAAGCAGAAACTATAATTGTCTACTTACACGATACAAAATAATGAATACGCCGATTCCAAAACTTATGCCCCATATAGTAGCGCATAACATTATGAGCTTATTTTTATAAGATTGTGTAAAACGCGACGATAGTAAGCAGACTGATCTTATACTGAACACATATGTTATCAGTGGCTGTTATCTATCAAGGAACGCGACCATATGACACATACAGCACGTATCCGGGGAAAACGTGTAACTTGTGGAATGAAGACCGTTTGTCAAGTGCTGTATTTACATTGTATCGACATTATTAATCTTGTTCAAATAGTCGATTACAATTTCCTCTTATAATTGATTGGTAAATAGTCCGTGTTACTGAAACAACGCACCTTCTTCTCAAGTGAGAGATAAAATGTTACAAACTACACTCAGGGGCAAAAATAACGGTACCATATAAAATACATGATAGGTTAAGCTACGAGTGATAGTTACGACTGAAACTGGGTTAATTCGTGTCTTCAAGAGCTAACTGAACTAAGTTTTTTAATTTCAAAGCTATATCTGTTAACGCTTTTGAAATACAGGCCTTTCCAAAAAACGCCGTTTAAAAATCTCCTTAACTAGACGAGATAGGAACGCGAAAATGACCCTTTTGTGTGTTTTTAAACCAACATATAGGCAAAATGCGTGAACAAATTAAGTTCTACCCGGGTTATTTATATTGAAAACATCTTATATTTATAAGATTTTTACATTTCATAATTTTTTTTATTCCAATTCAAAAGATTATGACCAAAAATAACATTGAAAAAGCTGGTTTTTGACCCCTCGTGTATTTGAACAGTCATACAGTTATAAATATCATACTTTGATGTTTGAAATTGTGAGTACTTCTTCACAACTAATGTGCCTATCACAAGGGTTCGTAGTCGCATTTCATTTACAACAGGATTTTGTTCTGTACTCTTTTGAAAAGTTGGTATCGTTTCTTTTGCCCCTGAGTGTCAAATATGCCCTGGCTTCTTATGGATTTGTTTTGCCTGCTGGGTATTATTATAGATTTCGAATTCATCAATCACACTGCACTTTCAGCTTCCTGGTGCCTTACAAATTCAAAAGATTGTTTTAAAAATACAATCAATCACTTTGACCAACTTACAAGAACATTGTAAGTTGTTAGAACAGATTGTCATAGGGGGTGACGCTTTACAAACACTCAACTGGAAATACGCTTGCTACATGGAAATACGCTTGCCACAGTACTTAACGCATCTCCCTCGTAAAGGTCAAACTGGCAATCCTCAAACGTTGGAAACAATCGTACCTTGCTCCCGCTTGCTGCTTTGGCACTTTAATATTAATAAAGTCAAAGATGGATAAACAACTTTTTTTCATTTTTAAAGTTTCGGTGTAGCTTCTTATACCATTATCAAGCATGAAAAGCTTACTCAAGCCAATCATCAACTACCCAGGAAAATATTCGGAACGAATTCATTCGGTTTGTTTTCTCAAGATCATCTTCCAAGACTCTATTCTCACACGTAGGCCTATAGACATAGTGCGAGAGATAAAACGCAAAGCGATTGTCTTTTAAACTAACGGATTTTTATTTTTTAGAAAGCAACGACAAAATTATTCCTGAACTTTACTCATTTCGACATTTTTCAAAAGAATAACGTGACAAAACCATAGGAGAAAGTCCTAAACAGGATTGACTTCCCTTCTTCAGTTATATCTTGTGAGGTTGAATATCCATCGACGCGGATCGAACGTCAAGTCCCGTAACTCCGTATAGAAGCGGATATCGGTGGTCTGTTTATCAAGCTCGTCCAGGGCCTTGTTAGAAACCATCAGCCTCTTTCCGATCTCAGCGCCTCGTTTTTTGCCATCCGGACCGAGGCTCGGAGTGACGCTGCGCCTATCCACGTACTTGTCCTTATCCTCCTCAAGGAGTTTATGTAGCAGCAGGGGGTAGTGGAAGGCGTAGAACTTGAGGGTCTTAGACGGGGAGTCGTCTATGAGAAGTGGTTTGAGATCGAGACGGTTGGCAAAGTTCTGGAAGACG
This sequence comes from Steromphala cineraria, assembly GCA_916613615.1. Taxonomy (NCBI): domain Eukaryota; kingdom Metazoa; phylum Mollusca; class Gastropoda; order Trochida; family Trochidae; genus Steromphala; species Steromphala cineraria. Next base: position 68,240,896 of record OU744725.1, on the reverse strand, counting down.
TCATCTTCTTCCACAATTGGACGTGGTTGACCTGTTGAAGATTATTTCAAAGTGCTTTTCAATTAATCAATTTGAGTTTAACCTTTTCACCCCTACGAAAGCAGTGATAAATACGTTAACAGGCCTGTAGGGGTGAAAGGGTTAAAACGTGCCAAACTACCATGTGTGCCGATTAAAGTTCAACTCATACTATTCACCTTACATGTTCATCCTAGAATACCAGAAAAGTGAAGAAACCAGGGATTAGATTTCTAAAACTTTCTTAACTACAAAACAACTTAAATGAAACCAGCGTCACGGGGAGTAATAACTTCCTCTCCTGAATAAGTACTCTCACATTTGCCGCTTTATAAGTTAGATAAAGCATGACCTTTTGCCATATTCTCCTTGAACATCACTCAAAAACACAATTGTACAAATAAAATAACAGCGGTTCATGCACAAAGCAACAAGCAGCCCTCTTTGCCATAAACATAGTTAGCAAACAACCTAACACGACTAGTATACCTGTAGTAGGTCGCCGCAGCAGAAAGGTCCCGTATGGAGTCTTGGGTAATGACGGAAAACTGTCTGAAGCGGTTGTCTCCCCTGGAATGGGAACCGGACTCGGGGTAGTCAGGCGTTTCCTCTTTGTCTGGAGGGACTCCACGTGAGGGACTAGTTGGGGGAAGGTATCTCGGACTGAGGGGCAGGGGAAGTTGTAGTCTTGGTTGACTCTGTGTCGGATCTCCTGGGTGTGTTGGTACACTTTGGGCAACTTCTGAGATTTCTTGGCTTGTACTATAGAACTCCCCTTCAGGAGTCTCTCAAGCTTAGCCCGTCCATCTTTCCCTGGAGTGAATGAAGAACAAAATGAATATAGTCACCATGAGTGAACCTAGTGCCTACTGAATTAAGGGTTACCTTGCTACGGTTAACTAACACCCATTTGTGCAGGTTTATTTTCGAGAGCAAGCTTATAAAGTTTTGATTGGGTCTTTTCGGTTTTGTTTTCTTATAGAAAATATATAGCAAAATAATCGACTTTTTCCGGAAAACGCCTTGCCACCTGTCTTTCGTGAAATGTTATACATTTGATTTTGGACGTTTGGTTTCAATGCCCTTTTGTTGCGGACCGACACACGCCGTTTCAAAAGTAGTAACAATAATTCATGACAAAAAGTTATAGACTTGTGCAAGGAACCTCAACCAAATGCCACTAAGAAAAATATTTCCCCTTCTGTTTGTTTCTTAGAATTGTTCGTACAACATAGTCCTCCTTATTGAATTTCAGACAGTTCTCTCCCCGCTCGTAGTCATAGGACAAGCCGTTCAACGTCTTTTCACACAATCATATAGAAAGGGTGATACAACGCATTTTCTAACAACAGGAATAGAACAAGTCACACAACTTCAATCAAACCTCAGTTGGAAAACGCCCATGGCAGTTTGTGGGCTGGAAAGGGAGAAGGCTGATTCGATGCAATCAGCGACGCTTTTCAAAGCCATCGTTTTGGCTACTGAATCATAACATAGGCCTACATAAACTAACCATCTTTTTCATGCGAAAATTTTCATTGGCTGAAACTTTCAAATGGTTTTCTGGTGCAAATTTGTACGTTAAGATAACCTGCCTCTAAAAAATGGCCTTATTCGAACAGGGTTAATGATATCACTTAGTCTACCTCTATGAGATAAGAATGGATCCGACGTAAAACCTGCGGTCTTGAACATGTAATTGACACTAGACTGCATCGAACCGACGGTATTCTTGTACTGTCATTGCACTTGTCGGACAAATTCTAACCCCTTAATCATATTCTGATGAGGATTTAGGTTTGAAATATTCTTTACTCAAGGGGAACCTGCCTTTACCTCAGAAATTGTTTGAGTAAAAAACAAATTTATTCGTAGAAGGATGTTACTTGGGCTACCTCTTTGGGGGAGAATTACATAAACATATTTCTTTTTGCATTAATTGTTGTTTTTTTTTTTTTTTTTTGGTATCATTACCTACAGTGAACATTAGATCTGTAATGTCATATCAACAACACCACCAGTGAAGTGTATTTTACGTGCGCTTCAAAAAAATAAATGGATCGTTTTCAGAATGAATTTCAGAAACAAATCAGAATTCCTTAGGTCGCAATTCACAAATTGGTAACCTGTCTGCGCATCAATAAGTGCCGTAAACGAATAGTTATAAAATATAGATTCGATAATCGTTCGAGTTGTTATATGTAACTTTATGAAGAAAGTTTAACGATTTTTTGCCATTATTTTGCAAGCACATATGGTTAAAGATATGATTAAAACATTGTGATAATTGAAGTGATACATGTCATATGCAGATTTTGGTGAGAATCTCCGTCTCTTATTATCGATACTTCAGTGTTCAGTATATCATTAAATACGCTTGATGTCAATTTATTAAAGGAGTAAATTCTAATATAAATTTATGTTAACACTCACTATCTTGTGCCCCGGGCCCATAAAGCGGGCTCTCATACAGTCCCCTCCATATTTGTAGATCGTAAGTCGTCCCACTTGTAAATCGCTCCATCAACAACACACTAAAATTACTGAAGCTCTATGGTACCCTTCTGTGACGTCACAATCAATGACGTACAATGACATGACGTCACCACTTTTGTGCCCAAAGAAATTAGCTGGTTCTTGTGAAAGCTTCGAATTAGCTTTGAAATGCTTTCGTCGTCAAGTGATTTAAATGTAAAACACCTTCATCGAGTGACATTTTTGCGTGAGAGAAAGAAATTGACACGATGATACCTTGATTAAACAGAGATATCACCCTGTCATGTGTATCCGATAGCAGTCTTATCTTTGAATTACTGGATCAGTTTCTCTATCCTATATTTCACATGCATTGAGAAAATGATATTTTCATATAATACAGTGTATGGATACTATTTTTTTAGATTTCTACATTCTCGAAAAATAAGGAAATTTGTCACTACACTTAAATGTGATACATCATATCTACGAATCATAATAGCTCATTTTTATATGAATGAATTTAAGTAAAAAGTGTTCCTCGTAATATATCTGAATGTTGTTGAACAATGTCCATGTCAAATAACGTTCCGTCAAACCATTTAGCAATGAGGCTTGGAAATGTCGACACCGTTTGATATCTCAAAGGGCCTGGGATTTTGTAGAAACTTTGGAAGGTGGAAGATCACAGTCAAAGTAATTTGACATAACCTGCATAAAGCAATACTCAGATCATGAATTCAACGATGTACGAGCGTCAGGTTCGAAATGATTATTTGGAGATATTAAAGGGTCACGTGACATAACCTTAGCTAGCACTCCTCAGATCATGAACACAGCGAGATACGGGTGTTAGGTTTGAAATGATGTTATTGAGATATCATTGGGTCACGTGACATAACCTAAGTGTGCAGTACTCACACTAGAAACACAGTGAGAGCAAGTGTCAGGTTCAAAACGATTTATTGAGAATTAAGTGGGTCACGTGACATAACATAAGCTATCAGTACTCAGACCATAACGCAGCGATGTACGAGTGTACGGTTTGAACTGATTTTAATGAGATTCTATACACCTGTGAAGGAAGACTCACCTGGATCAATGTACAGCTGGATATCTCTAGCAGTGATGGGGGACACGGGTAACGGGTCAGGCCAGTCCGCTCCCCCTCGCTCTTCCCCTGGGTTATGGAGTTCCCGTCCGTTTTCAACCCCTTTTCCTGCACACGGCTGATATTTATCCAGGCCCTTTTTTAGAGTTGCTTCCGTTGACGATGTCTGTATTTGAAGCTTTAGTTCATTTGTCCCAGACTCTTTAAGTCCTCCTGGTGACATATGCAGTTCCTGGGCATGTCCTCCCTGTGAGTCCCTTGCAGTCTGATGTTCTTCACATGACTTACCAAGTTTATCAGATTTCTCTCCTCGTCCAAGCCGTCTTAATTCTAAAACGCGATTGTCGTCATTTTCCCCAGATATCTGAAAGCCACCACTTTCATTAGGACGGTGAATATCGAATGCCTCCCTACCCTTGATGTCAGATACCGGAGAGGTGTAACTCCGAGGGATAACTGCATCTTGATTTCTACCACGGGTACCTGAGTCAGGTTGGATACCAAGCCTTGAATACCTCTCTTTGGATCCATGGATCTTGTTCTGCCAACCTGTCTGTTTTGTGCCAGTTTTTGACTTGCGGGACATCGACCTTCGGAGTTTGAGCCCAGTTCTTCTATCCGGGGGAGGGCTAGGGGGGTTAGAGGGGGTCTTCAATAGTATCCGGGGGACGCTGGCTGGCCTGTACCATGACCCCCGCCGGATGAAGGTCTGTCGGTCTGAGACTTGAGGGGTGTCTGGACTCATCCCCACCCCTGATGAATTTAGTTAATTTAGACTGTGGGAAGATTCTTCACAAAGTTATCTTTGCACTTTTGCCACAAGGTTCGGGTGTGTCTTGACCGGTTTTAACCAAGATCTAAGCTGCTTGGGTCTGGACTTGCTACAAATGCTTCGTCAGATTGATATTTACAGTCCGCGGAAAGTGTCGGGGATATGTCTTTACTGATCCTCACCCCACAAGAACTGTGCTGCTTGGGTCGGGGCTGATTAAAGGTGTTTGCCAATGTTAGCTCTGTACCGTTCCACAGCAAGAGACCGGTATAATATTGTCACCTCCAGAATATCCGAGCTGTAAGGGTTGGGACTGGTTTTAAATTATTCGCCAATCAATTTGACAGTTCTGCGGCCAGTGTCGGGGATATGTCTGAAATGTTCCTCACCCCAGAAGAACTTAGCTCCTAGGGTCAGGACCAACTAGGCTTCGCTTTAAAGGTTCATATAGATCTGAATTATTAGGGTCGGAATCTTCCTGGCTCGTTCACCACTAGACTAACATCAAGTCGTTTCAATAATGAGGAATTAGACTTATATTTTACTTGAAATACCGGGCCGTTGTCAAATTTCAAAACATTCATGAATAATAACGGATTTCAAGAATATATGAGAGAACTACAATGTTTTGAATTATATATCATGTTTTGTGTCGAGTATTGTGAGGACAAATAATTATTTGTTGACTGTGCGACAGACTACACTACAAAGAAGCGCCTGTGTAATTATGGCATAGATTTACAGTATCAATAGCGGGGATTAGGTGTGATAAATACCCTCAAAACAAACACTACAAGTATACAGCGGGTTAGCTCCTGGTCTGTTAGAAGATTTGAAATTTGAATATGATCATCGATTACGCCTCACTGACACTCATTTCATACGAGGTTAATAACTGTCCCCATTTATATCATAGATCTATCGATTTTGGATTTAGCACATACGTTTATTGTTGTTTTAAGGGTGAGATAATTTGAGGGTTTAAATGCCATTTTGCCCATGCTTTTAAAGTTCAAATCGTCGTTTTTAAATATTCTCTTAGAAGTTGTTAATCGTTTTAACAGGTTGTGGACAATTCCCAAAATCTTAATTACAGATACATACGAGTTGTTTGTTGTTAACGTCTCTGTTTTAAGCCTTAAATCGTTAGTTCTACCGCATTTTACGAACTTCTATAAACACGCCTGCATTGTGAACAGTACCAGCGAAATTATAACAAATCATTATGACATGATATAAATGGCATCGGCCATGTCGATGCTATTTCTTATAAAAATCCCAATACATGGCTAATTTTGTGGCTAAGTGATACGAACACATTTTTAAAAAAACATGAGATTAACCTCAGTGTAAATTGAGAAGAAATACAAGCCTTTACAAAGGATAAGTGTTGAATATTTTCTAAATAAAGTTTACAACTTTGCCTTATAGGGCTTAACCCAAAACAGTTTTCAAGCAATGTTGTATAGGGGTTCTGAAATATAACAATGTTTGGTTAAACTTCTAGCCCGACTAACACGGCACCCGATATACGATACCCGTCTCAGCAGGGGGTACCCTACCAAGCCGCTGATAAACCCTTACCCGGCACGTAATTACAGTCTGTAATGGGTATATTATGGGACCGTTCTTTATTGTCTCGTTACCACGCCAGACCAAAGTAGGTAGGCCTTTAAAGTGACAGTAGTACGTTACTATAAGGTAAAGTAGTTATTGCACAATCTAATGACATGTTTTGAGAAAAAAGTAGCAGTTCTAAAACTGAACGTTACATGTTCGATAAGCTACAAACCAAGTTCCCCTATTTTAAACGTTTACACTAAAATGGTCACAAACAGTTTTTACTTGATGATAGATACTTTCTTCTGTGACTACGGAAAATTTGGTTGAGTTATTAGATGATGGACATTTAGAAAATAATACGTTTAGCCAGAGACATTATATAATATTTATCTGTATATAGAGTCTCTGATTTGGCAAAGAAAGAATAAAACTTTAAAAAAACGTGCCTTTGCCCATTCATACTGAACTGGTAGCCATTCTAGTTGTCACTTACTAAAAGGGTGACTCATGGCCTTGAAATAGTATTCCTTATCATCTATCCTTATTAGAAAAAATAGTATTTCAAGGGAAGTTTGAAACATGCCCTCTAGAAATAGGAAGTACAACCAAAATTGTTTGTCAAAAGGTTATGTCCACTGTTTTACATGTTGATTTGAACTTTGGTAGGAGCAAGGAGGATTTTATGAACGCATCTCTAACAATATATACTCACTTGATTTAATAACATAAATCCTTTATTCGTTTGTATCATTTATAAAATGTATATTGGGATTCTCAGAGGAAGCTCTATTAATAATATCAAAATCAGAGAGGCGGTCCCATAAATAATCATTTTGAAAGTCTTGGTCACATCTGAATGCATCAGGAAATCAAACTTCATTCACCAATGCCCTTGCTGTTTGACAGAACATTCACAGCTAGTCTTCCGTGACAGTAAATAAGCTCCCTGTGCAAGAAGTGTTTTCATTAGCTGAAAATTTCCAGATAGTGTTGTGGTGTAAAGCATTGCAGTCTACCTAAACTTAGCCTCAATATTATCCCTTTTAAGTCCTATAGTGAGAGTGAAACGGATAATTTTGAGGCTAGGTTTACTTAGACTGAAAGCAGTGTAACCAAGTGAATGTGCCAGAAGACAAGGATCTGCTTGTATTACAGCAGAGGTGAGAATAGGATTTATGATTTGAGCTTTCTGTTTGGGGAGAAATTGTAAAATCTAAAATGTAGCTTCATAATCAATCAAACAAACTACCAACAAATTAAGGAGCTGTTTTCTTCAGCTAAAGCAAAGCAGTAGGGTGGAAACTCTCTCCAAATTTCTAGTTATGACAATGATCCCAACAAATGATTGGATTTAGTATAAGTATGGTTACTCAAAGCCAGCAAATCAAGATTACGGGGCAAACTCGCTGATTGGCTGGACTTGAAGGACATCACAGGTCAGTTTGACAGTTAAATTAACAGAGTCTGTTGAGATTTAGAGGCTTACAGAGTGAAGCAATATAGATCGTTATTTACTGAGATTGTTTGACAATTGCATAAAGAGCATTCTTGAATTGTTCCCGTAAAGATCAAAGAAATGTACTAGAAATGTAATAGAGTGTCATGTGTTTTGCAATAAAGAATAGTTTTGACCTGAACTATCATAATGTCAAACCATTCAGCCATCGGCATCATGCTTTAACTATAATAGTTCAGGGCAAAACTATACTTTATTGCAAAACACATGATGGTTAGAGCTACTCTTTTTCTTAAAAAACAAGAGGACACAGAGGATGAACATACCATTATTTATTGACAAGTGGAGCAATTAGACTGCCATGTATCATCATCAGGGAATCTGTACAGTGATGAGATAGGACAGCAGCGCATCACAGAACAACTACATAGCCGCCGCACATATATATATACACACATACATACATCGTATACCAGTGATCCCTTCAACAACTCACTCCATGAACCTCTGTTCACTGCAATCTCATTAAATCAGATCAAAAAACATATCACTCATACTTCACTGTGCTTCTGATTTGAGTACTGATAAACAGGTGGCTATGAGCTTATGTATCATTAACAACAAAGTCTGTAATCGTATGAAAAGTTGCCCACGACTTTCTAGTCACTTTGGTTAGTGTTGTCAATGCAAGTCACATGACACGGCCCCATAGAGCAGAAAGTAGATCAGGAAAAGCAGTGGGATTTGCATGACAGGTTCCATCTGAATTCAATCATATCAAATGTCAGTATAACTTCATCCTACTCTTTGTCATATTCATCAAAACACTAACTCATAGTGTCAATGCTCTCTTTGGGAAGTATCCTCCTCAGCCTTAAGACAAGGTAGCGCCCTTCCATGAAGCCCCTTTTTGCTTCAATTATAATAACTTATATTCTTATTGGTGGTGCTCACTGAAACAAACATACATGATATAACCATAACATTTGATTTCTCCTTTAAACAAAGAACTCCAACTTGTCCTCAGCCTTCACTTCATTGTTCAACCAAGCACCATTCGTCTTGCTGAAAGTTCTCATTTAATGCAAGCACTTTTAACTTATAGATTTGATTACTCAATTGCACAGTCTCAACTCATCATCATCTGTCACTTTCACATATCACATCCCAAGCTTAAAGCATGCCTAGTCCTTGTTTAGTAATATTGAGCAAAGCAAGATTACATCAACGTCCGTACTCACTTTAACTAAGCGAGAAAATGATCTGATTGGTTATATCCCAAGTCCGGCCGCGCGAGCGATTCTAGCTTCTGAGCCAGGGTACAGACTAGTGGAGTTAGAGTAACGTTCGTACCCTGAGACAGGATGTCTCTCAGCTTATGTTTTGCTTAGTCTCATATCAGCTGAGTGTTAAGTTTAGGCTCACATCCATCTTCAACACAATTCACCTAGACAATATGCATCGCTCATAACAAGGTTTTTCCTTCTTAATAATTCTAAAAAATTACGAAACGTTAGTTGTATGCTTAACACGACAGCACCAAGTAGATTTTAGGTTTACAGGGTGTGGTTCTGGAACTATGAAACTTTGGAAGCTTTGAAGTGTCTTTTTTCTACTTATCCTGATTTACATCTATATACTTTGCTTTCCCTCATACTTCCAAATGCAATAAGAATATCTTACCTTGAAAAACTTAAATCAGCCACATTATCTTCTGTCAAATGGTTTCATTTAACACATTTTGTCAAGGTACATAAATCTGTTTACAGATCTGTTTACAAAAGTATACTCAACAAGTTTGTGACATAATGCTGTAAGCATCTTTCAAATCACAGTATTTTCGCTTGTCATATTTAAAAAGAAAATCGCTGCCTAAATCAATCATCTCTGTTGCCATTTGCTAGTTCCCAGATAGGTTAAGTAGGAAGATAACAAATGTTGGTAGTGATTAACATTCACACCCATGTTCAAACTACAAGCAAAGTTGTGTTCTATTTCAAAGTATGTAAATATTATAAATGTAATAAATAGCGACATCTTGTCAGTTGCTGGCTGTCAGTGATCACATTGATTTAAGGTTGATGATGTCAGGGTTATGAAAAACACAAATGATTTAATACATACTTAATTCACTTTTGAAACAAAAGACATTCTGAATATAATAAATATTGAGAAAATAATCTTGTTTTAACTTAAGATGCTGCAGGACATAAACTAACCATTCCACACTTCACTCTTTGAACAAAATAAGGTACAGATATAAAATTCATAATAACAATAAGCACGGCAAGATTTTCTGAATACCAACTTCTTTATTGTGAAAAGCACAACAGTTCACAATAGAAAACTTCTTTATTGTGACATTTGACTTAAGAAGTAGTATAATTTTATTCCTAAATGATCATAATTTGGATAGACAAATTCCTTAAATTAAGTATAAAAAAGATTGAGTATCAACCATCCACTTTTTTAAAGATCTGTATGTAAATGTATTGACTAGGATAATGGTTTAGATTATTCTTGATATAGTAACTTCAAACTGCATATATGTAAGAGGAAATAATTATTGTATCACAATCACTTATCTCATTGTTCATGACGTGTTTCAAACAATCCTTGAGAAAGGAAAAACAATATAACTGTTGAATGATGGAAATGACATTTACTTTTCAACCATAAATAACAATGCTCAACATCTCAATAAAAGAAACAAGTATTAAATGCCAAGCCCAACCTGTAGTAGAGAAAGGGATGCTCAAGTGTCTATGGTTTCTATTTATTGAAATAACACCATCTTGCAAATTATTGTAATAATTAAAAATCTCTCCAAATTTCCCCAAAAAGACTTTGTTTTGTTATTAGTGACCAAACTGTAAACTTTAATCTTACTCATTAAATAGATTTGTAACTCTGTGCATATCTTTTGCAATAATTGAACACATGATAGGAGAAATAATACTGAAATAAACTCCAGTTACAAAAGCAGACAATCGTTAATTTGAACAAACAAAAATCTTTGGAAGCATTAAACCTTGTTTGCAAATCTCATGAATATTCATAAACAAATTACATAAACAAATTTCATATACAACTTTCACAAATTCTATAAGGTTTGGAACCTTTACAATATACAACTAAAATCTAATACATTTGTTTTGAAATAAATCTTGCATACTGATTTTTTTTCACACATCATAGCACATATAGTCTAAAATCAATTAGTATTACAGTAGTCGTTAGTAGTGTCAGGCTGACACTGTCGGACGTTGGAACTAAGTCAGTTTAAAGTATAGGTTGGTACAAACAAATTCTCCTGTTTCTGACAAATTAATAATTTTCATTTCATTTTCAAATTAAGAATAATCATAATTGTGTCAATCATAACACAAAACTTAGATGAGCATTGATCTTCCCGGTGGGTGTAGACAACCTATTTTGGTTGAAATAGCAGCATGCAGATTCAATAAAGGATACACTGACAGAACCAAACCGTAGTTTAGGATAAAAAAAAGGATAAAGCCGCCATACACATCTGAGGATATCAGTAGAAAGATCCAATTTTTGTTTTTTTCAGTGGATATCCCCATGTGTAGATGGCTTCATTATCGTCTTCTAAAATAAATAGATCCTCTCAATTAAACAGAATTGCATTCCGCAAAATTCCGCTAAATGAACTATTTTTTCACACTTAAAATTATCATTTGGACTGAACACAACATCAAATTCAAAGCAAGATAAGGGCTGGTTTTGATTCTTAATTCTGACACATACTAACTGTACATAAACTTTCATACATAAGCTTTGTGCACATTTCTAGTCACAGCACACTACCTATCTGAATAACCGTTTTCATTCTGTGACATTATTTTACCTAACATTGGAAACCTATACTTTGCCCACATGTCAATACAATATTGTCCTTGAAATATAACAAAACATGTAAACAGAACAACAAAACAAAATATTTTACAAAAGCTCCTTTAGAGTATTTAAAGTTCTTAATATGAATTTCCTTAATATGAATCAATGTTTTGTTAACGCCAACTGTGAATAAGAAAAGTTTGTTGGACAGTCCTTCCTTTGTGATCTAGCCTGGTATTACTGTGGATTACTTCAATTCTTCCAAACTGAATATCTTTGCCTTTGTGTTTTTTAAACACTTCATTTCATCATGATTTTATTAGATAAATCATATGACATCTTGAAAGTAAATTCCATATTCCATCCCCCTTGAGGTTTACAGTTATAGGGTTTATCCCATATCCCCCCTTTCATATCATCATGCAGTCAACAATTATCAAGCTCTTCCATTCTCTCCCCTAAAATGACAGGCTTTTACATCTTACCCCCTCCCTAACTCAAGCTAGTATTGACATCACAAAAACTAATTTTCTCCTCATCCTTAAGATCACCAATCTTGATAAATTAAGATCTATATTGCTTCACTGTGTTAGTGTATAAGATAGTTCATCATTATAGATCTTATTTTAATGAGATTGAAAGATAACAACCTCCCCATCCTCTCCCCTTGAAAATCGAAAACCGGTAAAACAAAAAATAGCAGGCTTATTTACCTCCCCTTTCTCAAGTGACATCCATCAAGCACATCTACATTGCAATAGTTTAACATCTGTAAATGTATAAGGAATAATCACATCTTTCTGTACAAACTGCCCATATGAGAGAGGTTAACAAATTAACAGGCAATTCCATCATCCCCCCTCACTGGGTTGATAGATAACCAGCCATATCAGGAAGGTTAACAAATTAACAGGCTATTCCATTTCCCCCCCTCGGGTAGGTCAACATTTGTCCATACTAGGAAGGTTAACAAGTAGCAGGTTATTCTGTCCTCCCCCCTCAGGTGGGTCGACAGTTGACGGGCTGTTCCCCTCTCTCCGTATCATCCTCATCGACGTCCAGGAAGCCGGTGATACGATAGCCCATGTTCATTAGCATGACCTCTAGGGGGTCGGCGTTCATCCGCTTCTGATTGGCCGAGGCTGCATCATCAGAGTTGTCAATCTCTCGTTCGTTCTTGCTGCCATCCTGTTCAAGTGGATGTAAAACAATTCATAGTTTTGGAAAAATTTAATCATATATTTCTTATGACCTGAAATCTCTTAAATATGCTTATAAACCTCCAGTGACGTCACTCTATTGTTCTATTAGGTTCTTCTTTTACCGGATAAACCTCTATTGTCAGATTGCCGGGCGTTCTCCAAGAATGCCCAGGGCTTTCTTGAAGAATGCCCAGGGCTTTCTCTAGGAATGCCCGCGGCTTACTCTAGAATTTATCGGAAATTTACTTTGATTGGGGAATTATACACGTTTTGAAATAATTTGATTCAAAGTCCTTCTTCGAATAAATACCATTACAAAATATGACATTTTTGACAAATCACAAATACAACGTTCGCATGCCTGGTTTCGAACTCTGGACCTTTCGCTTACTAAACTGGCGCCTTTGACAACTCGGCTATAAAGGCCCACGAGAACAAAGATGTATTTTCCACAGTGACAATCTTATGAACTTCACGAGGCAGATAGCGCATGAATCTCACGCTCTCAGCTTGATCAAAACCTCGCCCTCGGTGTTGTTTGATAATGTAAGCCCTCAGCCTCGGGAAATTGGGGCGGGCCTGTCGGCCCTTCCCAATTTCCCTCTGCCGCAGGCTTACATTATCAACAACACCTCAGGCTCAGTTTTGATCCTACACTTATGAAATTTTCAAAACTGGTAGAACCTCGGGCAAGTTGCAATACATTACCAAAACCGTTTCAATCAATTTTGCAAATGTTTATAATAAACATTTAGATATAGTTATTGTTAATTACATAGTTTGCTTAAAATAAATTTCTTCAGATAATTTTGACTATACAATTGTTGGAAATATTTAGATCGGAACACTGTCCAAACCTTGGTCAGTTTGCCCAATTATTTGCCATAATTTATTTCTATTTATCAAGAGAAGAATAGGTTAGATATTATTGATTACTATGTTACATGATTTTTTAAAACCAATATCCAAACTTACCTCTGCTTTTGGACTCCAGAGCCTGACGACTGGATCAATCCCGCTGGTGGCCAATAGACAGTAGTTGGGATGTGGCTGGAGACAGTTGACAATAGAGTCGTCTCCCCTGAGCACCCTCACAATGTTCGTCGTCTCCTTCTCCCAGATGAAGAACGAACCATCGTCAGATCCTGCCACGATGTACTGACCATTGCTGTAAAGGGAGATAACTCTTTTTACATGATGTTTTGTTGAAGCCATGTGAAGACACCCCGAGTCAAGCCACACTGCTTTATCAGCAGTTCACCAACTTGCCCATCTGGTCTCGACAGGAGTAAAGGAATAGTTCTCGCACATAAAATATTGCTGGTGTTACTTAATAAGGATCAATTTCAAAATTGAACTAGAAATATGTGCATGTGATGCACTGTGATGTCCCCCGCTAACATTTAATCCGAAAGTGACCCTACCCCCATTACAAATTTTAAATTTCCATGGAAACCAGCAAAATAACAATTCAGAATAACCAAAGTAGCAAAAGGCACCACTCCCCCAGTAGTTCTAACCACATATCAAGTCTAGTAAAAATATTTTGAATAGTTTTTAAGCTAAAGTACGGAAACAGACCCTACCCCCCATATACACCTAGTTCAACTTGTTTCTATAGAAACCAGAAAAATAATTCAGAATAACTAAAATGGAAAAAGGCACCACTCCACCACTAGGTCTAACCACATACATTGTACCAAGTTTCGTAAAATCATATTAATAGTTTTTGCGATATGGCCCGGAAATGGTCCTCACACCATATGTTCTAAGTTGAAACTGTTGCCATGGAAACCAGGAAAAATCATATAATTCAGAATGACCTAAATAGCAAAAGGCACCACTCCACCACTAGGTCTAACCACATACCAAGTTTCGTAAAAAAAATATTGAATACCTTTTGATATATGGCTGGGAAACAGTCCCTACCCAAATATGCACTAAGTACAAACTGTTTCCATGGAAACCAGAAAAAATAAAAAATTCAGAATAACCAAAATAGCAAAAGGCACCACTCTATCACTAGGTCTAAGCACATACCAAGTTTAGTGAACAAATATTGAACGGTTTTGGAGATTGAGGCCGGAAAAGGTTTCTACCCCCAATATGCACTAAGTTCAAATTGTTTCCATGGAAACCAGAAAAAATAAAAAATTCAGAATAACCAAAATAGCAAAAGGCACCACTCCATCACTAGGTCAAAGCACATACCAAGTTTCGTGAAAAAATATTGAACGGTTTTTGAAATAGAGGCCGGAAAAGGTTCCTACCCCCAATATGCACTAAGTTCAAATTGTTTCCATGGAAACCAGAACAAATAAAAAATTCAGAATAACCAAAATAGCAAAAGGCACCACTCCATCACTAGGTCTAAGCACATACCAAGTTTCGTGAAAAAATATTGAACGGTTTTTGAAATAGAGGCCGGAAAAGGTTCCTACCCCCAATATGCACTAAGTTCAAATTGTTTCCATGGAAACCAGAAAAAATAAAAAATTCAGAATAACCAAAATAGCAAAAGGCACCACTCCATCACTAGGTCTAAGCACATACCAAGTTTCGTGAAAAAATATTGAACGGTTTTTGAGATATGGCCCGGAAAAGAAAGCATTTCGGAATCACGGAATCACGGATGGAGGTGAAAACATTATGTCTCCCGAAAAATATTTCGGGGGACATAATTACTGCTTAATGAATAAAAGGTTTGCTACTTGAAACATGGGATAACAAGTAACAATCTAATGTTCAAGTTCATCTTTGGAAACTTTCCACTTAAAGCCAAATAAACTTTTCCAATGAAAAAATATCATTTTCTGACCTGCCGAAGAAGTTGGCCTCCTTGATGTCCGTGGTTGTGTTACAGTGACCACAGAAGCGGTACTCGTAATCACAGGCTTGCTCTCTCAACAGTTTCTCCTGATCGGATAGTACTGGTGTGCGTCGTCGGTTGCTGCCGTCATCACCCTTACCTCCGCTCTCCTTCTCCTCACCTGTAATTACAGGTAGTGTCTTACACAGGTAAATTCTTAAGAGATTGATTGTTCAATTTCAAAGGACACTGCATGATGATATGAAAGGGGGAATATGGGATAAACCCTATAACTGTCAACCGCAAGAGGGATGGAATATGGACTTTACTTTCAAGATGTCATGTGATTACTCTCAAATTGTATGCTTTAGCTTACGGGGAGTACCGGTAGTGAGGAATGATACATCATTTTCTATTTTTCAGATGATCTTCTTTTTAGTGAACCATTTGATTGAAAGGACTCCCAATTTCTTACAGTATTATCAAATAAAGAATAAGGTTTTTCAAAGATTATGTATTTCAAAATTGAACATTAAAAAAAAAAAATTAAAAAAGGAACGTTTAATGAATAAATAAGGTGCAATAATCAAACAAAAAATGTTCAAAATACATTCAGAAACTATTTAGTCATCTGACAGTAAAAACAATTTGTAACTAAACCGTCAATTTTTTTATGCACGCACAATCTATTGCATATGTCACAACCCCCTATAACAATTACAAACTAAATCTTAATGAACTCATACCAGTATCTGTCCACGAGAAGATAGCTGCCTTGATATCCCTGTCCAGGGCCTCGCAAGCATGACTTTTGGCGTAGTCTGGAAACTTGGACTTGAAGTGCTTGAGACACTCATGTGCCTCCTTAGGCCAGGCGAGCTCGTAGAGACATCTGGCGAGACGGAAGTGTGCCTTCAGGTGGTTTGTGTCCAGACGTAAGGCACTGTGACAGTCCCGCATTGCCGCGTATAGGTCACCGTCCCTAGGAAATTGATGGGAAAATCTATGATTGAAAAGTTTTACCAAATACATATTGTATTCATATTCTTCATCCAAGGAGAAAAAGATAAAATATAGGGTTGGTTGCAAATGGGGAAATGAGAGTAAGGCAATTTATTTATAGGTGGATATAATAAATGGGAAAATGACATAACATATCAATATACATATAAATTACTGTACTCTCATTTTCCCATTTTAAAAAAAAATCAATATAAAGATTTATACTAAAACTTCACTACTTTCTCAATAAAGAAGTTGATCATCAATCAAACGTCTTGTCTTCTTCAAAACAATGTGTCTATGATACAAATGATACTGTCAGTTTGGTATCTAAACATAGAACATTTTAGAAAACAGATGTATTAGAAAAAACTCTCACCATTTCCTCTTCATGTAAGCAGCAGCCCTATTGCCGTACAACATGGGTGCGAGAGGAGCGCGAGCTATCGCCTGGTTGTACAGCATGATGGCCTTAGTATACTGTTCCTTTTCAAAACAGCTGTTAGCTCGCTTCTTCAGTGCGTCAACCAGGGGAGATAACTGCTTTGTATCACTCTTGTGTCTGGAGGAAAAAAAACAAGATTTTTCTAATTTTTTAAATAGATCTTCAATAAGGTAAAAAGTGATATAAAGCACAAATCTAAGAGTCAATAACAAATTCAACAATGGTAAGGGGTTAAGTTATTGTGTGTGATTTTATTCATGCTTGTGCCATAAATGTGTTTTATATACTATGTTTTCTTTTGAACTTTTAAGAAAATATTTAATTCCACAAGATAACAGCTGGAGGAAATTTCTTTTAAATGCAATTCTGCTAATATAAATTAAAAATTCCATTCACACAGCCAACATTTTGTTTTAAATGGTTCCTCTTTTTCTTTCAATTCTACGTAATATTGTTATCACTTTGTTCAATCTTGACATAAATAGATTAGTGAGGGATCCAGAAATAGATAAAACCCTACCCTTTCACAATTCCTGGATCTTTCACTGTAAATAACTATACATCAGCAGATTTATACCTTTTGGTGGTTTTAGGTGTGGCACCTTCTGATTCTCTAGGTGACTGGAACACAGAATGCTTACTGACGCCGTTTGTGACACCGTTTGTAGTCGTACCATTTCGATGAATATTAAAACCATTAGCTGAAGGACACGCTGCTTCTGCAAAAAAGGGAATAATATCTATAAATATTGTCAGTGATGATAAACAAAGGTATAATCCCTCTTGACACATGATTGATAGCTATTTAGTATTTAAATATTGGCAGTTGATATACTGGTATACCTGTGTAATCAAGAGTCACTTCATAATTTTATCACCAGAAATGCTAGAAAATCTATCCTTCTATAAATCTATGTAATAATCAATAAATAAAGAAACATAGCTTCCAGTCGATTACCATAATGAAAAACTGTTCCATCTTATGAAAAAACAGCTTCATCATAACTTCACTTTGCTGTGTTAAATACATTTGGCATTTGTCAAGTCTTGGGATATTTATCTGTTACACCTTCCACACCTTCCAACCAATCACAGGCCTGCATTCATATCAAATTGTGCTATGGGTTTCCAATAAGACTGCTGATTGGCTGCACTGAAAGATCTAAAGACATGATTGGTTTTGCCTCATTTTTTAAAGTTTTGACTACCTTTGACAACACCATTAGATGAAGACGGCAGGCAGTTGCCCATATCAAACTTCTGCATGGACCTTGGTCGGTTGACATCAAACAAGTAGATCTGTTCCCCTCCCAGATTGACGAGAAGCTCGGAACCGTCCGGGCTGAATGTGACGTACGTGGCTGCAAGGGTTCGATACTTCTTCTTGTAGTCTGACTGTTTCTGAGGAAGATGACCTGCAAAACAAATGTCCTGTTATGATCGTTGTTGGAGAGGTCCTAAACTTATCATCAAAAAGATATTATTGTTTGCAAATTTTGTAAATTTGGATGGTAACATTGCCCGAGACATAAACTACCATACACTGCTAGATACCCTAAAGTGCATGGATTTTAAATTTGTGTACTGCAATGGCCGGCTCCAGTGAAGCTCCGGACAATGGTTATACGACATCAGAGACGTAAAGTCGCGCTACAACAAGTACACATGTGTTCATATTGAAAATATTTCACTACCTATTTTCTAACCTATGGGTAATATTAAGAATACAAGTTTACCGGCCACGTAGAAGTTGACACAGCCAGGGGGTAGAGCGTAGTCTTCTCCCTCCATCAGCTCCAGGTGTGGGTGCTCCCAGGGGAACCTGCAAAGATCAGAGATAAAAACACTGGGCTCAAACTTCCCCTGCAGGGTATAACTCTTACCAGTATCTACATTGTGTAATTAAAGCCTTGCTGTATTGAGCCACGCGGTAGGAGTGCAACACCCTCATCAGAGATTGAGGTTGAGATGCAGTATACAGAAGAGTGTGCACAGAAAACATTGGTGATGCAAATGTTTCAAAGGGGTGTTTTCCTGTTGTAAAAGGGGGAAGGGGGGACTTTTTTGGGGATCATCCATTTAACTGCTGTTGATTGCTCTATAATATTTTCTTAGAGAAAATCTCAAAATTTGACGGGGACATTGGATCCAAAAGCATGATATTAAAATCTGTTCATGACAATCACTCACTTCAACAACGACATCTCGTCTGAAATTTGATTGTTAGCTTCGGGAAGTGTCAGATCATCAATACACAATCACATTAACACGCGTTATCATCATCCATATATCAAGCTTCTTCGGATACACTAATCATTCAATATTAATATCAGCATCAAAAATTGATACAAATCCATACACATTAAAGCAAAGTTATTGCAAGCAATTTATATTTTATTCATTGTTATCTACCATTACAATCAAGAAAAGTTAAAGTGCTAGTTCACCTGCTGTTGAAATCTCCCGGGAACTTCATACTGCGACATGTCAACATGCGTCTGTCGTACACCCTGACGTAGGGATCGTTAGCGCCCACAGCTATAAGCTCAGGTCGGAGCTGGTTGATGGAGATACACTTGGCCTCAGCGTACTCCCCCATGTGGGCCAGGAGGTTGATGAGCACGTTCCGGGGGTTGCTCTGGCTCGACTCGGGGCTGCGTAGGTCGTACTGCCTGCAGGATTAGATATTGGTACATTAAGATCAATATACAGTAGAACTCGGATATAACAACTCCAAGGGACCAAAGAATTTAGTTTGCTATATCCGGTGTTCGCTATACGCATATGATTTTAATGATTTTATGTAGGGACGGGACTTAAAAATTATATCCGATTGTTTGCTATATCCGATTGTTTGCTATATCCGCGTTCGCTATATCCGTGTTGTACTGTCTACAGGATTTACATCCCCTGAGACCTCGAGAATTTGGTGTTATTCTTGTTTAGGTTTCAACACAGTGTTTTTCTGTCACAAATTTTCAATATTTTTTTTTCGGAAATAAAACACATTTCAGTAATATTTTTATTTTTATGTTCAGTAAGAATTTTTTGTTATTGAAGAACTAAAATAGGAAAAGGACTCGCAAAAATATATAATCTGATTCCCAAGGACCCTCAGTTTTGATCAACAAAGTGAACACTGTAAGAGGGGGAAGTTACATGATGGTTCCATCTTCAGCAGCACTCCAGAACATGAAGGGAACATTTGGAGCAGTGGCGATCCTCTTGACACGACCCGCGTGACAGCTGAAGACCTGGGTCTGTTCCTTCAGATTGAGATCGTGGACACGGATCTTGCAGTCGGCTGCTCCTGTCACCACGATGGAGTCATTGCAGTTAGGCAGGAACTGGAACATGAAGAAAACTTTGCAAGATCTTGTGGATAAATGCTGCACAACAAAAGAAGATGGACTTAGGAATTGTGTGTTAAAGCACAACTTTAAGCCCTTCATTCTTGATAGTTCCTCAAAGAGTTATTTAAACACAGCTAAGGCCCTTAAAAAATAACTATAGCAACCAATTGTTTAAACATTTTTCACGTTGTAAATAAAACTCAAAAGATTTTTTGTTTCTTTTGGTGTTCAATATATTATAAAAATGTCAGAAGTCCAAAGCTTCGACAATAAATTGATTTGCAAAAGAATTTTCAATGTAGAGCTAAAGGAATGTACATGTCCTAAATAACTGCATAAGTTCACTTGCATGGTCTCATTGACAAATCAAAATACTTGTTTGCAAGTGGATACTAGGAGCATTTTCCTAATGAACATTTTGTGCTAACATGCCAAGGGTTTGTTTTATCAGGACACAAGCTACAGAAAATGTATACCAATATACAACACTAGGGCAGAGTGTGTACCAAGTGTATTTGCATGACAGAAGCAATATATTCAATAGTCAGATTACTGAACAATGCAATGATATTTACCTTCACAGAGAAGATGTTTCCCTGGTGGCCAGTGCGTACGGTGGTACGACTTCGATGATGGAACGGGTCCCAGATAATAACCTGCACATCATCTGAACCGCTTGCCAGCCGCCTGGAGCAGTGAAACATATCAATCACATGTAGGATGGTACCAGAAACTCTTCTTCTATGCCCAATGTGATAATCTAATGTTGAACAAATATCAAATAGATAGTTTACTCTGAATGAGAACACAGCCCTCCTACCACAAAGCAGTGAGATGAATATTGGGTTACTTTGGTATATAAGTGCTTGATAAAAGATTAAGCATCTTTGTTAACCTTTAAAATTTTGGTTTTGAATCACTATGTTTTTCACTTGAAACCTACAAATATCAATCTTTAGTATTCATTTGATAGTTTCTAATATAAACTTAAATAGTTTGAGAACACAGGATAAATCAAAACTCACGTTCCATCCTCATTCCACTCAAGGCAGTTGACACATCCATTGTGACCCTTTAATATATACATGAAATAAACATATCAGTATCTAAAATATATAGACATTATGAGTTTGGTCAACAGTTTATAAACAGTTTAAAAGGTGCAAATTGGAAAAGGTTTATTCAAATCAAAAGTGAGATTTCTGCTTCTTTCTGAATAAAATATGAATGTATTTCTTAACTAAAGATCATGTTCAAAATATCATCAATTTATTCAGTGATTATAATTGAACAAGACAAAGCAACATCATAACAAAAGATATAATCCTATTACAAAGGGGTTGTGTTTAGAAGATCAAAGCTTAATGTTCAAATTTGACAATTTTGTTTATGCAGGGGCTGATTCAGTGTTGAATGTTGTTGTTTTTTAAATAATGAATATATTATTTATTTATTATTTTGAGTTCCTACCTCTAATTCCTTCTCCAGACCAAGTCTATTGATCAGATCTGGAGTTACTTGCAAGACTCTCTGGAAACTTGTGTAGAGTTTGTCCTGAAAAAAATTATGAATCAAGAAAATAATTAACATGTTGGAAATGGCACTTTGTAGGTATGACACATTAACAAATACATGATGTCTAAACCTGTTTCATTTATCACATATATACAGCATAATATATGCCATATGATAATATTTTGCATGCTAAATGTTTACATAAATAGACTTAAAGAACTATTTAATCAAAAGCCAAGTATGGAACATTATGGAACTAACTATCTAGAATGAAATTTACAGTGACATGGTCATGTCATGAATATCAAATAAAATATGTTTGTTTGAAAAAAAACCCTTAGCAAATGGTCATATGTTCTGTATTATGATATGATTGAAGCCAAACTATAAATAATTCTAATCTTTCTATGCAAGATCATTCCCTACTGTTGGTTGTCTTAATTATAACATTATTTGCATTGAAAATGTTTGATATTAAAACATTCCGCATAATAGGTGTAGTCACATTCACCAAACTGAATCCAACAACTGAAACGAAGGTTGCCGTTTATTGAAGTTCCAGAACATTGTTTTCTGTTATTTCGATGACTTCCTTGCAATTTTGGATTTCATGTGATTATATACATCTAATGGTTTGATATGCAGAAGTTTTGGCTCAAGAAATTTTTATAAATTTTAAAGCAAATGTAGACGAGAACTAGCATAAACCCTGACACACCCTGCATAAACGGAGCCAGTCACGCTCAAATGAGCTTTCAAAGTGTTTACGTTTGTGAATTTGTGTAGTACGGGATATAAAAGTTTAATAAAAGCCTTATTGATGTGTATATTTTCTTGATTATATTTCCATTGCATTCCAAAAGAGAATTATGTTAATGAAGAAAATGATCTGTCCTTTAAAAGTTTTAAGAACAATGCATTTCATCGCCACTCTAACATTTCTCATAGCAATAGCAAATTTTGAACATAAAGAGATAATTGATCATTAAAATAGTTCATAGTTAGGCGATATTACAAAGTGTTCTCGAAACTGATAAACTGTTAAAATGAATGATGGAATTAAATCATTTCAAAGCCTTTTATTTCACAAAAAAAAAGTATTTTCCTCAATATGCAAATTGCATATAGAACTTACATCAATCTCCCTCTGAAATTTTCTCTTCAATGTCCAGCTGGTATTCATGCTTGATAAGTGGCGTCAATTATATCTTATTCTTATGACAAAAGTGAAATATGAGAGCTGTCACCAAACCTCATCTTAGTTTATAGATGCGTAGATGTAAACAAAAAATACACAAAGGTTTTCTGCTGTCAACAGCCCTGTCTATTAATTGCTCAAAATGGCTAATTCGCCTGATGTCATCCGTCAATAATCAAGTTAATCGAATAAACAAGAACAACACATTTTTATGCTTTAACAATAACGAAAACAAGTTTGTAACAAATCTTCTCTCCCTACGTCGTCTGTGATCGCGAACGTCAAAACATTACGGAGAGAAACCGGAAGTTGTAATGATGGTCACGAATTCGTGTACAGTTGTCGTAAAATGATTCTGTAAACAACTTACATCAAATAAGAGAACTTACTAATTTTGTGTCCTGTTTTCGTGTTTTTTATTTGAAATTTAAAAGTATTTAAAAAAAATATTTGATTAAACGAGAAAAGATATGTCGTAAACAGAGTTCATAGACGTTTTTTGACAAAATGGCAGCGCCCATGGAAAGAATGATTTTGCAAAGTGACTGGGAATATTCTTTGAAGTATAGTGTTTAATAGTCGTTTATTATGTGTTCTATTAAATTTAACCTTTTAAATAGAACTTTGATGAACTGTCACATCAGTTGTCATTGTTGTATTATTTGACAATAATCTTTCAAAAGAATCCAAACATATCAAAATCAGTACATATTATACTGCTTATAGTCTCAGGCCAAAATATTTCACTTGGAACTCAGGGGGAAATAAAACTTTTTGTTTCCTCGCCAAAAACCTGCCTCATAACATCATCGCTACACAAACTGTGATAAAAGAGCATCTATCATAAGATTCATAACGTCTTTTCATTCCACTTTTGTATCTGAACCTTCTTTATCATGTTTATGACTTTACCTGCTACACAAACTTTTTTATGAAATATCAAGTGTTATTGCCCTAAAGACGTTATTCACAAGGGCCCACACTTTTAAATATCTTCAGGTCCTTACAGTCTAAAAGTTTTGTTTACATGATACTGTTCCTTACTCTCACATAACTTGCAGTTAGACATCTTTCCTAGCCTAAACTTCATTACCAAAGCTCTTAACTGTATACCTATAACAAACTTATACCAAGAATATTGTTATTATAGAACATAGTAGTAAAATCAGTACTAATTTGAAATGCCGATAGTTTCAGAAATGGGCCGACAGGTTTTCGTATGTGCAGGTCCTTAATTGACAAGCAGTTTTAGATCTTAATTGAATCACGTTTTAATGACTTATTTTTGATATGGGGATACATGTGTGAAAAATCAAGAATTCAAATTTTTAATTAAGCATGTAAGGTTATATCAATAATCCAAGTTTAACAATATGTGATGAAACTATGTATATTTAAATAAAATGACTTACAGACGGATGAAGACTCAAAGTTATATGTCTTTTTCTTTGCAGAGAAGAGAAAGGTCAAGCCTGGATAACATATAAGTCACAATGCAAGTATTATTCTTTTATTTTCCTTTTCAAATGCAGATATTGATATTCACGCATTTAAGTCAGTGAAAAATTAGTATAATACCATATAATATGTGAAAAATTTGCATTCTTATTTGCAAGTTAATTTTGTTCTGTGCAATACCAATGTTGGATCTATTCAAATGGTTCAAATTATTGCATCATCCCAAGCAAAGTTAATTTGTGCCTCCACTTTAGCTCACATTATTTTCATTAAGTCAGCGTCAAATCCGGTTTGATTTATGTTTACCTTTTTGTACCAGTTACTCAAATTCAATTTTAATTCATAATGTTACATTTAAATGAATTCCTTATTTTCCTACCTAACCGAGCTTTATAATTAAGACTTCAATACTTGTGTACAGTTGATCCCAGTGTTCACGGCCATCTAAGCACGCAGGGGATATCAGCAGAGGGACTGCCCTACATCAATGGATCAGAGGGCTTTGCTGTGGAGAATCTCTCAAAGGTTGGTATTCTCCAATATATTGAATTATTGATCATTATCTATTGCAATTGAGCTTAATTGTTTGCAAAATGCTGCAAAAGTTGCATTCTCTGAAGGGAGGTTATGATTGACAAAAGTGTGTGTTGAAAACAGACGTCCATTGATCGATGGAAAGACATAGTGCCATAGTCTAGAGCAATTTTGCTGGAAATTGGCACTGTGAAAATTATGTTTTAGTTGTCTTTAAAATTGATAAAATCAGTATGATATGATATATGTTGTGGCATGAGGGATGAGAGTTAGATATTGGTTTCTAGACCAGAACTCAGAAACCATAAGGCCTAGCTCATTGGGACTTGGTATTTTAAACAATCATCATGTATAAATGTGCAATCAACAGAACTGTTACCCAGGGTTTAAAGGGACTCAACTTTTCTGAGTATTTGACTCAGAAAATGGCTGGAGGACCCCTGAAAAATGTTCATAAGGGTTACCAATGTTTTTTTAATACAAATACGCAATCTTTTAATAAAAACAGGTTTTTGACTATGATTTTCATGTCAAGCTGTTATAAAAAACATCAACAATTAGCAAAATAATACAGATTGATCTTTGTCAACCTTTCATCAAGTGTGAAATGCCCATCATATTTTTGGAGGACTCCTAATATAGAAAATTGACTCCCAAATATATGTTTTCTCGGTTCCCTTGACTCTCAGTTTTTATTAATTACGTATAAACTTGGTTACCATCAAAACATAGGTTACAATTTGCAGGGCAATGAAACTAAGTATTATGAACAATTATCTTGTGTAGGATGGACTAATTACCAATGATCCTATAATGCTGTATGAAAGTTTTCAACTTTAATTATTAGGTTAAATTAGGAGAGAAACCTAGTGAGTTTGAAAATCAGAGACATGTTATACTTGATTGATAGCAAGTAGGGTAAATTTTTAATTGAAATCTCACACTGTGCGTTCGGTTTCAATTTAGAATTTAATCGCTATCAATCCAGTATAACATGTCTCTGATTTTCAAACACACTAGGTTTATCTCCATTCTACCATGACGTTTTTAATTGTGAACTCTTTGTCTAAGCGAATTGCCCTTTGTAAAATGTTCTAACTTTCGGCAACAAAAATGAACTCGTCTGTGCTGGGTTTTTTTTACTTGGTATTTGAAATAAATCTAGCCGTGAGCAAAGGTAAATCTATCATTGCGTGTCCATCAAATATATTTCTCACTTTCTTCAACACAGCTAATAATATCGTACTGTGTAAAACGTGTGATTTAATTACTTGTTGACAATATAAACTGAGACATCCCTATCAATCAAATAGATGATTCTAACAGAAAACCACTATGACGTTGTCAAGGATTATGATGGCATAAGCGCTCGCGTAAATGACGTCACTGTATTGTTGCCGTAGTTGAAGGAAGCCTGCTGCGAGTTGCGAAAGTTGACCATATATATATAAACTTCTTATTTTGAATAAAATACTTTATCTACCTCAAACGATTTGGTCATACCCCGTAAAAACACGAGAAAAAAAACATGTTAAATAATTTTAAAGTTTTAATCTCAGTAAACAGCAGAAAACTAGCTCTGAGATTGCCAGTTGGGTGTATCAATGCGTGGCGAAGCGGCCTCAAAGTCAGAGGACGTTCAATCCAAAATTGATCACGTTTGATTTTCCAGGAGAACCAATCAGAATCTAGTATTCAACACATTTGTGGTAGAATCAAGGATAAAGTCATCATATTTCTTTAATTTGACTATGTTTTTCCCATTTAGCATGGTAAATTGTGGACTCAGCCTGTTTTACAAGTTATCGTTCATTTCATTAATCCAGCATTGAAGGAATATTTTTGACATTTGTGGTGTTTATATATCAAATTGTTAGATTCTTATGTAAAGTGTTTTGTTTGTTTCAGTACTCTTTGACAGCCACATACAATGGAGAGTCAGGCAGCTTTAAGAGAAAGTTTGTGGCGCCACAGATTACATTTTCATCAATTCATGCAAAGAATAAATCAGTAAGCAGTTACCAATATTTCACTCTAATATCTTTTCCAAAATTAAATTGAAACTGACATGAAAAGTCAGTGGAGGCGCTGACCGGAACATCGAAATATCCTACAATGACTATTTTCTTTTGTTTATAAGTGGTCCAAAAGTAGCAGGAATAAAAAATGGCCTACTAAGATTTCGAAGATTGTATTGATAAAAAGGACAATGGCTCAAAACAAATTCAGAAAATGAAAAAAAGGCTTGCAAATTGCCCATTGTTAGAGATGTTGTTACTAATTTCCTTGTGCAGTTTAAAAAATATACTTTTTTTGGACTACTTTTAGTGAGATATGAAATGAAATAATAGAATAAAACTCCCAATTGCAGGTGCCCTGTGTTGACGTGTCCCCGGGGGGTCTAGGCTTGTCATGTGACAGCCAGAATAAACTCCTTATATGGCAAACAAATGATGGAGAAGTCAGAGTAAGTTCTTACATCTAGCTTATCTCCTTTGCAAGGACTTTTCTTTCAAAGCCGTCTTTTTATATTAAAATTGTATTTCCTTGCACAAGGTACATTTGTTTTGTTTTGAGACAGACACACAGATTCTATCTAACTAGATAATAAAAATAAAATCTGTAACTTTTTTGGCACACCTATATATCCAGTTAAAAGGGGAGAGCACCTTCAAACACAAAAACAGACCATGATGAAGCCGCAGATTGGTGAAACGCAACTTAAAATCTAGAACACTATTGTGTTAAATTTGTGTTTGATGATACCGTACTCGAACTGTTTGTTTTTTAAATGACAGCGCCACCTAGAGGGTCATGTAGGTGACGTCTACACCTGTCGCTTCTTTCCATCGGGGGTGGTGGCGCTGACCGGAGGAGCGGACATGCAGCTGAAGGTGTGGTCAGCAGAGACTGGACAGTGTGCGACCACACTCAAGGGACATACTGCTGGTAAGCTTTCTTGTATTTTTAGCTCATCTGGCCTGTAAGGCCTGATGGGCGCATGGCATGGTGTCCGGCTGTAAACTTTGTGCATTTTCGACCTCTTCTGCAGAAGCATAAGGCCTAGAAAGCTGAAACTTTGTGTACAGACTCCTTGACTAGTGGGGATTATAATTAATAGCTTTTGTGGCCATTCGGCCCCTGAAAAGGGCTTTTGTAACAAATAAATTTTTTGAAAAATAAAATAAAAATGTTGTGCCATACAAGATCCTTTACAATAAACATTAAGAGGTTCTGGTCACTTCAGGTAGAATGGCAACCTCATGAACTTTTTCTTATAACATGTAATGGTTGAGAATCGAAAATAAGAAAAGTTTTTAAAACAAATGGGACAACAGTTTGTATTTACTGTGGAAGCAGCCATTTTGATCATTTTGCAAATAAACAGTATAGCATTATATTTTGAAGTTCTATTACATTGTGATTATATCGTATCATCACATGTCTGTATTGTAACTCTATTTGTGACAAACTGCACCAGGCTAAAACTAGCCAATAGTGACTGCTGGAGGGAATTGTGGTTTTTGACAAATGTTGAGTGAATGCTAAGAGCAAAACCAATTTGGAAACAGACTCTTTATACAATCCTAATTACCAGATAATGAATGTACAACAAATAAAGTTCTCTAAATCTGTAAAAAAATAAAAAATAAGTGACAATGAGTGACCTCTCTTAATCTGTTTACACATGATATTATATTATGATACATCAATTAAGGAAATACATCTTAACTTCAACTGTGACAGGTATCCTGGACACAGCTATCGTAGAGAAGGGACGCAACATTGTGTCTTGTGGTCGGGACGGGACAGCAAGGCTATGGGACGTGGGACAGGCGACCATGTTATCTACATTCTCTGAGTGTGGAGGTATCGTCAACAGCTGCGCTCTGGGTATCCCGGAGAACTCCATCAACATGGGTGCTCCAGACACCAGTCCAAGTATGGGTCTTTCATCTTTGTCATCTTTGTCAATTAGGAGTGCTCATTTTGTAGGAATTTCATATTGATTTTCTAAATGATCTTAACAAGCTATGTACACGAAGGAGAAAAATAGGTATTTGGAGTATGTTCGAGTTTCTCTTTTATAGGAACAACCATTATTTAGATTTTTGAGAAAACCTGCATAACTATTGTTGATGTGAATTTCTGTATACCTGGAGCCGTCCAACCAGCACTGTATTTCAATTTATTTAACGATTGAAAGTGAGATACTCTGTTCTATCAGTGAGATAACCCTCTATCTGGCTACAGTGGCGATAACTATTATTGTAACTCTACTGAGTAGCAATAAAAATTACAACCATTTAGGTGACATCATAAAAATTATTTAATAATGGTCTGACTTAACAAATTCTCTTATGATGTCACACAAAATGTTGTTTGTTCAGGGGATGCAGGAGATTTATTACAGATTTATATCATAAATCATACTTAAAGGATTGAGTCTGCCCCTTTCAATAGGTGAACCTCACCCCCTTTCATAAGTCCTCGATCCACAACAGCTGTTAATAGCAAATCAAGTTTTATGAGTGATTTAACTCTTGACAGGTAAAACTTATGGATATGCCAGTGTTGCCTCAGTAAGTCAAGGTTAATGAGATAATTTAAATCTTTGCAGTAAAACTCCTTGATGTAACTGTTTCCAGGTGAGAGAGAGGTGCTGACGGAGGGCAAGATGCTGCTGCTGGGTGGGGAGAATTCCACACTACAGGCGTACGGTCTACACAGCAGACAGAAGGTACGGTAATAAAAATTATTCAAATGATTTATCCTTTTGATACTTGGGACCTTTTTTTTTAGTGTTTGGTTCAGAGTGCTGTATATTGGATTTAATGGACAATCAATAGAATACTTTAAAGTGACACAGAGTATCTTTATTAAAATTTTATTTGGTTTTGATAAGCTACAAAATATCTAATATGCTGGTTGAAGTTCATATCTAATCACTGGACTTGCAAATATAGCCATAATGCATAATATCTCTAAAATGCTTGATTTTATGGAAAAATCAAAAAAACATCTCAAATACGCTTCATATTCGAAATTATGCATCCAATTAATCTACCTATTAGTTACAATACCTAATAAACACTATGGAATCGAATATATCTTCCTGTCAGCTTATGACAAGGTTTCAAAATTACGTTTGGCGAATTTGCGCTCGCCACTCGAGCCACATTGTCCGGTTTTCGATCAAAATCCTGACTTTAAATGGCCGTATTTTCGCTCTAATGTACTTATTGACCTTTAACTTGTTATTTTCAGTAACAGTTAGTGGTTCACTATGTAATAACATCGATTTCAAAATTTGACATATGTGATCCTATCAACATACTCTGTGTCTCTTTAATGTTAATGTGTTTGACTCGAAGTCGGTTTAAAAGTAGAAGTCCAATTTGTTTAAGATTCTGATATCGTACCCATGTTTATTCTTGAATCCTGTCTTTTATGCAAAAGTTAAATTTTATTATGATTTACATTATTTTCCCCAGATATTCAGTCTAGACTGCCACTCCGCAGTGAACACATGTACGTTCCTGTCCGACATTCAGGCCGTGTGTGGAACACAGGATGGTCATATCACTGTTGTAGATATCAGGAACGTCAGGTAAGGGGGGTAACTCTGACAGGCTTGGGTTTTTGGTTGTGTATGTGGTTAATGATGAACCAACTTTGTAACACTATATATATCAGGTAAGGGGGATAACTCCTACATGCTTGGGTATTTTTTTGTGGGAAGTGTACCTTGTAATGAAACCTTAAAATGTGTTTGTGTTATAGTGTAATGATGTAGTAAATTTTTATTACGACCTCTGTTTTTATGAGATTGATATAAAAGTTATTTAATAAAATTTACTCTGTTTTCCTTTTTCCATAAGCAGATATTTGAACTGAATAAACAACATCATGTAAAAAAGGGAAATAACCCCTTATGATAAGTTAACAAAGTTTTGTAACTATTTCATAGGTTAAGGTCTTTTATTATGTAGAATAATTTTTGTCACAGCATGAAATGTTGTATTCCATAATGTACAGAAAATGGTTTGAATTTGGTTGATTGCACTCTTGGATTCTGGAAGTTAACCAATGTGTTGCTATGGTTACAGAGTTCCAGTGAAGGAGTGGAAGGAATCCAGATCAGCCATCTTGTCTCTTCTACCACACAAGCAAGGCTTCTTCACATCAACAGGTGGATTTATTATTTTAATGTTTTATAGTCACTCTCTCGTAACGTTATACAGAACTAACAGGTTGAGTCAAAGTAAACAACTATTTCATCGATGAATTTCATTGTTGCTTTAATCTGTAGAATAAATGGATATGGACTCTATGAGCTGTGATATCGTTGATAATCTAAATCTTGTTTCTATTCACACAATACTCCTAACTGTCTACTAGTGGTGCTTGAGCAGGGTTATGTATCTGATCTGATTAACATTTGCTGATTTCTGACTACATATTAACATACATCCTGCTGCATCAGCTTATTTGTCTCCCCGTTGACATCTTACACATATCCTGATATCCATCAGCCCTATACAGTCAGAAAATATGTGATGCTCATTCGGATTTATCGGGATAAGAATTCATACAGTGTGATTCAAGTTAACCAATGGGATTGCTATTATCTATAACGCGTGTTGAGCTTCCACTACGGTTAAGCTCCAAAGCAGTGCCCTATTAGATTTTAATGTAAGACATCGGTAGTTTCAAAATAGTTTGGCTGGTTATAAATAGCATTGAGAAACCAGCCATCAGCAATATGAGGGTTTTCGCCAGATGGAGCGATGACATATATACGGATATGCTGATGTAGCACGATGCTAAACCAATGAAAATTGTTGCAGGTGATGGATCGTGTTTCTACGTGGACGAGAGACAAGAGACGACGGTGGAGCTGACGGGATCAGACTGTGACCCCGTATACCAGGTGGCGAGTGACGGGACACATATCTACACCTCATGTCGGGACGGGACCATCAGAAGATACAGTCTCAACCACTTATAGCTGGCAACAATATTGTGGAATGGACATCAGTTAAAAAATAAAGATCTGACTGAAGTCTCATATATCACCAATTCACTGCAGGCATCATGCAATCACATCCTAAGTTTTAAAAGCAGTTGATGTTGATCATGTTGAAGAATGGTTCACAGGAGTTACTTCCCCCTAGTTACTGACACAGAAGGCTTTTGCGAGAGGCCTTGTGATTGGGTTGCAGAGTTGATGTCAGAAACTCAAGTCTATTAGACTGCAGTCAGACCTTGTATCGAGGGAACTTTCCGTTATAATGAGTTTGTATCTCAATAGTCAATATTTTGAATTCTTCATTCCTCAATGCATGTTCTAGTTTAATCAGACTGGTCTATTTCACATGTAGTGATGTAGTCTCGCAGCTTAGTCAATAATGATGTCATCTCCTATTGAATGATAAGGAAAACATAAAATATATTTCACTGTTTGAACTATGTGCAGTTGTTAAATTCAAATTCATTTATTCTCAAAAACGCCACCAACGGTGGTACATGATCATAGAAATATATGACAAGGAAACATTCATACTTTCCAAGATAAACAATGATGTTGATAGATATGTCATCAAAATCATCTTGTCAGCTTTTGTTGAACAAACTCATCATGTAATCTTATAAAATTCTGTCTTTGAACTATACATCCATTAAAAGTTGATCACTTAGTGTGAAAAATAAATTCATGAAGTGTCACGTAAATATTCAGGTCATGATATCATCAATTTGGCAGAACTTGATCGAACAAAGATAGAGATATTGAATATTCTTCGCCAATGAGGAAGTGTTATCTTCTCAATATTACAATCAGACACGTGAAATGCTCTCAATCTTCTTTATTGACACGAGACGCCGGGGACACACAGACAGACTCGATGGAACAGCCCATGAGAGCGAGTAAACGAGTTAACGTCAAAAGGGGGATAACTCGTCCATGAATAGGATAGCATGCTAACAATTAACTCGCCAACTGGCGCTTACTAATCATGCTTGTTCAGGTCGGTGCATGTTTTAATATACCGGTACTTACAAACAAAGGTGTATTTAGTAAGAGAACTTGTAATGATCTCTGTTACAGGAAAACTTAATAATTTTCCTGAAAATCATTCACCAGTAGTAAATTCACCAAAAGTAATCACTCAATAAAATTCCTATATGTAAGTAAAAGATAAATCTGACAGGGTGAGATATAAACATTACTACTGGTGTCTGCTAGAGGGGTATCTCTTTAGCTGAAATGGTATCGTCTGACTGGCAACCCGGAGGCCCCCAGTCCAAATTCCAATCACTTCTGTCTGTCATTGTACAAATTATGTAAATTTCTTAGAACGTTGAATATGAAATTTTGTAGAGTGCTCAAGAAAATTAGAAATAGTGGAAGAAAGACAAGCCTATTGTTTCTATCTTTCCACTAAACATATGTTAGGTAGTGTCTATTGCAATAGGGTCTTTTTAATGCCAGGGAGACATGCCTATGTTGCATCCATATCATTATAAGTAGAATGTAAGTAAAATGTATGGTATATGGAGAGTGTAGGTTCTTTTAACCTATGTTTTACTTACAATATATTAAAAGTTAAGGGTATATATGTAGGACTCAAATCCATGGCAGGCCTCAAATCCGTGGCGGATTTCCAAATCCATGGCTGATTTTCAAATGCATGAAAAATTGCCGTACCTAGCAAAAGCTGTGGCGGATTTTGTATTGATTGTGTTGAGACATTTTCAGCTGGGTAGAATTGTGTTACCAACATTCAATTTATGTGTTTTCCTACATGTACTTAACTGTATTATAGGCTAAAATCTGCAATTGGCCAATAAGTAATGGAATCGGTACAACAATATGTCCGCCACTAAATTAATATCTTTAGGAAATTAGCCCTTGCTTGGATTCTGGTTAGACTGACTTTTTTAACAGTTAGATATTTGTTGACTTTCTTTTTTTAACCCTTGGATCCGTATCGAAAATGTTTTAGGGTTAGTTTGCCTAGTGCAAGGGTCGGTAACGTATATTGTAGATAAAGTGGCGAACATATTGTACAGTGAACCTATAACGCTAACCCTAACCCTAACCCTAACCGTTAAGAAATCCTTTAATATGAATCCAAGGGCTAAAGTAGACATTTAGTATGAATCCAAGGGCTAAAGAAGATAGCTTCAGCGAATTTATGACTAAAGAATACAGTTGCAATGAATTCAAGGTCTACAAAGGAGAGCTGATATTTTTCCAAGGCTTAAATAGACAGTATGAAGAAAAATAAAGAATTGGTATTATGCTATCTCGGACGAAAATAGCGGCTGAATTCATTTGTTACTGTTGGAAAATATCTTGCCTTCCCAATGTACAGCGGTTTCGTCTGGCGACACGAACAGTAAGCGATTGTGACGTCATCCGTCAATGACGTCACTTCACATGACGTCAATAAACAATCAACCAATCAAACTCGCCATAGATTAGGAAATCCGCCATGGATTAGAGACCCGCCACAGATGTGAGTCCTACATATATATATTTGTCAGCATATTTTGATTAGGTTTATTTGTCCATCATCTTAACCATTTCACCATTGTTAATCAAACACTTGATTGTTCATCTTTTTGACTGTTGAAAGTTGTACATGTACATAAATTATGTTAACAGTATTTTAAAAACTGAATAAATATTACTTTGAAAAATCATTGGAATTGCTTATTCTACATTAATGTGATAATTCGTTGGGATTCCAAAGGCCTGATAACACATCTAAGCTCTGTAAGGCTTAGAAAAAAAAGTATCTTGTTTCTGGTTTCCGCCCACGTCAGTTTCAAACCCCCTTTATTCAAGATTTTGACAAGGGAAATTAAGTCCCATGGCCTAGAAAAAACAAGGCTTTTAAATTGTTACTTGTTTCTGTCCGTGAGTGCCTTCAAAAACTGCCTTCAAAGACGCAGTGAAAAAGTTCTTCAATGGTTATATTTATTTCTTTTGTCTTCATGTTCAATAATTCTTTTAAAATGGCGTCATCGCATCATTTTTGCTTGCATGTAAAGACCAGAAACATCTCTTTACTTTTTAAAAAAAAATCATTGTACTGGTTTCAGAAATATGTTCCTTGTATACCTGTACAAGTAATTATGTCAGGGAAATGAATCTCTCCAATAATGTATTTTTCATCGCACTGCATACAAAACGCCCTAGGTCTCTGAGGCCAGTAAGTGATCAAGTTTCAAGTCAAGGTGAGGTGTCAGTCAATCATAATACATTGTATATGTACATAAGATTCATTACTGTAGGCAACCATTTTTCTACTTGGTCTTGACTTCAATGGCCATGAATAGGTCTGTGGAGCACAGTGGTGTAGTGGTTAGCATGCTTGCCTCTCACGCCAGAGACCCGGGTTCGAATCCCGGTGGAGACACCAAAAATTTGTAACTTGGATCTCAATCTGTGTTGTGTCCCTGGGCAAGACACTTCATCCACATTGCACTCAGTTCACCCAGCTGTACAAATGGGTACCTGAACAAGGGGGAAGTATGGACCTATACGGTCGCGCGGAGCGCTGTTTAATCGGCGGCACCGAAAATACTATCCCTCCAGGGTAATAATACTCATGGCGCTTTGAGCATGCTTTGTCATGGATATATGCGCGGTATAAGAAAGCTATTATTATTATTATTTATTATAATAGGTAATGAATCTATTATACAATATATGGCAAGAGGTGTTTTCTTCTATGTTGTTTTTGACAGGTCCTTATGAATGCAACCCTCACCACAAGTCACATTTACATGCAAAAGAGCTGTTACAGACTGCATCCTTTCCTTCCACAATTATAAACTTTTATAATGTCAAAGCCGATACTAAATATCCCGATTACAATATGAATTTATTGTTATAATTCATTTTGGTGTAGAATTCTACAAACATTCGACAAACTTTAAGTAATAGTTCTCCATCATAAATTGGTTTGAACCCAAATACCAACCATGTTATATTTCTTATAAATAAATAAGTGTGACAACTCTCAAAAAGGTTTTAAGTCCAACAAATGGATAAGCCAATTTGTTTCCTTCCCAGCGTGAACATTAAAAAATGATAAGTAAAATTTCAGTAATCTCTACATAAGCTTAATTCGTTACCTTTACTCACGCCCACATATAATATTATACGATGGTGACGCATCACAGTTTCTATCCTACCACCTAGTGATTTATATCAAACACAGATATGTCCCTTTAACTAGATAGATGTCAAGCTGAGTTATATATCCCCAATATATATATTAAAAGGTTACAATCATACATATAACCATAACAGTTATGTCTTTAATGTCCACCTATACGATTTGTAGCTATTTTGAATTTGTTAAGCCACACACGTTATTTACAGGGTAACTGTACATTGTCTAAGATCTTGCAGTCTTTGAGTATAATGTCAACATTTATACCCTTTCTTATGATGCACCGCAGAAGATAACGTTTCAATGTATCCTTCAGAGTCAACTCTCGTTGTTTTCGAATACGTTAATCCTAATGGATTGATTGATTATTGTCATGAATAATCCTAGGTTTTAAGAATGAATGGTTAAGGATCTCCCAACAGTTATTTGTAAACTCGCAATAAACCGGTTATGGCAAGACAGGCGTTAAATATTATCATTTGACTGAAAATACTCTACCTGCAAAAGCATTTAAGATTGATGTAATTTCAAATAATGAATAATAGGCGTAGCGTGAACGATTTATGGTCACCAGACGACAAAGGCGGGTACCCAACGTTCAACCCGAAACTGTTTCCTATAAATAAGCAATTCGTGGCTGGGAGCCGCTTTAATGTACTAATGATGGTCATCTGACTGTGATATAGCCTGACTTGCCACAGTATCTCTGAAAAAGAAAGGTAGTTAGGTATATATGTACTTCAGTTAGCGTGTCCTGCTGTCACAAAACAGCTTGGTAACATTATAAAACAGTTTCGACGCTGTTTGTGTGACACGTAGTATCAATTTAAAAAGTTACTTTTTGATTTGTTTGTGCCTTACATGAAAAGTATTTTAAGTTGAATTTTACATAATATTATATCCTTTGGCAGAGGCCGATCCGCTAATGTTGGGAACATCCGAACCTGAAAGAAGAAAACAACTTGTGCTGTTATCTTGGTTAAAAAAAAACCTGGTGCTGTGATTTGCAAACATTACCCTTGACTGGTGCTTGTTTGGTTCCCTATTGAAGTGTCGTAAGCCCTTTTTGGATCACTTTTACACTAAATTTTCATTAAAAAAAAAACAACTATGTCACATGAACTTGTTGAGTAGGCTTTTATCTATAACATTCCGAAAACGATTGACACATCGAATCGTCGATGTTTAAAGGAAGAGATCTATGTAAGCCATATCATAATTATTGCAAACCGCTCACAACACCAAACTGATCTCCAAGACTGCTTGTAAGTCTACCATAAACAGCACCGAAGCGAATACTCCACAACGACTGAAAGCAAGTCTAGTTATGAATGAACGTAATTAAATTCTTATCTTGTTTGATAACTTTTATAAAAGTGTTTCTCTTGTATTGAATACATTAATGAACAATATTTTTATAAAATTAATTTAATTTTGAGGTTAAACGTTATCAGAAAATTCAATTATGTTTGAGCATGAAAATACCAAAATGTCATGGATATTTAAATATTCATACAAGGTTGTTACTGTTCTACTGCATACATGCATTTTGAGACATAGATCCCACTTCATTGGCTGGTCTATACACTATATGGATATGGATGTGGAGTTATTTCCTTATGTGAGATGCATTATGTAGGCCAGAACAGCCATAAACCACTACAGTCATAAATCATTATTGAAGCTATAACTGTCAAAGTCATTTATTAAACACAATGCATTGTTGGCACACGAGGTATAAATGCGTACCATATGTATATTCTATACCTTTAGTTTAAATATAGAATTCTGTTTGTTTCCAATACTTATAATTACATGTATATCGACTTGGTAGACATCCACCATCTGTGAAATATATTCAGTTCTTACGGAACAAAATGGTATTACCAACAACCGTTTTACCTGCTTTATATCACCAAAATCGCGCAGAAAATAGAAAGAGTAAAATACATATCCCTTTTTAATATCATTTCAATGAACATCATTAATGTTATATCAACTATACAACTAGCTTTTGCTTACGAGATACCAAACCATCCACTTTTTTCATATAAAATGGTAAAACAATAGTATACTCTTTAGGTGTGTCCCTTATGGTTTCGCCTCTTTCTCTACACGACTCAATATAAATTTGTAACATCTTTTGTTCGTAATCAAGTAAATCAACGTATACAGGATACCGCATCCCCTGGATCCATAGATTGTGAGTGTCATGTTGAGACGAACGAGATACCTGAATGTCACAAGGAACATTTTCGGGTAACACCGGCACGATGCCCGCTGCTAAATCGACAGGTAGATGGACATTAGCGGCCATTAATGGTACTAATAGAATTCTCTTGGCCTATATAAGTCAGATAGATTAACAATTGACATACATCTACATTATTTACGACTTCATAAGTTAGTATTGTGTTTGATAAAGAAAAATATATTAAATACACCCGATGACATTTTGATAAAAAGACATTTTATTAGATACACTCGATGACATTCATGTACTATTAAGGGTATAAATATTACAGGTAAATGGGTGCTTATCGGTAGAAGGGGAATTCCGTTTTTTTGTCTTTGAATTTACTTTCAACTGTAATTTTGCATTCAGTGTACACAAGTCGATAACAGAACAAACAATGGTGTGTATGCAGAGAGTATGATGAGGACACAAACTACGTACAGTTGTGGTGACTTTTGAAATAGTTAACTTGTCCGATAACCCAGTAAATACAATAATAAAGTATTCGTACAATACAAACTCAACATCTTGATATGGCATGTGTTTGGCATCATTTAAACAGTTCTTTAGTGTGCCGTTGTTCTGTGGAGTCTTCCAACTGAAATGTCCACCCTCGTGCTGACCAAAGAAGAAGAAAGGGGTTTTAACTTTCTGCTCCTCAATTAAAATTACAATTGTCTTGTATAAGCTCTCAAAAAAAAGTCAGTTCTTTCACATATATCAAATGGTTTTTTTATACTATATATATCTAAGTTTGTAAAACGAGGCATGACCAGATATCTGTGTCTATAAGATATAACCCTATTCACACATCGTTTTTTGTTAAATAGACGTTAAACATGGAACTGAACTTAATCTACGAAGAGGTGACCAACGTTATTTCAAGAAGTTATGTTGAAGTACGAATTCAGTTAAAATGTTTTAGTCTTTGACAGATTATATTATTTCTTATTTGCATACTGTACTTCGAATATGTGTGATATTAAGTCAAAGGGATTTATCCTCCAGTTTTTATGTCAGTTCTGGTCTTTCTTTTGGGTCAATGTATTTATGGCTACAAAATATACCCGCATTAACGAGTATTCAGTGGATATAAGAAAGTAAAGGGAAGCTTGTATACAACGTAACTGTTCCAAACTTACTACCGCATTCTGTTTGAATTTGTCCCGTCTATTACGACATCACATTGTGGCATGGAGAGATTCCTTTGATAAAGGTAACATATAGTATTAGTTTAAGGGTTTTTTTACCAACCGATAGATAGAGGCGATGCAAAGCACCTTTTGAATTTTCATTTCGAATGTGTTGGAAATAGTTGTAATCGACATTTAGAAATGAGAACGACACAAGAATCTGTGTCGAAACGTCGCATACAATGAACAAAGAAGTTGTCATCCATATATTCCTCAGCACTATTGACATTTAGAAATAGTCGGAAATGTTCGTTTTGTAACATATTGATCATATTTTGATGAGATTGCACAGACCATGTTTTCAAGTTTATTTCTTCCGTAATATTTTCTCCTCGCCACCAACAAGACTTATTCTTTCAGGTTAGATCGAAATTTTATTGTTATCATTTGTCAATCTTAGAGTGCGACGTTTCGACACAGATAAAACACATTAATCTGTGTCGATATGTCGAACGAATAAAATATTGTCCTTGTTTAACTTGTAACTTCTTGAAGGCTTAAATAAGCCTTTCGGAATAGTGAGTTATTGTTAGTGAGTTATTTACATTGTCATACAATAATCTTCATGATCAACACCAACTAGCTTCAAACAAAAACCAATGTTTGATCTAAAGATTCCATGTTTTATTTCAGAGACATCGTAAACGGTATCAGTCGAAATAGAAAATAGCTCTCTATAAAGGCAACGTCTTTATTCCTGTGTCGGCACTAAAACCGTTATCAAAGAAAAC
The DNA here is from genome assembly GCA_916613615.1 of Steromphala cineraria. NCBI lineage: Eukaryota > Metazoa > Mollusca > Gastropoda > Trochida > Trochidae > Steromphala > Steromphala cineraria. The sequence continues at coordinate 68,200,772 of OU744725.1, read as the reverse complement.
GAATTCCATCCTGGTTTTTCATATTCTCTCGATCCTAGGAACTTTTCTTCTTGAATGCTGCAGTGTCTGCATCGATCGCCATAAACCTGCATTAATTCGGTTCTTCTGAATTCATAGCATCAATCCTTATTGAAGACAAATTGCTTTCGGTTAGTTTCGATTCATCACAAATCCCATGTCTAGAAATATTATCAGTCTGCTTCACGCAGAAGTTCTGCAGAATTGGGCATTAAGCCACTGGATGAGGCAGACGATACAACTCGTGCAAGCAGACGATCGATCCAAAAATGACTGTTCAGCACTTCAGGATCGTCTACACAATGTCGTCTGTCGTGTTTAAATGTCTTGGATGACAGACGACCCAGAATATCTATATGTCTGCACGTCTGTCCGTGCACGTGTCACCTCAACCGGACACTGAGTGACCGCCATCTGACCGTATCGTCCAGTGGTCAGTGGAAGGTGACTTGGCTAGCCTCACCAGGAACAGTACTGACGTCAACTTGCAGTGCGGAACTATCCGATCAGTGAGTTCTGTTTACCGCATTACACTGTAACTCAGTGCGTTTCACCTGTGTGCTTTCTCCGCGCTGCCTGAATACTCAATACTGTATGTCCCACATTGGATGTATCACGTGATCTTCCACGGTAGCAGTTTGTCATCTCGCTAGGTGAGAGGCAACAATATTACCGTGTCGTCTGTGTGTCGTCTGCTTTTCTTTAACTGTGGATTTTTCACCCTTGAAACACAAACTGCAACTTCTGACGAGGTAAGTGAATTCGAGGTCACTTTCAAAGTTGATGCCATGTGATCTAACATGTAGAGGTATTTGTATGTATGTAGGTAATACCATCATATATCAACCGGTCCGCCATTCACGTCCCGGCTTATCGTGCAGTGATATATTGGGCATTAATCCCATGAAAGAGGCTATTATTCCCAACAGTTAACCACTGAAAGGAGAAGTATTTCATTACGCCCGGGATAAACAGGCCTTATTGGCAATTGAGGATTTATTTGATCAGATTACATGCAACGATAACATGTTCTCTATATAACCAACATTTATCGATATTAACTGGTGATATATTTTTCAAAATTAAAGGCTATTCAATGCTCAATATATTCAATTTCTGATACTCTTTTTAACATTTGAATTGCATGTTACAGTTAGACAGCACTGTCACCTCTTTCTTATGTGATAATTCTTGATGTCAACTTCTGTACAGACACTTACAATTATCTCATGACAGTTGTCAAGATGTTATTGTAGGGCAAAAAAATACTCAAATTGGGCTGTTATTATTCCCGTTTCCATATCTACACACGTATATATACCAACATGGCTGAATATAGATCGTCATTGAAGCGTGGTGCAATAACTGAAGCGTGATGGTTTATGTGCATTCATAACAATGCTCTCCGTTTAACCAACATTTATTCATAAAAAACTGAAAATATTGTTTCATATTAAAGCATTGTGGCATTTTTATTTAAATGATTTTAAATATTCGTTAGAAAAAATGTGATATCTAACATAGTATTTCAAATACAATACACTCGGTCATCATTTCCAAAGAATATATTTATTGTCAAATTTTGTCCAGAAACTGACATTTACTTACAATTAAGTTCGGAGACATCAAGATAATTATATTCACCTTTTGATTTTGTTTATCAGAAGTGTAGGTAATATTATTCATGTTTCTACATCTACATGCACATACAAACATGGCTGAAGATAAACGTTTATTGAAGCGCGGTGCGATCACTGAAGCGTGATGTGTGACTTTTCCCTGTAGCAGACGACATCAATGGCGGGATCAAACTATCTTCTGGACAACTGATTGTTTTATTGCGGTCCCGGAGCAATACGTGTATTTAATCTGACAGTAAATGGGCGTTCTCGGATCACCATAGCCGGTGTGAGGTGTTCTTGACGCCTTCAATCGTTTAATTGTATGTGTCCCGGACATCCTTTGTGAAATCATCACATTTACGTATTCGCACATTTTGGGTTGGTTTGACTCTGTTAGCATGCTGTCTGGAAATCAGAATCTGTCGGAGTAGAGTGATTCTGTTCATAAACGTTTTAAAGTTTTTAATCCTGATTTACTAGACAACCTTGTTGAAAGAAGCAAATTAACCTTCTGTTGTATCACATATTGTAGGGGTTTTAATATTTTATGTCATCCAAAAGAGCTCAGCTTTGGTATCAACGATTGTAAGTTTGCGCTACTGACATCAGTGTAAAACTTTCGTAAATATATTTACATTCAGAGATAACCATCTACATGTTTGACTCTACATGTGATAAAGAAAGGACTGTATAAGGAAATATATACCCATTACATTGACATCTAATATACTTATCTCTGTCACTGTACATGTGTGTATTATTCATAAATCTTCAAATTTAGGTATCAAATATTTGATCAAGAAAAGTCATACTTAGTTAATGGGCAGATACCTGCTATCGGTAATCTTATGTTCGATAACTGTAATCATTGCATAAATGTATTGTTAGAATTATATGTTTCCATCAACTTACTCCTTACCGTATATATGCTAAAATACGAGTCATTCAGGAGCACATCCACATCACTCCATCTACAAATGACAAAATGTACTTTCTAAGCTTTAACTTTATACTTTATATAATGTATAATTTTGTCAAACAAAACATGCAAATTATTGCAATTAAGTTAACATTAAAATTAACATTAATTTTGCAGTTTGATGTCACTTTCGTCAACGATCATTACTTTCGTGACAAACCTTCTTTCCAAAATTTGTTAAGTGTTATACTTATTGCATGTAGTGACACATATATGTATATAACACCATCGTACCTGTAACTTATTCTTTTTAAACTACACTTTTGTGCTTCAAAAAAGAAGCATGGCGTAGAGTATCATCTGTGTAAACGACGGTTCAAGAAGTTTACATCAGGATTTGAAACATAAGATATATTATTTTTCAAAAGATTTTACAAAATATAATTTTAAAGTCTCATTGTTTGAGTACCAATCTAGAAGTTTTAAGGTAATGAGGAACACAATTTATGGATATCCAACTGTGAATAAAATAGTTGTATATTTATAAAATATTTTACTTCAGTTAACATTAATTTCAAAAATTAAAGAATATTCAGTGAACACGTATTTTACATTTTACATACTACAGCTGCACTTTGAAAACAAAAACCTCACTGATGAGACCATTCATAGTTGTTTTTAAAAGTTCCCCTTGCACCCCTCCTTTCTCTGAGAACTACCACTTTGCTATTCAAACCTTCCTGGTTAGGTTTTGTTGAAAGACGCTAATGAACAAATTTGGACACACACATTCCCACTGGCTAAATATTACAGGTATTTCTTTCTTGTTTAAGACGCTTTTCTTGCTCTGAGCTTACGAAAGAGTATACACACAATCCCGAATGAAACTGACTCATTGCATTTATACAGGTTACGTTGTCTAGTAGTTAGGGTTATCTTATGATTTCAAAAATAACAATTAAATAAACTTATATTTCATCAACGTTTTTAAAATATAACAACTTGCCTGTAAAGCTAAATGTCGATTTGTATATTGTAGTATATGTTAGTGTATGCAATAGGATCAGAGATTGTGGTCATAATATTGTCATACTGGCATGCGGTTCGTGATGAAAATTACCTATTGAGAAAAGAAACACATCGCTCTGTAGAAAAATCTTTAGTCGAAAGTTTGATATCATATTTACATGTTTTAATCAACAATAATATCTCTCCTATTTAGCGAATTTTGGCCCCATCTGTTCATGGTTGGTCGCAAAATATTGCAAAAAATACCACGAATATAGGAGAAGTATTGCAGTTTGATAATGGGTCTTTAAGTTTTCAACTCTATTTATCCCATGAATGAATCCACATCGAAGTTTAATTGAGACGCTTCGAGAATATTCAATAACTTCCTGGAAATGTCAAACGCCGAGATATATATATATATATATATATATATCATTTCAGGAAACATATATTTACATATACCTGTGTATGTTGTTACGGTCAGTTGCTCTGATTAGGTTCGGAGATTGTGGTATATACAGGTTATCAATAATATGTCAGGTATTGCCCGGGGTCCTGATCGAGTCCCTCTCTCACGGGAGGGCTAATAGCTGCTACACATAGTTCCCATACTTGTCATTGACATCGTTTTAAAGAAGTACTCAAGCATGTTTTTTGCCAGATGCACTTTTGTTAAATACTCAAAGTGAACAACTTCTTTTTCCATAATGGTATTTAGGGGTAAAACATATCGATTTAAATATCTGCAAATCTATGTCAGAATGTTTAAATCAAATTTGGTCACATTTTTTGAAAGAAGAAAAGACGTAATATCTGCCAAATTTTATGTGTTAGGTTTATAATCATACTTTCATTTGATCGTGTGCTATTGTTATTTTCGGGATCACACTATCTATTATAGTACTTTTTTTACTTCTTCGGGTTGAGTTCATTTGGGTTTAACCTGTACCATCAGAGTCAGACAATCTCCCAGCACTGATTGTACCAGCAGCTGACCAACTTGCCCACCAAGCATTGACCATGCCCTTCTGGTTTGATGACGAAACGATTTCGAGGGTTTTGATCGAAGTGTCTCTTTATTACGTATTTTGATCATAAAAAGACGGTATATTTTGGTCAGATATTTAACAAAAAGACCTGCATTAAATAAATGAAAGTTTCCATAGAGTTAACCATAAAGAAGCTTTCACTTACATGATTGTTCATTATCATTCCTGTACCAATACAGGTCATGTGACATAGTATGACACTCATGTAGACATACCATTACACATAATTAAGTATTTTATTTCGTCATTCATTGTGTTCGGCTCTTAATTTCTTATGAACTTATAAATCTTCAGTACCACCGATTTTTGATTTTTTTTGCCAAACACGAGTCTTTGATAATATAGATATGTTTAGACCATATGACATTGTTCTAGACGCATTGCTCATTTATTATACACCGGAGTAATTTTTATGCACGTTGTGCTACTTAGATATAATTCCATGTAAATAGTAAGTGAATAACCTGGGTTTTTTCTCTTAACTTTCTCCCGACCTCGCTACCAAATGATAATGCATACTCACAAGACAAGTAAAATAAATGCATGCATAAACTAGGTCATAATTTGCATACACCTTTCCCACTGCAGAATAGGTTTATAGGCACAGTGACATGACAGATTCGACGTATATTTGCATTAATATTTTATGGCATTATATGCCTTTCAGATAATATGCAACATTAACATTAAATTGTCATTTTAAAACTTGGGGATTATGTTTCCAAAGTGTTGATCATGCAGGTTTTTTTTTTAAGAAAGTATTGACATTAAGTCGTCACTTTTACACTAAGGGATTAAATTAACTAAAAGCTTAGTCATGCATTTGCAACAAATATCATTTATTTAATTCGGAATGTTATCGCTATAACTTTTTGCTATGTCACAATGATGTATAGTATACAAACAAGAATGAGACAACAGAAATGACAATATATCGCTGTCATGTTGATTTCAATTAATTGTCATATCATTAGTTCACTTCATGATCTGTTTTGAATACCATTTCAATAAAATGCTGAGAACAATGTTGATATACTCTTTATATAAAAATAAGCAACATGTCAAGTGATCTGATTTAATGTTATGTATATCCGATGAGGTTCTCTGTCTTCACAATTTTCAATGTATGGCTACCTTAGATAATATTAATATTTTGCTGAAAATGTCATTTTTGCTGATTTTTACGAGAAGTATATACAACCTGGCATGTTTAATAAAACTTACCTTACACAAAAAGCCGTGAAATTACGAATGATCTGATTTAATGTTATGTATATCCTAAAAGTTCTCTGTCTTATATTTTTTTCAATCTATGGCTACCTGAAATGATATTATTATTTTGCTAAACATTTCCTTGTTGCTAATGCGAGGGGTACATGAAACCTGGCATGTTTAATGAAGCTTACTCTACATATATATATATATAAAGCCGTGAACCTTTCTGTTCATAGAACTCTATTCTTGTAGGATTAACTACAGGATTTTATGACCGTCAAGGCCATATGTGGATGTATGTACCGTTATTGTAGTCTCATTTAAGTTATTGTCATAAAAGTGTCAGCGATTTGATATTCAAATTCAATAACGGAGTTTAAATATTGCAATCGTCACTATCGGATCAGAAAGCATAGGCACAAGATGAACACGTAAGTTTCTTATCTAAAGCCGACCAAACTTTATTGCCTGTTGTATCAAAACAGCGAATATGTATATGTTTGTCAAATTTGACAATTATTTTTTTCTTGCAACACAAAGTGTTTATCAGAATATGGTGAATGTCATTGTCACTGCCATCAACCTTTGTTAATCCTTCATAATACCTTTTATTTAATATTTCTTAAGAATTGGACTGGTAGCATTGCAGTTATGACAAAATATATCATTTCACATATCTTTATTTCATATTTCATCAGTGGTCTAATGTTATGACAGTCAAATTATGAAAAACTGGTAAACAGTTTTACTTGGTTTAAGCGAGATAAATTTACATATATGTATGTGTACAATTGTTTTGCAAATTGAATAAATGCTATCCCGCAAACAGCTTTTCAAAAATATGATTGTTCCTTTTGATGAGTTAAAATAACCATTGTACTTATTGAAATTATATATTATCAAAATACAAATTATAATCAGTTTTGTTTTGTTTTGCATCCAGTGCAATACGGAATGCATCAATCTTATATTTGTGTGGTCCATAACTTTAGTTGATGAGTATACATGTACGAGTGAGGTCAGCCAGTTCAAGTGTTACTAATCTGCTAGTACCCTCTGTAGTCGGTATGTAAGTGTGGTATGTACCTACACAAGGGTCGTAGCTTAGTAGAGACTGGTGCAGAATTACTGATGATACTGCTATCTTTGTACCAGGGGACCCACGTATTACTTAATGACCAGGGGTAGGTTTGCACAAAACCCCTAAGTGTTAAGTCTATCTTCAAATCCCCAGATTTAACCTTTTAGTAAGACCCTTTAAGAATACGGCTGTGCTAGACTTTTATGCTATGATGTGGACTGATATATTCCCGTATTACAAACGTTTAAATACATGTATTTGATTACATTAGTTATCATTAATGTGACATTTTATTCCAGATTGGCTGGTTGTAGTTACAGTTGAACGCTTGAATTATGATGAACTATACAGTATATAGCGCTTATGTTAAATATGATAAATATTAAATATATGTGTATAGTATAAGCAAATATGATAAATATTAAATATATGTGTATACTATACACATATATTTAATATTTATCATATTTAACATAAGCGCTATATTCAGGAACGTTTTAATGTTGAATATCGTTCTTATCTAAATGCTCCGCAGAATCATGATGCACAATCTGCAGGATACTGTGTAGTAAGAACATGTTGTCTGTCACAAAACGTCGCCAGATATGAATAATTCCCTGATTTTGGTAAAGGTAATGTGAGAAAGCATTTGTAGATAGGCATTTTTACACAAGTTATTACTGATGGTAAGTTGCAAATGTCTTGCTTGCTCGGAACTTATTTTGACTTATATCTAACTTATTTTGATTTATACATAAAATCCATTTAATTTATAACACACTTCAATCACCCTGAGGTTTAAGATTTAGAAAAGTTACTTCAAATCAACGATGACAGCCTGTTTAAAAAACTTAACCAAGTGCTGACACTGCTAATTACTCCGGTGGTGAAAGTTGTAATTAATTATTAATTGTCTTGAAGATAAAAGTGCATGTATTTACCATGAAAACATTAACGTACAGGCATAACAAATACAGAAGAAGATTAGTATTGAGTCATTTATCTTTTATAACCTTCTCACAATGAAAGTTGGTTAATTCTGTTCAAACATAATATGTTCCATCATGCAAGTGCTCCATAATGAAGTGAATATAAGACAAAAAGCGACATGGGATATCTCGTGACCTCATCACGAGAAGTAAACGATATTTATTAGCTTCTCTATCGCGTGTCTGTAGATCTCAGTTTGACAAGTGACGTATAGCAATAATTTAGATAGGTTAAAGTATATATGTCACTTTGAGATCTTCATGTCACTTCTACCTCGACAGGCAAGATTTATTAGCAATTTCTGTTTTTTAATTTCAAGCAATAAATCAACTTTATAGAAAATAAGGTACTGATGACTGAAGTTGATATTTTAATAATAATGTGATTTCACTGGAAAACATAGAAGCATATCAAGGAAGGAAATATGATGTCCGTTGAAGAATCTTATGTTTGTTTATCTTTCAATCAAAACCATTGTTTGTTTTGACAAAGTTACTTTAAACCATATAAGTGAGTGTCAATGACACCCTTAAAACCCAGGAGGTTTGTGAAATAAAGGTCATATGTACACAAATGGAGTTTATAGTACACATTAACCAACCGATGAAAAATATTCAACGTAATCATATATCACTTCTACTAAATGATGGCAAAAGCATAGTGATATAAACCACCCTTTCCATGCGAGAAGCGTTGTCATTTGATAATGAAATTCAAATGGATTGTAGTGCAATTTCTTTCCGCCAGGGGAAACTGTCGGAACCCAGGGATTTCGGCGTAATATAACAGAGGATGTATCAACATTTCATGACTTGATCTGCCTCTGTGGGGAGAGAATGCATGCGGTCAAACAAAGAAGTAATCATGTGACGAAATTAAATAGAAAAACTGAAAACCAAATGAAATTCCATTTAACAAAATATAAATTATAAAAGGCTATATGTACTCGAAAAAGGATTGAAGTATTTATATCATATATTTATTTGTGATATCAAGCTTCTTTGATTGATTGATAATCTAAAACAAATTCGAGAACCAAAATAGAGAAATTGCAGCAAAACCATTTTCCTCCCCGACAATTATCACTTTATTCAGTCAGGTTGGATGCATGGACCTTTAAGTGATGTGTTCACTTGTGAAGGTTCTGTGATAAAGCGAGTTAATCCACGATTTAAAGGTGCCCTTTCAAAGCCTGGCCGAGTCGACTCAGTGTTGACTCTTGCTTCAGTCGTATTGACAGGTAGCTTACCTGTAGACCCTTCGTAATGATGGCGGGCAGGTGGGGCGCAGGTAACCCAGGTAAATAAAGGGGGACAGTTCAATACACCTGGATGAAATTTAATTAATGAATTTCAACAGAATTTACACAAAAGGTATTGATGTATCATGGTGTATGAAATGTGTGCAATAGTGATTTTAATATACTGGATCAAAAAGGTATTTTTTGAACATCAGGTAAACAATAGTCTTATAATCCTGATATTATTAAACTAATGACTTTAATATTTTGAAAATAAAGAACGTAGTATGAAATAATGTCATGTTTGTTTTAGATTTGCGCAGAAGTGATAATTATATACTGGAAAAATAATAAAAGAGTTAATTGGGATTGATACAAATTAAGAACTTTTTTACCTCAGGTGAACAGAACAGTCCAATACAACTAGATGCAACAAGATTAATAGAAACCTTATTTTTAACCAAAAAACCCAAGAAAATTACGGGGTATACGACGCGAGGAGCGGTAGGTATCTATACACTGTAGACATTCGTCAAAGAGATGAAATAGGCCTTCCAGGTGCACACACTCCATAAAGCGTTAATACACTTGATCTTAAGATGCTTTATTCACCTTGTAGGGATGTCAATGAGAATTTCAGCAAAATATGACGTTACAATTACCAAGGCTTTGGCGACATAAGGTATGCAGGAGATGCTTACACTGGATCGGTTTATAATGGATACAGCAATAGGCCTTTAATTAGTATAATATAGTGATACTAAGTGTTATTTTTTAATTCCGTTGTTTTTAAGCTGAAGATACGCTCGCCCCAGTTGTGACAAATACTACCTTGAAAAAATATCCAGAGAATGCACTCTAGGTTAGCTAATTGGAAAAAGGTAGTTTTTGTCTACATTGTAAGTTTGCCCAATACACACAATGTAGCGCGTGACCAAACAGGAGTGAATGGTGTGGCCTGGTGAATCAATATTGACTGACCAGCGGGACACGGTCACTTCTAGAATCAATGTTACAACATGACGTCACTTCGCACGTGCTTGATGTGTTGATACCTCATTAGGATGACCAATTGACCGTGGGAGGATCAGAGATGAAACATGGTGGACAGAAGAGTGTCATGGCCGCCAAAGATCTGAGACTCAGAACGAGGTCACGTTCCACTTCCGGAATGTCCGCCATTACCCTGGTACTGACACTAGGGTGGGTACGGGGGATTAAACGATATATTTGTTGTTCATGACATCTCTATGTTTAGTCCAATGTAAACTAAGTCATGGAGCAAGTGGACTTTATTGCATTCCTCCAACGTTGAGGTCCAAAATTGAAAATGTTTCAAAATCTTATACTTAATTCTTGTGTCAAGCATATTCAACAACCATACTTGTTTTGAAAGTGTGGGGAGTAATTGCTGCATTCGCCAAAACAAGATGTAATTTTTGCGATACCAGTTGTTTAAATTTAATGGTCAAGACAAAGGACAATATTATAATAAAAACCATATAGAGGATAAAGCCAAAGCACTTGTATATCAGTACATCCTCAGTTTGACTTTTTTACCAAAGCCTTTTCGTATATGATCTTTAAGAGACAGGTATGCAATATTTAGCACCAATGACCTGTCAAGGTTATGAATAATACAAAAGAGACATATACAGACATATTGATAGTAGGGATTGTTTGTCTTTTTGAAGGGAGAGGTTTCATCTAAATGGTCGATTTTTTTAATCCGCTAGAGGGATTAGGGCATCCCCACCATCCATACGGTACCATCCTCCACTGTCAGTCAAAATTAGTCCAAAGGGTACATTTGTCGTGAGTTTATTTCAAACCATTATGTACGTTCCCAAAACGTTTTTCAAATATATGGTCCAGAATGAAGGTCCATTTTACATGGAAAATGAATTTGAAACGTGATACTTTGGACAAACAAGCATATCATTCACACAAGGTCAGAAGGCAATTATCTTATAGACGCTATGTTATTTACTGCCATGTAATCACGTTGTTCATTATCATAAAGGGTTCAGATCAACACTGTGTTATTATGTTCCGGAACTTTTAATAAAGAAAGCTTTGTTGGCAGGAGACCGAGCAAGATGGGGCATAGACAAACACTACAGTCAAGGCTTTGATGCCCACATCAGTGATTTTATAATGATAGGACACCTGTAAAACCAGTTTTACAATCTTCTAAACAAAGTTCGAACTAAAAATAAATATTCAAGCAAAAACATAATATTCTCGTGAACACTACTACATCCTATAGATAGTACATGTATATCCTACATGTTGGTGCCCATCTGTTCTTGACTTGAAATCACTTTGTATTTGGAGACGAATTTATAGAATACAGCATTTAGTAGGTAGATGAATACCTGGTGGGCAGAAAATATAGAGATCAATTCATGTGTAAAAGAATGAAATCAACTTTAAAATAATATCAAAAGGATAAATTATTGTAAATTGTATACAAGTGTTATCGTTTGTATTGTTTCACGACATTTCATTTCCCTAATAGTTTACACGTCGTTTGCATTATTTTATAACGTTATATTTGCACATCTAAATTGCATATTCTACAACCTGTTTCCTTTTATAATTGAATATTAAAATGTCATCACAAATACCTATATGGGGACATTTAACATATACATGCAACAGGTGTACCTACAGGTATACCTAACTCGACTCTAACGAGCCTTTAATGAAAATACTTATCGATCACCAGGGAACAGGTTCCGTGGGTCGTCAATTTTGTAATGACATGAGTCACTGAGGAAATATGCTAGCTAGTATATATACTTATTGTATGGTATATAGATCTGAATCGCTGTAATTTGTCTTACCGGTTGAAAATATGTCAAAGACACTTTCTAAGGAAACACGCATGAACTGCTGGATCGACTTGCTTCATTGAAATTAAGCACGAACATTCGCCACGATGAGAACAATAAATTGGTTTTACTTACATACAAGCTTGTTCAAGATGATAAATAGATTTACTTCTTAAGGCATTTGAATAAGGAAGAGAAATTATTTAAGAGCTGTCAATAGGATATTGGTTAGGCTTATCTAATCGTTCTGTATTATAATTCATTATCTTCAATAGATTGTTAATGCATCTGGGTCCTATCTGTGCTATATGGTATACTTTTATAAGTGGATTTGCCTCACATTAAGGTTTGTTTTCTATTAAGAAGAAAATCATCCATTGGTGTATATCTGTTTGTTGTTTGTGCTTATCTTTTTATCATCTATCTGTCTTCATCTATCTTCTTCAATCTTTGCCTTTTCAGGATGATACATTGTAGGGTTGATTATAGGGTTTAGACATTTTGACTGGCTGTAAGTGGCACTTAAGTGTATATTATGTACTCGGTGTATGCAAATATTCGCCTCAGTAGCGATTATTATGTTACTCTCATGGTTTTGATATATTTTCTGTTGGAAAGTGTATCAAGTACGGAAGGACAGTTCGAATGTATATTCCTAGGTGTGGCGGTTTCGATACATCTGCAAGCACTGGACCATGATAAAATATTATTTCTGATTTAGTTTCTTCTAATCTTCTTATCCTTACGAAGCCATTTTCTGACAAAACATGTCATTTGATGTCATTAACTGGTAAATCCAGTTTTTGGAAAATTTAAACTGAATGTTCTTTAAATGTCTGAATGACAATGTCCTATACAAAAACATCGTATGTCCTGGAATTACTTTGTTTTTCATATATCATCTAGAATCCATCTGTTTAAATGTCTAATATATCACTAGCTGTTTATGACAGTTTCCTTGACAGCAGAATAATCATTTGATTGACAACGTCTTTTTTCTGTCATGTGATGCTTCGGTAAAGGTAAACAAAACGTCGCGTTCTTGCAATGAAGAAGTTTGAAATCCATAAATTTGCCAGTTCTCTCAATACCCTACAACATACACCACATATGAAATCCATAATTTTGCTCTGTTCTCAATGCCCTACAAAACACACCACATTTAAGACAAGTTTTTATTTCTTGAAATGGAATACTTTTGCAACGCTGAAATTGTTGATATAACATGCATTTGTCTAATACGAGTGTGGAAACTGCCATCAGTAGATTCATTCCTATCAGAGCGATATTATGAGCACTTCTGCATCTAGAGTAATTGACATTGGCTGCTTTAGTTGACACTTCCTATGTTCTTTTGGTCATTTTTCTTGGTCATAATTTCCTCTCATGCATGGATGTGTAATTGTTTTCAATACGTTTGTATTTTCAACTGAAACGACCTGAAATCCTTTCCCAGGTTAGCCTTCAATTTTTTCATAGCTTTGTCCTTGATATTTGGCTACCTGAAATGTGTAAGTACGAAACAATTACCATTTGTTAAACACATATCATATTGCTATCACTTGACTTGACTTGAAACATTTCAAAAACAGTATATTTAAGATAACTTTTTCCAGATAACCTCTGTTCACGTTTTGACTATTTAAAAGGTTGGTGACCCATTGTGATTGTTAGTTACAGGAAATTTTTATTACACGTGCCAACACCGGAATTAGTGTCAATGATAAGAGCTACTTCAAGCTGGTTAAATGGAGATCGATAAATTCGAGTGGTTTCACTTTTTCCACCTTGACAATCTCACGATGGCTATTTTTCGTAGATATTATGAATAGAGTATAGAGCGTGAGACTGAACAAGATATGTTCCATTGTTAGTCTTTTCGCTAGTGTATGTGTGTCATTGGAGTGGATTGGAGTGTGTTGCTGGATTTTGGGTTTTAATGTAAAAGTGAACCAATACCACTTGGGTTTTAATGTAAAAGGGAACCAATACCACTTGGGTTTTAATGTAAAAGTGAACATATACCATTTTGGGTTTTAATGTAAAAGGGAACCAATACCACTTGGGTTTTAATGTAAAAGTGAACCAATACCACTTGGGTTTTAATGTAAAAGTGAACAGATACCACTTTTGGTTTTAATTTAAAAGTGAACAGATACCATTTTGGGTTATAATGTAAAGTGAACCATTCACACTTGGGTTTAATGTAAAAGTGAACAGATACCATTTTGGATTTTAATGTAAAAGTGTACCAATACCATTTTGAGTATTAATGTAAAAGTGAACAAATACCATTTTTGGTTTAAATGTATAAGTGAACAGATACCACTTTTGGTTTTAATTTAAAAGTGAACAGATACCATTTTGGGTTATAATGTAAGGTGAACCATTCACACTTGGGTTTAATGTAAAAGTGAACAGATACCATTTTGGATTTTAATGTAAAAGTGTACCAATACCATTTTGAGTATTAATGTAAAAGTGAACAAATACCATTTTTGGTTTAAATGTATAAGTGAACAGATACCACTTTTGGTTTTAATTTAAAAGTGAACAGATACCATTTTGGGTTATAATGTAAAGTGAACCATTCACACTTGGGTTTAATGTAAAAGTGAACAGATACCATTTTGGATTTTAATGTAAAAGTGTACCAATACCATTTTGAGTATTAATGTAAAAGTGAACAAATACCATTTTGGGTTTTAATGTAAAAGTGAACCAATACCATTTTGGGTTTTAATATAAAAGTGAACAAATACCATTTTGGGTTTAAATGTAAAAGTGAACCAATACCATTTTGGGTTTAAATGTAAAAGTGAACAAATACCATTTTGGGTTTAATTGTAAAAGTGAACCAATAACATTTTGGTGATGATTCTTGCTTCACTTAACTTTATATTTAACCTTTTGAACACACTGACGCATTAATAAAGTTCAGATCTGGTATATTCTTCGCTCTTCCTAACTTAATACGAATAATCTACAACGACATTTTCATTACATCCATATTTAAACTTGCATGTTCATAGAGGTGACAAATAAGAGGAAGTACACTCAAATTTTCAATTCTATTTAAATTTCACCTTTTACAACTCACTGACACATAAAAAAGTTGTAACCTGACATAATTTCCTTAAAATATATCATCTACATTGGCAGTGACATTTCATACAGTTCAAAGCCGCATGAACATAGACGTCATCGTTTAAAGGGAGTGAATGCAACAGAACCACCAATTTTCAGTTTGATTCAAATATCAATTTTAAAACACACCGACAAAGTTTACATGCCACTTTCGAAAATACAACCTCCAACCGCAGTAGCATTTTATACAGATCGACGTGTACATATACATAGAGGTGACAAGCAAGGGGAAGTAAATGGACATTTTCATTTCTGTTTAAATTTCACCTTTTAAAACACGATGACACATTAAAAAGTTCTGTCCTGACCTAATTTACATACTCTTTTAGTTACAATAAAGCATTTACATCCGCAGTGACATTTCATGGCGATCTAAGCTTGCATATACATAGAAGAGATATATTGGAGGAAATGTATGCAACAGCGCGTATATGTCACATTGCTTCCTGTACATCGCTGATGTTAATTACGTGTTTGATGTACATAGCACATGTCACAGTTGTCTGGTCATACTGTCCACCTAGTATATATACAATATATCAATATGTGTTGCTGAATAACTTGTGTCATTTTGTAACACATTGTTCTCAACACTTTGATAATTGCCTTTCCAGCACTTATGTTTTATATGAAATATGATCATAATTAAACGAAAACTTTGTTAAGCAAAATGTGCATTTTGGACTTTATTGGTATTCAGACAATCTCTGATAATGTAACAACACTGAGTAATCAATTGCAGTTATAGTCGAACCTCGTTTATTAGGACCCCGGGAAACTGGAAACCTCGCATTCCGGACATTTATTATACCCCCGCCTTACAGCGTAAGCGGGGGTATATAGCGTTCATTCTTTCCGTCCGTCCGTCTGTCCGTCCGTCCGTCCGTCTGTCCGTCCGTCCCAAAACTTTGTGCGGAGCAGAACTCCAAAACTATGCATGCTAGCCTCATCAAACTTCATACACATGTCAACCATGATCCCTAGTTGTGCCTTTTGAGGGTTAGAACTATTTCTGAATTTTCATTTTTGCGGTTTCCATGGAAACGTGACTAAAAAGGGACTCTTTGAGGAAGTCGTTTTGTGCGGAGCATATCTCCAAAACTATGCATGCTAGCTTCATCAAACTTCATACACATGTCAACCATGATCCCTAGTTGTGCCTTTTGAGGGTTAGAACTATTTCTGAATTTTCATTTTTGCGGTTTCCATGGAAACGTGACTAAAAAGTGACTCTTTGAGGAAATCGTTTTGTGCGGAGCATATCTCCCAAACTATTCATGCTAGCTTCACCAAACTTCATAAACTTATCAATCATGATCCTTAGTTGTGCCTTTTAAGGGTTAGACCAACATATTATTTTTATTTTTTGCGGTTTCCATGGAAACTTGACTGAAACAGTGACTCTTCGACCAAGTCTTTTGTCCGGAGCATATCTCCCAAACTATTCATGCTAGCTTCACCAAACTTCATAAACTTATCAATCATGATCCCTAGTTGTGCCTTTTAAGGGTTAGACAAACAAATTATTTTTATTTTTTGCGGTTTCCATGGAAACATTACTGAAACACTGACTCCTCGACCAAGTCTTTTGTCCGGAGCATATCTCCCAAACTATTCATGCTAGCTTCACCAAACTTCATACACTTATCAACCGTGATCACTAGATGTGCCATTTGAGGATTAGACCATCACATTTTTTTAATTTTTGGAAACATGACTAAAACAGTGATTCTATGATAAATTACTTTGTCCTGAACATATTTCATGAAATATACATCTCAGCTTCACCAAATTTGCTACATATGTCAATCGTGGTTGCTGGATATGCCTTGTGAGAGTTAAACGATATATATGGATTTTCTTCTCTGTGGTTTCTTTGGAAAACATAACTTACAAAGTGACTCAACAAAAATAATTTTGTCCTCAGTGCATCTCATAGAATATTCATGATAACTACCTCAAATTTGAAACAAAGATCAACCATTATCTCTAGATGTACCCTTTTAATTGTAAAACCTATTAATGAATTCGGTATTTCGGTTTCAGTTGAAAGAAGACTTACACAATGACTTACTGTATACTCAACTATCATACTTTAACCAATATTAATCAGTTTTACTATTTGAAATTCTTTGAACAAAGTGGGGAGCGGGGGTATGTGAGCTTTGCTCGCTTCTTCACTTGTTGTAAATGAACTCGCTTATCCGGACCTTCTCGTATACGTCTAACGATTGATAAGATACTCTTATAACGCACTGATCATTCATAACAATTTTAAAGGAAACATAAAACTATTTTAAAATGTAATACATTTTCGGAACTATTTATGTCGTCATTGGAATTTCTTTTTGAAAGCTCAGATACGGTTCACGTGAACATACTTTTGAAGCATGACATCATCTGAAGCTCTTGAACTGATCACTATAGAATATTTGAACGTCACCGAATCTTGTTGACTTAAACAGAACCTTTGGATATTTACACAGCAGCAAATGTTAACTGTCAACCCAATAGATGTTTTACATGTACGATAAGATGAACGATTAAACATTCCGATATTGAAAAAATGACAGATCTTTCCTAACTTGATTTATTAACAAGCTGGTGAAAGCAAAGTTTTATAAACGGATTTTATTTCATTGCATTTAATTTCATAAGGAAACAGAGGGACGCCTACTATTTCCTTTTCCCCTTTTCTCTTTTCCCCTTTCTTCCTCAGTGGTACATTTATCCTCTTCCTGTATGAAAAGGACACTGTGTATGTTAAAAGTAATATGTACCTGTCATATCTCTTCCTCATGTAACACACATGTGATAAATGTAGACTTTTTTCTTAATCAAATCACCTCACAGATTAACTATGCAACTCACATGAATCCGAAATAAGTGGGAGTTTACTCCTGTCATATGTGTGACACACATATGAGAAGGGTTCTCTGTGAAATATAGCTTAACTCTATAAAATCGCATAGTTAATCAGATAAACCGTGCAAGCTCAATGACCTTGGCTTAGATTATATATTTTTCTGCCTGTGGAGAAGTTACTTCTGTGAAATAAAGGTTCACTTTAAATCACAGATAAATTGTGCAACTCCTATGAACTCGAAGTTGTGCATCGTAAGTTAATTTAGTTAATGATAGTTATTTAACCATTTTGATAGGTAAATTATCTTCAATTCTATTTAGTGTTGCAGACTATATTCATCACAAGATACACAGGGGACTACTACATCAGAACGATTAGGATATTGTACTCCAATAATTGAAGCATTTCTAAATAGTAAAAGTTTTAAATCATATGAAACGACTCACGGCGATAACCAAAATATAACCGCCAGGTAAACAGGTAAATAAAGTAACACGGCTCTTGATTGTATGTCTATATCTTTGTTATGTCAATTCTATTGTCACATTTTGAGTGGTGCATTATGGTTTAGTGCATAGTCCATTTGTATATTTTACATATACAGTTGCTTATAGTTGTTGAAGTACCATAAAAAGTAATGGTGCTCATAAAATCAAAACAAGATTATGTACATATCAGTTGTATGTTTTATTATATTTGTATGTCCTAGAAAACGAAACCCTAAACAAATACCAACTTGTCTACAAAGCAGCGTTATATGCTTGTATACCGACTCAGGTTATATGTTTCATATCATATTTATGGTTCATCAAATAGAATATGAATCATAAAACTTTGTCTGCTTTCTTGGTTGATAATACGGTTGTACTTTAACCCAAGAGAGCAATTATGATGTGTCTAGTATGTAGATCGCTCCTGGAATACAAATCTGTGATTTGTGTCAGTTTTATGTGTTATATTTGAGTAGAAACCTTACTTAAGCCTCGTTTAAGGGGCCCCTTAACCTCAACCTAACCCTTGACATGGCTTAGATACAATGAGGGAATTGTCATGGTTATTACGGTTTGACAATGACACATTTAGCATAGACCATTATGGTATGTGAGTGGGTATTTCAGACAACGGTAATTGTCCAAGCCTTTTACAGATGTGTAGTATACTATATGCACTGAGAGGGCGTGGTAGGTTTACAGTTTGAATCCTTAGTTGTCATATGTATGTATTTAACTATCATATATTGTTCCTCTAACATACAATGTGCAATTATCATAAGAAAAAATTGAGTACTGATGTTTCAGTGCATTTGAACCCTTGTGGATTGACAATGGCAACATTTGATGTTATTAAGTCATCTTGGTTCTATATCTATTCCACTTATATATGGCCTTCAAGATCTTGCTTCAGTGAACATTTGCCTATTTTCACTTCTAGAAATGATTTCCTTTCGATATATTGACATATTGTAACATCGCCTGAAATATACAAGTTAAAGCTCACATAACCACAAACACATTTCACTATTTTCTTTGAAATATATTAAAGGCTGATTACAATATTGTATAGTGCGTCAAAGGTCGCTAATCAAATATGTTCAGTTTGGTAATGAAAGCCGTTTTTAAGCAAAGTTATAACTTAAACAAAAATAAAAGGTTTGTCCATAAAAATATAATCAATAATATTATAAATATAATCAAAATGATTGGGTTGAGATATCCATTGCTCGTTATATCTTGTCATGGTATCTGATACCTTCAAATCTATGTCACCATCTTCATCTTACATCTAGTAAAAGACATTCTCGATTATAAAGCTAAACTGGGCAATTTGTTTTACATGCCTTCGCATCAGATACCATTGAAATAAGGTTCATCAAATATGCTCATAATTTCACATCATACAAGCATTCAGGCGAATACAACACTTATTTTCAAGCCGGTATCTAATACGTACTTATCTACATCTTACTTATCTATGTATGTTCCTCGGTGTGAAACCTTCAGTGCATAATCAGATGAAACTTCACTGGAGTCGCCAGCCCGTGAAAGACAAGCATTAGAGACGGGTGTCTATCATCAGTACTTCTGTCTCAATAGGGTACTGAACTAGTGTGCTTGTTATCCCCTAAAATAGAGTCCTCACTCTCCTATATTCACATTTCAAGTTTTATTCAATACATTTTAAAAAATACATAAAGCCCATGAAAGACATCCATTTCCATAAGGATGTTAGTTGTCCCCCCTCAATGGTCTATATCTGGCAGGGTATTCTCTAGATGATATGTTGTCCTTGGTAGACTGGAAATTCAGGTTTTTGTTCAAATCAGTACATCTTATCACCTAGACGCTTTTAGTGTGTTTTAGTTTGAATTGATTTCAATGTTAAAAGGGTGCACAGCTTTTAATACGAAAATAGATATCAAGATTTGGATATCTTACCACTTGTCATGCTCTACATAAACAAAGGGAATGTGTTGTTGTGGTGTCTGACAATAACAACAACGTTATACAACAGTCATTCGTTATGAGCAAAGATAATTTTTGAATCTTTTAGATGGAGACATCTTAATAACTGTCAATATTTAACATTACATAATAAAATGGTCCGAATTAAGGTACTAAGGGTTTTTCTTTTTTGTTAAAAATGATTTTGCACCAACTTCAATCAAAAGGCAACACATTAATTCGAAAAATGTAGATATTTTTGTATGATAATATGATACAAACATATTTCAAAACGTAGATGATAACCATTAGAAGAGAAGAGAAAAGATAGGACATGTTTTGGAAAATATTTTCAGTCACGAAAAGGACACATGTCATATCAAAACATATAATGCAAATCTCAAATCCTACATAATGATAGCGTTCTATTTACGAATCACATAAAATTGAACTCTCTTTTAAGTGACAACTATATTAAACAATATAATACTGATATATGGCTTCATAGATACCAGAAGGAGAACACGCCCATACATGATAAAGAACGATGACATCCTTTATCCCATCAATAACCTTGGGATGCTTTGAAAATCACTCTCCGCATCGTTGGTTCTGGTTGTGTCATAGTTGACTGACGTGACCTTTTCAAGGTTGAGCTCCTCAACTATTTCCGGGTCATGAAGCCACAAGGGGGAAAGGTGATGAGTAATTGCAGTGCTAATCCGATAATCCAGGTTGTTTAGGTCAGATGAGGTGTCAGATTATCAACCCCTGACAAGGCTTTGAGCTCATTTGGTGCTCGAGAAATCCTTCATGTAAAATGATACGGTGCTGGTAAGGAAATATATTAGAGGTGTTAAGTGGGGTACTTAGGCTTCGTTGGTGTTATTTAAGAGTATACAGTTGTGTTGTATACTTATAACTTTACTTTACCACGTTATGATTTGACTTGTTGTCAATATTAAATGGAAGAGTGTATCTGGGTGTAAATATAGGACATTGCACTGGAAGCAAGTTGGTTTTTTTATAAATTCAAATTATTTTTTCTAAATTATGTGATGATTTTATGTAAATAGAATGATTAATTTAAAAGCGTGTGTTTGTTTGCAGATATAAAACTTTGCTCTGAATTGTTAAGATGTTCACGAAAGCATGACAGGTATTCCGTTTAACAATGTAATAGGCGGATGTTTCACCTCTTATGAAGATTTGAAATTTATAGAAATAGTTGTTACTTTGCTAATTTAATGTAACAACGTAACATAAATCACAATCTCTTCGGAGCCAATAGCGACTGTGTTTAAAGAGGTCTATTTGTCCAATACTTGTGCAATGATACGTAGCAAACTGGATAATTTATGTAGCAGTTTAGGCAAAGGAAATTGGACAAAGTTGCATAACGAATTCTACTTGTGTTCGACGTTACATGATTATCAATACTAAATATAGCACAATAACAACATAAGGCAATTTATCCTTTCCATCGTTGACAGTTGGGTCTTTCTTAACTTGATGATTTATGAAGCAAAAGATATTCGACGAACACTTACAATTTTGGTTGAAAAGAGCACCTACCTTAAATCTAACACAATGAGAAACATGAAGTACAGTTAATCCTTTGTCTTTTGTGATATATGTTTTGCAAATTGTTATACAAAGTAACCATGCGGACATCATATTATTATTTTGTAATTTTTGCGGTGAAGTATTTGCTAACATTGAACATAAAAGCAATAATGCTCCAATACGGTTGATTGATCAAGGAAGTGCTGTACCCTCAAGAACACAAGAACAAGTCAATATCGTCTCGTTAGCGTCAAGATGGCTGTACATACTAGAGAAAGTAGAACCCGTGAGGTCGATATATCGATATATTGGTGTTAACCGTAAATGGTTACAGATATTACGACAGACTTCTTAAGCCAAGGATCTCAGGTGTTGAACATAAGACGTTTATCATCTTTAATATTCGTTGCTTAAAAAATGTCCAAAATCTTATATGTAATCTAATATATAGTAAATACATTGAGAAATGAAGGATTGCATGTACCATGTTATAAGGTTCTTCTGATAAATCACCTGGTTTTCATTTCTTCTGGCGATAAGTTACGTGAACATCGTCTCTGTTTGTTTACTTGTTGCTACAAGAATATGGTAACATGTTCTTATATATAACTCTGAGTACCGTATGTGCATGTTTTCAACAAAGCGGACAATATTTATGGATAAGCAGCTTCCTTTTATTGCAACGGGGACACGTACACTTAAAACTCGTGGTCAAGAAAACATTACCAATAACAATGATCCCATCAACTGCGAGAATGCGAATCAAAGAGGTCATTTGTAAACTAAGCAGCCAGTTTCTTACGTGGTAAAATATATCTTAATTACAAAGAAGTCTTGAATTGAAATGAGTCTGTGTCAACAGACATTAAACAAGATATAAAAATATTAATTAAAATTTTATGACTTGGGTCTCAATCTGTGTTGTGTCCCTGGACAAGACACTTCATCAATATTGCACTCAGTTCACCCAGCTGTACAAATGGGTACCTGAACAAGGGGGAAGTATGGACCTATGTATGGATTGTTAATAGACGGCACCGAAAGTACTATCCCTCCAGGGTAATAATGCTCATGGCGCTTTGAGCATGCTCTGTCATGGATATATGCGCGGTATAAGAAAGCTATTATTATTATTATTATCTCAACGCAATATGTTAATTCTGACAATTCTCGACCTCTTTGCCAAGTTCTTGTGTCCTTGGCCTGAATCAAATAAAGTAACAAATTACTACACTATATAAGTAACACGGGACAACCTCTGACATACTCAAAGGTTATGTGATATACACCGGTATTCCCCTATTCATGAAATGTCAACATCTGATATGACCGCTTCTCACATATCCACTGTACAGCTATCCAGTATAGCTCTGCCTCATTATCAACCACAGATAAACTAGTATACAGTTTTGCTTACGTTGACACTTGCGCAGAACAATTTATTGACACCTTCTCTTCCACATGTCATCCGTCAATAAGTGTCAATCATATAGATTGATACCTGTGGTTTTGTTTCAATTTGACCCGGCTCATCGTAGGGTCACGCTGACCTAGGAACGATTTGAAATATACACCGCTTGTCAAGAGAGGGCTTTATGGGCAGCCTTATTCAGCGTAGATTTGATAATGAGATTACGAGAACGTGTTTTCAACTTTCACACAATGATTTACTCAAAGGGGAGTTGGGGAGGGGTCATTTGTTTACGTCTTCAGCGCTTCCAAGGACAAACAGTGAATATTAATGGCATACTCATTGTGAAGATATTGAAATGATGTTTTGCTTTAACTTATGTAGGATCGCCGTGATTGCATTTGTATGTAAAGTATTTTGTGTTTGTGAATGTATTCATTGAAATATTCAGTCACATGAACATATCAGGCATATTTCTGGATACATTTAACTACATTTTAAATAACATCTTTCATATGGGTAGTCAAGAACATTTCTATATATTTCCGACATTGATAACGACGAAACACTTATTTTCAATACATGTTTTATGCTTTATATCAATTCATTGTTTTGGAATTGATTATCAAAGGCAATAACTAAGTAGAGAGGTGATATGTTCAGGCAAACTTGATTGGTTATATGTTCAAAGATGTTCTGTCTATTTCCAGATAAAAATTGTGAAGGAAATACGAAGAAGAGGCTGAGAATTGGTGAGTAGCTGAGAAATTCTACCTGTTGAATTCAAAACAATTGTTTGGGGAAAAATACCACTATTTTACTCGACTTCGTCCCCATTGAACATAGTTAAGGAATTAAAAGCTTCAGATACAAATTATGTAGGTCCTTTCGGTTTTTATCATTCCTAACTTCTTTTTTGAACAATTTAAATTTACTTTGCGTTTCTTTTTAAAATCGTCTCTGTAAAGTGTTGTAATAAGATTCAACTGTTAACTTTACACCTTATAACAGGTTTATTGTAACACCTTTTGCGTTATAAAGATCATCTAGTTGAGCCTTAATTGCAACCAGATAGTCAAGTTAGAAACATCGCAGGCATTAAAATTGTCTAGCCTGGACTATAACTAGTTTATGTTTGCTTCCCGGAAATCATTAATCACTCCTATTTTCCTATTTGCACTTTCGATATTCTTTAATCGATTCCAAGAAATTAAGTCTTGTTGTAAAATAACTATATCAGGTTAAAAGCATATGACGTCACATTACTCCATTTTGATGCACCTTAATGACCTATCGTTTCTGTTCTTCCACGAAATATAGCCTCTTATGAACAAAGATTTCCTCATCTGAAAAGAAATATTTTATTTCCCACATTTGATATCTTATCCTTAACTACTTCAAAGAAGAAAGAAAATGACCACATTTTAACTAAAAGCATGTTATTCTAAGAAAACACTAAACTGCTTTATCATCGGTGTAGTTTTTTATGATCTACAACTCTGTTCAAGCTTTGTGACAGTACAAGCAAAGTGGGCGTGACAGGCAATTGTCCCTAACAATGGTGAAAGACATACCTAGCATCTTCAGAGCTGGACTGAAAGGTCAGGACGACTTGACCTGCTATATGCTTATCAATCATTATGCCACGTGTGCGTGATTATAGTCAGATGAAACTAATGAATTTGGATTTTGTGCTATTGAATCCTTTGTTGTTTCGGGCTTTGTTTCTTTTGTGTGATGATTCAAAGATGATTTTCCAAAATCATTCTCAAAGAAAAGTAGTTTCTGAACGATTTTTGTATTTCGTCCATCTCATTTGTATCATTTGTGTTTCGGTGATTGCATCTCAGCTGCATCTGGATTGTCAATCGTAGAAGATAACAATGTACAGAGGAAAAGAAAACTCAGTAAAACCCTTCCGTGGTGATTTCTATCTTCTCATTTTATCCTTTGGTGTTTCATTGTCAAATGATATGTGTACTAATATGTGTCTAATATATTAAAGTTTATTTATGAAAAGATTAAAATGTTCGATGATATCTATGGTTTGTCCATTCTCATATCGTTCATACGTGCTCTTGTATTTCTCAATCGGATATCAAAATGAAGGAAAATAAACTAGGTAGAGAACACTGTGGTATATCAATCATTCACTCATTTTCATCTTGCATTCAGGGCTCTTCTGGTCTTTGTCAAACCAGTAATAAGGTTAGAGGAATTGCAAGCTATGTAGAAAACACTGCTTTGGTGGTATTTGAGTTCAGGTTGTTCTAGTAATAATTAACCCTACATGGTTATCATATTAGTGAAATATCAGGCTGTTGAAGCTAGTATTCAGGTTTTGCCCATCTGTGTATTATCTTCTTGTGTGAGATTTTTCAACGAAAGTTCTGAACGGGGGTAGTCTGGACTATTTGTAATATTATAAGAGGAAAAACTTTTTACCAGAAAATACTGGTTTGGCGATAGATTAATCGTTGTCCACCTTTATTGAATTTGCGGGCGAACTACAATATATTGATCCTAAATGAATATACATGGCATAGATAACAGTTAACTTACAATTTATTTCTGTGTTTTCTAGTTTCTGGTGAATTATCTGAGAGAACAAAAACTGTATTTCAAAAAGTTACTCTCATTTTCGATTTGTCATTTTTTTTCAATTCATGTCCATTTTCCCTTTTACATATAATATTTCATAGGATTTGGATCTTTGGTCAAATAAATACAAGAAGAAAGTAAACGATATGTAGAAACACCGATCTATTCCTGATTATTGGGTTTTCTCCTTCCCTCTATCTTGTGAGCGATGTAGTTTATTTAAATTACACTTTTTAGGAATGGAGAGTTACCCGATCATTAACCTATACAACCAGCACACTAAGCTGTTTTTACGGCGATGCAGCAGTGCAGGACTCTGCTTCCTGATGCAGTTTCTGATGCATTATATTGATTGATGCAGCCGCGTCAATGGGCGTTATCTTGCATAGAGTGGGATTACATAGTTCTGCTATTTGCTGTATCCTGTTGAGTTAAGGATAAAGTTGTTTGATCCATCAGTCGTGTTTTAACTCGTGTTCTTGTTAGATCGATGTGTTACTATGTTTAATTCAGCTGAGTTAAAGTTTCATGGATAGGATTAATTAGAATTACAGGGTGAAGTTTAATCGGGCCATCGTTTGAGATAATGTTAAATATTTTGATCAGCTCTACGCTGTCTACTTTGTTTGTCTGTTGTTACAAGAAATAGTAAACGTTTTATCTATAGGATAAACTCATGTTTTAGTTGTCTGTGCTTGTGAGCATCCCATTGAGTTAGATACTGTTTGATCTAGCAGAGGTTTAGTTTAATTCCGTGCTTTGGTATAAGCATGTTTAATTTTTTCTAAGTTGATAATTATGTAAAGAGTTAACGTTGATACCACCCAGAACCGTTGGTTGCTATACCAGACTGTTTGGTGCAGAGTGATTTAATTCTTGTTATTCGTTGAATTGTTTGGCAAATCATGTGTATGCAACTTCTCTTGTTGCAAGCTTCGTTCTAGTTAAGCGTTAATGTTGATAGTTTAATGCATCAGCCTGTGGTTGGATCACTATTAAATCCATCCTTAAGTTGATCTGTAATTCTTTCTCTGCCTTCCTTTCAATTGTTTACCTGACAACAGTGGCGATTTTGCGTATGGTGGTCGAGTCTCATATGTCAAACTTTATGAGTTCATAGAAGTTGACAGATCGTTGAGATACCTCTATCATTTACTTCATATACAGTTTCGTTTGAAGAATTCTTCACCGGCTGTTCAATGCTGTTGGATGACTGAATATCCTCTTTCATGTGACACTATTGATGTCCCCATCTCTGACGGAGTTGCTTGTGGTTATAAACGCATTACTTTTGAATTCTGACAATCTGTCAGTACACTTCTGTCGAATAAAGCATAAAAGGCTCCTATTAACTGAGATCATACATATTTACTATATCATATGTTTTTGTATCTATTGTTTGTCTTAATGCATTCTTACTTATGGCAAAGGCATAACATCGATTATATTATATGCGACTTTATTTGATAAATTACCTTTCAGAAACTCAAATTAAGAATTCTATAGACTTCTTAAAGCACAATCAAAATATTCAAAGCAAAATCCATTGTGATCGACAAAGGAATATCTCTGAACAAGGAGATGGTGTGAAATGATCATCAAAGTAATTGATCATTGGAGATGATTGATCCTTGAGATTGATAGAGACTTTGATGTTTCTTCTGACACCATTGATTCTTTGATACATCTCACGGACTCGCTTCTCTCAGGGGCGACAGGAGAGGGGTGAACGGTTTCAGGGTTTTGTTGCATGCATGTTTTTTTAGAAGTTTAATTCTCTGTTTAATGCAAAGTTAGATTGTTAAAGTTCTTGAAGTAATTGAAGTTGAACATTCTTTTGTTCCTTATGCTGCTACACGTAACTTAAAGTATAAGTGGATATTATCCAGAACCATTTGATTGCATCATCACAAAGTTTGTAGCTGGGCTTGATTATTGATTGAGTTTCACGTATTGACAAGAGAAGAATCTTTCGGATCCCCCGGGGTCTGTATGTTTGTTCTTACACACGTGGAACTTTGATCTCAAAAGAGATACTCCTGGCGTTATAGATTTAAAGACATAGTTCCAACTGGAGTGTTTTACGGAATCAATATTTGATTGAACATTTCTATTTAGATATAACTTACTATATCTTTTTCACAATTTTTAGCATATGTTAAGACTTGAGATTTTCCAATTTGAAAAAGCATTACGCAAATTAAATCATTAAAAATGAGAAATTATGCTATTCATCATCGCTATGAGTGGTGAAATCTTTCCTACCCCAAGAGTTTGTTTTATTCAAGTGATTGCAAAAAAGTACAGATCTTAATAAGGCCGTTAATGTCGTTAACAGCAGAGAGTCCCTTTTTTTTGTATGTTTTCACTACAAAAAAGAAAGTTCACAGCAAAGAAATTTCACAATGTAGATTTATTTATAAGCCAGGAATGTTGACTATTTTAGAAACAGCAAATAAATGAAAACTTGACGAAAATATTTAATTTTGATTTTAAATTTCAATCTTCACCTAGAAACCTGAAAATGAATTACGGTATGTCATATAGATACATGTTTTGTATCTCCGCTCTGTCCGGACAAGCAATGAAGTAACGCCCAATGATTTGGTCCATGAAAGGGTTTATCATGAAGTGTATAGAAGGTGGGAATGTATTGTGGCTGACCTTCCATTGAGTCCTGTATGTGTTAGAAGCCTATACCTGTTAGGGGAGTCCAACTGTGAATAGTCCTGTACCAAATGAAAACGGATTTCACATATGAATGTCTTTCAGAAGTTTGGTTGACTTTATGAATGTTGTAGTAAGATGATATCTCTCCGCCTTTCATCCAAAGTCAAATAAATAACCGTTCCTAAGGCTCAATAACGTTTTTATGTTCAATAAATTTGTCCATATTCTTAAACTCTCTGACCATCAACCAATTAGAAAAAATTCGATCTTTTTATATCATTTTTAATTGGATGATGGTTTGAGGGTTTAGAATAACAGTTTACCGTTGTGGAGCATTTGAAAGTTATTTGGTATGATAGAATAGATATGAAGTGAAAAGGGTATATGAATAAGATGTCAAAGCTTTTTTGTCAATTATAAAATCTGAGGTACAAGTTTCTTATGCAGTAAGGCGAAGTGTTCTGGGTCAATGCAGAAACGTGTTTTCTTATAACTAACGTTATCCGTTCACGTTATACCTAGTGTTCATGGCCCATGTACATATGTTATTTTTCACAAACATGATAACGACCATATAATGGTTCATAAATATATAAACGCGTTCAGTCACGTCAAACAACATTAATTTTAGCCAGATATACTTAACGTCGGTGATGCATTTAGAAGAGTGTTGTCAGACAAAGCGATATGAATCTAAGCGTGCAGGACTACAGATCCATTGTCTATGTAGACGAATGTTCCTCTAAAAGGCTGACAATGTCTTCTGACTTTATGTCCATCACGCCTGTTAGCATATGCTCGTCAGTTCCACGTCATTGGGGTCTGTAACCATAAAACTGCCATATCAAAGGTCTTCGGTCTGTAGATTGTGAGAGATCTGTGTTCAAGAAGATGTTATTGTTAGAGGCAACATGCATTAATGTCCTTTCGGTGGAAATCAATAGTTCAGAGGTCAAATCTTGAGCAGAGAGCACCTGGGTATGGTTTTTGAATTATAAGTCACAGAGGTTTATGATATTTAAGCGTTCTAAGGATTTGGCCGGTAGCTGCATGTCTCGACTTTGACCATCAAATTCCTTCATTGATAATCAGCGTACTACCTGTGCGATATATTGATATGTACGATAAACTGCAATTCTATTGTCCACTGTTGATATTTTCTAAGGCATATTGAAATTTTATATTTCCGAGTCATGTGATGAAATTTAATGCTTCTTGTGGAGTTAGTCACTAATTGCATGGTATAACTGGCGTATTCCTGATATAATGAAGGGAAACTCTTTTATTTCTCTTGTAAACTTTGAATTAACTTCTATGGGATTTTGCACTGAATTTCAAGGTTGGTTTGTACAGTAATTTAAGAAAATGTTATGGATCCAACTTCTCTATTTATCATAGTGTCATTTAACCCCTGCTTCGGTTGGATGTATCTGATATACGTAATATTGTACGTTAAAAAGACCTCCAACTTCTCGAACGAGCCCGAGTGGTATATCATATCTGTGTTCCTATGTTTGACAGCTATGTTGTTCATTGATACAAAACTGGCATTAAGATAGATGAGATCTTTGAAATTGAACTTATTGCTTATGAATTGACTTTGTGCCTATTCATGGATTTTTCCATTAATATTGCACCATTTCGGCTTACAAAACAACTTTCGGTGTTGACATGAATAACTGTTTTTCAAAAGCCAATGAGTAGTAAGCTCGCAAAGGACTTTAGGATGTGTATGCACTTGCTGTAGACTATATATTATACTTAGTGAGTGACTCATTGATAAGACCGTGCGAGCTGGACGGATATTTGTAACAACAGAGAAATGGGCAGCAGCTTACGACTCGTTGTCTTGCCTTAAACAGGTGTTGAACATTAATCAACTGGCGTGTGTACAAGGATTAGGGGGTAGAAACATAAGAGTCAGAAGGGAGAGAAAGAGAGGAGATAGAGAAAGAGAGGAGATAGAGATAGAGAGGAGATAGAGATAGAGATAAAGAGAGATATAGAGAGTAAGAGAGAGAGAGAGAAGTTAGGGAGACAGAGAGAGAATTAGAGAGACAGACAGGCGAACAGACAGACGATGAGAGAGAGAGAAAGAGTTGGGGGAAAAGAGAGAGGGAAAAGAATTAAAGACAGAGAGAAAAAAGAAGAAGTGAATAAGAGAGAATTGAAGACAGACATACAGACAGACAGAGACAGAAAGACAGACCGACAAACATACAGATATGCACCGACGGATCGACAGGGGTAGAAACAAAACGAGAAAAGCAAGGTAAGAAAAAGAAAATAAAGAGACAAATCGTGACACAGAGAAACAGTGAAAGGGGATGAGACAAACAGAAGGGACACACATAATAAGAAGAGTGACATTGAGGGGCAGTGGGAGATGGAATACAAGCGAGTTGTTACACGATTTGTAGTAGTGTGAAGGTGTCAACAGGTGAATGTATAGAGATAAAGTGGGATGAACAAAAGTAGTGACAGGAGGAAAGAGGCTAGGTTATTAGTAGGAAGGAACAGACACAAATATATATAATGTGGGAGCGAATCGTGTAGAATTTAAATTTAGAAACTGTCTACACAGAAAATAACCACAGAGGTGACACCTATGCAATTACTCGATTTGACAAGATCAACATATCTTTTAATCAAAAGGACAGAAGTATATGAACTTTTGTTTTTAAAATATATTTCATCACAAACCTAAACTAAGAGTAAGAGAGAAACCAGAATTAACCATTCAAAACGACAAATATTTACGTATATCGCATTATCGTAACTCAACCTTAGTATTTCAACGATCGTGATGTACAGGTAGAAGTAAGTAAGTAATATATTCGTCTTTAGAGAAAGATACTTCATGAAACATAATCTATTATGATATCCGTAACAGGACCTGATGGTTGTTTGTCGTGTCAATATTTACTTAAACCAGATATATCTGTCAATTCAGTAACTGATATGTAAGCAAAGGCCACTTGAAGATAAGCCATACAAATACCATGTATCAAAGCGTCTTATACCTGGTCAGTGCACACCTGTTTCAGGTGTATAAATTTACCTGTCCTTCATCTAAATACAAATCAGTCTCAGGTGACCCTAGCTCACCTTACCTGGTTAGCCAAACGTGACTCTCACCAAGCGGTAAACATCAAAAGGAAACCACCATCAAATCTAATTGTTATACCTGAAGTGAGACGGCACAGGTAATACCAGGTAATGCATTATTTTGATTTTCAGTTACACGATAAATAAACAAAACTCTTCAATGATATTTCGAGTTTACATAAATATGTTGATCTTTCGCTAACTTTTATGTTGCCAGTTTACCTTCATTTGCCTATCCATATGTTGCATAATTACCTATCACAATAGAATGACATTCGACATTTTGACATTTGATTAAAAGAAAAGAAAATCTCAGTTTAAAAAATCTACACCAGAAATTTACACTTAACGGTTAACCTAAGAATGTTTGTAAAATAATCAATTTTAATCTTCCTTTACTTTAACTTTCTCAAGAAGGTGATATTCAGTTCTTAAAGCAATAACGCTATAGCGTCTGTGAGAGTCTGCCAGCTGCATGGTGTATACACAAGAGGACAATGTGGTCATTGTGGGAGGTCCAGGACTAATGTCCAGTCACGTTTCCGTGTTGATTTCACGTCGTAATGACCACTTCCTCGTCACTAATGATGTCCTCGTTGTTTGTAAGAACTTATGAACTATGGGCAACATTCAAAAGCTCATATCATGATTACATCGTTATACAAGGTTTCGTTGCAGAAAATCTGTCAGTCTAGAGTATTCACTGGGGTCAGAGGAAGGTTCATTTAAATGAAAAAATAGTTTATAGCAGTCATATCATAGGATTGAGGAAGAGTCTATGAGAAATACTTTTTGTATGATATACAAATACAAACAATGTTCTTGGAATTATTTCAAAACGCAGAATATCATTACTTTACACTTGTATGAAGCTAACATTTCCGTCTTATTAACAACCATTTTTGATTATAAATATCGTATTTGTATCAATTACGCTTACGCATCATTCAGCCAATTAAAATTTGGGAAAATGGAAAAATTACAAGAATGTTATTTATAAGAATGATCAAACGTTAATAATAAATACTTAAACGTAACGGTGGCAGACTTCTATCATTTTAATTAGAAAAGGTTATTAGGAAATGCTAATATGAATTACCAATCGTCAACATTGATGGAAAAACAAGACCGAATTCAGGTCATAATTTGAAGAATTTATGCATAAAGGCATGACGAAACTTCACGAAAATAAGACCACTTAACATACCGACAACAACAACAACCTAAAATATATATGAAATATATTTTGTCACAGTCATTATGTCAATATGTGAACGGCATATGCAATAAATACATACATTTCCTTTTCCAAGATAGCAATTCGTTATCATAAACAGTGTCGTTGATAACATTTACACCTATATCTCATTCAATGTAAACAAAAACGAATAAAATTCACACTAGTTAACCACTGTGCCTCAGGTAGTCTGTATAGTTAGCATTTCATAACCATGTAATAATTCGCTGAATCAGCGTGTTGTAGACTATATAAATACTCTATAGCCCAAGGCTGTGTTGGCGACATCAGCAGTCATTTCATGCTTTCCAAGCCTGTATCAGCTAGTAAATCAAGCATAAACTTAGAGATAATTCGACCCTACTGTTTGTAAAACAGGAAATTATTTTAGAAGGCTTGTTAAAAGTATTGTTAATCTGATTATATTAACCCTTTGTCTGTTAAATTTATTTTGCTTCGTCGTTATTGTCATCTATTTGCTATGACAAATATTTTCAGTAATTTGTTGAACTTAATGTGTATTTCAGTTGCTCACTTTATTGAACTTATAATATGTTTGCTTCACATTTAATTAAAGGGACAGTTCTATTGGGTTATTTTTTGTGGAAACGAAATTCAAGAGGACGCAGTAATGCATTCTATTCTTTGTTAAATTGTTTAATTCAAAACAATTAAAATGTTACTCTCACTATGATACATGGAAATAAGTGTGAAATAATCATGTAATAATCATATATAAGTATAAACAGGGAAATACTCTTAAATTTTGTTTCCACAAATAATACCCCGATAGAAGTGTCCCTTTAAGCTTGTTCTCACAACAGGTTGTTTGATCTACGACTACGTAAACTTGAGTTGAGTAATGAAATGTTGGCCATTCTGAAGATACTACGTTTGTCATAAACTGATATTTGTTAGGACGTTTTTAAGAAACCATTCCAAAAACGTGCTACTTCCCCTTTAAATGGACGATAAACTGTGTTCATATCGCACTAGCGACATTTTAGCACACTTGATTAATATATAGTACGGGGAAAAGACCAAACAATGTGTCCCTGCATGTAGAAAGAGGGAACGTCCTGTACTTTAGTGAACTAGGAATCTCGTTCACATGTTTCCTGTGTCAAACCTTTTTATGTCTGGAGAGTGACTCGAGGCTAAGCGCTGATGTCATAGCTTATAAATATTCGGGTACTCATAACTGTATAATCCACTGCACAACCCGCCCAATGTCCCATTCACATTTACCGGAGTCACTCTGAAGTATGACGTAAACCGCTGCACCCTGTTTACACTTATAGCAGAAGAATTTAACGTATATGGCTCTCTTAGATCTAATGCATATATTTTCAAATATTGAATCATGACTTTGGTATCAAATATTATAAATCGTATTTTTTTCGATCACTAGCTTGCGCCATATATGCATGTATTCCAATGATAAAGATAATTCAGTTAGACAAACAGTACATGTATATTGTCTGGTGTCTTTCAATGGTATATCTTCAATATGCTTATTGCATTACAAAGTCTTGTCTTGAAGCTGTGACTAACCGTATCTCATTATCTAGTTAGTGTGTCATTGGTAATTCAATCCATAATCGTATCTACATTATCTACATATCAAGGGTTTCAACGCAATGAAATGAACTAATATACCATACCATACCATTTAATTGTATGATCAGAGAGTTGTTTTAGGAGATACCCTAATCTGACCTTGTTGCATCTGTTCAAGCAAAGTGTTTCACTATATGGCGCGCTATAAATCTCAATTCATTGAATACTCAACTATAGCGAGAGACGCGTTATAACGGGGTGTCCTACTTTATGAATGACGTTGGAGACGCAGCAATAATAGTCAATATGTCTATAAATGGCCATAGGAAAAACACGTCATGAATGAGTGATTCCGCTCGTTCCCCCTCAAACCGCGTTAGCAGAGCACTGAGAGGACACGTGCCGATAACGAACGCGCGCCTTGTGTTACCTGGATTTACCTGAGTTCACCTGACAAAGTGGAAGCGTTAACAAGCTTCAGGTGTGTTTCAGAAGCGCTCTGAGGAATACCGTACCTTGGTTCGGATGATAACCGTATCTGGGTAGGTAGAAACGTACAAGTATCACTCTTCCGTTCTGTTTGCTGATGTATTAGTTGCATGAATGTAGGTCATTCTTTGAAAGAGAAAAGGATAAAGAGAATCGTGTTTACTAAATCCACCAAGGACGCTTTAGTGATTATGTTGTGTAAATAGTGAATTGATATGGAGCTACTGGATACCCTTGTATGACGCTAAGCGCGGATCTCGAATTTATCCTAACCTAATAATTTATCCACCGGTAAAATGAACGCTGACATGAGATTTACATGTGAGAATGTACTAAGCAACTTTGGTGTAAATAGGTAATGGCATTGCTTTATTCATTGTCTATGGTTGAAGGAATCATCCTGTACAGTTTCGAACTGATCTTCCTTGTTCTCTCTTTTCTTTCAAATATTTTTCCTAATCTATTTGACAAAAGGTATTAATGTGAACCACGGATTTGCACTGTGTTTCTATTGTGGAAGGAATGTACCTGTTGATAAATAATTAATTAAAACGGACCTAGATGTTTTCCCTGACGAACACCAATCATTGAACCGGGTCGTAAGGTTGTGACTAGCCGGTGAGCATGGTAATGAAGCTTCTGTTTGCGTGTTCTGATGTTCTACGTCCAGGGCTTGACCTATGGTCAGTATGTCAGTTTTACCTGACCAGGTAAGTCATGGTCACCTAGACATCTGTCACTCATACCTGGAGCTATCGATCTTGATTGGATTTACCTGCCAGGTAGGTGAGATTGGATTGAAGGCTAGGCGTTATGGCTGATGTACGTAGGTGGTCATTGATTTACCTGGCTAACTACTGTATGTATGTAGACATATAAGGAGTGGGTGAGAGTTGGAAATAAGAGCACATGTTGTACTGTGTTTATTTAGGTATGATGGCGACTATATCTAGACTTTTGACGTAGGTGTACATTTATTTTACTGAGCATTTTGTACAGGGAAACATTCACATTCAGTATGTAGAGAATACATTGGTTATTTTAAAGCGTTTTGTAGATAATTTTTTACAACATAGAAACGTTAGAGTTGGTTAAAATTCACGTGTTTGTCGTTGGGTTGTATGGATTTCCATGAGGGGGGTTTTAGGATATTGAGTGGGATGACATTTTGTAGGCGTGATGATGATAAAAAGATATAACTTTTGTGTGCATCAGAATTCATTTGAATTGGCAATGCTTAACTACTTTTTTTCAAATAAAAAAGAAACGTTAAAAGCAGGAGGAGAAGGCTAGCATCAATTACTAGCTTTTCTTTTTATGGTTATTTCATGAACAGTTGAAGAATCCAGAATCGTCTTCTCTTAAACGTTTTGAATTTTATTGAATGAGATGTTTAATTTGTTCATTCGAAATAGATTGAGAATGTAAAGTCATTGTCGTGAATGCTTACACTGTACTCGTCATACTGAGAAAAATGAAATAAGGAGAACAGATTCAAAGAAGCGATAATATCACTAGATAATGTTTCACGGTCAATGGGTGCGCTTCTGGTCAGTGAGCAATGACCAACTCTATTCTGACCACCGAACAATCTCAAAGATACCATTGTAAGGAAACACCTACACCTTTATTGACAGCAACGGTCTTAATCACGCCTTATACGCCTCATATATGAAGCATCATATTTTCCATGATGGAGTCATCTTTACATGTTGGGCACCAATGAATCCTTTGTGTCAACCAGTTGGTAATGTTTTTACAGGTGTTGATCTACTTGTGAATCTTTCTGTTCATACATTGTTCTTGTAATGCTTGTTCAGAGGTTGATGCCTTACTGATCTAGCTTGCCGTACTGCATCTATTTCGGATAAAACCCCTTGGTGTATATCAGCTGTTGGTTACCTTTATATTGGAACGTTGGATGTCTTTGTTAAATGCCGCGATGCTTTGTCAGATATCAACTGCATCTAGTTAGTGAATCGTTTTTTAACACTTGTTATCCTTTATTCATTTTGAATACAACCTCTTCCATATAGAAATGATCATTAAATCTAGATGTATGTTTGAATTCGTTATGAAGGAAAAGAGTATGAATCTCATATCAATAGTAATGGCTGTTCAGATTTCCTTGTTTGTTTTTTCATTGTCTTTTTTATGGTTTAACAAAACTTTATTAAATGACATGGCAAATTACTGAGAGCAAAAATAGTCATAAGCAGTCTTATCGTCTCATTTTCGTTGTCAGAAGAAAGAGTTCAAACACTTGATGCTTTTTCATTTCTCAAAGGAATTGGACAAAGGATTAGACAAAGGAATTTGAGACAAAGGAATTTGAGACAAAGGAATTTATTATTATGACCAGAATTTAATGCAAAGAGCATGCTGTATTTACTAAAATGTTTATAAATACTCATTTAGTATAGACATATTGATTAATCATATATGATTGACTTATTCATTTAGCTCTGCATTATCCATTTCACTGATTTGAATATTTTTTTTAACAAAGCAATGACGTCATAAGCGTCAGGAAATCATGATTCACCAAGCAAAGGCATGCTCTTTGGCACTTGTTGTCATACTTTGAACTGAAG
The DNA here is from genome assembly GCA_916613615.1 of Steromphala cineraria. Classification (NCBI taxonomy): domain Eukaryota; kingdom Metazoa; phylum Mollusca; class Gastropoda; order Trochida; family Trochidae; genus Steromphala; species Steromphala cineraria. Next base: position 68,163,100 of record OU744725.1, on the reverse strand, counting down.
ATAATTCAACGATGCAATATTGTTTGCTTTGGTTATCAATATGTCATCATTGTAATTAATCTAAACACTTCGTATTTCTGTGAAAAGTTTCAATGAAATACTTCGTGGAAGCATGTTGATATATGACTTCTTCACAAAGGGAGACGAGAATATTTCATTATCTTTAAGGTCGGCAGTATAACATATGCCTCAGAAAGTTCTTGAAAGATTGGTTTAGATTGGTTTGTTGACGTATTTTGCAACCATAACAACAAATACATGATGTATGAAGAAAAGTGTACATTTAACTTATTATGAATGAAGGCGTAGTATCACTTTCATTGTACTTATCATGACAAAGTTGACAATAACACCTTGACACAACATGACGTCATTTCGTTTCTGACTATATAAGGGCATGTGATGCATCAATGTCAGGTAGTAGAGTTCCGGTAAATGGGGTATACTGAGAACGCCAATCCCCCCGACCCCCGACCCCCGACCCCCTTTTATTTGTTCTCAAGTTGTAACAGTCACGGTTCGGTACAAACACAGACAAAGGGTATCAGCTCGATGTTTACATCTTTCAGTTTAGAATACAGAGATGCACTATTTTATCCATTTGAAGTTGGGTCCTGTCACCCTTGCCTCTTTTAAATGTTCAGATAGTGAAAATAGATATTTCGATGTGATTCACAAGAAATAATACAAATAACACATCTTGGTAATCTAACGAATGTACACTTATATATATTTAAATCTAGCTTTTGTACCTTTTTGTAAATGTACCTTTTAATATCTGTGTATTTATATAATATGCACAATGACATGTTTCGATGTGATAAATGCAAACATTATCTCTTTAACCTTCTGTTTAAAAGTGTTGTATTTTGCAAATTGTTGCCCTTTGTCGAGTTTTTTTTATCGTTTAACCATCATTATTGAGACAATCTTTGCTGATCTGAACGTTTTGTAATGACGTTTGGTTTTATTGGATTATAAGTTTTTTAAAATATTTCCTTATAAAAATTAAGAAACATAACAATGACATTTCGTTGAAATTCTTAAGTGGCTTTTCTTTTGTGTTTCAATATGGTTAAAATGTCGTAGAATATTTTGATTATGTTTTAAATAGGCTTTTTATCGAATTATTATGTTAATTCACATTGTGAACATTCCAGCAAGTTCATAATGACAAATTGATGCTTTGATTGTGCAAACAAATTTGATAAAATGAAGTCGTTGAAAGCCTTCGAAATTACTTCTTTATATCGATCAATTCCACTCTTCGTTGGTTTCGTTTCATTGTAATTTGGTTAGTGAAGGGTACCAAGTACATTCATGGAAAATCGTTAATCCTTTCAAACCTAGTTAACTCTACGAGTGCCGGTAACAATGAATCGAGAGGGGTCCTTTGGCATTGGCAGAAGAATAATGTTTCAAGACATATGGTTACGTTGGATTTCTGGCCAGAGATTTGATTTTCTTGCCAAAAGCAGACCATAGAACTGAATATCAATGTTAAAACTGTCATTTTTAGGAATCTAGGATTGCAATGGCTGCTGCTGTTTTCCATCTGATGCATTGAATTTCTGCTCAAGTCGGATTCGATCTCTTATATGTTAAGAGGTCATAAGCCCATGTTTCGTTAAACAAATAGGGTTATTAGTGAAAGAATATTTACTTCGCTTACATTGATATGTTATTTAACTGTTCGATATATTCACGGTTCCGATGTCAACGAAACACGTGAAATAGGCAATTAAATTGATATATTGTCAAAGGAAAGAACATAACGTTTAACAAAAAATCAACTAAGATACATGTAAACAATAGATAAAAGATTAAATGCTTAACAAGGAAATCCAGTATGTTAAACGAAATAATCATAGCTGTTTATCGATTGCAAATATCACAATATAAAGAAATCGCGGTGTCCTTATAGTAATCTCATTATAATAATTGATACCCAATTCACAGACTATAAAGGGTTAAAAGCATGCCTGGTTGGTTTTGAGAACTCTTTTATCATTATCGAGTAACCCACTTGTTCAGGATATGGACCCATTGTGTAATATTGACAGGCTGGATGTGGTTGGTTAGTATGGTAGAAGCTCCTCAACCAAGGACGTTAAGCAGAGCTAAGGAAACACAGGCTTCTCATGCAAGGATTAATTACTTATTTATCAGCGTTGTTGTCTGTGACGGTATAAGGAGTTTCAGAGGACATGGCTGATTTGATGGGATGCAATATCTGGCTCGTTATGGTTTGGTTCGCTGTGCTTGTTTGTACTGACCAAGTGCCCAGAGAACACTTTTCTCTTTGTTTTTTTAAAGAATCGTATTTTTGAACTTTTTTAAAAACATGAACGTGGGTTCCAAACCTTTAAGGGTGGTTCAATAGATATATATCTTGCAAGAATGTGTTTTAATTCATCAAATGTTAATTGATTAGAACTGTTTTATGTGTCAAGAAGCTCGTTATGATTTGTGCTTTGTTTGTGTTTGTGCCCATTTACTCTTTGGTTTTAAGGAAGAAAACGTTATAAAAAAACATGGAAGGAGGATACAAACATTTAAAGGTTGAGTTCGAAGAGTCATAGGACGATCATGCTAGAATCAATTTCTTATCATCAAATATTAATTGATTGAATGATTATCTGTGTTGTTTAAAAGTTTATAAGACACGGTTGACCGGGTATAGTGGAATTATTAGAAGATGTTGTATTGCCAAGTGCTTTATTTGCCTTCTCAATTATCGCCCAAACATTATGTTTCGCACCGAGGTAATATGTAGCATTCTTCTATCATTAAAAGTGTATAAATATAAACACTAATATGGCTGTACAGTAGTATGTGGTAAAAAACTGAAGATTGTGTTTTGGAACATTTCAAAGTTGTAGATCTAGAGGGGATGCTGACATAGACGTTATTTGGGTAAAAATCAATAGAAATGAATCTTGTTGCGAGGCATGTGACGAGTAGCGAAGCAATTTGGTACCAGGATTTTTTTTTATATCTTGTAAAAATATTGGGGCAGCTCCAAGCCAATAATCGAACCTCTCACGCCCGATTTCTTCATCTATTCATTGTAACATTATGAACTTAGTAATAAATTCTCTTCTAAATATGAATCTGTCATCTTGTGAGACGCTACAGGTGTTGATGATTAGTGGTGAAGCACCTTCCAGGTGTAACAAACAGGTAAACGTGCGGAGAGGACTACAAAGGGACAGTAACCTGGAGGGGTCAGGTCAGGTCATGGTGGGACACGGAGTTATCTGAATTCTTTATAAAAATATAGAGCAAATCGCTGTGTTGTTAAGCTACTGCTGTTGTTACCCAGCTGGCTTAGCTATTGTTATCTGATATTAGCGTGATCCCATTTTTACCTGTGATGATGAACTGGATGATGCGCCAGAGAGCTATTTGGGTCAGAATACATCAATTGTCATTATTCAGTTCACAAAGTGAAGGTTCTCATTTCGATGTCTTTTATGGTATATGCATGCCCGCTGAGTTATGGTTTTTATGTAATGGTAAGTCACCGCTGATATTTATCACGAGTGGCTAAGCTTTTGTAATCTGGCACCATGATGTGATTTTCATGATGATAATGATGTACTGGATTTTTAGATTTGATAGTTTCCCTTAGTCTCACGATTGTTTTAAAGGTAAGTATGATAATACGAACCACCGTGTATGTGGCGATGATGATAATGATTACAATGGTGATAATAACGACAACGGCTTATAGATGATGATGTTGATGATGATTATAATGATGATGGTGATGGTGATGGTGATGGTGATGATGATAATTTCCTTTTATTCTTACTCTTATAGGAAATATGTGACTCATGCCACAAGTATCGAACACGATTGAAATTGTCAATTACAACTTTTCGATTATTCCTATATTTAAAAACTAATGATTTTTGTCAACAAAACAGTCTCACTGATCGTGTCTCCTCCAACACTCCAAATGTGACCCATGAATATATTTCCAAATGTAGTTACCCTGATCGTTATAGAAAGCAGTAAAACCTGTTATGTGTGTAAGAATAACGTTTCAAATTCAGCGAGTTTGGCGCCTATGCCTAGCAACGCTTTGTCCCCGTACTGAGAAGGTTACCTGTCCTCGTGGTTTGTACCTGGCGTTATAGGCTTAGTCGTTATTCTACTGTTCTGTGCAGTATGCCCCCATGTGCAGTCAACCAGCGCTTTATGAATACAGTTTCAAATCTCAGGGATATTGTGACGCGCTCTGTTGAACATTTCGATATTTGTAGGGTTTCTGATATCGGACTCTGTTAAGATTTGTTCTCGAAATACATTCTGGATTAAGGATTTGTCTAGGATTATTCGTATATCATTTCGACTTTTACAACATATATTTAGGTTTGTTCACAAATATATTCAGGATAAAAGATGTAACTATGGTGAAATCATTCACTGGAAAATGTAAGAACAGTACAAGCCCCGAACCGAACTACGAGTACAAACGTTAGTTGTTTTTTTAAACAAAATACGTTCTGCCATATACAAAACACTGGCTCCTTTTAAATTGTAAAATAAACGACTAACGTCGACGACCATTAATTTCTATCTACAAGTTTGTTGTTCTTTAACAGATACATATCTTGCACTTTAAATGTTTTTTTTTGTTAATTTAATCCTCAGTAGCCTTGAATGTTTAGGTACAAAAACTTATTTTCATTATTCGTTAAGTTGTTTGAGAGGCATTTTAGAAGTTGGAAGTATCAAGATGACAAGGATTTATGGATATTCAACTTCTTTATTGTAGAATGTGGCGACGTTTCGGTATAGATTCTTATACCGTTTTCAAGCCGTGTTATTGTTATCTCATCACCATGTCCATATGTATAAATTGCTGTACCCTCATTTTCCCATATGCTTGAAAACGGTATAAGAGTCTATACCGAAACGTCGCCACATTCTACTATAAAGAAGTTGAATATCCATAAATCCTTGTCATCTTGATTATTCGTTAACTACCAAATTACACACTTCAATATTCGTTACGTGACTGAACAAGTGTCAAGGCGCATAATGCAGTGATTCAGTCAAGAGCATTATTCAATCTTCATTATTCTCACGACTTAAGGATATCAGTTAAGTCTGTGTATACACGAAGTACCCACTCTTGTAATGTTCCTCTGGGAACTGTTCTGTAGTCACCTACATGTCCTAACTTTACTGACCGGTTACACAATAGCATTATCCTCATGGAGTTGAGTCTTTTCTTATGGAAATACATGTACTTTGACTGGAATTCCGTCGTGTCTGAAAAGCTTGTTGTTGCATTTGGTAGTATATGGTGAATTGACTTGTAATCTTCTATGCATGAATTCATGAATGCCTTAGCGCGCTTTTACAATTACCAAGACTTGACTTGATTTTAAATTAAATGAAGCCATGAAAAATCTACGCCATCAATACGACTTTGTTGAAATATGTTACTTTTTATTTGCGTCGCCGTTATCTACGTTCAGTTTATACACAATCAAAAATAGCTAATGAGTATGGAAAATGTGGTAAAAATGGTAAACATGCAGATTAGAAATAGATATTTGAAAGGATGATATTGTAGGAGGAGTATCATTTAGCTATATACCCAATAAACATATTTCATTCTTGCGAAATCTCAATATTTTAATGCAACTTATGTTTCGGGGTCTTGTAATTCTGTGTTTACAATGAGGTACTTGTTGGGGATTAATATCTATGTTAACATATATGGCAGTAACTATATCGATCATTTTGAAAGATAAATGTATTGTTTCTTTGTGCAATCAGGTATAACAATACATGTTGTGATGTTGTTGGATTGTTGTTGTGACCTGGTTGTACTTATATATATATGTTTGTGACAGTAAATTCATCTGTAAAAATGAAACCGTGACTCTTTGATGCATTAAATTACTCAAATGAAATTACTCCGTAGTGCAGTCAAGTATAACAACACATTATGTGATGCTGTTGAATTGTTGTTGTGATCAGGTTGTCGGCGTCTAAGACTGTGTATCGATGTGTGTCATCTGTGTCCCCCAGCTATAGATTCCTGTCTAGCTGCAGTACGTATAGTTCACACCAGGACTAGCGGTGTGTGGTCAGTGTGAATATCGATGTGATAAATAACCTCTTGACACATGTTTAAAGCATTTCTCTGCTGAATATATATAGATAAGTGTCTTTGACAGATGGTATAGGACATTTTGCCATTCAAGTTAAAATATCTTCGAATCCCCCACAATATTCTGTGGTTTTCAGTTTCATTTCATATCATAGTTTGCATCGATTTAAGCAATGAAGACAATATATTTTATTGTGATATGTTTCAAGTTACATAACTAAAATTAAATAGATCAACAATTCTTCATTATGTTTACAAAACTTGATCATAAATGTGTTTAAATATATATATGAGTTTTTTCATACTAGCATTTGTTTAATGTCGTGAATTCCTGCTTTCCCAAAACCACTGTTTTGTATTTGTTTTTTATATCATTCGTGTGCATCATAGATAACAATATTCTTTTTAACTCCAATCCAGTATGAATGGATGAAAATACGAAGAGACTGTTTATAAAAAATATATTGAATTCGTCTCTATATTGACAAGTAGATAGGTATTGTTAATTAGTTAGCTAGGTAATAAGTATTTATAGCGTTTCCTTCTTAAAAGTTCTTCTATTGAAACATAGCACCACATCAAGGTATATGCATCACCCTACTATCTTAATCGAATCTTCTACAAGGAACAATTCTCCTAGCTAAATGTTGCGTTCGTTCCAAATAGTGAGGGGATGTGTCATCTCGTCCAGCGGGCACCTGTCGATGTCCAGCTGGTCAGTGAGGATACGTGGACACTCGACCTGGACACTGGCCGTTGACTTTGTTGGTCAATATATGAGGCTGCCAGATATGTTAATTATCGTGTCCATAAAAACATATGTCTCCCTGTTTGAAATTATCAATGATATTTATAAAGCCCCAAATTTGTTCTTACAAAATCAATATGTCCTGAAAATTATTATTTTAAAGATACAAGTATATTTAATTTTACTAATTGCATGTCTTGTAATGAGGTTATTTCATAGATATTCGTTGGTTAAGGTATGCATTATGTATTGACATGTTCATTACAGTTCAAAGTTCGGTCCATAAAATATATGTCTCAATATTTGAAATTATCAATGTTATTAAACAGCCCATACATTTCTCATACCATGTCAATATTCCCTTAAAATGACGAGTTTTGAAAATATAAGTTACTTTACTGATTGCATATCTTTAATGAGGTTATTTCATAAATGTTCCTTGTTGTTGATATGCATTACATATTTGACAAGTTCATGACAGTTGTTTTGTGAGTGGTTCATCACATAGGAATGTTACTTTACGATAATGTTACAGATATTATTTGATCTTAAAGGTGATGATGCAATATATTCATAAATAGTTAAGATAAGTGAGGCTTTAATCTTAAGTTATATCGTTTTACACTCCGGTTCATAATATAATTATATAATTATTGCTATGTCTTATTACATTATCATGGTATTTATATGAACAACGTTTTCCAGGATTGCGCAACGCATCTTGGATTGTACGAAGGTGTGACTATTACCAGTTAGTTAGTTTGGGATAGTATTAGATACATAGAGGATACTAAACGACCTTCCATTTAATACTATTTTTATTAAACGAGTTAATGATTTTGTATAAAACGAGCGAAAGCGAGTTTGATACCAAATCGTTCACGAGTTTAATAAAAATAGTATTAAATGGAAGGAAGTTTAGTACTCTGTTTATTACTTGCCCTAAAAATCACGCAAACTTGCCGAAAATGTGCTGAAACTAACAGTTCCGGGACTCGGCACCCATTGTGACGAAGCGCTTACATTGTGACGTCACAACAGCTCACTTCTGTGACGTCATACTTGCATTGTGATATTACACTAGTTTAATATTGCCGTATAAATATTACACTGCGGTATTTTACACGGGCGTGTAATAAGTAGCTATATATCATGACTTGCAAATGAATATATCCTAGACTATATGACTGATTCAATATTTTCCATTGTGTCCCTAATATACATTAGCTATAAATTATTAAATCTTATTACTTAGAGAACATCCTGTTGCACATATTACACCAAGCTTACTAATTCCGATTATTGTATATCGTGTGGAAGAATGTGATTACCATGAATCTCAGCGGTAATATGGTATAGAGATACGTCTTATGGGTATAGTCTGGAGAACGTAATCTAATTTTACACGTGATTGTTGAATTTCTTTTCAATTACATCCATACTTATATTGTCTGGATTTTACTGTGTTTGTATGGAGGTATCTTTTTCAGTAGGGTCAATTTGGAATATATAATTACCCGAATATATGGTAGTGTTATATAATCATCAGTTCTTACTTGAAACTAAAGTCCATAGTAGATAGAACTTTTATGAACGCCTAAGCTCGGTGGTACGCTCTTGATATGCTCAGTGCTAAGGATAGGTAATTGGATCTCTCAAAGAACTCGACACGATAATGTACTATTACAGTAAGCGTTAGCGTAAAGACATATTTATAAGACAATTGCTTTTTCATAGAGTATATTTCGTCCATTGATATTGCCTTTTAAGTGATTAATAAACATATTGTTTATGCTATTGTTTTTTTAAGCCTAATATTATGCTAAATAAAATTACTTCCATTACTTGTTTTCAGGACAATGTCAAATGCTATTAAGGTCATGAAATACACGGATGATTGGATTGATAGTACTTAGTAATTGTAAACATGTTCTCTATTTATGTTTATTGATCACTTGTGTATGGACACTGTAAGCTGAATACTGTGTTTGTGTATCAGATATATAATCCGGATCTGAAATACTTACATATTTACCGTGTTTAAAACACTACTCGTTATCGACAGGAACATATCTATTTGTTAATTTGAAGTCATAGATGAACACGACCTGCGTGGGTATGTTCATGATATCATACATTTATTACATAACTTAAAACTTGCAAAAAATTATTTAAATGTTATTAAGCAACTGGCAACAAACAGTGATTTTTTACTTTCTTTATTGTGAAGATATTTTAAGCTCAAGGCGAATGTTTACTGTATTAGAACAACCTTATTTAGATCTGTACATTTTTCATAATGTTTATATAATAATTTATCAATTCCAAGGTACCTACAGCGATTATGGAAAAATCATCTGGATACTGAAACCACATATAAGTATGCAAACATGAATAGATAAATATAATCTCACACATGTATCTTTGAACAAATATCAATGTTAGTATTTCACATGTATCTAAGCCTTACCTTTCAATTTTTATATTCACTCAAGTTATTTGATATATACTTCTCAATTTACAAAGAGGTATTGTTCACCTTCATTTTTTAATCCCTTTGTACATTTTACCTACTTGAGGTAGGCACCTATCACATATGTAAATCACTGTGACTCATCACTGAACTGGCGACACCGATTCTGCAAACATGTTATATCAAGTAACTAGACTATACACCAAGTCAACACGGAGAAACCCAAAGCTTTAGAAGTGACCAGTTTTGTGTCATCGTGTCGTTTCAAAGTTGTGATCAATCAAGAAGGCGTTTGTGTATTTTGTCTTGTGTATCATACCCTGAGGTTGTGTATTGATACATCACGTTCAAGTGGTACAGGGCTATGGTAGGATATCCTCCAGTATTCTATATCGTTCATATCATATTACCTGTGTGATGATAATCGTTATCCCACAGTTTGATGAGAAGGGTGTATACAGTGTGTATCACACTTTCAGTCACGGAGTACATATATGATGGAGAAGGGCATTATGTACTGCTTGGTATTGTACCGTGTGTGCTGAAATTGGATACCAATGCAACATACCTTATACTTTGTGTTCAAATGTTTACTTTAATATTCCAATATAGTTTCGTTGTAACCATGCAAATATTTGTGGTAAAAGATTCTATGTTAGTTTCTTCATTAAGTTTCAATAAGATATTTCAAATTTTACAGTTTAAGACTTCCAGTCAGCATAATTTATGATTATAAATTCATTTGAATGAAATGTTTTCGGTATAAACACCAATAATACAGCCTTTACTTTAGGTGGTTAAAGTTTACAAATGGGTAAGCTCGCAAGTCTTGACAAATCTTAAGTGGTTTTAATAGTAGTTTTAACCTTTACATTTTAGAAAAATACATTATGTTTCCAATTTACACACCCTTTTAAATAGTAACAATAAAAATGTCTATGTTCTTTAAAGCTCAGTTTCATGAATACGTCAAGTTTTTCAACGTTATGCAAACACGGATCTTTCATGTTGTGGATTTAATGTCATATTTAATATTATGATACAATGATTTTGGTCTTCGGTGTTTGTTTGATGTCAATTATCATAAATCACTTCAATGCATATAAGAGGAAGTTACGTTTAAGAAGATTAAACACCTTGTATTATGGTTTGTTATTTTATGGTTGGTAGCTGGTTTATGTACAAGCATAAAAAGAAGAATTGCAAAACATGTTTACGGTAGTACTTTCACACGCTGTAAGCTACTAGTCCTAAATTCTTTCTGCATGACAACGGTTAATATGCAAAGATATGAAAGAAGGTATATTGATGTGAAGCTCATGATGTATCCTAGGTGGTGAGTCATTGTTTAGGTTTTGATCTTTCAAGATGATTGACATTGAATTTTGTTAGAGAGAAACCAACAGTTATACTGCAAAGTTATGACCATGCATAAACATGCTTTGTTGTGTGTAGCTCCCGATTTATCATTGTAAAATCATCGTTTAAGTGATGGTGTTTTTTTGCAAGTGATCCCCTCAAATCAGATCAGAAATATACATCATGAAGTACTTTAGACTACTAGTATGTATTTTTGTGTTAATCAGGTTCTTTTAATTGTATTCATTTTATTGGCAATTATTCTCGAATAGAAATGCACAATAGACTCACTTTTATCCAAGACATAACTTGTTAAAGCCAGTCTCGATCAGAAGCTGATTTATTTCTGGTTGCATCTCAGTGCCATTTCTTCAGTGAACTGCACTGGAACTTTATTGGGAATTCAGAAGGCTCCTGTTGATTGCCTCTAATCACTGAAGAATGTCCCATCACTGAAAATACACATTTTGAGGTTACCAGGATTACATAAATAAGATTTCAAGAATGTAACCTTATCGGTTGTATTAATTAAAGAAATTGGGCATTCTATGCATCGGTATTTTTATCTTTGCAATGTTATTGTTTGAGGTTTCAGATACCCTAGTGGCGTATGATCATATGATGCTGTGCTTTGTGATTGAAGTTGATTTGGGACAATATTTTGAGTATAGAGAGAGAAAGGGAGATTTATTATTTCCTCCAGTTTACACCGAATATCAAACACCTTTTATACAAATACAACTAATTTTAAAAAGTTCTATTACATATACCTATTTAGTATAACAATGTAAAAATTGCGTTACGTCTCGGCATTGTAAAAAGTTACGTTTTGAACGTATACATATGGCGAAAATAGTAAAAATGGTTTCCGATAATGTCGTGTCCATCCATTTTATACGGTATTGTGTTTTGTGGTTCACTTTGAAAATATATGAGTATATAAATTATGTATTAACTTTGTGTTATTCTACTGGCAAATAGGTCGTTGACCAAGGGTCGTAATCTGTCACTGTAATTTCACTTCAGAGTAACTTCCATCAAAGAGAGTTGCCACACTGCGGATTATTGAGACATAATTGTTCGATTAGCCGATCACCTAACAGAAAGGGTTTTGATAAGGATTTATAACTTAATCTTTATCTTGTTATTAACAGGTCACACAAGGTGAATGTTAGAGACCATGTCTTAAGGATCGTGTTTTGACTTATCCTTCAAAACTGTTCTATGATATTCAGACAGGGATTTAAGATTTCTACCTACATCAGTTGAAGGTTAATTATAAAAAAGTGTGTTATGGTTGATCTATGAGCTAATTGAAATTTGAGAGCTGTATTTATATAATTTACTATATAAAAATGTAGTTTTGGCAATATAACTGGTTTAAATCTCTTTCCTGTTTAGATATCTATTCAATGAGCTGAAATGTTAATCGCGTTTAAGTTAAACTAAATGAGGTTGTCTTCTCATAACGAAATGTATGTTATAACATCAACTATTTTTGTGAACTCTTTGCCAATTGTATTGCTTAATTCAGTTCATTTCTTAAAACAAACCTATTTTTTTGATTGTAAGAACTTTAAGAATGAAGCCTCATTCAATTGCCTCCAAACACTATGATTTATAATTATCACCTTAGGATTTACGATTTAGTTGAGCAAAGGTCAGGTAGGAAGGGATACAGTATGATCCTAACGATCTGTATCTGATGAAGTTAGGATCCCCTCAGGATATGGTGTCCCTCAGTGTCCCTGGACAGACAACTAAAGTGACCACTGTCCATACATTGACCTATTGAGATTTCTATCAGAAGATGTGGTGGAAGTTGCGTCAAGTTACTATGTCAGCTTCTCCCAACAAGAGCCTGAAGCCCTTGACAGGTCAAGATAAACATGTATTATTCATGTGATAGTATTAGTTGTAAAGCTATTAAAGGATCAACAACGGTTTATCATGAATTTTCACGGCTCGTAGGATCTCAAGGCATAGAATTTGGGATTATTGTTGTTTTGCTGACGCTATCATAAGCTTGTTATGTTGTAGTTATGTTAAAATCGGGGCTAGCGCTCTTCGAAAAATATGTACATGATTTGTGGCACTTTTTATTGATGTGAAAATTATGGTCTTGGTGTCAGTGTCTTGTTGAATGTGTTTTGTCTCTTTTAAATATAATATACAAGTAGGATCTGAATAGAGATCTTTTTTATTTAAATGCAATTCTACTTAATCATTTCTACATATCATTGTATAATTATTTAAAGACATGTATCTCGTTTGGATGGTATTTAAGAAACTGAGGCAACGTCTTTGGTGAACCCTTTTTAACTTTCATTTTACCTTTCTTTCAAGGAGGGCGATTTCTCAAGTCAGTTTTCTCAATAAGCCAAAATTAAGTCAATGTCAATCTTTATTTTGAAAAATTTACGACGGCATTATGAAGTACTTTACCATCTAAAAGAGACCATAGTAACATTCTTTCGAGAATGATTTTTTTCTCAAAGTCAGTTTACTGTTAGTCTTAAAACACCCCAAAGCCAACGTCAAATATTTATCTAGACACTTTATAACTATTATTATATGAAGTAAACTATTGTCTCAGTGTAACTCTAGCAGAATCCCATCAGAGTTGAGCCTATTAGTCCTTTAACACCAAGGAGGTAATGTAGTTTTAATGACTTGGCTCAAGATTTCAACACAAACATAGTCCCCGGTTATGTGACACAGAGTGTGAAGGGAATACATTGACTAGTGACATATATTGGTATAGCGGGTCTAAAATTGGAGTCATTTGTATTCATAGAAGGAACTCCCTGTTGACTAGCAGCTCACGGTGTAAGGGGTGGTATTAATATTTACTCGAGGAGAGAGGCTGGTTGGGACTGGATTCTAACCTGCATGCATTTCCTTGTACCACCTTCCCCTTCTACCCATTCACTAGCTAAGAATAGATGCATTATGTGGGATTTCAACTGGATTACTAAAAGTTTGTTCTTTTCATTTCAGACCCGCTGCAAAGTGCACCGATATTCAAACCTGCACAGACTGAGCATTCAGAGTCGTCTGCGTTTTCCCGCCAATCCGAATAACAGCTCCGCATTTTAATTTCGACCATAGAGCTTGAATGGACTGATTTGTGGATGGTCCATGGAGCACAAAGATATGTAATAATTGTCCATATTCCATGTTTGTGGTCCCATCTGAACATATTTAACGCCTGCCTGAAAGTACAACAATGGACGGACGGCCTATGAAACTATACGACTCCTCCAGCGATGGGGATGCGCCTACGTACCAGCCAACCTTCATGTTCCAGGAGGATAGCCCGGTGATGCTGTATGATGCTGCTAAACAGAAACAGGTTCAGGAACAGAACAACAACAATAACAACACCGAGTATTCTCGAACTGTGGACGTCAGCAAGGCTCCCGACACATTCCCCTGCGGCCATGTGCTCTGTCATCATTGTCTCCGGAAACACATGGCCCGGAAGTTCACCAGTCTCCGATGTCCGATTTGCTTCCAGCGAGTGGACTTCGGAGCCACTCCACCTTCACCACTCTCACCATTGTCCCCCATGTCACCCATGACGCCGAATTCCCCGATGACGCCGACATCTCCTTCGTCCTCACTCAGCACAGCAACGGCGTATGACAGTGAGCAAGAAGCGAGTATTTCTCTGCTGTCGAACTTCGACGAGATTGTGAAGAAGTTCAACGGCGTGAACTACAACCTGCGACATCTGAAGCACGAGAGTGTTCAGTCTAGAAGTCTCGGCATGACCTACACCAGCACCATGTGCGACCTTTGTGGGGAGGACCACGGAACACTCAAGGTCATCCAGGAGCTCAGCAATCTGACCTTGAACCACGAACGACCATCCAGAGTAATGTCCTATTTCTACCGACTCGCAGAGGGCCACATGTTGACGACCTTCTACACCAAAGTAAACACAGCCTGCATCTGTGTCCCCTGCTCCTACAAGGAGCTCAGGGAGTCCAACCAGTACCCAGAACTCCAGTACATCTCAGACCACGACACAGTGGCCAAGCCTCAGTCCTGTCTCGCTGAGGTGGGCAAGATGATCGCTCGCAATGCAGCACCGGTCATGGCTCTGAAGGGAAAGAACGTCATCGAAGTGGACCACACCATCAAAGTGAGGGAAAGGGCGGACCAGTTTGACTTCAACTACACGGCTCAGACAGTGGAGAAGATGGTCAAGCAGCAAGAACGTGACCTGATCAACATGGCTACCAAGCAGATCCGGGACACGGGAGGTCTGTACCACATCCAGGAGAGTAACGAGATTGAGATGAATGTGGATGAGACCATCGTGTAGCTCATGATCCACATCCAATAACGGGACATTGTGCTTGTACATATCGCTGTGACTGGACGATAACTTAGCACTGGTGTTTGATTTAATTGGGATTGAATGATAAAGACCGACTCAGCGACTGTATCAAATATCGGGACTTTGTGCTTTGTAAAATATGCTGTAAAGGAAGGATAACATTAGACAAACTGTAACGAAATGTTTCTCCAGTGCTGGTTTTCCAGACGAATTAGTGATGAAGAATGAAACTGTGACTGTATCCAATATTGGGACAATGTGCTTTGTATATATAAAGCATTGACAAGACACTACCTAGATGCTGATAACAATTTATCTTCAACTCCCATTTTCTGCTCGTGAGTGCTTTTTGCAAATGATGTTCATTCATGAACTATTCTTTTCCTGTGAAATTTAAATTCATGAACTTTGCTTAAAAACAGTGTAAGCTCCTGGATGACCATTCACCATTCTGGAATCTCTGGAAATGAGGATATTGGGATGTGTTCCACATTCAAAGAATCTCGAAATAAATTCGAAACTTATGTTTGTGAAGCTACTGGAAAATGAATAAAAACAGAAATGGGTACCTGTTGTACATATCAACTTGTAGAAAGGGTGAGACGATGAGGGAATATATGTCTCCAATCGTGAATATATGATGAATCCCTGATGCTCGTACAACGTGTTCGATAGGTGAGTCTTCACGGTGACCCTTTAAAACATGTTCCCAATGACCATCACATGTCTATCCTGTGACCATCCTCTTGTGAATCAAGAATGATCATTAGGTGAATAATGGTGATCAATCAACGATTTGATGACTCAATGAGGATCTTTCGTGAATGCACGATGATCCTGATTTGATTTATTGTTTATCATGGTGACCCTTTGTGAATCTACGATGATCCAGGGAGGACATAATCAACATCTGGTGAAACTATATGGGACTGGTGCTGAGTGAGTCTATACTGCAAGGTCGCGTATATGTGTGTATATGTACATAGGTAACACTCTCATATTGGCAACCATTTCACCTTCACGTGACTACTCTTTCAAATGGCAGCACGGACTAACCACGTAACTTTCAGCTAGCTGTACATAGTGATGACTAGGAATAAAATACACTGAAGTGATGTTATGTGGTGTACATAGTGATGATAGGGAATGCTATACATACTGCATTGATGTTACATGGTGTACATTGAGATGACTAGAAATGATCAACACACTGAAGTGATGTTACATGGTGTACATTGAGATGACCTGAAATGACCAACACACTGAAGTGATGTGTAGTTGGTGTAGATAGTGATGACTGATGACTAGGAACGAAATACACACTGAAGTGATGTTATGTGGTGTACATAGTGATGATAGGGAATGCTATACATACTGCATTGATGTTACATGGTGTACATTGAGATGACTAGAAATGATCTACACACTGAAGTGATGTGTAGTTGGTGTACATTGAGATGACCTGAAATGATCAACACACTGAAGTGATGTGTAGTTGGTGTACATTGAGATGACCTGAAATGATCTACACACTGAAGTGATGTGTAGTTGGTGTAGATAGTGATGATCTGAAATGATGTACACACTGAAGTGATGTGTAGTTGGTGTAGATAGTGATGATCTGAAATGATCTACACACTGAAGTGATGTGTATGTAGTTGGTGTACATATGATGATGTATGTGACGTGTGCTGTTCGTGGACGGATACCAATGTGCTGACTTAGGGAAGTTATCATTGTCACCTCGAATTGATGTTTTTCTTCTTTTTAATAAGTGACTGTGCTCCAATCAAGTATACATAAGCATGATGAAAATAATAAGGATTAAGGAGTAAGGAGATTTTTTATAGTTAAAAAGGTAAAAAGGTAAAAACATTCATCTTTTACAAGTGATATAAGAAATAAGGGTATAAAGTAATGGAATAGAGAATAACGACTTTCTGGAGTCTTTATGGAATGAACAATGAATGTGGACCGCAATAAATGAATAATACAACTTGGAATACAGATTACACCAAGGCATGTGTGACGGTTAATTTGGAGTACCAAAATACAATATAAAATAGAACGATGATGATGAAAAAAAACAATGAAAATGGAATACTCTCCAAACATATTTTGTTGAAAATTTGATTTGAATTGACATTGAGATTATTTACGATGTTGACATGAATTTTGTTTTATCACTTTAAAATGACGTTTTATCCATTCCACTTAATAGTACACGAATAAGACTGGTACGAACGATTGACTTATCTTGGCTAAGAAAAGTTATAATTTTGTCGGTGTGTTGGTGTGTTGGTGTGTTGGTGTGTTGGTGTGTTGGTAACAATACAAGATGGCCTTGACCTTGCTAATAAGTACCATTGTTGATAATGACATTTATCATAAAGTGATTTGTTTTTAACTGCTTTTTGAAAGTGTGAGAGAGTGAGGTTAAAAGCATTCCTCCTGGCTCTAGCTAGTATATTCCCTCCGTCGAGTCGGTAAAGTGTCTGGCTCTCAACTCGAAGTCCTGGGTTCAGATCTGGCTGGATTTGATCTATATCAATTCTTCTATATAAGTTTATACAGAACATCTGTAGCATAATGAAAAATATTAGTTTTCAAAAAGCAACTATTAAGCTTTCGTCGTTATGAATGACAAGGAGGCGAAAAAAGCTTAGAAACTGCCTTTTGCCAGAAATGGTATCAATGTATTGTACAATAAAGAAAATAACGCATTGTTTTATGATGTAAGTGAATGAGATTACAATGTCGTTTTGATGTTTTCAAACTTACGTGCCTTTATAGATATATAACTTTGATTAAATAGTTATTGTTTAAATGTTAACTAGTAGATTGCAACGTAGGATTGTGATAGTGCTTTGAGAAGTTGTAGGTTTTACTCTTTGGTATTTTTTTGGTTTTACAAATTTTAGTAGGATCTTAAGTTTATCGCTTGGCGAAACTATTTTAGACTTTTAAATTCTTTTAAGGTATCAAATACGGATGATCGTATATGACCAAACCTGCCCCGTTTCTGTTTACTATTCGTCTTCAACAAATAGATGTAAAAAAAATCATCATATGCCAGAAAAGCTAGAAAATAGCCGCACATACATCCAGTACTTTTGAATACAACTCAGTGGAATTATAAAAAAGATTACAAACATGATTACCAGAGATGACATTTATTAAAAATATCATTTTGTAACTTGAGAAAAAAACTAACATAACTTCGATGATAGCACGCTTTTTAAGAAATACAGCAATGGCTACGATTGGTTATACATAATTGTTGTTTTTAAAATTAATGATTTTGTGACAACTGCGTTGTATCGACAACGTGTGTCTAATCGAAATACCCTCTCGTAACTGTAGTGCTGTGTAATCTTGACTGTCTGCCAACTGTTCATTCGATTGGATCATCTGGTCTTACTGGTCGCCGAATCGTACCGATTAGGTCTTTAATATATATACGGTTTTTGTAAAATATACTTCTCACAAAAAATAAGCAACCTGTACAAATTGAAACACCTGCATGTTGTCAATTTCGCATGTTTTAAGGGCCGTTCTGTTCAAGGAATATTATCAATGATCTGATTTAAGTTATTGTAAGAATTTAAGTTAAACGATTTTCTGTCTATATCATTTCTGTATGATACCCAGTAAGATAAACGTACCTTGACAAAAACTATTCTTGTTGCTTTTTGTTTAATGAGGAGTATATTATGTGCAAATAGAAAGTAATGTTCTAAACATGTATCAGTTTTAATAAGATATCAATTGAGCACATTCCACGCTGTTTACGTTTATATTAATTTTGATATAAAATGAATTTTTTACAGAGGTTTAATGCCAGTGTGAATTTTTTTGTTTTTGATTTTTGTTTTGTTGAATGAAGTCAAGATATTAAGCAATAGATATTATTTCTGATATTAGGCTGTCGCCAGTTTGTTATTTAAGGAAGTCATGGCAAATCTTCCGTAATTATGCAAATCGTTTTGAACCCTTCTGTGATGAAACTTTCTTTATACCTCAATTATCCCTTTGGTTAATGATATTGATTGCATTTGTTGAATGATTGAATCCACTTAAAACTCTGACCATCACTCTATATAAATTGAATATCTGTGCATAATAATAATATGAAAATGTTATGAAAATTGTCACTTGTTTCTATTTCTTGTATATAATTTCCCTTTGTTTTGTCAAGCTATTCGTTTCAACTGTACCCCTTACATTTATCACAACCTTAATGTACATAACTTACTCAAATTCTATTATCTTTAAAGCACATACTTTAATTTGTTTATATATTGTGTTTACTATACCGTGTATATAATGTATGTCGGTAACGGAACAAGGGAAGTCCAACTTCCGTTCAAGGGAGACAACTGTGTCTGATGAAGGCCCTGGTTGCTATGGCAACTACATACCCACTGTCTTTCAGGATGTACTAAGGGTGATTGGGGCCTATTTGGTGCTGAATTGGTATAAATAAATAAGTAATATGTAAATAGTATACAACGTACTCTAATGCCTGAAGTGCATAATACAAATTGTTCGGGGAAGACAAACAAAATAAGCAACAATGCATTTAGTAAATTCATTTATCAGAAATCCCGAACTTTAATGGAGACCATAGGCTCTTCTGCCATTGCTTTGTAAGTTTCTCAAAGAGATAATCCATAACTCGGAACTTCAATCGCTGATAGCTCTGCACCTTGTATAAAGATGATAGTATTTCGGAAAAGGTATAACTAATATAATCAGTGAAAAAAATATTTCACGTCAGGGGCATGTCAAAAAGTTCTTAATATTCCAGCAATGACACGGGAGCTTATGGTCATTTTACCCCGAAAACTGTATTATGCACTATGTTTCTATGCACCTTGCCATATCCGCAGTGTGACTTGTGAAGTGCTATTTAGTTTTTAGTAGTCTGACCAGCTGTATATAAATAAGTTTCAATTGTCTCTGCTTTGTACAAATGGATTGATCTCGCGGATTTGTGGAATATGTTTACTATTTATGAAAGTATGTGTACAAATGATGGAATTTTGACATTGCCTTTAGCTTAAACCACGTTTTTATTAACCAGTTTTCATTTTAATGTGTTACATTTAGCCGTGCTTGGTTTTAGATCTGATCTCAGATGTACACCTAACTATCACATTAAAATAGTTTGAATGTCGTTTGAATCGTTGCTTTCACTTCTTTTTCTCATTCAATATAAAATTAAAAGCATCTATCCCTGTACCCTTAACTTTTTTAACTTGCATTAAGTGTTTTGACAAACATCAAACATTCGAAGGACACCGTGACATGAATGTTAAAAAGAGCTAAATAGGAATTCATGCTATTAGGAGTGTTGAAACGAAGTTATCCGAATGCAAACATATGGAAACGATTCGTTCGGTATGCATTCATGTTATCGGGAGTATTATGACGACTCGAATCTATTCATATGCTTGCATTTTGTTAAGTGTTACACCAGCTAAACGAATACCCCATTCTATTTAAAAAACGCGAAAGAATCCAAATGTACCCGACGCCTCTCAAACTCAGACGACCAGATAAAACAGGACCACATTAAGAGGGCACTTGTCCTTTCCACCCCGTCTGACTGTACACAATAAACTGAGCTCTATCCGGCATTCCTACTCCTACGCTTAGTCTCTGTGTATGAAAAGGGTGAACTCTCTAAGTAGCGCATTCCCTTGTTAGATACAGGTGTCTGCTTAGCGCCTGTGGGAAAGTTACTGTATTTGATGATTGAAATGGGAATGCTTAATATGTTCCTTTGCATGTTACGCTTACTTCACTGTCTGAGGACGGCTTCATATGATGGTATAACATTAAATGAGATGTTAGATGGTTGTCAAACAATAAATAGCCAAGTGCATTTGCAAGCATTTGCAAAAACAAAGTATTTTTATGAGTCTTTGGTCAAATATCCATCATTGTGAAGCCAAAAGAAATCACAAAATAAAAGATTCTAAACATTTTATGTTAGTTTGCTTTCGCACGCCATATACATTAAAGGTAAATAGTGTGATATTGTAGAAAGTGTGGTCAACATAATAATGGTCTACTAGTATACATTATGTGAGAGTAGTTATAAGGTTTACAAACTATACAGAGCAAGGATGATAAATGACATAACAACCGGTGACGTCATCAGTAAGTTACCTAGACTTTCCGTTTAGGGCTTCACTTTATTATTATTGAGATGGCCCGACATGCTTATCAGAACACAAAACTCTTGTTTATATGACCCCGGTTCAAAATGCTTACTAACCGAACTAGACATTATAACAATCAGGCATCTAAAGTCTCGATTCATTCTGGAAAAACGGATTTTGGCGCGATGTCACAAGGCGCAAATAAGGCAGTGTTGAAAACGGACATGACTTATGCCTTGTGCAAAAGTTTAGTACACTCCGGCGCAACATATATTATTAAGGATTCAGCCATAAAGGCTGAATCCTTATTGTTATTGGCGTGTTTATTATTTTTTTTATTATTATTATTATTATTATTATTCCACGATTTTTGTGGTCAACTTTCAGCCCAAACGGCTGATGCTATCAAAGCCAAATTTCACAGGCTGGTAGACCTTGTTGTGGAATGGCGACAATAAGCTTTTGGGCCAAATCGATCAATACATTAAAGGTGCAGTTCGATTCCAAAATCGAAAATTTAACATTGATTTTTTTTTCAAAATGCACTTAGAGACGTAATTTTTTTTTTAAAAGATGCGCAATCAAAAATGTTGCAAAACACGAAATCATGACAAATTCGTAGGTCACGTGGTTTGGCCGCCATCTTGCTTTTAGTGCATTTTTTACCGATTCTGACCCCACCCACCTTTGAAAATGTTCTTCTCTGAAGATACTTGCACTAGAGAGCTGAAGTTTATACTCAATGTAGCTGAAGCATTGTACTTCATAATTTGACTTCTACAAAGTCCTTACGTCAATACTTTTCTTGCTGTGATTTTTCAAATTTGACCAAAATCTAAAAATCGCAAAATTCAAGGGCAGATAACTCAAAACCCAGACCATAGAAGTTTATGATTTTTGCATGAGAGTTAGACATTGGCAAGCCCTTTAAGATAAAAGAATAAAATCGCTCGCGAACAGTCATTTCCGGTCAGGGTCAGAGGTCAAACTTTGCATTTTGGAAATGTGATGTTTTGGTGGGTATGTTTGAAATATCGTAGCGAATCAAAGGCGTACGATAACTCTTTGTTCTATACATCATATGAAAGCCAAAAGTCTATAGAGTTTTTTTAAATTTGACAGTAAATTCCTATATTTGTTTTACATTGAGTTACGGCCCTATGAATATTGTCAATTCTGCTTTCGTTTTGAATGCGTACAATATAGGTATGTTTAAAAAATCGTTACTCATCAGTGACAGGAGACAAATCATTGTTCCATATATCATTAGAAAGCCAAAAGATCATACAATCTGCGATAAATCTCATCAAAATTAGATTAAACATTAACATTGAAATTCGGAGCATTTAAATGTGGTCAATCCTATTTGCGTTTTAACTGATTCTCATATAAGAATGATTGAAAAATTGTACTTCATTGGCAATAAAACACTAGGAAAACATACTATACATCGATGGCTACGCTTGTTGAAGACAAAAACCTTTTGTGTAGTACTTCATTATAAAATTGTTCACAGTAAATGACTCCTAAGCTAAATTATCTAATTTTTTTAGATAAAGCTTCATATTTGCGGCAGATGTCGCATCGCTCACCGTTTCTTTACTTTTCCATGCTCATAAAGAAATAATGTATGCAAATAAAGACAAATCTCTCCTCTTAACAATGGTAAAATCAATTTTGAAATGTCTCTAATGGTTCGGCAGATAGGAATGCTGCACGGTGAGTGCCGTCGGTTAATTTTGGGGAAAAAATAGAAAAACTTTACACTGATAGATCACATTGTCAATTAAACTCTTTGTTTGGGACTGGCAATAAATTGTCCAAGTGCGTCTCATACACTTTGATAGCCTTTTGGTCAAGATTTAGTTTCAAGACCACAGGCACGGGTCGGTGCGTAGGTACAAGCAAATGTACCTTCCCCTTACTTAATTGAAAAGGGCATAATGACGGCCACTATCAGCTCTTGGGCTCTTGGGCTCTTGGTCATTAGAAAAAGGGAGGCCGACCTGATTCCTGCCTAAATGCTCGGCAGATTCCACTCGCAAGGGTGTGACGTCCTCGATTAACTCTTTTTTCCAAAATGCCTGTCGTCCTCCTGAACTTTGAAATATGCATTTCCTCCCGGCCGCATGTTCTACACTTTGTGCTTGTAGACATTTCATGCAAACACGCTGTCCAGTCATGTACACTCGATTTTGGTCACTAAATCCTTGCATTTCGCCACTGGACACAGGAAGACGTAGCCACTACGTTCTGTTACTAAAAATAGCGCCAGCCTCGCTGGACATCGTATTTTCCACCTAAAACAACACCAAAGAGCTCGAAATGGTCAAAAGCACGCTCTGACCTCAAACAACACATCAGAAAGCTCAAAACGACCAAAAGCAACATCCAAACACAACTACGTCAATGAACTCCTTCTTGGATGCGAGATTTCTTGTTTTGCCTTCATGAACCCAAAGTCTTAGTGCTAAAATTCTATTTAATTCTCAGCTATCTCCGTGGTCTCGAGGTAGAGCCTTTGCCTATGAATTCAGAGTGCTAACTTTTAGGGTTCAAATCCCGTTCAGCCAACAAACTTTTGCAGATTGAACTTGTTATTCTTTTGCTTAGGTGGAACATATTTTGGTCACATTACAGCTAAATGGCATAGAATATATTTTTTTATGCATTATGATTTTGGATTCGAATTTGAAATTAATGTCTATCAAAGTACATACACAAACACAGGCCTAAACGTTGAGTATCAAGTGAAATCTGGTCATTTTGATAATGTTTTAGTTACTTTTTAAATCTCAGAAAAATTCGTCATGTGAAGGTCAAACACTCTGTGAAGGTCAAACAGGATGTCTTGAAGAGCTAAGTACTGCCGCGGCAGTCCTAGTTCAATATGACATTTACGTTTGCAATTGACAGAGTCTTTTTGGCCTTGGTAATACTGAAATCGTGACTTTTAAAATTCGTCTGAACGAACTATTGACTTCCTACATACATGTATTGCATATATTTGTCATACATATCATCACCATACATCGCTGAATCCGTTTGTCGTCGCTTTGCGACTATATTTAAGGATTCAGCCATAAAGGCTGAATCCTTATTGTTATTGGCGTGTTTATTATTTTTTTTATTATTATTATTATTATTATTATTCCACGATTTTTGTGGTCAACTTTCAGCCCAAACGGCTGATGCTATCAAAGCCAAATTTCACAGGCTGGTAGACCTTGTTGTGGAATGGCGACAATAAGCTTTTGGGCCAAATCGATCAATACATTAAAGGTGCAGTTCGATTCCAAAATCGAAAATTTAACATTGATTTTTTTTTCAAAATGCACTTAGAGACGTAATTTTTTTTTTAAAAGATGCGCAATCAAAAATGTTGCAAAACACGAAATCATGACAAATTCGTAGGTCACGTGGTTTGGCCGCCATCTTGCTTTTAGTGCATTTTTTACCGATTCTGACCCCACCCACCTTTGAAAATGTTCTTCTCTGAAGATACTTGCACTAGAGAGCTGAAGTTTATACTCAATGTAGCTGAAGCATTGTACTTCATAATTTGACTTCTACAAAGTCCTTACGTCAATACTTTTCTTGCTGTGATTTTTCAAATTTGACCAAAATCTAAAAATCGCAAAATTCAAGGGCAGATAACTCAAAACCCAGACCATAGAAGTTTATGATTTTTGCATGAGAGTTAGACATTGGCAAGCCCTTTAAGATAAAAGAATAAAATCGCTCGCGAACAGTCATTTCCGGTCAGGGTCAGAGGTCAAACTTTGCATTTTGGAAATGTGATGTTTTGGTGGGTATGTTTGAAATATCGTAGCGAATCAAAGGCGTACGATAACTCTTTGTTCTATACATCATATGAAAGCCAAAAGTCTATAGAGTTTTTTTAAATTTGACAGTAAATTCCTATATTTGTTTTACATTGAGTTACGGCCCTATGAATATTGTCAATTCTGCTTTCGTTTTGAATGCGTACAATATAGGTATGTTTAAAAAATCGTTACTCATCAGTGACAGGAGACAAATCATTGTTCCATATATCATTAGAAAGCCAAAAGATCATACAATCTGCGATAAATCTCATCAAAATTAGATTAAACATTAACATTGAAATTCGGAGCATTTAAATGTGGTCAATCCTATTTGCGTTTTAACTGATTCTCATATAAGAATGATTGAAAAATTGTACTTCATTGGCAATAAAACACTAGGAAAACATACTATACATCGATGGCTACGCTTGTTGAAGACAAAAACCTTTTGTGTAGTACTTCATTATAAAATTGTTCACAGTAAATGACTCCTAAGCTAAATTATCTAATTTTTTTAGATAAAGCTTCATATTTGCGGCAGATGTCGCATCGCTCACCGTTTCTTTACTTTTCCATGCTCATAAAGAAATAATGTATGCAAATAAAGACAAATCTCTCCTCTTAACAATGGTAAAATCAATTTTGAAATGTCTCTAATGGTTCGGCAGATAGGAATGCTGCACGGTGAGTGCCGTCGGTTAATTTTGGGGAAAAAATAGAAAAACTTTACACTGATAGATCACATTGTCAATTAAACTCTTTGTTTGGGACTGGCAATAAATTGTCCAAGTGCGTCTCATACACTTTGATAGCCTTTTGGTCAAGATTTAGTTTCAAGACCACAGGCACGGGTCGGTGCGTAGGTACAAGCAAATGTACCTTCCCCTTACTTAATTGAAAAGGGCATAATGACGGCCACTATCAGCTCTTGGGCTCTTGGGCTCTTGGTCATTAGAAAAAGGGAGGCCGACCTGATTCCTGCCTAAATGCTCGGCAGATTCCACTCGCAAGGGTGTGACGTCCTCGATTAACTCTTTTTTCCAAAATGCCTGTCGTCCTCCTGAACTTTGAAATATGCATTTCCTCCCGGCCGCATGTTCTACACTTTGTGCTTGTAGACATTTCATGCAAACACGCTGTCCAGTCATGTACACTCGATTTTGGTCACTAAATCCTTGCATTTCGCCACTGGACACAGGAAGACGTAGCCACTACGTTCTGTTACTAAAAATAGCGCCAGCCTCGCTGGACATCGTATTTTCCACCTAAAACAACACCAAAGAGCTCGAAATGGTCAAAAGCACGCTCTGACCTCAAACAACACATCAGAAAGCTCAAAACGACCAAAAGCAACATCCAAACACAACTACGTCAATGAACTCCTTCTTGGATGCGAGATTTCTTGTTTTGCCTTCATGAACCCAAAGTCTTAGTGCTAAAATTCTATTTAATTCTCAGCTATCTCCGTGGTCTCGAGGTAGAGCCTTTGCCTATGAATTCAGAGTGCTAACTTTTAGGGTTCAAATCCCGTTCAGCCAACAAACTTTTGCAGATTGAACTTGTTATTCTTTTGCTTAGGTGGAACATATTTTGGTCACATTACAGCTAAATGGCATAGAATATATTTTTTTATGCATTATGATTTTGGATTCGAATTTGAAATTAATGTCTATCAAAGTACATACACAAACACAGGCCTAAACGTTGAGTATCAAGTGAAATCTGGTCATTTTGATAATGTTTTAGTTACTTTTTAAATCTCAGAAAAATTCGTCATGTGAAGGTCAAACACTCTGTGAAGGTCAAACAGGATGTCTTGAAGAGCTAAGTACTGCCGCGGCAGTCCTAGTTCAATATGACATTTACGTTTGCAATTGACAGAGTCTTTTTGGCCTTGGTAATACTGAAATCGTGACTTTTAAAATTCGTCTGAACGAACTATTGACTTCCTACATACATGTATTGCATATATTTGTCATACATATCATCACCATACATCGCTGAATCCGTTTGTCGTCGCTTTGCGACTATATTTAAGGATTCAGCCATAAAGGCTGAATCCTTATTGTTATTGGCGTGTTTATTATTTTTTTTATTATTATTATTATTATTATTATTCCACGATTTTTGTGGTCAACTTTCAGCCCAAACGGCTGATGCTATCAAAGCCAAATTTCACAGGCTGGTAGACCTTGTTGTGGAATGGCGACAATAAGCTTTTGGGCCAAATCGATCAATACATTAAAGGTGCAGTTCGATTCCAAAATCGAAAATTTAACATTGATTTTTTTTTCAAAATGCACTTAGAGACGTAATTTTTTTTTTAAAAGATGCGCAATCAAAAATGTTGCAAAACACGAAATCATGACAAATTCGTAGGTCACGTGGTTTGGCCGCCATCTTGCTTTTAGTGCATTTTTTACCGATTCTGACCCCACCCACCTTTGAAAATGTTCTTCTCTGAAGATACTTGCACTAGAGAGCTGAAGTTTATACTCAATGTAGCTGAAGCATTGTACTTCATAATTTGACTTCTACAAAGTCCTTACGTCAATACTTTTCTTGCTGTGATTTTTCAAATTTGACCAAAATCTAAAAATCGCAAAATTCAAGGGCAGATAACTCAAAACCCAGACCATAGAAGTTTATGATTTTTGCATGAGAGTTAGACATTGGCAAGCCCTTTAAGATAAAAGAATAAAATCGCTCGCGAACAGTCATTTCCGGTCAGGGTCAGAGGTCAAACTTTGCATTTTGGAAATGTGATGTTTTGGTGGGTATGTTTGAAATATCGTAGCGAATCAAAGGCGTACGATAACTCTTTGTTCTATACATCATATGAAAGCCAAAAGTCTATAGAGTTTTTTTAAATTTGACAGTAAATTCCTATATTTGTTTTACATTGAGTTACGGCCCTATGAATATTGTCAATTCTGCTTTCGTTTTGAATGCGTACAATATAGGTATGTTTAAAAAATCGTTACTCATCAGTGACAGGAGACAAATCATTGTTCCATATATCATTAGAAAGCCAAAAGATCATACAATCTGCGATAAATCTCATCAAAATTAGATTAAACATTAACATTGAAATTCGGAGCATTTAAATGTGGTCAATCCTATTTGCGTTTTAACTGATTCTCATATAAGAATGATTGAAAAATTGTACTTCATTGGCAATAAAACACTAGGAAAACATACTATACATCGATGGCTACGCTTGTTGAAGACAAAAACCTTTTGTGTAGTACTTCATTATAAAATTGTTCACAGTAAATGACTCCTAAGCTAAATTATCTAATTTTTTTAGATA
The DNA here is from genome assembly GCA_916613615.1 of Steromphala cineraria. NCBI lineage: Eukaryota > Metazoa > Mollusca > Gastropoda > Trochida > Trochidae > Steromphala > Steromphala cineraria. The sequence goes on along the minus strand of OU744725.1, from coordinate 68,134,726 downwards.
AAGCTTCATATTTGCGGCAGATGTCGCATCGCTCACCGTTTCTTTACTTTTCCATGCTCATAAAGAAATAATGTATGCAAATAAAGACAAATCTCTCCTCTTAACAATGGTAAAATCAATTTTGAAATGTCTCTAATGGTTCGGCAGATAGGAATGCTGCACGGTGAGTGCCGTCGGTTAATTTTGGGGAAAAAATAGAAAAACTTTACACTGATAGATCACATTGTCAATTAAACTCTTTGTTTGGGACTGGCAATAAATTGTCCAAGTGCGTCTCATACACTTTGATAGCCTTTTGGTCAAGATTTAGTTTCAAGACCACAGGCACGGGTCGGTGCGTAGGTACAAGCAAATGTACCTTCCCCTTACTTAATTGAAAAGGGCATAATGACGGCCACTATCAGCTCTTGGGCTCTTGGGCTCTTGGTCATTAGAAAAAGGGAGGCCGACCTGATTCCTGCCTAAATGCTCGGCAGATTCCACTCGCAAGGGTGTGACGTCCTCGATTAACTCTTTTTTCCAAAATGCCTGTCGTCCTCCTGAACTTTGAAATATGCATTTCCTCCCGGCCGCATGTTCTACACTTTGTGCTTGTAGACATTTCATGCAAACACGCTGTCCAGTCATGTACACTCGATTTTGGTCACTAAATCCTTGCATTTCGCCACTGGACACAGGAAGACGTAGCCACTACGTTCTGTTACTAAAAATAGCGCCAGCCTCGCTGGACATCGTATTTTCCACCTAAAACAACACCAAAGAGCTCGAAATGGTCAAAAGCACGCTCTGACCTCAAACAACACATCAGAAAGCTCAAAACGACCAAAAGCAACATCCAAACACAACTACGTCAATGAACTCCTTCTTGGATGCGAGATTTCTTGTTTTGCCTTCATGAACCCAAAGTCTTAGTGCTAAAATTCTATTTAATTCTCAGCTATCTCCGTGGTCTCGAGGTAGAGCCTTTGCCTATGAATTCAGAGTGCTAACTTTTAGGGTTCAAATCCCGTTCAGCCAACAAACTTTTGCAGATTGAACTTGTTATTCTTTTGCTTAGGTGGAACATATTTTGGTCACATTACAGCTAAATGGCATAGAATATATTTTTTTATGCATTATGATTTTGGATTCGAATTTGAAATTAATGTCTATCAAAGTACATACACAAACACAGGCCTAAACGTTGAGTATCAAGTGAAATCTGGTCATTTTGATAATGTTTTAGTTACTTTTTAAATCTCAGAAAAATTCGTCATGTGAAGGTCAAACACTCTGTGAAGGTCAAACAGGATGTCTTGAAGAGCTAAGTACTGCCGCGGCAGTCCTAGTTCAATATGACATTTACGTTTGCAATTGACAGAGTCTTTTTGGCCTTGGTAATACTGAAATCGTGACTTTTAAAATTCGTCTGAACGAACTATTGACTTCCTACATACATGTATTGCATATATTTGTCATACATATCATCACCATACATCGCTGAATCCGTTTGTCGTCGCTTTGCGACTATATTTAAGGATTCAGCCATAAAGGCTGAATCCTTATTGTTATTGGCGTGTTTATTATTTTTTTTATTATTATTATTATTATTATTATTCCACGATTTTTGTGGTCAACTTTCAGCCCAAACGGCTGATGCTATCAAAGCCAAATTTCACAGGCTGGTAGACCTTGTTGTGGAATGGCGACAATAAGCTTTTGGGCCAAATCGATCAATACATTAAAGGTGCAGTTCGATTCCAAAATCGAAAATTTAACATTGATTTTTTTTTCAAAATGCACTTAGAGACGTAATTTTTTTTTTAAAAGATGCGCAATCAAAAATGTTGCAAAACACGAAATCATGACAAATTCGTAGGTCACGTGGTTTGGCCGCCATCTTGCTTTTAGTGCATTTTTTACCGATTCTGACCCCACCCACCTTTGAAAATGTTCTTCTCTGAAGATACTTGCACTAGAGAGCTGAAGTTTATACTCAATGTAGCTGAAGCATTGTACTTCATAATTTGACTTCTACAAAGTCCTTACGTCAATACTTTTCTTGCTGTGATTTTTCAAATTTGACCAAAATCTAAAAATCGCAAAATTCAAGGGCAGATAACTCAAAACCCAGACCATAGAAGTTTATGATTTTTGCATGAGAGTTAGACATTGGCAAGCCCTTTAAGATAAAAGAATAAAATCGCTCGCGAACAGTCATTTCCGGTCAGGGTCAGAGGTCAAACTTTGCATTTTGGAAATGTGATGTTTTGGTGGGTATGTTTGAAATATCGTAGCGAATCAAAGGCGTACGATAACTCTTTGTTCTATACATCATATGAAAGCCAAAAGTCTATAGAGTTTTTTTAAATTTGACAGTAAATTCCTATATTTGTTTTACATTGAGTTACGGCCCTATGAATATTGTCAATTCTGCTTTCGTTTTGAATGCGTACAATATAGGTATGTTTAAAAAATCGTTACTCATCAGTGACAGGAGACAAATCATTGTTCCATATATCATTAGAAAGCCAAAAGATCATACAATCTGCGATAAATCTCATCAAAATTAGATTAAACATTAACATTGAAATTCGGAGCATTTAAATGTGGTCAATCCTATTTGCGTTTTAACTGATTCTCATATAAGAATGATTGAAAAATTGTACTTCATTGGCAATAAAACACTAGGAAAACATACTATACATCGATGGCTACGCTTGTTGAAGACAAAAACCTTTTGTGTAGTACTTCATTATAAAATTGTTCACAGTAAATGACTCCTAAGCTAAATTATCTAATTTTTTTAGATAAAGCTTCATATTTGCGGCAGATGTCGCATCGCTCACCGTTTCTTTACTTTTCCATGCTCATAAAGAAATAATGTATGCAAATAAAGACAAATCTCTCCTCTTAACAATGGTAAAATCAATTTTGAAATGTCTCTAATGGTTCGGCAGATAGGAATGCTGCACGGTGAGTGCCGTCGGTTAATTTTGGGGAAAAAATAGAAAAACTTTACACTGATAGATCACATTGTCAATTAAACTCTTTGTTTGGGACTGGCAATAAATTGTCCAAGTGCGTCTCATACACTTTGATAGCCTTTTGGTCAAGATTTAGTTTCAAGACCACAGGCACGGGTCGGTGCGTAGGTACAAGCAAATGTACCTTCCCCTTACTTAATTGAAAAGGGCATAATGACGGCCACTATCAGCTCTTGGGCTCTTGGGCTCTTGGTCATTAGAAAAAGGGAGGCCGACCTGATTCCTGCCTAAATGCTCGGCAGATTCCACTCGCAAGGGTGTGACGTCCTCGATTAACTCTTTTTTCCAAAATGCCTGTCGTCCTCCTGAACTTTGAAATATGCATTTCCTCCCGGCCGCATGTTCTACACTTTGTGCTTGTAGACATTTCATGCAAACACGCTGTCCAGTCATGTACACTCGATTTTGGTCACTAAATCCTTGCATTTCGCCACTGGACACAGGAAGACGTAGCCACTACGTTCTGTTACTAAAAATAGCGCCAGCCTCGCTGGACATCGTATTTTCCACCTAAAACAACACCAAAGAGCTCGAAATGGTCAAAAGCACGCTCTGACCTCAAACAACACATCAGAAAGCTCAAAACGACCAAAAGCAACATCCAAACACAACTACGTCAATGAACTCCTTCTTGGATGCGAGATTTCTTGTTTTGCCTTCATGAACCCAAAGTCTTAGTGCTAAAATTCTATTTAATTCTCAGCTATCTCCGTGGTCTCGAGGTAGAGCCTTTGCCTATGAATTCAGAGTGCTAACTTTTAGGGTTCAAATCCCGTTCAGCCAACAAACTTTTGCAGATTGAACTTGTTATTCTTTTGCTTAGGTGGAACATATTTTGGTCACATTACAGCTAAATGGCATAGAATATATTTTTTTATGCATTATGATTTTGGATTCGAATTTGAAATTAATGTCTATCAAAGTACATACACAAACACAGGCCTAAACGTTGAGTATCAAGTGAAATCTGGTCATTTTGATAATGTTTTAGTTACTTTTTAAATCTCAGAAAAATTCGTCATGTGAAGGTCAAACACTCTGTGAAGGTCAAACAGGATGTCTTGAAGAGCTAAGTACTGCCGCGGCAGTCCTAGTTCAATATGACATTTACGTTTGCAATTGACAGAGTCTTTTTGGCCTTGGTAATACTGAAATCGTGACTTTTAAAATTCGTGCTGAACGAACTATTGACTTCCTACATACATGTATTGCATATATTTGTCATACATATCATCACCATACATCGCTGAATCCGTTTGTCGTCGCTTTGCGACTATATTTAAGGATTCAGCCATAAAGGCTGAATCCTTATTGTTATTGGCGTGTTTATTATTTTTTTTATTATTATTATTATTATTATTATTCCACGATTTTTGTGGTCAACTTTCAGCCCAAACGGCTGATGCTATCAAAGCCAAATTTCACAGGCTGGTAGACCTTGTTGTGGAATGGCGACAATAAGCTTTTGGGCCAAATCGATCAATACATTAAAGGTGCAGTTCGATTCCAAAATCGAAAATTTAACATTGATTTTTTTTTCAAAATGCACTTAGAGACGTAATTTTTTTTTTAAAAGATGCGCAATCAAAAATGTTGCAAAACACGAAATCATGACAAATTCGTAGGTCACGTGGTTTGGCCGCCATCTTGCTTTTAGTGCATTTTTTACCGATTCTGACCCCACCCACCTTTGAAAATGTTCTTCTCTGAAGATACTTGCACTAGAGAGCTGAAGTTTATACTCAATGTAGCTGAAGCATTGTACTTCATAATTTGACTTCTACAAAGTCCTTACGTCAATACTTTTCTTGCTGTGATTTTTCAAATTTGACCAAAATCTAAAAATCGCAAAATTCAAGGGCAGATAACTCAAAACCCAGACCATAGAAGTTTATGATTTTTGCATGAGAGTTAGACATTGGCAAGCCCTTTAAGATAAAAGAATAAAATCGCTCGCGAACAGTCATTTCCGGTCAGGGTCAGAGGTCAAACTTTGCATTTTGGAAATGTGATGTTTTGGTGGGTATGTTTGAAATATCGTAGCGAATCAAAGGCGTACGATAACTCTTTGTTCTATACATCATATGAAAGCCAAAAGTCTATAGAGTTTTTTTAAATTTGACAGTAAATTCCTATATTTGTTTTACATTGAGTTACGGCCCTATGAATATTGTCAATTCTGCTTTCGTTTTGAATGCGTACAATATAGGTATGTTTAAAAAATCGTTACTCATCAGTGACAGGAGACAAATCATTGTTCCATATATCATTAGAAAGCCAAAAGATCATACAATCTGCGATAAATCTCATCAAAATTAGATTAAACATTAACATTGAAATTCGGAGCATTTAAATGTGGTCAATCCTATTTGCGTTTTAACTGATTCTCATATAAGAATGATTGAAAAATTGTACTTCATTGGCAATAAAACACTAGGAAAACATACTATACATCGATGGCTACGCTTGTTGAAGACAAAAACCTTTTGTGTAGTACTTCATTATAAAATTGTTCACAGTAAATGACTCCTAAGCTAAATTATCTAATTTTTTTAGATAAAGCTTCATATTTGCGGCAGATGTCGCATCGCTCACCGTTTCTTTACTTTTCCATGCTCATAAAGAAATAATGTATGCAAATAAAGACAAATCTCTCCTCTTAACAATGGTAAAATCAATTTTGAAATGTCTCTAATGGTTCGGCAGATAGGAATGCTGCACGGTGAGTGCCGTCGGTTAATTTTGGGGAAAAAATAGAAAAACTTTACACTGATAGATCACATTGTCAATTAAACTCTTTGTTTGGGACTGGCAATAAATTGTCCAAGTGCGTCTCATACACTTTGATAGCCTTTTGGTCAAGATTTAGTTTCAAGACCACAGGCACGGGTCGGTGCGTAGGTACAAGCAAATGTACCTTCCCCTTACTTAATTGAAAAGGGCATAATGACGGCCACTATCAGCTCTTGGGCTCTTGGGCTCTTGGTCATTAGAAAAAGGGAGGCCGACCTGATTCCTGCCTAAATGCTCGGCAGATTCCACTCGCAAGGGTGTGACGTCCTCGATTAACTCTTTTTTCCAAAATGCCTGTCGTCCTCCTGAACTTTGAAATATGCATTTCCTCCCGGCCGCATGTTCTACACTTTGTGCTTGTAGACATTTCATGCAAACACGCTGTCCAGTCATGTACACTCGATTTTGGTCACTAAATCCTTGCATTTCGCCACTGGACACAGGAAGACGTAGCCACTACGTTCTGTTACTAAAAATAGCGCCAGCCTCGCTGGACATCGTATTTTCCACCTAAAACAACACCAAAGAGCTCGAAATGGTCAAAAGCACGCTCTGACCTCAAACAACACATCAGAAAGCTCAAAACGACCAAAAGCAACATCCAAACACAACTACGTCAATGAACTCCTTCTTGGATGCGAGATTTCTTGTTTTGCCTTCATGAACCCAAAGTCTTAGTGCTAAAATTCTATTTAATTCTCAGCTATCTCCGTGGTCTCGAGGTAGAGCCTTTGCCTATGAATTCAGAGTGCTAACTTTTAGGGTTCAAATCCCGTTCAGCCAACAAACTTTTGCAGATTGAACTTGTTATTCTTTTGCTTAGGTGGAACATATTTTGGTCACATTACAGCTAAATGGCATAGAATATATTTTTTTATGCATTATGATTTTGGATTCGAATTTGAAATTAATGTCTATCAAAGTACATACACAAACACAGGCCTAAACGTTGAGTATCAAGTGAAATCTGGTCATTTTGATAATGTTTTAGTTACTTTTTAAATCTCAGAAAAATTCGTCATGTGAAGGTCAAACACTCTGTGAAGGTCAAACAGGATGTCTTGAAGAGCTAAGTACTGCCGCGGCAGTCCTAGTTCAATATGACATTTACGTTTGCAATTGACAGAGTCTTTTTGGCCTTGGTAATACTGAAATCGTGACTTTTAAAATTCGTCTGAACGAACTATTGACTTCCTACATACATGTATTGCATATATTTGTCATACATATCATCACCATACATCGCTGAATCCGTTTGTCGTCGCTTTGCGACTATATTTAAGGATTCAGCCATAAAGGCTGAATCCTTATTGTTATTGGCGTGTTTATTATTTTTTTTATTATTATTATTATTATTATTATTCCACGATTTTTGTGGTCAACTTTCAGCCCAAACGGCTGATGCTATCAAAGCCAAATTTCACAGGCTGGTAGACCTTGTTGTGGAATGGCGACAATAAGCTTTTGGGCCAAATCGATCAATACATTAAAGGTGCAGTTCGATTCCAAAATCGAAAATTTAACATTGATTTTTTTTTCAAAATGCACTTAGAGACGTAATTTTTTTTTTAAAAGATGCGCAATCAAAAATGTTGCAAAACACGAAATCATGACAAATTCGTAGGTCACGTGGTTTGGCCGCCATCTTGCTTTTAGTGCATTTTTTACCGATTCTGACCCCACCCACCTTTGAAAATGTTCTTCTCTGAAGATACTTGCACTAGAGAGCTGAAGTTTATACTCAATGTAGCTGAAGCATTGTACTTCATAATTTGACTTCTACAAAGTCCTTACGTCAATACTTTTCTTGCTGTGATTTTTCAAATTTGACCAAAATCTAAAAATCGCAAAATTCAAGGGCAGATAACTCAAAACCCAGACCATAGAAGTTTATGATTTTTGCATGAGAGTTAGACATTGGCAAGCCCTTTAAGATAAAAGAATAAAATCGCTCGCGAACAGTCATTTCCGGTCAGGGTCAGAGGTCAAACTTTGCATTTTGGAAATGTGATGTTTTGGTGGGTATGTTTGAAATATCGTAGCGAATCAAAGGCGTACGATAACTCTTTGTTCTATACATCATATGAAAGCCAAAAGTCTATAGAGTTTTTTTAAATTTGACAGTAAATTCCTATATTTGTTTTACATTGAGTTACGGCCCTATGAATATTGTCAATTCTGCTTTCGTTTTGAATGCGTACAATATAGGTATGTTTAAAAAATCGTTACTCATCAGTGACAGGAGACAAATCATTGTTCCATATATCATTAGAAAGCCAAAAGATCATACAATCTGCGATAAATCTCATCAAAATTAGATTAAACATTAACATTGAAATTCGGAGCATTTAAATGTGGTCAATCCTATTTGCGTTTTAACTGATTCTCATATAAGAATGATTGAAAAATTGTACTTCATTGGCAATAAAACACTAGGAAAACATACTATACATCGATGGCTACGCTTGTTGAAGACAAAAACCTTTTGTGTAGTACTTCATTATAAAATTGTTCACAGTAAATGACTCCTAAGCTAAATTATCTAATTTTTTTAGATAAAGCTTCATATTTGCGGCAGATGTCGCATCGCTCACCGTTTCTTTACTTTTCCATGCTCATAAAGAAATAATGTATGCAAATAAAGACAAATCTCTCCTCTTAACAATGGTAAAATCAATTTTGAAATGTCTCTAATGGTTCGGCAGATAGGAATGCTGCACGGTGAGTGCCGTCGGTTAATTTTGGGGAAAAAATAGAAAAACTTTACACTGATAGATCACATTGTCAATTAAACTCTTTGTTTGGGACTGGCAATAAATTGTCCAAGTGCGTCTCATACACTTTGATAGCCTTTTGGTCAAGATTTAGTTTCAAGACCACAGGCACGGGTCGGTGCGTAGGTACAAGCAAATGTACCTTCCCCTTACTTAATTGAAAAGGGCATAATGACGGCCACTATCAGCTCTTGGGCTCTTGGGCTCTTGGTCATTAGAAAAAGGGAGGCCGACCTGATTCCTGCCTAAATGCTCGGCAGATTCCACTCGCAAGGTTGTGACGTCCTCGATTAACTCTTTTTTCCAAAATGCCTGTCGTCCTCCCTCCTGAACTTTGAAATATGCATTTCCTCCCGGCCGCATGTTCTACACTTTGTGCTTGTAGACATTTCATGCAAACACGCTGTCCAGTCATGTACACTCGATTTTGGTCACTAAATCCTTGCATTTCGCCACTGGACACAGGAAGACGTAGCCACTACGTTCTGTTACTAAAAATAGCGCCAGCCTCGCTGGACATCGTATTTTCCACCTAAAACAACACCAAAGAGCTCGAAATGGTCAAAAGCACGCTCTGACCTCAAACAACACATCAGAAAGCTCAAACGACCAAAAGCAACATCCAAACACAACTACGTCAATGAACTCCTTCTTGGATGCGAGATTTCTGTTTTGCCTTCATGAACCAAAGTCTTAGTGCTAAAATTCTATTTAATTCTCAGCTATCTCCGTGGTCTCGAGGTAGAGCCTTTGCCTATGAATTCAGAGTGCTAACTTTTAGGGTTCAAATCCGTTCAGCCAACAAACTTTTGCAGATTGAACTTGTTATTCTTTTGCTTAGGTGGGAACATATTTTGGTCACATTACAGCTAAATGGCATAGAATATATTTTTTTATGCATTATGATTTTGGATTCGAATTTGAAATTAATGTCTATCAAAGATACATACACAAACACAGGCCTAAACGTTGAGTATCAAGTGAAATCTGGTCATTTTGATAATGTTTTAGTTACTTTTTAAATCTCAGAAAAATTCGTCATGTGAAGGTCAAACACTCTGTGAAGGTCAAACAGGATGTCTTGAAGAGCTAAGTACTGCCGCGCAGTCCTAGTTCAATATGACATTTACGTTTGCAATTGACAGAGTCTTTTTTGGCCTTGGTAATACTGAAATCGTGACTTTTAAAATTCGTCTGAACGAACTATTGACTTCCTACATACATGTATTGCATATATTTGTCATAACATATCATCACCATACATCGCTGAATCCGTTTGTCGTCGCTTTGCGACTATATTAAGGATTCAGCAGAAATGCTGAATCCTTATTGTTATTGGCGTGTTTATTATTTTTTTTATTATTATTATTATTATTATTATTCCACGATTTTTGTGGTCAACTTTCAGCCCAAACGGCTGATGCCTATCAAAGCCAATTTCACAGCGTGGTAGACCTTGTTGTGGAATGGCGACAATAAGCTTTTGGCCAAATCGATCAATACATTAAAGGTGCAGTTCGATTCCAAAATCGAAAAAATTTAACATTGATTTTTTTTTCAAAATGCACTTAGAGACGTAATTTTTTTTTTAAAAGATGCGCAATCAAAAATGTTGCAAAACAGCGAAATCATGACAAATTCGTAGGTCACGTGGTTTGGCCGCCATCTTGCTTTTTAGTGCATTTTTTACCGATTCTGACCCCACCCACCTTTGAAAATGTTCTTCTCTGAAGATACTTGCACTAGAGAGCTGAAGTTTATACTCAATGTAGCTGAAGCATTGTACTTCATAATTTGACTTCTACAAAGTCCTTACGTCAATACTTTTCTTGCTGTGATTTTTCAAATTTGACCAAAATCTAAAAATCGCAAAATTCAAGGGCAGATAACTCAAAACCCAGACCATAGAAGTTTATGATTTTTGCATGAGAGTTAGACATTGGCAAGCCCTTTAAGATAAAAGAATAAAATCGCTCGCGAACAGTCATTTCCGGTCAGGGTCAGAGGTCAAACTTTGCATTTTGGAAATGTGATGTTTTGGTGGGTATGTTTGAAATATCGTAGCGAATCAAAGGCGTTACGATAACTCTTTGTTCTATACATCATATGAAAGCCACAAGTCTATAGAGTTTTTTTTAAATTTGACAGTAAATTCCTATATTTGTTTTACATTGAGTTACGGCCCTATGAATATTGTCAATTCTGCTTTCGTTTTGAATGCGTACAATATAGGTATGTTTTAAAAAATCGTTACTCATCAGTGACAGGAGACAAATCATTGTTCCATATATCATTAGAAAGCCAAAAGATCATACAATCTGCGATAAATCTCATCAAAATTAGATTAAACATTAACATTGAAATTCGGAGCATTTAAATGTGGTCAATCCTATTTGCGTTTTTAACTGATTCTCATATAAGAATGATGAAAAATTGTACTTCATTGGCAATAAAACACTAGGAAAACATACTATACATCGATGGCTACGCTTGTTGAAGACAAAAACCTTTTGTGTAGTACTTCATTATAAAATTGTTTCACAGTAAATGACTCCTAAGCTAAATTATCTAATTTTTTTAGATAAAGCTTCATATTTGCGGCAGATGTCGCATCGCTCACCGTTTCTTTACTTTTCCATGCTCATAAAGAAATAATGTATGCAAATAAAGACAAATCTCTCCTCTTAACAATGGTAAAATCAATTTTGAAATGTCTCTAATGGTTCGGCAGATAGGAATGCTGCACGGTGAGTGCCGTCGGTTATTTTGGGGAAAAAATAGAAAAACTTTACACTGATAGATCACATTGTCAATTAAACTCTTTGTTTGGGACTGGCAATAAATTGTCCAAGTGCGTCTCATACACTTTGAGTAGCCTTTTGGTCAAGATTTAGTTTCAAGACCACAGCACGGGTCGGTGCGTAGGTACAAGCAAATGTACCTTCCCCTTACTTAATTGAAAAGGGCATAATGACGGCCACTATCAGCTCTTGGGCTCTTGGGCTCTTGGTCATTAGATAAAGGGAGGCCGACCTGATTCCTGCCTAAATGCTCGGCAGATTCCACTCGCAAGGGTGTGACGTCCTCGATTAACTCTTTTTTCCAAAATGCCTGTCGTCCTCCTGAACTTTGAAATATGCATTTCCTCCCGGCCGCATGTTCTACACTTTGTGCTTGTAGACATTTCATGCAAACACGCTGTCCAGTCATGTACACTCGATTTTGGTCACTAAATCCTTGCATTTCGCCACTGGACACAGGAAGACGTAGCCACTACGTTCTGTTACTAAAATAGCGCCAGCCTCGCTGGACATCGTATTTTCCACCTAAAACAACACCAAAGAGCTCGGAAATGGTCAAAAGCACGCTCTGACCTCAAACAACACATCAGAAAGCTCAAAACGACCAAAAGCAACATCCAAACACAACTACGTCAATGAACTCCTTCTTGGATGCGAGATTTCTTGTTTTGCCTTCATGAACCCAAAGTCTTAGTGCTAAAATTCTATTTAATTCTCAGCTATCTCCGTGGTCTCGAGGTAGAGCCTTTGCCTATGAATTCAGAGTGCTAACTTTTAGGGTTCAAATCCCGTTCAGCCAACAAACTTTTGCAGATTGAACTTGTTATTCTTTGCTTAGGTGGAACATATTTTGGTCACATTACAGCTAAATGGCATAGAATATATTTTTTATGCATTATGATTTTGGATTCGAATTTGAAATTAATGTCTATCAAAAGTACATACACAAACACAGGCCTAAACGTTGAGTATCAAGTGAAATCTGGTCATTTTGATAATGTTTTAGTTACTTTTTAAATCTCAGAAAAATTCGTCATGTGAAGGTCAAACACTCTGTGAAGGTCAAACAGGATGTCTTGAAGAGCTAAGTACTGCCGCGGCAGTCCTAGTTCAATATTGACATTTACGTTTGCAATTGACAGAGTCTTTTTGGCCTTGGTAATACTGAAATCGTGACTTTTAAAATTCGTCTGAACGAACTATTGACTTCCTACATACATGTATTGCATATATTTGTCATACATATCATCACCATACATCGCTGAATCCGTTTGTCGTCGCTTTGCGACTATATTTAAGGATTCAGCCATAAAAGGCTGAATCCTTATTGTTATTGGCGTGTTTATTATTTTTTTTATTATTATTATTATTATTATTATTCCACGATTTTTTGTGGTCAACTTTCAGCCCAAACGGCTGATGCTATCAAAGCCAAATTTCACAGGCTGGTAGACCTTGTTGTGGAATGGCGACAATAAGCTTTTGGGCCAAATCGATCAATACATTAAAGGTGCAGTTCGATTCCAAAATCGAAAATTTAACATTGATTTTTTTTTCAAAATGCACTTAGAGACGTAATTTTTTTTTTAAAAGATGCGCAATCAAAATGTTGCAAAACACGAAATCATGACAAATTCGTAGGTCACGTGTTTGGCCGCCATCTTGCTTTTAGTGCATTTTTTTACCGATTCTGACCCCACCCACCTTGAAAATGTTCTTCTCTGAAGATACTTGCACTAGAGAGCTGAAGTTTATACTCAATGTAGCTGAAGCATTGTACTTCATAATTTGACTTCTACAAAGTCCTTACGTCAATACTTTTCTTGCTGTGATTTTTCAAATTTGACCAAAATCTAAAAATCGCAAAATTCAAGGGCAGATAACTCAAAACCCAGACCATAGAAGTTTAGATTTTTGCATGAGAGTTAGAACATTGGCAAGCCCTTTAAGATAAAAGAATAAAATCGCTCGCGAACAGTCATTTCCGGTCAGGGTCAGAGGTCAAACTTTGCATTTTGGAAATGTGATGTTTTGGTGGGTATGTTTGAAATATCGTAGCGAATCAAAGGCGTACGATAACTCTTGTTCTATACATCATATGAAAGCCAAAGTCTATAGAGTTTTTTTAAATTTGACAGTAAATTCCTATATTTGTTTTACATTGAGTTACGGCCCTATGAATATTGTCAATTCTGCTTTCGTTTTGAATGCGTACAATATAGGTATGTTTAAAAATCGTTACTCATCAGTGACAGGAGACAAATCATTGTTCCATATATCATTAGAAAGCCAAAAGATCATACAATCTGCGATAAATCTCATCAAAATTAGATTAAACATTAACATTGAAAATCGGAGCATTTAAATGTGGTCAATCCTATTTGCGTTTTAACTGATTCTCATATAAGAATGATTGAAAAATTGTACTTCATTGGCAATAAAACACTAGGAAAACATACTATACATCGATGGCTACGCTTGTTGAAGACAAAAACCTTTTGTGTAGTACTTCATTATAAAATTGTTCACAGTAAATGACTCCTAAGCTAAATTATCTAATTTTTTTAGATAAAGCTTCATATTTGCGGCAGATGTCGCATCGCTCACCGTTTCTTTACTTTTCCATGCTCATAAAGAAATAATGTATGCAAATAAAGACAAATCTCTCCTCTTAACAATGGTAAAATCAATTTTGAAATGTCTCTAATGGTTCGGCAGATAGGAATGCTGCACGGTGAGTGCCGTCGGTTAATTTTGGGGAAAAAATAGAAAAACTTTACACTGATGAGATCACATTGTCAATTAAACTCTTTGTTTGGGACTGGCAATAAATTGTCCAAGTGCGTCTCATACACTTTGATAGCCTTTTGGTCAAGATTTAGTTTCAAGACCACAGGCACGGGTCGGTGCGTAGGTACAAGCAAATGTACCTTCCCCTTACTTAATTGAAAAGGGCATAATGACGGCCACTATCAGCTCTTGGGCTCTTGGGCTCTCTGGTCATTAGAAAAAGGGAGGCCGACCTGATTCCTGCCTAAATGCTCGGCAGATTCCACTCGCAAGGGTGTGACGTCCTCGATTAAACTCTTTTTTCCAAAATGCCTGTCGTCCTCCTGAACTTTGAAATATGCATTTCCTCCCGGCCCGCATAGTTCTACACTTTGTGCTTGTAGACATTTCATGCAAACACGCTGTCCAGTCATGTACACTCGATTTTGGTCACTAAATCCTTGCATTTCGCCACTGGACACAGGAAGACGTAGCCACTACGTTCTGTTACTAAAAATAGCGCCAGCCTCGCTGGACATCGTATTTTCCACCTAAAACAACACCAAAGAGCTCGAAATGGTCAAAAGCACGCTCTGACCTCAAACAACACATCAGAAAGCTCAAAACGACCAAAAGCAACATCCAAACACAACTACGTCAATGAACTCCTTCTTGACGCGAGATTTCTTGTTTTGCCTTCATGAACCCAAAGTCTTAGTGCTAAAATTCTATTTAATTCTCAGCTATCTCCGTGGTCTCGAGGTAGAGCCTTTGCCTATGAATTCAGAGTGCTAACTTTTAGGGTTCAAATCCCGTTCAGCCAACAAACTTTTGCAGATTGAACTTGTTATTCTTTTGCTTAGGTGGAACATATTTTGGTCACATTACAGCTAAATGGCATAGAATATATTTTTTTATGCATTATGATTTTGGATTCGAATTTGAAATTAATGTCTATCAAAGTACATACACAAACACAGGCCTAAACGTTGAGTATCAAGTGAAATCTGGTCATTTTGATAATGTTTTAGGTTACTTTTTAAATCTCAGAAAAATTCGTCATGTGAAGGTCAAACACTCTGTGAAGGTCAAACAGGATGTCTTGAAGAGCTAAGTACTGCCGCGGCAGTCCTAGTTCAATATGACATTTACGTTTGCAATTGACAGAGTCTTTTTGGCCTTGGTAATACTGAAATCGTGACTTTTAAAATTCGTCTGAACGAACTATTGACTTCCTACATACATGTATTGCATATATTTGTCATACATATCATCACCATACATCGCTGAATCCGTTTGTCGTCGCTTTGCGACTATATTTAAGGATTCAGCCATAAAGGCTGAATCCTTATTGTTTATTGGCGTGTTTATTATTTTTTTTATTATTATTATTATTATTATTATTCCACGATTTTTGTGGTCAACTTTCAGCCCAAACGGCTGATGCTATCAAAGCCAAATTTCACAGGCTGGTAGACCTTGTTGTGGAATGGCGACAATAAAGCTTTTGGGCCAAATCGATCAATACATTAAAGGTGCAGTTCGATTCCAAATCGAAAATTTAACATTGATTTTTTTTTCAAAATGCACTTAGAGACGTAATTTTTTTTTTAAAAAGATGCGCAATCAAAAATGTTGCAAAACACGAAATCATGACAAATTCGTAGGTCACGTGGTTTGGCCGCCATCTTGCTTTTAGTGCATTTTTTACCGATTCTGACCCCACCCACCTTTGAAAATGTTCTTCTCTGAAGATACTTGCACTAGAGAGCTGAAGTTTATACTCAATGTAGCTGAAGCATTGTACTTCATAATTTTGACTTCTACAAAGTCCTTACGTCAATACTTTTCTTGCTGTGATTTTTCAAATTTGACCAAAATCTAAAAATCGCAAATTCAAGGGCAGATAACTCAAAACCCAGACCATAGAAGTTTATGATTTTTGCATGAGAGTTAGACATTGGCAAGCCCTTTAAGATAAAAGAATAAAATCGCTCGCGAACAGTCATTTCCGGTCAGGGTCAGAGGTCAAACATTGCATTTTGGAAATGTGATGTTTTGGTGGGTATGTTTGAAATATCGTAGCGAATCAAAGGCGTACGATAACTCTTTGTTCTATACATCATATGAAAGCCAAAAGTCTATAGAGTTTTTTTAAATTTGACAGTAAATTCCTATATTTGTTTTACATTGAGTTACGGCCCTCTATGAATATTGTCAATTCTGCTTTCGTTTTGAATGCGTACAATATAGGTATGTTTAAAAAATCGTTACTCATCAGTGACAGGAGACAAATCATTGTTCCATATATCATTAGAAAGCCAAAGATCATACAATCTGCGATAAATCTCATCAAAATTAGATTAAACATTAACATTGAAATTCGGAGCATTTAAATGTGGTCCAATCCTATTTGCGTTTTAACTGATTCTCATATAAGAATGATTGAAAAATTGTACTTCATTGGCAATAAAACACTAGGAAAACAATACTATACATCGATGGCTACGCTTGTTGAAGACAAAAACCTTTTGTGTAGTACTTCATTATAAAATTGTTCACAGTAAATGACTCCTAAGCTAAATTATCTAATTTTTTTAGATAAAGCTTCATATTTGCGGCAGATGTCGCATCGCTCACCGTTTCTTACTTTTCCATGCTCATAAAGAAATAATGTATGCAAATAAAGACAAATCTCTCCTCTTAACAATGGTAAAATCAATTTTGAAATGTCTCTAATGGTTCGGCAGATAGGAATGCTGCACGGTGAGTGCCGTCGGTTAATTTTGGGGAAAAAATAGAAAACTTTACACTGATAGATCACATTGTCAATTAAACTCTTTGTTTGGGACTGGCAATAAATTGTCCAAGTGCGTCTCATACACTTTGATTAGCCTTTTGGTCAAGATTTAGTTTCAAGACCACAGGCACGGGTCGGTGCGTAGGTACAAGCAATGTACCTTCCCCTTACTTAATTGAAAAGGGCATAATGACGGCCACTATCAGCTCTTGGGCTCTTGGGCTCTTGGTCATTAGAAAAAAGGGAGGCCGACCTGATTCCTGCCTAAATGCTCGGCAGATTCCACTCGCAAGGGTGTGACGTCCTCGATTAACTCTTTTTTCCAAAATGCCTGTCGTCCTCCTGAACTTTGAAATATGCATTTCCTCCGGCCGCATGTTCTACACTTTGTGCTTGTAGACATTTCATGCAAACACGCTGTCCAGTCATGTACACTCGATTTTGGTCACTAAATCCTTGCATTTCGCCACTGGACACAGGAAGACGTAGCCACTACGTTCTGTTACTAAAAATAGCGCCAGCCTCGCTGGACATCGTATTTTCCACCTAAAACAACACCAAAGAGCTCGAAATGGTCAAAAGCACGCTCTGACCTCAAACAACACATCAGAAAGCTCAAAACGACCAAAAGCAACATCCAAACACAACTACGTCAATGAACTCCTTCTTGGATGCGAGATTTCTTGTTTTGCCTTCATGAACCCAAAGTCTTAGTGCTAAAATTCTATTTAATTCTCAGCTATCTCCGTGGTCTCGAGGTAGAGCCTTTGCCTATGAATTCAGAGTGCTAACTTTTAGGGGTTCAAATCCCGTTCAGCCAACAAACTTTTGCAGATTGAACTTGTTATTCTTTTGCTTAGGTGGAACATATTTGGTCACATTACAGCTAAATGGCATAGAATATATTTTTTTATGCATTATGATTTTGGATTCGAATTTGAAATTAATGTCTATCAAAGTACATACACAAACACAGGCCTAAACGTTGAGTATCAAGTGAAATCTGGTCATTTTGATAATGTTTTAGTTACTTTTTAAATCTCAGAAAAATTCGTCATGTGAAGGTCAAACACTCTGTGAAGGTCAAACAGGATGTCTTGAAGAGCTAAGTACTGCCGCGGCAGTCCTAGTTCAATATGACATTTACGTTTGCAATTGACAGAGTCTTTTTGGCCTTGGTAATACTGAAATCGTGACTTTTAAATTCGTCTGAACGATACTATTGACTTCCTACATACATGTATTGCATATATTTTGTCATACATATCATCACCATACATCGCTGAATCCGTTTGTCGTCGCTTTGTCGACTATATTTAAAGGATTCAGCCATAAAGGCTGAATCCTTATTGTTATTGGCGTGTTTATTATTTTTTTTTATTATTATTATTATTATTATTATTCCACGATTTTTGTGGTCAACTTTCAGCCCAAACGGCTGATGCTATCAAAGCCAAATTTCACAGGCTGGTAGAACCTTAGTTGTAGGAATGGCGACAACTAAGCTTTTGGGCCAAATCGATCAATACATTAAAGGTGCAGTTCGATTCCAAAATCGAAATTTAACATTGATTTTTTTTTCAAAATGCACTTAGAGACGTAATTTTTTTTTTTAAAAGATGCGCAATCAAAAATGTTGCAAAACACGAAATCATGACAAATTCGTAGGTCACGTGGTTTGGCCGCCATCTTGCTTTTAGTGCATTTTTTACCGATTCTGACCCCACCCACCTTTGAAAATGTTCTTCTCTGAAGATACTTGCACTAGAGAGCTGAAGTTTATACTCAATGTAGCTGAAGCATTGTACTTCATAATTTGACTTCTACAAAGTCCTTACGTCAATACTTTTCTTGCTGTGATTTTT